>CM042223.1:27760997-28395997 GCA_023566465.1 Cottus gobio | reverse complement strand
CTGTCTTAAATCATTAAATCCGACCAGCAGGAAATCCTCACGTCCTCCTTCCTGTCAAGGAGAAGTCATCATTAATTGATTTATAAAGTTGTAAATCGATCAGATTAGACCCAAACACGACAGGAGGGTTAAGTTATCAATACTGTATCCTAGTTTATACCAGCTGTTGCAATCTGCCCTGCTACGTAGCTCAGAAAACACACGTCAGTGGTGCCGGGAACGTTAGCTAGCAAGAGAGAAACTTAGCTAACAGGCACAACACAGACACGGTGATGGCACCAAACACTGATTAGGATTTATATCACAATACAATCCAAATGATTATAATTATTCATAATACTATAGAATGAGTTAACTGAGACACAACACGAACATGCACAAAAGGTCACCCAGACTAAGATAAGACAGGCCGTCATTCGATGTCTCTTAAATAGTTTGTCATTTATAGCAGAATAATAATTCATGCTATTATTTTTTTGCTTGCTCCAGTGGAGTCCATATGTGGCTTTGATGTTGAACCTTTGATGACGTCACAGTGTTCCATAATATAAAATCAAGTGTCTGTCTGTCTGTCTGTCTGTCTGTCTGTCTGTCTGTCTGTCTGTCTGTCTGTCTGTCTTAAGTCATTAAATCCGACCAGCAGGAAATCCTCACGTCCTCCTTCCTGGTGCCGGGAACGTTAGCTAGCAAGAGAGAAACTTAGCTAACGAGCTCAACAACACAGACATACACGGCGATGGCTCCAAACATTGATTAGGAATATTGAGGCTTTGATGTTGTGCCTTTGATGACATCTCATTGTTCCGTAATATGAAATCAAGTGTTTGGAGTAAATTGTGTATGTGTGTGTACAGTTTATTAGTAAAGATGGGTGTTATCCACTTAATACATTCATATACATTGCATGAAGTACTACGTGCACAAGCATACAATCTGTCTGTCTGTCTGTCTGTCTGTCTGTCTGTCTGTCTGTCTGTCTGTCTGTCTGTCTGTCTGTCTGTCTGTCTGTCTGTCTGTCTGTCTGTCTGTCTTAAATCATTAAATCCGACCAGCAGGAAATCCTCACGTCCTCCTTCCTGGTGCCGGGAACGTTAGCTAGCAAGAGAGAAACTTAGCTAACGAGCTCAACAACACAGACATACACGGCGATGGCTCCAAACATTGATTAGGAATATTGTGGCTTTGATGTTGTGCCTTTGATGACATCTCATTGTTCCGTAATATGAAATCAAGTGTTTGGAGTAAATTGTGTATGTGTGTGTACAGTTTCTTAGTAAAGATGGGTGTTATCCACTTAATACATTCATATACATTGCATGAAGTACTACGTGCACAAGCATACAATCTGTCTGTCTGTCTGTCTGTCTGTCTGTCTTAAATCATTAAATCCGACCAGCAGGAAATCCTCACGTCCTCCTTCCTGTCAAGGAGAAGTCATCATTAATTGATTTATAAACTTGTAAATCGATCAGATTAGACCCAAACACGACAGGAGGGTTAAGTTATCAATACTGTATCCTAGTTTATACCAGCTGTTGCAGTCTGCCCTGCTACGTAGCTCAGAAAACACACGTCAGTGGTGCCGGGAACGTTAGCTAGCAAGAGAGAAACTTAGCTAACAGGCACAACACAGACACGGTGATGGCACCAAACACTGATTAGGATTTATATCACAATGCAATCCAAATGATTATAATTATTCATAATACTATATAATGAGTTAACTGAGACACAACACGAACGTGCACAAAAGGTCACCCAGACTAAGATAAGACAGGCCGTCATTCGATGTCTCTTAAATAGTTTGTCATTTATAGCAGAATAATAATTCATGCTATTATTTTTTTGCTTGCTCCAGTGGAGTCCATATGTGGCTTTGATGTTGAACCTTTGATGACGTCACAGTGTTCCATAATATAAAATCAAGTGTCTGTCTGTCTGTCTGTCTGTCTGTCTGTCTGTCTGTCTGTCTGTCTGTCTGTCTGTCTGTCTGTCTGTCTGTCTGTCTGTCTTAAATCATTAAATCCGACCAGCAGGAAATCCTCACGTCCTCCTTCCTGGTGCCGGGAACGTTAGCTAGCAAGAGAGAAACTTAGCTAACGAGCTCAACAACACAGACATACACGGCGATGGCTCCAAACATTGATTAGGAATATTGTGGCTTTGATGTTGTGCCTTTGATGACATCTCATTGTTCCGTAATATGAAATCAAGTGTTTGGAGTAAATTGTGTATGTGTGTGTACAGTTTATTAGTAAAGATGGGTGTTATCCACTTAATACATTCATATACATTGCATGAAGTACTACGTGCACAAGCATACAATCTGTCTGTCTGTCTGTCTGTCTGTCTGTCTGTCTGTCTGTCTTAAATCATTAAATCCGACCAGCAGGAAATCCTCACGTCCTCCTTCCTGTCAAGGAGAAGTCATCATTAATTGATTTATAAACTTGTAAATCGATCAGATTAGACCCAAACACGACAGGAGGGTTAAGTTATCAATACTGTATCCTAGTTTATACCAGCTGTTGCAGTCTGCCCTGCTACGTAGCTCAGAAAACACACGTCAGTGGTGCCGGGAACGTTAGCTAGCAAGAGAGAAACTTAGCTAACAGGCACAACACAGACACGGTGATGGCACCAAACACTGATTAGGATTTATATCACAATGCAATCCAAATGATTATAATTATTCATAATACTATATAATGAGTTAACTGAGACACAACACGAACGTACACAAAAGGTCACCCAGACTAAGATAAGACAGGCCGTCATTCGATGTCTCTTAAATAGTTTGTCATTTATAGCAGAATAATAATTCATGCTATTATTTTTTTGCTTGCTCCAGTGGAGTCCATATGTGGCTTTGATGTTGAACCTTTGATGACGTCACAGTGTTCCATAATATAAAATCAAGTGTCTGTCTGTCTGTCTGTCTGTCTGTCTGTCTGTCTGTCTGTCTGTCTGTCTGTCTGTCTGTCTGTCTGTCTGTCTGTCTGTCTGTCTGTCTTAAATCATTAAATCCGACCAGCAGGAAATCCTCACGTCCTCCTTCCTGGTGCCGGGAACGTTAGCTAGCAAGAGAGAAACTTAGCTAACGAGCTCAACAACACAGACATACACGGCGATGGCTCCAAACATTGATTAGGAATATTGTGGCTTTGATGTTGTGCCTTTGATGACATCTCATTGTTCCGTAATATGAAATCAAGTGTTTGGAGTAAATTGTGTATGTGTGTGTACAGTTTATTAGTAAAGATGGGTGTTATCCACTTAATACATTCATATACATTGCATGAAGTACTACGTGCACAAGCATACAATCTGTCTGTCTGTCTGTCTGTCTGTCTGTCTTAAATCATTAAATCCGACCAGCAGGAAATCCTCACGTCCTCCTTCCTGTCAAGGAGAAGTCATCATTAATTGATTTATAAAGTTGTAAATCGATCAGATTAGACCCAAACACGACAGGAGGGTTAAGTTATCAATACTGTATCCTAGTTTATACCAGCTGTTGCAGTCTGCCCTGCTACGTAGCTCAGAAAACACACGTCAGTGGTGCCGGGAACGTTAGCTAGCAAGAGAGAAACTTAGCTAACAGGCACAACACAGACACGGTGATGGCACCAAACACTGATTAGGATTTATATCACAATGCAATCCAAATGATTATAATTATTCATAATACTATATAATGAGTTAACTGAGACACAACACGAACGTGCACAAAAGGTCACCCAGACTAAGATAAGACAGGCCGTCATTCGATGTCTCTTAAATAGTTTGTCATTTATAGCAGAATAATAATTCATGCTATTATTTTTTTGCTTGCTCCAGTGGAGTCCATATGTGGCTTTGATGTTGAACCTTTGATGACGTCACAGTGTTCCATAATATAAAATCAAGTGTCTGTCTGTCTGTCTGTCTGTCTGTCTGTCTGTCTGTCTGTCTGTCTGTCTGTCTGTCTGTCTGTCTGTCTGTCTGTCTGTCTGTCTGTCTGTCTGTCTGTCTGTCTGTCTGTCTGTCTGTCTGTCTGTCTGTCTGTCTGTCTGTCTGTCTTAAATCATTAAATCCGACCAGCAGGAAATTCTCACGTCCTCCTTCCTGGTGCCGGGAACGTTAGCTAGCAAGAGAGAAACTTAGCTAACGAGCTCAACAACACAGACATACACGGCGATGGCTCCAAACATTGATTAGGAATATTGTGGCTTTGATGTTGTGCCTTTGATGACATCTCATTGTTCCGTAATATGAAATCAAGTGTTTGGAGTAAATTGTGTATGTGTGTGTACAGTTTATTAGTAAAGATGGGTGTTATCCACTTAATACATTCATATACATTGCATGAAGTACTACGTGCACAAGCATACAATCTGTCTGTCTGTCTGTCTGTCTGTCTGTCTGTCTGTCTGTCTGTCTTAAATCATTAAATCCGACCAGCAGGAAATCCTCACGTCCTCCTTCCTGTCAAGGAGAAGTCATCATTAATTGATTTATAAACTTGTAAATCGATCAGATTAGACCCAAACACGACAGGAGGGTTAAGTTATCAATACTGTATCCTAGTTTATACCAGCTGTTGCAGTCTGCCCTGCTACGTAGCTCAGAAAACACACGTCAGTGGTGCCGGGAACGTTAGCTAGCAAGAGAGAAACTTAGCTAACAGGCACAACACAGACACGGTGATGGCACCAAACACTGATTAGGATTTATATCACAATGCAATCCAAATGATTATAATTATTCATAATACTATATAATGAGTTAACTGAGACACAACACGAACGTGCACAAAAGGTCACCCAGACTAAGATAAGACAGGCCGTCATTCGATGTCTCTTAAATAGTTTGTCATTTATAGCAGAATAATAATTCATGCTATTATTTTTTTGCTTGCTCCAGTGGAGTCCATATGTGGCTTTGATGTTGAACCTTTGATGACGTCACAGTGTTCCATAATATAAAATCAAGTGTCTGTCTGTCTGTCTGTCTGTCTGTCTGTCTGTCTGTCTGTCTGTCTGTCTGTCTGTCTGTCTGTCTGTCTGTCTGTCTGTCTGTCTGTCTGTCTGTCTGTCTGTCTGTCTTAAATCATTAAATCCGACCAGCAGGAAATCCTCACGTCCTCCTTCCTGGTGCCGGGAACGTTAGCTAGCAAGAGAGAAACTTAGCTAACGAGCTCAACAACACAGACATACACGGCGATGGCTCCAAACATTGATTAGGAATATTGTGGCTTTGATGTTGTGCCTTTGATGACATCTCATTGTTCCGTAATATGAAATCAAGTGTTTGGAGTAAATTGTGTATGTGTGTGTACAGTTTATTAGTAAAGATGGGTGTTATCCACTTAATACATTCATATACATTGCATGAAGTACTACGTGCACAAGCATACAATCTGTCTGTCTGTCTGTCTGTCTGTCTGTCTGTCTGTCTGTCTGTCTGTCTGTCTGTCTGTCTGTCTTAAATCATTAAATCCGACCAGCAGGAAATCCTCACGTCCTCCTTCCTGTCAAGGAGAAGTCATCATTAATTGATTTATAAACTTGTAAATCGATCAGATTAGACCCAAACACGACAGGAGGGTTAAGTTATCAATACTGTATCCTAGTTTATACCAGCTGTTGCAGTCTGCCCTGCTACGTAGCTCAGAAAACACACGTCAGTGGTGCCGGGAACGTTAGCTAGCAAGAGAGAAACTTAGCTAACAGGCACAACACAGACACGGTGATGGCACCAAACACTGATTAGGATTTATATCACAATACAATCCAAATGATTATAATTATTCATAATACTATAGAATGAGTTAACTGAGACACAACACGAACATGCACAAAAGGTCACCCAGACTAAGATAAGACAGGCCGTCATTCGATGTCTCTTAAATAGTTTGTCATTTATAGCAGAATAATAATTCATGCTATTATTTTTTTGCTTGCTCCAGTGGAGTCCATATGTGGCTTTGATGTTGAACCTTTGATGACGTCACAGTGTTCCATAATATAAAATCAAGTGTCTGTCTGTCTGTCTGTCTGTCTGTCTGTCTGTCTGTCTGTCTGTCTGTCTGTCTGTCTGTCTGTCTGTCTGTCTGTCTGTCTTAAATCATTAAATCCGACCAGCAGGAAATCCTCACGTCCTCCTTCCTGGTGCCGGGAACGTTAGCTAGCAAGAGAGAAACTTAGCTAACGAGCTCAACAACACAGACATACACGGCGATGGCTCCAAACATTGATTAGGAATATTGTGGCTTTGATGTTGTGCCTTTGATGACATCTCATTGTTCCGTAATATGAAATCAAGTGTTTGGAGTAAATTGTGTATGTGTGTGTACAGTTTATTAGTAAAGATGGGTGTTTTCCACTTAATACATTCATATACATTGCATGAAGTACTACGTGCACAAGCATACAATCTGTCTGTCTGTCTGTCTTAAATCATTAAATCCGACCAGCAGGAAATCCTCACGTCCTCCTTCCTGTCAAGGAGAAGTCATCATTAATTGATTTATAAAGTTGTAAATCGATCAGATTAGACCCAAACACGACAGGAGGGTTAAGTTATCAATACTGTATCCTAGTTTATACCAGCTGTTGCAGTCTGCCCTGCTACGTAGCTCAGAAAACACACGTCAGTGGTGCCGGGAACGTTAGCTAGCAAGAGAGAAACTTAGCTAACAGGCACAACACAGACACGTTGATGGCACCAAACACTGATTAGGATTTATATCACAATGCAATCCAAATGATTATAATTATTCATAATACTATATAATGAGTGTAGCAAGGTTCTTTCACTACCGGGCGGATCACAGACCACAGAGACGGCGTTTGGATGCAAAGTGACTTTTTATTCTGTGTTTCGCCGTCTGCTCCGACTGGCTAAGCTCGTGCGCTCTCGCTCCCTCTCCTCGCCAGTCCCGCCTCTTCCTATGGCGGGCTCTTTTATCCACACACACACACACCCACACACACACACACACATTAGTCCCTGGTGTGGCTCATTTCCCCTGATTCCCCGCACCTGTTCCCTGAGCCGCCTTTCTCTCTCCCTCCCTGCAGCCGCGCTTAACCACGCCCCCACCCCACATACCCCCACCGCCCGACTTAGGCCGGGGAGCCACCGGCCTAGCCCACTCCCCCCCCGCCCCCTCGGAGCGGGAAAGGAAGTCCGCCACGACCATCTGCGTCCCCGGCCTATGAACCACCTTGAAATTAAAGGGCTGCATAGCCAGATACCACCGGGTGATCCGGGCGTTGGTATCCTTCATGCGGTGGAGCCATTGGAGCGGAGCGTGGTCCGAACAGAGGGTGAACTGGCGTCCCAGGAGGTAGTAACGGAGGGCATCGACCGCCCACCGGATGGCCAGGCACTCCTTTTCGACGGTACTGTAGCGGCCCTCCCGCTCGGACAGCTTCCGGCTGATGAACACGACGGGTCGGTCGACCCCCTCCACCTCCTGGGACAAAACGGCCCCCAGCCCTCTGTCCGACGCGTCGGTCTGCAAGACAAAAGGGAGAGAGAAGTTAGGGGTGTGGAGAAGCGGCTCCCCACCGAGGGCCTGTTTTACCGCCTCAAACGCCAACTGGCACGGCTCCGTCCACTGGACCGGATCTGAAGCACCCTTTCGGGTGAGGTCGGTCAAGGGGCTGGTGAGGTCCGCAAAGGCGGGGATGAACCGTCTATAGTACCCCGCCATCCCCAAGAACCTCCTCACCTCCTTTTTGGTCTTGGGCGGCGGGCAGGCCTCAATCGCTGCCGTCTTGTCTACCTGCGGACGCACCTGCCCTCCCCCCAAGCGGTACCCCAGATACCGTACCTCCCTCCGTCCAATAACACACTTCCCCGGGTTGGCGGTGAGCCCCGCTCGCTTCAAGGACTCCAGCACCGCAGCCACCCGCTGCACATGCTCCGCCCACGTGGTGCTGTGGATGAGCACATCGTCCAGGTAGGCGGCAGCATATGCAGCGTGCGGCCGCAGCACCCCGTCCATGAGCCGCTGGAAGGTCGCGGGCGCCCCGAACAACCCGAAGGGAAGCATGTTGAATTGGTACAACCCGTACGGAGTGGAGAAAGCCGTCTTTTCCTTGGCCTCTGGCGACAGGGGAATCTGCCAGTAGCCCTTGGTCAAATCCAGTGTGGTGAAAAACTGTGCCGTGCCCAGCCGGTCCAGGAGCTCGTCGACCCGGGGCATTGGGTAGGCATCAAACCGTGACACCTCATTCACCTTGCGGTAGTCCACGCAGAACCGGATAGACCCATCCTTCTTCACTACAAGAACAATGGGGCTACACCAGGCGCTGTTGGACTCTTCTATGACTCCCATCTCCAGCATAGCCTTCAATTCTCTCTGAACCACCTTTTTCTTGTGCTCAGGGAGTCTATAGGGCCGGGACCGCACCGTCACCCCTGGGGTGGTCTCAATCTGATGCACTATGAGGTCCGTGCGCCCTGGTCGAAGCGAGAACACGTCAGCAAAACGCTCCTGCAACTTGGCCACGTCTGTTTGCTGGGCCGCGGAGAGGTGGGCTTCACAATGGAGCGAGGCGGGAACCCCCGATTTCGGTACCTCAGGCCCCAGCTCCTCCCTCTCCGAAACTGCGGACACCAGCGAAACAGACTCCGCCTCCCTCCACGCTTTCAGGAGGTTGAGGTGATATATTTGCGTGCTCCCGCCCCTATCAGACCGCACCACCTCATAGTCGACCTCCCCGACCCGCCGTGTGACCACAAAGGGCCCTTGCCACTTGGCGAGGAGTTTGGAGCTGGAAGAAGGAAGCAATACAAGTACCTTATCTCCCGGTGCGAATTGTCTCAGCCTGGCCCCTCTATCGTACAGGCGTTTCTGCCGCTCCTGGGCCTGGCGCAAATTCTCTCGTGACAGCCGACCCGAGGCGTGAAGCTTTGCGCGCAGGTCCAGGACGTGCTGTATTTCGTTCCGACTGGTGCTCGGACCCTCCTCCCAGTTTTCCTTAATGAGGTCGAGCACCCCACGTGGCGTCCTGCCAAACAGTAGTTCAAAGGGAGAAAATCCCGTGGAGGCCTGGGGAACCTCCCGCACTGCAAACAAAAGAGAGTCAAGCCATTTATCCCAATTACGCTCGTCCTCGCTAATGAATTTACGGATCATGGTTTTCAAAGTCCTGTTGAACCGTTCCACCAGCCCATCCGTCTGGGGGTGGTAGACACTGGTCCGAACTGACTTGACCCCCAGTAACCCGTAAAGTCCTCTCAGTGTGCGAGACATGAACGATGTGCCCTGGTCAGTTAGAATCTCTTTCGGGACCCCAACTCGGGAAATGACCTGAAACAGTGCCTGCGCAACACTCTTTGCCGAGATGTTGCGCAACGGCACTGCTTCCGGATATCGCGTTGCGTAATCCACTAGGACTAACACGAAGCGATATCCGCGTGTGCTCCGGTGGAATGGCCCGATGATGTCCATGCCCATTCTGTCGAACGGCACTTCCATCAACGGTAGGGGACGCAACGGCGCCCTCGGAATGGCCGGTGGATTTACCAACTGACACTCCGGGCAGGATGCGCACCACCGGCGCACATCCGCGCGGATGCCCGGCCAATAAAATCGGGCCATGATCCGGTGCAATGTTGTCTCATATCCCGTGTGCCCCGCCATCGGGTTACAATGAGCCCCCTGGAAAACTGTTTCCCGGTGGCTCCGCGGCACCAGCAACTGGGTGCTCTCCTGCCCGGTCTGGGTGTCACAGCACACCCGGTATAACCGGTCTCTGATGACTGAGAAGTGCGGATATGTCGGCGCCGCGTCAGGGCGCACCAGCTGACCATCAATTTTCATCACTTGGTCAAAGGCCGAGCGCAGGGTTTCATCCCGAGACTGCTCGAGTGGAAAATCTTCCAAGGAGCGAAATGCGGGAGCCGGCGGAGTCTCCGCTGGAGGCTCGGCCGGTTCCCCCTCCCCGTCTGCAGTGTCGGGCAAACCCGCGTCGCCGCTGAGCACCGCACACATATCGCACTGTCCCGTCTGCTGTGACCGCACCCCCCCTGCCTGCCCCATGAGCTTATCAAAACCCGGCCAATCCGTTCCCAAGATCAGGGGGTACGAAAGGCGGGAGCTAACCGCAACCTTTAGTCTATGCTTTTTTCCCCCATAACGAATTTCCACCGGGACGACGGGATATTCGTGAATATCCCCATGCACACACTTCACCCTCACCCGTGCTGCCTCCACCAATGCCCCGGTTCGAACCAGACTCTGATGGATCATAGACTGCATGCAGCCCGAATCCACCATCGCCTGGTGTGTACCCCCCTGGATACTCACCTGAACGCGGTACGTCGCTCCCAGACCTGGGGAGGGGGCTGGAGGGCCGGCAACCCGAACCACCTGCCCCACCTCCATAAGTGGGCATTCCCTCCGGAAGTGCCCAGGCTGCCCGCACCTCCAGCATCCCTGCCCTGGCGCTTGAGGAGGCCCCGGTGGGTTGGGAAGGGCGGCGGGGTTGCGGCCACTGTGGGGTTCTGGCACAGCCGCGGGGGCCGGCGGGCTCAGGGCGGCGGGCGGCGGCCCCGGTGTCCCCATCCTCCTCCGCGGGCCCGGCGCAGGCCCCGCCGGTGACGCCGACGGGCCGCGGCTCTCCTTCGCCGCCGGGTACACGGCCAGGTGGTCCTCCGCCAGCGTGACGGCCTCCTCCAGAGCCCGGGGACGATGACAGCGGACCCATGCCGCAGTCCGGGCCGGCAGCCCCTCCGCGAACTGCGCCATCACCACCGCCTCCAGGATGGCCTCTGCGCTGTCGGCCCCCCCCGGCCGCAGCCACCGCCCCGCCGCGTCCCGCAGCTGTTGGGCGAACAAAAACGGCCGGTCCTCCGGCCCCAGCCTGGCCTCGCGGAATCGCCGCCGGTGATCCTCCGGGGTTAAGCCCAGCCGGCGTCATCCGCTGCATGGAGATCTCCGACGGTCCCATGCCCGACGAGCGCGGCCCCCGCGCCGAGCCCATCTCCGCGGCGAGGCGCTCCAACGCGCCGGACTGACGCTCGGCTTGGCCCTGGAGCGACGCCATGAATGCGCGGTTCACCACCGCCTGCTCCTGCTGTATCGCGGCGAGGCTCGCCATCATCTGGCCCAGCGCCACCAGCGGCTGGGCCGGAGCCTCCGGCTGTTGGTCCCGCTGATCCATCCCGGTGCCCAGTCAAGCGCCACTGTAGCAAGGTTCTTTCACTACCGGGCGGATCACAGACCACAGAGACGGCGTTTGGATGCAAAGTGACTTTTTATTCTGTGTTTCGCCGTCTGCTCCGACTGGCTCGGCTCGTGCGCTCTCGCTCCCTCTCCTCGCCAGTCCCGCCTCTTCCTATGGCGGGCTCTTTTATCCACACACACACACACCCACACACACACACACACATTAGTCCCTGGTGTGGCTCATTTCCCCTGATTCCCCGCACCTGTTCCCTGAGCCGCCTTTCTCTCTCCCTCCCTGCAGCCGCGCTTAACCACGCCCCCACCCCACAATGAGTTAACTGAGACACAACACGAACGTGCACAAAAGGTCACCCAGACTAAGATAAGACAGGCCGTCATTCGATGTCTCTTAAATAGTTTGTCATTTATAGCAGAATAATAATTCATGCTATTATTTTTTTGCTTGCTCCAGTGGAGTCCATATGTGGCTTTGATGTTGAACCTTTGATGACGTCACAGTGTTCCATAATATAAAATCAAGTGTCTGTCTGTCTGTCTGTCTGTCTGTCTGTCTGTCTGTCTGTCTGTCTGTCTGTCTGTCTGTCTTAAATCATTAAATCCGACCAGCAGGAAATCCTCACGTCCTCCTTCCTGGTGCCGGGAACGTTAGCTAGCAAGAGAGAAACTTAGCTAACGAGCTCAACAACAC
Organism: Cottus gobio; assembly: GCA_023566465.1. Classification (NCBI taxonomy): domain Eukaryota; kingdom Metazoa; phylum Chordata; class Actinopteri; order Perciformes; family Cottidae; genus Cottus; species Cottus gobio. The sequence continues at coordinate 28,384,121 of CM042223.1, read as the reverse complement.
AGACATACACGGCGATGGCTCCAAACATTGATTAGGAATATTGTGGCTTTGATGTTGTGCCTTTGATGACATCTCATTGTTCCGTAATATGAAATCAAGTGTTTGGAGTAAATTGTGTATGTGTGTGTACAGTGTATTAGTAAAGATGGGTGTTATCCACTTAATACATTCATATACATTGCATGAAGTACTACGTGCACAAGAATACAATCTGTCTGTCTGTCTGTCTGTCTTAAATCATTAAATCCGACCAGCAGGAAATCCTCACGTCCTCCTTCCTGTCAAGGAGAAGTCATCATTAATTGATTTATAAAGTTGTAAATCGATCAGATTAGACCCAAACACGACAGGAGGGTTAAGTTATCAATACTGTATCCTAGTTTATACCAGCTGTTGCAGTCTGCCCTGCTACGTAGCTCAGAAAACACACGTCAGTGGTGCCGGGAACGTTAGCTAGCAAGAGAGAAACTTAGCTAACGAGCTCAACAACACAGACATACAAGGCGATGGCTCCAAACATTGATTAGGAATATTGTGGCTTTGATGTTGTGCCTTTGATGACATCTCATTGTTCCGTAATATGAAATCAAGTGTTTGGAGTAAATTGTGTATGTGTGTGTACAGTTTATTAGTAAAGATGGGTGTTTTCCACTTAATACATTCATATACATTGCATGAAGTACTACGTGCACAAGCATACAATCTATCTGTCTGTCTGTCTGTCTGTCTGTCTGTCTGTCTTAAATCATTAAATCCGACCAGCAGGAAATCCTCACGTCCTCCTTCCTGTCAAGGAGAAGTCATCATTAATTGATTTATAAAGTTGTAAATCGATCAGATTAGACCCAAACACGACAGGAGGGTTAAGTTATCAATACTGTATCCTAGTTTATACCAGCTGTTGCAGTCTGCCCTGCTACGTAGCTCAGAAAACACACGTCAGTGGTGCCGGGAACGTTAGCTAGCAAGAGAGAAACTTAGCTAACGAGCTCAACAACACAGACATACAAGGCGATGGCTCCAAACATTGATTAGGAATATTGTGGCTTTGATGTTGTGCCTTTGATGACATCTCATTGTTCCGTAATATGAAATCAAGTGTTTGGAGTAAATTGTGTATGTGTGTGTACAGTTTATTAGTAAAGATGGGTGTTTTCCACTTAATACATTCATATACATTGCATGAAGTACTACGTGCACAAGCATACAATCTATCTGTCTGTCTGTCTGTCTGTCTGTCTGTCTGTCTGTCTGTCTGTCTGTCTGTCTTAAATCATTAAATCCGACCAGCAGGAAATCCTCACGTCCTCCTTCCTGTCAAGGAGAAATCATCATTAATTGATTTATAAAGTTGTAAATCGATCAGATTAGACCCAAACACGACAGGAGGGTTAAGTTATCAATACTGTATCCTAGTTTATACCAGCTGTTGCAGTCTGCCCTGCTACGTAGCTCAGAAAACACACGTCAGTGGTGCCGGGAACGTTAGCTAGCAAGAGAGAAACTTAGCTAACAGGCACAACACAGACACGGTGATGGCACCAAACACTGATTAGGATTTATATCACAATGCAATCCAAATGATTATAATTATTCATAATACTATAGAATGAGTTAACTGAGACACAACACGAACATGCACAAAAGGTCACCCAGACTAAGATAAGACAGGCCGTCATTCGATGTCTCTTAAATAGTTTGTCATTTATAGCAGAATAATAATTCATGCTATTATTTTTTTGCTTGCTCCAGTGGAGTCCATATGTGGCTTTGATGTTGAACATTTGATGACGTCACAGTGTTCCATAATATAAAATCAAGTGTCTGTCTGTCTGTCTGTCTGTCTGTCTGTCTGTCTGTCTGTCTGTCTGTCTGTCTGTCTGTCTGTCTGTCTGTCTGTCTGTCTGTCTGTCTGTCTGTCTGTCTGTCTGTCTTAAATCATTAAATCCGACCAGCAGGAAATCCTCACGTCCTCCTTCCTGGTGCCGGGAACGTTAGCTAGCAAGAGAGAAACTTAGCTAACGAGCTCAACAACACAGACATACACGGCGATGGCTCCAAACATTGATTAGGAATATTGTGGCTTTGATGTTGTGCCTTTGATGACATCTCATTGTTCCGTAATATGAAATCAAGTGTTTGGAGTAAATTGTGTATGTGTGTGTACAGTTTATTAGTAAAGATGGGTGTTATCCACTTAATACATTCATATACATTGCATGAAGTACTACGTGCACAAGCATACAATCTGTCTGTCTGTCTGTCTGTCTGTCTGTCTGTCTGTCTGTCTGTCTGTCTTAAATCATTAAATCCGACCAGCAGGAAATCCTCACGTCCTCCTTCCTGTCAAGGAGAAGTCATCATTAATTGATTTATAAAGTTGTAAATCGATCAGATTAGACCCAAACACGACAGGAGGGTTAAGTTATCAATACTGTATCCTAGTTTATACCAGCTGTTGCAGTCTGCCCTGCTACGTAGCTCAGAAAACACACGTCAGTGGTGCCGGGAACGTTAGCTAGTGTAAATAAAAATAATCATGTTTGAACTAGTAACCACTATAACATAGGTAAGAATAGAAGCCTTTTGCTTTTCATTATTAGTAAAGAGACACACAGTCACATAATGTAGTGGAAGAATACTGAGAAAGTTTAGAGACTGCAGACATGTGCATATTTTCACTGATAAGCAGGAAGTTGGGAGAGAAGGGAGGATCGGAAGAACTATACTTTGATGCAACATAAGGTTCGGTCCTGAAGGTCTCTCAACCCCACCGAAACTCCACTCCCTCACACACACACACACACAGACACACAGACACACAGAGAGAGCACTGAGAGACACAGAACACCTGCAAGATAGTTAGAGAGCTTCCCCCCCCCTCCTTTTATTTTGCACTCGACAACATACACACACACTGACGGATCCAAGAAACAACGGAAATGAGCCGGTGTTGGATGGACATATCCAGGCTCCAACCGGGCTGCAACTAGTAAAGGTTGTCCCGCCTGCTTCTTTGACTTTGACCAATGGGGACTTCTAAAGTCTAACCATTATAAACAGCTGCACATGATGTTTAGGTGCCTTTTGTGTGAGAAGCGAACTAGTCGTGACTTCCATTAGGTCCGTGCATGTATTACTGCCCGGAATGTGATGTTTCTGCCTTAAATTGAGTAAATACAGTGTGGTCCAACTTAAATTCTTTCGAGTGTTTTATTGCACCGTCGCCTCCTGAATTTATTGTTGTTTTCCGCACAACAAACTTGGTAGCAGAGGATGGTTTGACAAAGATCTGAATTCGAGGACAAAGTTTTTAAACTTCTTTCCTCGCCCACCGGCGACGGAGACGGCGGACTTCTAGACGCGGACAACAGTTTCCGTGAGAGATCTTCCAGCCTCAGACTCGGGAAAACGCTGATCACTGCCGGCAACTAACTAAAAAAAGGTAAGCAGAACCTCTTTAACTGAAATCTGCATATTGTAGTATATGATAAATCTAAATTGAGTGATCAGTAGTACCGAGTGTGAGTATGGAATGTATATATCCATCCATCCATCCATCCATCCATTTTCCACCGCTTATCCGAGGTCGGGTCGCGGAGGCAGCAGGTCAAGCAGGCCGACCCAGACTTCTCTCTCACCCGCAACATCTACCAGCTCATTCTGGGGGATCCCGAGGCGTTCCCAGGCCAGCTGGGAGATATAATCCCTCCAGCGTGTCCTGGGTCTTCCCCGGGGCCTCCTACCAGATGGACGTGCCTGGAAAACCTCTAAAGGGAGGCGTCCTGGAGGCATCCTAATTAGATGCCCGAACCACCTCAGCTGACTCCTTTTGACACGAAGGAGTAGCGGCTCGACTTCAAGCTCCCTCCTGATGTCCGAGCTCCTTACCCTATCTCTAAGGCTGAGCCCGGCCACTCTACGGAGGAAACTCATTTCGGCCGCTTGTATCCGCGACCTCGTTCTTTCGGACACGATCCAAAGCTCGTGACCATAGGTGAGGGTTGGGACGTAGACCGACCAGTAAATTGAGAGCTTTGCCTTTCGGCTCAGCTCCTTCTTCACCAAGACGGCCCGGTGCAACGCCTGTTTTACTGCTGCAGCCGCACCGATACGCCTGTCGATCTCCCGCTCCATTTTACCCTCACTCGTGAACAAGACCCCGAGATACTTGAACTCCTTCGCTTGTGGTAGGCACTCTGTCCCCACCCGGAGGGAGCAATCCACCGGTTTCCGGCAGAGCACCATGGCCTCAGATTTCGTGGTGCTGACTCTCATCCCCGCCGCTTCACACTCGGCTGCAAAACGCCCCAGTGAATGCTGGAGGTCATGGTCCGAGGAGGCAAACAGGACCACATCATCTGCAAACAGCAGAGAGGCTATCCTGAGATCCCCGAACCTGACATTCTCCGCCCCACGGCTGCGCCTAGATATCCTGTCCATGAAAGTCACGAACAGGACCGGTGATAAAGGGCAGCCCTGGCGGAGGCCAACACCCACCGGGAACGTGTCTGACTTACTGCCGAGGATACGAACACAGCTCCTACTGCAGGCGTACAGAGACCGGATGGCCCGTTGCAACGGGTCCGGCACACCATACTCCCGCAGCACCCCCCACAAAAAGCCCCGAGGGACCCGGTCGAAAGCCTTCTCCAAGTCCACAAAGCACATGTAGACTGGTTGGGCAAACTCCCAGGACCCCTCCAGTATCCCTGCAAGGGTAAAGAGCTGGTCCACTGTTCCACGACCATGACGAAACCCGCACTGTTCTTCTTGAATCCGAGGTTCGACAAACGGTCGGAGCCTCCGTTCCAGCACCCTGGCATAAGCTTTTCCCGGGAGGCTGAGTAGTGTGATACCCCGATAATTCGAGCACACTCTCCGGTCCCCCTTCTTGAAGATGGGAACCACCACCCCGGTCTGCCAGTCCATGGGCACTGTGCCCGACCCCCATGCGACATTGAAGAGGCGTGTCAGCCAAGACAGCCCAACAAAGTCCAGCGCCTTCAGCATCTCAGGGCGGATTTCATCCACCCCCGGCGCCTTGCCACCAAGGAGCTTTTTGACTACCTTAGTGGCCTCTGCCAGGGATATGGGTTCATCCAACCCCAAGTCTTCAGGCGCTGCCCCCTGTTCAGGGGACATGTTGACCGGGTTTAGGAGTTCCTCAAAGTGCTCCTTCCACCGCCCGACGGTATCCTCTGTCTGGGTCAGCAGCAACCCTCCCCCGCTGATAACAGCCTGGGGAAGGCCCTGCTTTCCCTTCCTGAGTCGTCGGATGGTTTGCCAGAACCTCCTTGAGGCCAACCGAAAGTCCTTCTCCATGGCCTCCCCGAACTCCTCCCATGCCCGAGTTTTAGCATCCGTGACCACCGCAGCTGCAGTCCTTCTGGCCTGCCTGTACCTGTCAGCTGCTTCAGGAGACCCCTGGGCCAACCAAGCCCGAAAGGCCACCTTCTTCAGCTTGACGGCTTCCCTCACCCCCGGTGTCCACCACCGGGTTCTCGGGTTGCCGCCACGACAGGCACCGATGACCTTCCGACCACAGCTCCTAGCGGCCGCGTCCACAATAGAGGCTTTGAACATGATCCACTCGGATTCCATGTCCCCAACCTCCCTCGGGATGTGTGAGAAGTCCTTCCGGAGGTGGGAGTTGAAGACCTCCCGGACAGGATCCTCCGCCAGACGTTCCCAGTTCACCCTCACTACACGTTTGGGCTTGCCAGGTCTTTCTGGCCGACTCCCCCGCCATCTGATCCAACTCACCACCAGGTGGTGATCAGTTGACAGCTCTGCTCCTCTCTTCACCCGAGTGTCCAAAACATACGGCCGCAGATCAGATGATACGATTACGAAGTCGATCATTGATCTCCGGCCTAAGGTGCTCTGGTACCAGGTACACTTATGAGCCACCTTATGTTCAAACATGGTGTTTGTTATGGACAAACTGTGGCTAGCACAGAAGTCCAACAACGAAACACCACTCGGGTTCAGATCAGGCAAGCCGTTCCTCCCAATCACTCCCCGCCAGGTTTCTCTGTCGTCGCCCACGTGAGCGTTGAAGTCTCCCAGGAGAACTATGGAGTCGGCAGGCGGCGCCCTTTCCAGGACCCCTCCCACCAACTCCAAGAAGGCCGGATACTCCGAAATGCTGTTTGGTGCATAAGCACAAACAACAGTCAGAGCCTTACTCCCCGCAACCCGTAGGCGCAGGGAGGCGACCCTCTCGTTCTCCGGGGAAAACTCCAACACGGCGGCGCTCAGCCGGGGACTCGTGAGTATCCCCACTCCCGCCCGGCGCCTCTCACCCTGGGCGACTCCAGAAAAGAACAAAGTCCAACCCTTCTCCAGGAGTTTGGTTCCAGAGCCAGCGCTGTGCGTGGAGGCGAGCCCAACTATATCTAGCTGGTACCGCTCCACCTCCCTCACCAGCTCCGGCTCCTTCCCCGCTAGCGAGGTGACGTTCCACGTCCCTAGAGCTAGTCTATGTCGCCGGCGATCGGCTCGCCCAGGCCCCCTGCCCGGCCCGCCGCCCGGTCTACATAGCACCCGACCCCGATGTCTGTCCCTGCGGGTGGTGGGTCCACAGGGTGGCTGCACCATGATGTTTCTTCGGGCTGAGCCCGACCGGGCCCCATGGGCGAAAGCCCGGCCACCAGACGCTCGCCGACGAGCTCGCCTCCCGGGTCTGGCTCCGGGAGGGTGCCCCGGTTTCCCTGGTCCGGGCGAGGTAGCTACAGTCTTTGGGCTGCTTATCATCGAGGTTTTTTGAATGTATATGTGTATATATATGGAATGTATATAAAATACTAAATTGTGACACACTGTAAGGGCAAAGATAATACATTATTTTATTGGCTGTGCGGATTCATCACATTCTGTTATATTTGGCAATGTTTGTCTTTTGCTGTGTGATTAGAGTATGAATGAATGAATGAATGAACCTTAGTAGGTTTTAAAGGCTGCTCTAAGCGCCACATCAAGTTGGTAACATTTCCCATTGGGACCCGGATGTGAGACCAGACCGTCAACCTGCAGGGCGACGGGCCTATATTATGAAGGGCAGTGTTTGTTATTGGGCTTGAAAAGTGTGAAAGCAGAGTGTGAAAGGAGACAAGATATCTTGGAAGCAGGGCTACGGGATACTTGCCGAATATCAGGGATATTCGCCGAAGTTGCCAGGGGCCTTCGGAAAATCATTGCGCGCTGACGTGATTCTCGGGAGCAGGGCTACGGGACTGAATGAGTGGCATTCGCCTGGTCCAATAAAGACAGGCTGGGATCGTCGACCGGGTAGTTTGTACACCACAGCAACGTTCACGGGCAGACGCTGCCAAGGCGGGGGCACAGTACAGGGTGCTGTGTGGTCCGTGACAGGATCCTTTGTACAAAGCTAAATGTGTGTGTAATGTGTAGCTTATAAAAGTGTGTGTTATAAAATATTATTGCGTAAGTGTGCTCGGTTATAAATAATGACTTAATGAATGGTGTGGCTGAACAGACTTGGCATAACAACATAGACTTTGATAAGGAGGTCTGGGCATTGTACATAGTTTTGGCTCAGTATATCATCCTCAATCCCAGGGATTGGTGGAAAGAGCAAATCAAACATTGAAAGCTAAAATAGCTAAAGTCTGTGCAGCCACCAAAATGACATGGGTGGAAGCTCTTCCTTTGGCTCTCATGGCTATGAGATCAGAAGGGGGGGGAGAAACGCATCTTTCACCGCATGAGCTTTTAACTGGTCGGGTGATGCCCGGCCCACCCAGGGATGGAGGTCATATGCCATCCCTGGATGTATGTCAGATTGAGATGACTATATGACTATATGCATGAGCTAACATCTCTGGTCTCAGCCCTCTCTACCCAGGTGGCGAAAGCACTGAAAAAACCACTGGCAGCAGAGAAGGAGCCAACCATTAAAGTAGGTGACTGGGTCAGGGTCAAGGTTCACAAGAGGAAGTGGACTGACCCCAGGTGGACTGGACCGTACGAAGTGAAGGAGGTTACTTCACACTCGGTCCAGGTCAGGGGAAAAACAGGAGCCCCCTGGCATCACCTGACACATTGTGCCCCAGCTCCTAACCCAAACAGAACACTCTAGGAAGTGCGTGCTGATTTAGCACAGCATATCAATTAGACAATGGGGAATTCATTTCCCTCTCTAAGAACTCTAAGAACGGCTGCGACAGAATGGTGTGCTTTGTTTAATGTACATGTATGTGTCATAGAAGAATCATAGATGAATGAAATAGTTTGAAAAGTGTATGAATGCAACTGAACTAAGATTATTAACACAGTAGAACTATAAAGGAGAGATTCATAGATGATAAAGCAAGAGATATGACACCCTTATCTAAAAACCCTTTGTAAAGAATGATGAGCCTCTGTTAAAATAAAGAGGACATTTGTAAATGTGCCACAAGCAGCCCAAACAATAAGAATCTCTTCAAACAAAGAAAGAAAAAGGCGGCCGTGCCAATTTTTGCTGTTGCTATTGGTGGAGCCTATTTTGAAACTTGTGCTCTGCTTCAAATCTACAGGTGCGTGATGAACTGCCTGCTTGTTGAATTAAGCTTGTTGTGAGTTATAGCCTTTTATCATTGTGTAATGAACTTTAGAAAAACTGTGTTAACAAGAAAAGGGTGAAAAATATGACAGATCCTTGGAAATTAGGGACAAGACTTACGTTAATAATAAGATAGTTAAGATATAATTCTGGAGCTGAAGAGGTAGAATAAAAGTTCTGCTGAAAACTGTTAAGTAGCAATGTTTATATATATATTGATATAAATCAACGAGTATTTTGTGAATCATTCAATCATCAGTAGTGGGCGGATAACATAATAAAGAGTACTTAAATAATAATAAAATAAATAAGGTAACGAAGTAGAATACGATAAAAAACTGAGCAAAATCATTTCTTGATTGTTGACGCTGGTGACTGTGTGAGATCTGAAAGGGGGTCATGCAATGCTGGTGGAGCCTTCCTCTGATTTATACGGTTAAAAGGATTTATGGAGTTTCCTCATAGTCAGGGTGAATAAGCCAAAAAAAAGAAGACTGACGATGCTCTCACACAGTTATGATTGACATATCATTTTTATTTCAGACTCAAAATATTAAGCCGGGCAAAGTGAGCTTTTAAGAAGTAGAGAAAACTAAAATAAGACTACGTTGGTAGTGTTGTGCTATATAAACTTTGAATTGGAATAAAAGTATGTGTAAAAGTTGGAGCAGGGTCAAGCCTGTGCAGCCAGTCTACTAAGTCTTATCGTAGGGATAAGAGGTATGTGGGAGGAGGACAGACAAACTGTCCAACAATGGGAAGAATGGATACAACTGGGGATTCCTGAGACAGGCAGTTTCAGCTGCAACAACTGGAGCACCTCGGAGTGTGTGTGGAGCGGAGAGAGGAGGGGCAGCAGAAAGTAAGGAAAACATTTTAAAAAATGAGTTTAATAATAAATAACATTAATGTGAATGGATGGAAAAGAATGCACTGCTAAACCGTGTCCTTCTTTGTCCGAGGTACATGGTCACGAGGATCCTGATCTGGACTCCGTGCCGCCTCTATATGCTCTAAAGGGGAAAGCCGTCCAACCACCAGTCCGAAGAGGAAAAGAACCGACCCTTCACACGGAAAGCTGAGCTGGAACCATGCCAGGACACACCCAGAGCCTGCTTGCCCCACTCCGAACCCCAGGATGAGATAATGCCCATGGGGAGGAAAAGACATTGAAGACGTAAAGAATTATGTGACAAGCCCAAGGATAATCGGGTTGAGGTTGAAAGAACTCTTCTCTATTTTGTTGGAGAATACAGGCCAACCAGGCCACCTGATGAGCAGAAGGATCAAACTGGACATTGACAAAATTGCAGTTGTGTTTTCGAACAAGATTTCCACCCGAAAGAGAAGAAGGGGGCAGGCAGAGGAAGAACTGAGGGCCAGAGACTTTGACCCACATGAACCAGAGACTTTGTGTGCCACCTGTGGCAAAGCTGGACATCGGTGAAGGGACTGCCCACAAGCTCCGTGGGATGAAGACAGGACTGGTGGGAGGACCCGGCAACAATCCGACTGAGGGGAGCGGAAGGTGGCGGGACGGACCCCAGGGAAGGACCACGGGACGCACACACATCTCAACACACAGGGTGAGCAAATTCTGATGGGGATTATGACAAGCTTGTTTATGCAATACACACATTAGAAGTTAGGTACACACACACAAACATATATATTTGAATGAAAATTAAGGTTTTAGAAAATGACCATAAGTCATATTAATTAACTATTAAAGGTAAAGATGTTCCATTTTTGGTTGACTCAAGAGTCACTCAGTTTAGTTTCCATTGGTGCTGCCACATATATTTATCAGGCCGAGAATGCTGCTGTTGTCTCTGTTTTTTCTGTCTTCCACACAATCTGAGTTGTTCAGGGGGGAGTTTCTGCATGTTGGAAAGGAGTGAAGGACGTGGCTGGTTGGCTGAGCATGCAGACTCTGCTTCCTGAATTGAGGCCTACAGATGATACTGTGAACCGGTACAGTGTAAAAGGCAAAGTATACAAAACAGAATGTACATTACTAATAGTAAAAAGAGTTATTCAACGTATGTTTAATCAAAACATAGACACCATGGGGTCTAATGTTCCATCTGTCGACATGGCTGAGCTGTCTGAGGTGCCCATCCACCAATAGCAGATGTCTGTGGTCTGCGCATGAATATGACGTAGGACCGATGAGGAGAGCGACACTCAAAATCTGATTTCAGGCCAGGCATGAAGTACTATCCACTTTAGCAGGAGGCCAGTATTCTGAGCCATTATTGATGGCTGGTGTAATAGTCAAGAGTGATAATTATCTGGTGCGCACCTTAATATATGTGGTAAAGACAATTTGGGAAAAGGGGGAAGTGATGAAGGTTTTGCGGGCTCCCTGGTGGTCTCAATACATGTTACCCACAGTCAACAATCATTTCCAATGTACAATTTAATGTATAAATATATATTCTGATGAATACAGGTAAACTAGGAAGAAGGCAGAGTAGATGAGGGAAGGTAAGAAAGTGAAGAAGGTTGGAGCCAGAGAAAATGGATAAAGAAGAGAACGGAAGGGGAACATGGTGAATGTAGAGGAGAATGGGAGGGTTGTGTCCAACGCAGAGGACTGAGGGGAGGGAACCTGTGGGAGGGAATCTCAAGGTTTAATATTCCTCCTCAATAAAAACCTACACAACCAAACTCAACTGAGTTACTGTAGCAAAGAAATTAAAAAGAAGTCTTAAACACGTGAGACATCTTTCCCTCTAATCAAAGGAGGAAGAGGTTTTGAAAATAATTGAAAAGAACTTATGGTCAAAAGGGGGAGTAGAGCCTGTGACAATACAAATAAAAATAGGGTTAGGCCTTTCCAGGGATAATATCCAATACAACCACAGGCTGCTGAGAGAATAACACCAGTAGCTGAATAATCTTTCTTTAGACTCAGGGGTATTGTAAAAGTCCTAAAGGCCCTTCTAAGAGAATGGCTGCTAATCTAGCTGAAGTTGAACCTCCACAGTGGAGACAGATTTGACTTTATGTTGATGACATGTTCCAAAACACAAGATACGTGCAGAGAAGACACTCTGGAGCTATTGACAGTCCTAGGGGAACAAGGACATAAAGTAAGCAAAAGATAATAAATTAACTGCAGCTGTGGTGAGTAAAAGTGAAATATTCTGAACTTCTGAAGCTGACAAAGCTCTAGTGATATTTAAAAAGATTTTAGCTGAAAACAGAGTCGTGAATTACAGAGAACTAATTCAGCAAACAAGACTATTAATTCAGGATGTAAAGCTGTTTAGAACTTTAAGAAGTAGAGGGATGTGAAGTGACTTTTTTTGAGTGTTTCCGGAGCATGCAGATCTGTCAGCACCTGAAAGTAGAAAACTAAGTTGATAGAGCAAAAAGATAATACCATTTGGTGAGATCAGCATTTGTAATCCTAGATCCTTAAACATGACTATAAACAAAAGAACAACAGTTCAGGTTATCTAAGAAACTGTCCAGTAAATCTTAAGAGAGAGAGCATATTGGTGACAACGTTTAGGATGTTTATTGGTAGGAAGAGTACAAGGGGAGAACACAGCAGCATGATACCAGGAATGTAAGAAAAATTGAGATGACCATCCCCCGACCATTTGGACCACTTGGGTCGTAAAGAGAAAGAAAGGGCCGTTCACCTATCATTAGCACATCAACTGCTGTCCGCATATCTAGGAGAGAGCATCCTGGATTCATCACACCTACAGCAAGAAGGTGCATCGGTTGTCTGCAGAAAACTGCAGTACTGAGGACTCCTAAGTGGGCACCCATCTCCTCTGTGGTGAAGTCTGGTTACAAAGGGAGGTGAAACCAATAGGGGCACTTGTCTCAACCCAGTGAAGAAAACATCAAACACCCAGAGGCCTAGGGAGTGTCTGTTTATCAAGGGGAGCTCAGTGTTGGTTTAGAAGGAGAAACTGGTTAACAACTATTGACAAGAGACAGACAAATTGTCAATTTTACCGTGTTGGCTGAAAAAGGGGATGTCTGTGCTATGTTTGGTGAGATCGGATGACTAACATGTTTGGAAAATGGAAAGCACTTGTCATGTCTATTATGGTGTCTTTTGCTGTCTTTATGGCTATGCTGATTGCCTGTGGATGTTGTTGTATCCCCTGCATCCGCACTCTCATGAGCAGGCTCATCACTACGGCTCTTTCAAAAGAACCTCCTCCCCCTCCGTACTCAGCAGCTTATCCATTGCTCTCGCTGAGGGCCACAGATGATGCTCCGCTCCCCGACAGAGAAGGACCGCCTGAGGTAGATATGTCACCATAGATTTATCACACCAAGTAGGTGTGAAAAGGGGGAGATTGATTTTCATGTTTTTTCATCATTTAGTTTGAAATTATTATCATTATTTAGTTTGAAATTACTATCACACACTTTCTCATTATTTTGTTTTATATTACTAATACGCACTTAGACTTGGTGACCATGTATTTCATTATTTTGTTTAGTTACTGACACTCACTTAAGGTGTACAAGTAAAAGTGGAAAGTACTCAGGAAAGTTAAAAGCTGCAAACAATGCATACTTGTGTTGATAGCAGGATGTTAAAGAGTACCACAAGAATGATTGCACTAACAATTACACCTCTGAGGGTCCACTAGAAGTAGATTTGTCATCTTAAGGATTGTTCACACCTAGCAGGTGTGAAAAGGGGGATTTGTAAATAAAAATAATCATGTTTGAACTAGTAACTGTGGGGGTTCTGGGCACCACCAGCAGGGGGTGCCATGATAACGCTGGCTGGGACCAGAGAGTGTGTGTGTTGGGTCTGTAATCAGGTTTATACGGGACAGCTGGGAGGAAGATGGCCACCGCTCGCAGCTGCAGAGGATCAGGACAATCACGGCAGCAGGTTAAGAGTGGCCTCTGCCCAGACACAAGCGTCGGGAGATTACACTTGTGAGGGCTGGTATGCTCAGCCCCAGACACGACACTCGAGACGTTGAAGCAACTGCAGATTCCCGTTTCACGAGTTGGACACGAGACACCGCCATATTGGAATATTGCCGAAGGCCTGAGTATTTCCGTTTTGTTTTGGAGAGACTATCCGTTCATGTTTTGTTGAATATTGCCTGAAGGCCTGAGTATTTAAGTTTGGTTTTGTGAGAGACAATTAAAGACACATTTTTGTTATACGTTACCTGCTGTGCCGAGTTTGCTTTTGGGTCCAGAAACCGAATCCTGACAGTAACCACTATAACATAGGTAAGAATAGAAGCCTTTTGCTTTTCATTATTAGTAAAGAGACACACAGTCACATAATGTAGTGGAAGAATACTGAGAAAGTTTAGAGACTGCAGACATGTGCATATTTTCACTGATAAGCAGGAAGTTGGGAGAGAAGGGAGGATCGGAAGAACTATACTTTGATGCAACATAAGGTTCGGTCCTGAAGGTCTCTCAACCCCACCGAAACTCCACTCCCTCACACACACACACATACAGACACACAGACACACAGAGAGAGCACTGAGAGACACAGAACACCTGCAAGATAGTTAGAGAGCTTCCCCCCCCTCCTTTTATTTTGCACTCGACAACATACACACACACTGACGGATCCAAGAAACAACGGAAATGAGCCGGTGTTGGATGGACATATCCAGGCTCCAACCGGGCTGCAACTAGTAAAGGTTGTCCCGCCTGCTTCTTTGACTTTGACCAATGGGGACTTCTAAAGTCTAACCATTATAAACAGCTGCACATGATGTTTAGGTGCCTTTTGTGTGAGAAGCGAACTAGTCGTGACTTCCATTAGGTCCGTGCACGTATTACTGCCCGGAATGTGATGTTTCTGCCTTAAATTGAGTAAATACAGTGTGGTCCAACTTAAATTCTTTCGAGTGTTTTATTGCACCGTCGCCTCCTGAATTTATTGTTGTTTTCCGCACAACACTAGCAAGAGAGAAACTTAGCTAACAGGCACCACACAGACACGGTGATGGCACCAAACACTGATTAGGATTTATATCACAATGCAATCCAAATGATTATAATTATTCATAATACTATATAATGAGTTAACTGAGACACAACACGAACTTGCACTCTTAAATAGTTTGTCATTTATAGCAGAATAATAATTCATGCTATTATTTTTTTGCTTGCTCCAGTGGAGTCCATATGTGGCTTTGATATTGAACCTTTGATGACGTCACAGTGTTCCATAATATAAAATCAAGTGTCTGTCTGTCTGTCTGTCTGTCTGTCTGTCTGTCTGTCTGTCTGTCCGTCTTAAATCATTAAATCCGACCAGCAGGAAATCCCCAAGTCCTCCTTGCTGGTGCCGGGAACGTTAGCTAGCAAGAGAGAAACTTAGCTAACGAGCTCAACAACACAGACATACACGGCGATGGCTCCAAACATTGATTAGGAATATTGTGGCTTTGATGTTGTGCCTTTGATGACATCTCATTGTTCCGTAATATGAAATCAAGTGTTTGGAGTAAATTGTGTATGTGTGTGTACAGTTTATTAATAAAGATGGGTGTTATCCACTTAATACATTCATATACATTGCATGAAGTACTACGTGCACAAGCCTACAATCTGTCTGTCTGTCTGTCTGTCTTAAATCATTAAATCCGACCAGCAGGAAATCCTCACGTCCTCCTTCCTGTCAAGGAGAAGTCATCAATAATTGATTTATAAAGTTGTAAATCGATCAGATTAGACCCAAACACGACAGGAGGGTTAAGTTATCAATACTGTATCCTAGTTTATACCAGCTGTTGCAGTCTGCCCTGCTACGTAGCTCAGAAAACACACGTCAGTGGTGCCGGGAACGTTAGCTAGCAAGAGAGAAACTTAGCTAACAGGCACAACACAGACACGGTGATGGCACCAAACACTGATTAGGATTTATATCACAATGCAATCCAAATGATTATAATTATTCATAATACTATATAATTAGTTAACTGAGTGACAACACGAACGTGCACAAAAGGTCACCCAGACTAAGATAAGACAGGCCGTCATTCGATGTCTCTTAAATAGTTTGTCATTTATAGCAGAATAATAATTCATGCTATTATTTTTTTGCTTGCTCCAGTGGAGTCCATATGTGGCTTTGATGTTGAACCTTTGATGACGTCACAGTGTTCCATAATATAAAATCAAGTGTCTGTCTGTCTGTCTGTCTGTCTGTCTGTCTGTCTGTCTGTCTGTCTGTCTGTCTGTCTGTCTGTCTGTCTGTCTGAAGTCATTAAATCCGACCAGCAGGAAATCCTCACGTCCTCCTTCCTGGTGCCGGGAAGGTTAGCTAGCAAGAGAGAAACTTAGCTAACGAGCTCAACAACACAGACATACACGGCGATGGCTCCAAACATTGATTAGGAATATTGTGGCTTTGATGTTGTGCCTTTGATGACATCTCATTGTTCCGTAATATGAAATCAAGTGTTTGGAGTAAATTGTGTATGTGTGTGTACAGTTTATTAGTAAAGATGGATGTTATCCACTTAATACATTCATATACATTGCATAAAGTACTACGTGCACAAGCATACAATCTGTCTGTCTGTCTGTCTGTCTGTCTGTCTGTCTGTCTGTCTGTCTGTCTGTCTGTCTGTCTGTCTGTCTGTCTGTCTGTCTTAAATCATTAAATCCGACCAGCAGGAAATCCTCACGTCCTCCTTCCTGGTGCCGGGAACGTTAGCTAGCAAGAGAGAAACTTAGCTAACGAGCTCAACAACACAGACATACACGGCGATGGCTCCAAACATTGATTAGGAATATTGTGGCTTTGATGTTGTGCCTTTGATGACATCTCATTGTTCCGTAATATGAAATCAAGTGTTTGGAGTAAATTGTGTATGTGTGTGTACAGTTTATTAGTAAAGATGGGTGTTATCCACTTAATACATTCATATACATTGCATAAAGTACTACGTGCACAAGCATACAATCTGTCTGTCTGTCTGTCTGTCTGTCTGTCTGTCTGTCTGTCTGTCTGTCTGTCTGTCTGTCTGTCTGTCTTAAATCATTAAATCCGACCAGCAGGAAATCCTCACGTCCTCCTTCCTGTCAAGGAGAAGTCATCATTAATTGATTTATAAAGTTGTAAATCGATCAGATTAGACCCAAACACGACAGGAGGGTTAAGTTATCAATACTGTATCCTAGTTTATACCAGCTGTTGCAGTCTGCCCTGCTACGTAGCTCAGAAAACACACGTCAGTGGTGCCGGGAACGTTAGCTAGCAAGAGAGAAACTTAGCTAACAGGCACAACACAGACACGGTGATGGCACCAAACACTGATTAGGATTTATATCACAATGCAATCCAAATGATTATAGTTATTCATAATACTATATAATGAGTTAACTGAGACACAACACGAACGTGCACAAAAGGTCACCCAGACTAAGATAAGACAGGCCGTCATTCGATGTCTCTTAAATAGTTTGTCATTTATAGCAGAATAATAATTCATGCTATTATCTTTTTGCTTGCTCCAGTGGAGTCCATATGTGGCTTTGATGTTGAACCTTTGATGACGTCACAGTGTTCCATAATATAAAATCAAGTGTCTGTCTGTCTGTCTGTCTGTCTGTCTGTCTGTCTGTCTGTCTGTCTGTCTGTCTGTCTGTCTGTCTGTCTGTCTGTCTGTCTGTCTGTCTGAAGTCATTAAATCCGACCAGCAGGAAATCCTCACGTCCTCCTTCCTGGTGCCGGGAAGGTTAGCTAGCAAGAGAGAAACTTAGCTAACGAGCTCAACAACACAGACATACACGGCGATGGCTCCAAACATTGATTAGGAATATTGTGGCTTTGATGTTTTGCCTTTGATGACATCTCATTGTTCCGTAATATGAAATCAAATGTTTGGAGTAAATTGTGTATGTGTGTGTACAGTTTATTAGTAAAGATGGGTGTTATCCACTTAATACATTCATATACATTGCATGAAGTACTACGTGCACAAGCATGCAATCTGTCTGTCTGTCTGTCTGTCTGTCTGTCTGTCTGTCTGTCTGTCTGTCTGTCTGTCTGTCTGTCTGTCTGTCTGTCTGTATGTCTGTCTGTCTGTCTGCCAAAGTTACTCTCTTACTTCGGGTAACATTATTAAAAGACCGTCAGATGGCTCCAGGCGGCACTTATGACTTGTTTTACCCGGGGGATGCTGCACTCTGCTGGCGCAATAAATGTACTACAACCGGAGCGGTTTTAATTCAATTCTCTCCAGTTTGATCACTAAATTGGGTCTAGTTTGGGCTGTGGAGGTCCTAGAATGATGCGGTTTGGACCGGGGCACTCCAGGGACCGGGCCCTACACCCCAGAGTCCTCCAGGAGCGAACCAGAGCGGGTTAAGTCGCCCGCATGCCCGAAAAAGTGCTATTTATTCGGATCAAACACAGTGTGTTGTCCCTGTGATAATATTAAATGCATTGTGGCTCTCTGGAGGATTTGATAAGACCCCCAGTGATGAGGGGACATGTCTGGGCATAACCCTGAGGTCTGACCCCCCCTGGATGATTTCATGTGACCCGTAGTGATGAGGGACTCTGTCCGGGGTGAGGTGTGTGATGAGACCCCCCCTGGAAGATTTAATAAGACCCCCAGTGATGAGGGGACATGTCTGGGCATAACCCTGAGGTCTGACCCCCCCTGGATGATTTCATGAGACCCGTAGTGATGAGGGACTCTGTCCGGGGTGAGGTGTGTGATGAGACCCCCCCTGGATGATTTCATGAGACCCGTAGTGATGAGAGACCCTGCCCGGGCTGAGGTGTGTGATCTGACCCCCCCTGGATGATTTCATGAGACCCGTAGTGATGAGGGACTCTGTCCGGGGTGAGGTGTGTGATGTGACCCCCCCTGGAAGATTCGGTCTGTCTGTCTGTCTGTCTGTCTGTCTGTCTGTCTGTCTGTCTGTCTGTCTGTCTGTCTGTCTGTCTGTCTGTCTGTCTGTCTGTCTGTCTGTCTGTCTGTCTGTCTGTCTGTCTGTCTTAAATCATTAAATCCGACCAGCAGGAAATCCTCACGTCCTCCTTCCTGTCAAGGAGAAGTCATCATTAATTGATTTATAAAGTTGTAAATCGATCAGATTAGACCCAAACATGACAGGAGGGTTAAGTTATCAATACTGTATCCTAGTTTATACCAGCTGTTGCAGTCTGCCCTGCTACGTAGCTCAGAAAACACACGTCAGTGGTGCCGGGAACGTTAGCTAGCAAGAGAGAAACTTAGCTAACAGGCACAACACAGACACGGTGATGGCACCAAACACTGATTAGGATTTATATCACAATGCAATCCAAATGATTATAATTATTCATAATACTATATAATGAGTTAACTGAGACACAACACGAACGTGCACAAAAGGTCACCCAGACTAAGATAAGACAGGCCGTCATTCGATGTCTCTTAAATAGTTTGTCATTTATAGCAGAATAATAATTCATGCTATTATTTTTTTGCTTGCTCCAGTGGAGTCCATATGTGGCTTTGATGTTGAACCTTTGATGACGTCACAGTGTTCCATAATATAAAATCAAGTGTCTGTCTGTCTGTCTGTCTGTCTGTCTGTCTGTCTGTCTGTCTGTCTGTCTGTCTGTCTGTCTGTCTGTCTGTCTGTCTGTCTGTCTGTCTGTCTGTCTGTCTGTCTGTCTGTCTGTCTGTCTGTCTGTCTGTCTGTCTGTCTGTCTGTCTGTCTGTCTGTCTGTCTGTCTGTCTGAAGTCATTAAATCCGACCAGCAGGAAATCCTCACGTCCTCCTTCCTGGTGCCGGGAAGGTTAGCTAGCAAGAGAGAAACTTAGCTAACGAGCTCAACAACACAGACATACACGGCGATGGCTCCAAACATTGATTAGGAATATTGTGGCTTTGATGTTTTGCCTTTGATGACATCTCATTGTTCCGTAACATGAAATCAAATGTTTGGAGTAAATTGTGTATGTGTGTGTACAGTTTATTAGTAAAGATGGGTGTTATCCACTTAATACATTCATATACATTGCATGAAGTACTACGTGCACAAGCATACAATCTGTCTGTCTGTCTGTCTGTCTGTCTGTCTGTCTGTCTGTCTGTCTGTCTGTCTGTCTGTCTGTCTGTCTGTCTGTCTGTCTGTCTGACTGTCTGACTGTCTGACTGTCTGTCTGTCTTAAATCATTAAATCCGACCAGCAGGAAATCCTCACGTCCTCCTTCCTGGTGCCGGGAACGTTAGCTAGCAAGAGAGAAACTTAGCTAACAAGCTCAACAACACAGACATACACTGCGATGGCTCCAAACATTGATTAGGAATATTGTGCCTTTGATGTTGTGCCTTTGATGACATCTCATTGATCCGTAATATGAAATCAAGTGTTTGGAGTAAATTGTGTATGTGTGTGTACAGTTTATTAGTAAAGATGGGTGTTATCCACTTAATACATTCATATACATTGCATAAAGTACTACGTGCACAAGCATACAATCTGTCTGTCTGTCTGTCTGTCTGTCTGTCTGTCTGTCTGTCTGTCTGTCTGTCTGTCTGTCTGTCTGTCTGTCTGTCTGTCTGTCTGTCTGTCTGTCTGTCTGTCTGTCTGTCTGCCAAAGTTACTCTCTTACTTCGGGTAACATTATTAAAAGACCGTCAGATGGCTCCAGGCGGCACTTATGACTTGTTTTACCCGGGAGATGCTGCACTCTGCTGGCGCAATAAATGTACTACAACCGGAGCGGTTTTAATTCAATTCTCTCCAGTTTGATCACTAAATTGGGTCTAGTTTGGGCTGTGGAGGTCCTAGAATGATGCGGTTTGGACCGGGGCACTCCAGGGACCGGGCCCTACACCCCAGAGTCCTCCAGGAGCGAACCAGAGCGGGTTAAGTCGCCCGCATGCCCGAAAAAGTGCTATTTATTCGGATCAAACACAGTGTGTTGTCCCTGTGATAATATTAAATGCATTGTGGCTCTCTGGAGGATTTGATAAGACCCCCAGTGATGAGGGGACATGTCTGGGCATAACCCTGAGGTCTGACCCCCCCTGGATGATTTCATGTGACCCGTAGTGATGAGGGACTCTGTCCGGGGTGAGGTGTGTGATGAGACCCCCCCTGGAAGATTTAATAAGACCCCCAGTGATGAGGGGACATGTCTGGGCATAACCCTGAGGTCTGACCCCCCCTGGATGATTTCATGAGACCCGTAGTGATGAGGGACTCTGTCCGGGGTGAGGTGTGTGATGAGACCCCCCCTGGATGATTTCATGAGACCCGTAGTGATGAGAGACCCTGCCCGGGCTGAGGTGTGTGATCTGACCCCCCCTGGATGATTTCATGAGACCCGTAGTGATGAGGGACTCTGTCCGGGGTGAGGTGTGTGATGTGACCCCCCCTGGAAGATTCGGTCTGTCTGTCTGTCTGTCTGTCTGTCTGTCTGTCTGTCTGTCTGTCTGTCTGTCTGTCTGTCTGTCTGTCTGTCTGTCTGTCTGTCTGTCTGTCTGTCTGTCTGTCTGTCTGTCTGTCTGTCTTAAATCATTAAATCCGACCAGCAGGAAATCCTCACGTCCTCCTTCCTGTCAAGGAGAAGTCATCATTAATTGATTTATAAAGTTGTAAATCGATCAGATTAGACCCAAACATGACAGGAGGGTTAAGTTATCAATACTGTATCCTAGTTTATACCAGCTGTTGCAGTCTGCCCTGCTACGTAGCTCAGAAAACACACGTCAGTGGTGCCGGGAACGTTAGCTAGCAAGAGAGAAACTTAGCTAACAGGCACAACACAGACACGGTGATGGCACCAAACACTGATTAGGATTTATATCACAATGCAATCCAAATGATTATAATTATTCATAATACTATATAATGAGTTAACTGAGACACAACACGAACGTGCACAAAAGGTCACCCAGACTAAGATAAGACAGGCCGTCATTCGATGTCTCTTAAATAGTTTGTCATTTATAGCAGAATAATAATTCATGCTATTATTTTTTTGCTTGCTCCAGTGGAGTCCATATGTGGCTTTGATGTTGAACCTTTGATGACGTCACAGTGTTCCATAATATAAAATCAAGTGTCTGTCTGTCTGTCTGTCTGTCTGTCTGTCTGTCTGTCTGTCTGTCTGTCTGTCTGTCTGTCTGTCTGTCTGTCTGTCTGTCTGAAGTCATTAAATCCGACCAGCAGGAAATCCTCACGTCCTCCTTCCTGGTGCCGGGAAGGTTAGCTAGCAAGAGAGAAACTTAGCTAACGAGCTCAACAACACAGACATACACGGCGATGGCTCCAAACATTGATTAGGAATATTGTGGCTTTGATGTTGTGCCTTTGATGACATCTCATTGTTCCGTAATATGAAATCAAGTGTTTGGAGTAAATTGTGTATGTGTGTGTACAGTTTATTAGTAAAGATGGATGTTATCCACTTAATACATTCATATACATTGCATAAAGTACTACGTGCACAAGCATACAATCTGTCTGTCTGTCTGTCTGTCTGTCTGTCTGTCTGTCTGTCTGTCTGTCTGTCTGTCTGTCTGTCTGTCTGTCTGTCTGTCTGTCTGTCTGTCTGTCTGTCTGTCTGTCTTAAATCATTAAATCCGACCAGCAGGAAATCCTCACGTCCTCCTTCCTGGTGCCGGGAACGTTAGCTAGCAAGAGAGAAACTTAGCTAACGAGCTCAACAACACAGACATACACGGCAATGGCTCCAAACATTGATTAGGAATATTGTGGCTTTGATGTTGTGCCTTTGATGACATTTCATTGTTCCGTAATATGAAATCAAGTGTTTGGAGTAAATTGTGTATGTGTGTGTACAGTTTATTAGTAAAGATGGGTGTTATCCACTTAATACATTCATATACATTGCATAAAGTACTACGTGCACAAGCATACAATCTGTCTGTCTGTCTGTCTGTCTGTCTGTCTGTCTGTCTGTCTGTCTGTCTGTCTGTCTGTCTTAAATCATTAAATCCGACCAGCAGGAAATCCTCACGTCCTCCTTCCTGTCAAGGAGAAGTCATCATTAATTGATTTATAAACTTGTAAATCGATCAGATTAGACCCAAACACGACAGGAGGGTTAAGTTATCAATACTGTATCCTAGTTTATACCAGCTGTTGCAGTCTGCCCTGCTACGTAGCTCAGAAAACACACGTCAGTGGTGCCGGGAACGTTAGCTAGCAAGAGAGAAACTTAGCTAACAGGCACAACACAGACACGGTGATGGCACCAAACACTGATTAGGATTTATATCACAATGCAATCCAAATGATTATAATTATTCATAATACTATATAATGAGTTAACTGAGACACAACACGAACGTGCACAAAAGGTCACCCAGACTAAGATAAGACAGGCCGTCATTCGATGTCTCTTAAATAGTTTGTCATTTATAGCAGAATAATAATTCATGCTATTATTTTTTTGCTTGCTCCAGTGGAGTCCATATGTGGCTTTGATGTTGAACCTTTGATGACGTCACAGTGTTCCATAATATAAAATCAAGTGTCTGTCTGTCTGTCTGTCTGTCTGTCTGTCTGTCTGTCTGTCTGTCTGTCTGTCTGTCTGTCTGTCTGTCTGTCTGTCTGTCTGTCTGTCTGTCTGTCTGTCTGTCTGTCTGTCTGAAGTCATTAAATCCGACCAGCAGGAAATCCTCACGTCCTCCTTCCTGGTGCCGGGAAGGTTAGCTAGCAAGAGAGAAACTTAGCTAACGAGCTCAACAACACAGACATACACGGCGATGGCTCCAAACATTGATTAGGAATATTGTGGCTTTGATGTTTTGCCTTTGATGACATCTCATTGTTCCGTAATATGAAATCAAATGTTTGGAGTAAATTGTGTATGTGTGTGTACAGATTATTAGTAAAGATGGGTGTTATCCACTTAATACATTCATATACATTGCATGAAGTACTACGTGCACAAGCATACAATCTGTCTGTCTGTCTGTCTGTCTGTCTGTCTGTCTGTCTGTCTGTCTGTCTGTCTGTCTGACTGTCTGACTGTCTGTCTGTCTTAAATCATTAAATCCGACCAGCAGGAAATCCTCACGTCCTCCTTCCTGGTGCCGGGAACGTTAGCTAGCAAGAGAGAAACTTAGCTAACAAGCTCAACAACACAGACATACACTGCGATGGCTCCAAACATTGATTAGGAATATTGTGCCTTTGATGTTGTGCCTTTGATGACATCTCATTGATCCGTAATATGAAATCAAGTGTTTGGAGTAAATTGTGTATGTGTGTGTACAGTTTATTAGTAAAGATGGGTGTTATCCACTTAATACATTCATATACATTGCATAAAGTACTACGTGCACAAGCATACAATCTGTCTGTCTGTCTGTCTGTCTGTCTGTCTGTCTGTCTGTCTGTCTGTCTGTCTGTCTGTCTGTCTGTCTGTCTGTCTGTCTGTCTGTCTGTCTGTCTGTCTGTCTGCCAAAGTTACTCTCTTACTTCGGGTAACATTATTAAAAGACCGTCAGATGGCTCCAGGCGGCACTTATGACTTGTTTTACCCGGGAGATGCTGCACTCTGCTGGCGCAATAAATGTACTACAACCGGAGCGGTTTTAATTCAATTCTCTCCAGTTTGATCACTAAATTGGGTCTAGTTTGGGCTGTGGAGGTCCTAGAATGATGCGGTTTGGACCGGGGCACTCCAGGGACCGGGCCCTACACCCCAGAGTCCTCCAGGAGCGAACCAGAGCGGGTTAAGTCGCCCGCATGCCCGAAAAAGTGCTATTTATTCGGATCAAACACAGTGTGTTGTCCCTGTGATAATATTAAATGCATTGTGGCTCTCTGGAGGATTTGATAAGACCCCCAGTGATGAGGGGACATGTCTGGGCATAACCCTGAGGTCTGACCCCCCCTGGATGATTTCATGTGACCCGTAGTGATGAGGGACTCTGTCCGGGGTGAGGTGTGTGATGAGACCCCCCCTGGAAGATTTAATAAGACCCCCAGTGATGAGGGGACATGTCTGGGCATAACCCTGAGGTCTGACCCCCCCTGGATGATTTCATGAGACCCGTAGTGATGAGGGACTCTGTCCGGGGTGAGGTGTGTGATGAGACCCCCCCTGGATGATTTCATGAGACCCGTAGTGATGAGAGACCCTGTCCGGGCTGAGGTGTGTGATCTGACCCCCCCTGGATGATTTCATGAGACCCGTAGTGATGAGGGACTCTGTCCGGGGTGAGGTGTGTGATGTGACCCCCCCTGGAAGATTCGGTCTGTCTGTCTGTCTGTCTGTCTGTCTGTCTTAAATAATTAAATCCGACCAGCAGGAAATCCTCACGTCCTCCTTCCTGTCAAGGAGAAGTCATCATTAATTGATTTATAAAGTTGTAAATCGATCAGATTAGACCCAAACATGACAGGAGGGTTAAGTTATCAATACTGTATCCTAGTTTATACCAGCTGTTGCAGTCTGCCCTGCTACGTAGCTCAGAAAACACACGTCAGTGGTGCCGGGAACGTTAGCTAGCAAGAGAGAAACTTAGCTAACAGGCACAACACAGACACGGTGATGGCACCAAACACTGATTAGGATTTATATCACAATGCAATCCAAATGATTATAATTATTCATAATACTATATAATGAGTTAACTGAGACACAACACGAACGTGCACAAAAGGTCACCCAGACTAAGATAAGACAGGCCGTCATTCGATGTCTCTTAAATAGTTTGTCATTTATAGCAGAATAATAATTCATGCTATTATTTTTTTGCTTGCTCCAGTGGAGTCCATATGTGGCTTTGATGTTGAACCTTTGATGACGTCACAGTGTTCCATAATATAAAATCAAGTGAGTGTCTGTCTGTCTGTCTGTCTGTCTGTCTGTCTGTCTGTCTGTCTGTCTGTCTGTCTGTCTGTCTGTCTGTCTGTCTGAAGTCATTAAATCCGACCAGCAGGAAATCCTCACGTCCTCCTTCCTGGTGCCGGGAAGGTTAGCTAGCAAGAGAGAAACTTAGCTAACGAGCTCAACAACACAGACATACACGGCGATGGCTCCAAACATTGATTAGGAATATTGTGGCTTTGATGTTTTGCCTTTGATGACATCTCATTGTTCCGTAATATGAAATCAAATGTTTGGAGTAAATTGTGTATGTGTGTGTACAGTTTATTAGTAAAGATGGGTGTTATCCACTTAATACATTCATATACATTGCATGAAGTACTACGTGCACAAGCATACAATCTGTCTGTCTGTCTGTCTGTCTGTCTGTCTGTCTGTCTGTCTGTCTGTCTGTCTGTCTGTCTGTCTGTCTGTCTGTCTGACTGTCTGACTGTCTGTCTGTCTTAAATCATTAAATCCGACCAGCAGGAAATCCTCACGTCCTCCTTCCTGGTGCCGGGAACGTTAGCTAGCAAGAGAGAAACTTAGCTAACAAGCTCAACAACACAGACATACACTGCGATGGCTCCAAACATTGATTAGGAATATTGTGCCTTTGATGTTGTGCCTTTGATGACATCTCATTGATCCGTAATATGAAATCAAGTGTTTGGAGTAAATTGTGTATGTGTGTGTACAGTTTATTAGTAAAGATGGGTGTTATCCACTTAATACATTCATATACATTGCATAAAGTACTACGTGCACAAGCATACAATCTGTCTGTCTGTCTGTCTGTCTGTCTGTCTGTCTGTCTGTCTGTCTGTCTGTCTGTCTGTCTGTCTGTCTGTCTGTCTGCCAAAGTTACTCTCTTACTTCGGGTAACATTATTAAAAGACCGTCAGATGGCTCCAGGCGGCACTTATGACTTGTTTTACCCGGGAGATGCTGCACTCTGCTGGCGCAATAAATGTACTACAACCGGAGCGGTTTTAATTCAATTCTCTCCAGTTTGATCACTAAATTGGGTCTAGTTTGGGCTGTGGAGGTCCTAGAATGATGCGGTTTGGACCGGGGCACTCCAGGGACCGGGCCCTACACCCCAGAGTCCTCCAGGAGCGAACCAGAGCGGGTTAAGTCGCCCGCATGCCCGAAAAAGTGCTATTTATTCGGATCAAACACAGTGTGTTGTCCCTGTGATAATATTAAATGCATTGTGGCTCTCTGGAGGATTTGATAAGACCCCCAGTGATGAGGGGACATGTCTGGGCATAACCCTGAGGTCTGACCCCCCCTGGATGATTTCATGTGACCCGTAGTGATGAGGGACTCTGTCCGGGGTGAGGTGTGTGATGAGACCCCCCCTGGAAGATTTAATAAGACCCCCAGTGATGAGGGGACATGTCTGGGCATAACCCTGAGGTCTGACCCCCCCTGGATGATTTCATGAGACCCGTAGTGATGAGGGACTCTGTCCGGGGTGAGGTGTGTGATGAGACCCCCCCTGGATGATTTCATGAGACCCGTAGTGATGAGAGACCCTGCCCGGGCTGAGGTGTGTGATCTGACCCCCCCTGGATGATTTCATGAGACCCGTAGTGATGAGGGACTCTGTCCGGGGTGAGGTGTGTGATGTGACCCCCCCTGGAAGATTCGGTCTGTCTGTCTGTCTGTCTGTCTGTCTGTCTGTCTGTCTGTCTGTCTTAAATAATTAAATCCGACCAGCAGGAAATCCTCACGTCCTCCTTCCTGTCAAGGAGAAGTCATCATTAATTGATTTATAAAGTTGTAAATCGATCAGATTAGACCCAAACATGACAGGAGGGTTAAGTTATCAATACTGTATCCTAGTTTATACCAGCTGTTGCAGTCTGCCCTGCTACGTAGCTCAGAAAACACACGTCAGTGGTGCCGGGAACGTTAGCTAGCAAGAGAGAAACTTAGCTAACAGGCACAACACAGACACGGTGATGGCACCAAACACTGATTAGGATTTATATCACAATGCAATCCAAATGATTATAATTATTCATAATACTATATAATGAGTTAACTGAGACACAACACGAACGTGCACAAAAGGTCACCCAGACTAAGATAAGACAGGCCGTCATTCGATGTCTCTTAAATAGTTTGTCATTTATAGCAGAATAATAATTCATGCTATTATTTTTTTGCTTGCTCCAGTGGAGTCCATATGTGGCTTTGATGTTGAACCTTTGATGACGTCACAGTGTTCCATAATATAAAATCAAGTGTCTGTCTGTCTGTCTGTCTGTCTGTCTGTCTGTCTGTCTGTCTGTCTGTCTGTCTTAAATCATTAAATCCGACCAGCAGGAAATCCTCACGTCCTCCTTCCTGGTGCCGGGAACGTTAGCTAGCAAGAGAGAAACTTAGCTAACGAGCTCAACAACACAGACATACACGGCGATGGCTCCAAACATTGATTAGGAATATTGTGGCTTTGATGTTGTGCCTTTGATGACATCTCATTGTTCCGTAATATGAAATCAAGTGTTTGGAGTAAATTGTGTATGTGTGTGTACAGTTTATTAGTAAAGATGGGTGTTATCCACTTAATACATTCATATACATTGCATAAAGTACTACGTGCACAAGCATACAATCTGTCTGTCTGTCTGTCTGTCTGTCTGTCTGTCTGTCTGTCTGTCTGTCTGTCTGTCTGTCTGTCTGTCTTAAATCATTAAATCCGACCAGCAGGAAATCCTCACGTCCTCCTTCCTGTCAAGGAGAAGTCATCATTAATTGATTTATAAACTTGTAAATCGATCAGATTAGACCCAAACACGACAGGAGGGTTAAGTTATCAATACTGTATCCTAGTTTATACCAGCTGTTGCAGTCTGCCCTGCTACGTAGCTCAGAAAACACACGTCAGTGGTGCCGGGAACGTTAGCTAGCAAGAGAGAAACTTAGCTAACAGGCACAACACAGACACGGTGATGGCACCAAACACTGATTAGGATTTATATCACAATGCAATCCAAATGATTATAATTATTCATAATACTATATAATGAGTTAACTGAGACACAACACGAACGTGCACAAAAGGTCACCCAGACTAAGATAAGACAGGCCGTCATTCGATGTCTCTTAAATAGTTTGTCATTTATAGCAGAATAATAATTCATGCTATTATTTTTTTGCTTGCTCCAGTGGAGTCCATATGTGGCTTTGATGTTGAACCTTTGATGACGTCACAGTGTTCCATAATATAAAATCAAGTGTCTGTCTGTCTGTCTGTCTGTCTGTCTGTCTGTCTGTCTGTCTGTCTGTCTGTCTGTCTGAAGTCATTAAATCCGACCAGCAGGAAATCCTCACGTCCTCCTTCCTGGTGCCGGGAAGGTTAGCTAGCAAGAGAGAAACTTAGCTAACGAGCTCAACAACACAGACATACACGGCGATGGCTCCAAACATTGATTAGGAATATTGTGGCTTTGATGTTGTGCCTTTGATGACATCTCATTGTTCCGTAATATGAAATCAAGTGTTTGGAGTAAATTGTGTATGTGTGTGTACAGTTTATTAGTAAAGATGGATGTTATCCACTTAATACATTCATATACATTGCATAAAGTACTACGTGCACAAGCATACAATCTGTCTGTCTGTCTGTCTGTCTGTCTGTCTGTCTGTCTGTCTGTCTGTCTGTCTGTCTGTCTGTCTGTCTGTCTGTCTGTCTGTCTGTCTGTCTGTCTGTCTGCCAAAGTTACTCTCTTACTTCGGGTAACATTATTAAAAGACCGTCAGATGGCTCCAGGCGGCACTTATGACTTGTTTTACCCGGGAGATGCTGCACTCTGCTGGCGCAATAAATGTACTACAACCGGAGCGGTTTTAATTCAATTCTCTCCAGTTTGATCACTAAATTGGGTCTAGTTTGGGCTGTGGAGGTCCTAGAATGATGCGGTTTGGACCGGGGCACTCCAGGGACCGGGCCCTACACCCCAGAGTCCTCCAGGAGCGAACCAGAGCGGGTTAAGTCGCCCGCATGCCCGAAAAAGTGCTATTTATTCGGATCAAACACAGTGTGTTGTCCCTGTGATAATATTAAATGCATTGTGGCTCTCTGGAGGATTTGATAAGACCCCCAGTGATGAGGGGACATGTCTGGGCATAACCCTGAGGTCTGACCCCCCCTGGATGATTTCATGTGACCCGTAGTGATGAGGGACTCTGTCCGGGGTGAGGTGTGTGATGAGACCCCCCCTGGAAGATTTAATAAGACCCCCAGTGATGAGGGGACATGTCTGGGCATAACCCTGAGGTCTGACCCCCCCTGGATGATTTCATGAGACCCGTAGTGATGAGGGACTCTGTCCGGGGTGAGGTGTGTGATGAGACCCCCCCTGGATGATTTCATGAGACCCGTAGTGATGAGAGACCCTGCCCGGGCTGAGGTGTGTGATCTGACCCCCCCTGGATGATTTCATGAGACCCGTAGTGATGAGGGACTCTGTCCGGGGTGAGGTGTGTGATGTGACCCCCCCTGGAAGATTCGGTCTGTCTGTCTGTCTGTCTGTCTGTCTTAAATAATTAAATCCGACCAGCAGGAAATCCTCACGTCCTCCTTCCTGTCAAGGAGAAGTCATCATTAATTGATTTATAAAGTTGTAAATCGATCAGATTAGACCCAAACACGACAGGAGGGTTAAGTTATCAATACTGTATCCTAGTTTATACCAGCTGTTGCAGTCTGCCCTGCTACGTAGCTCAGAAAACACACGTCAGTGGTGCCGGGAACGTTAGCTAGCAAGAGAGAAACTTAGCTAACAGGCACAACACAGACACGGTGATGGCACCAAACACTGATTAGGATTTATATCACAATGCAATCCAAATGATTATAATTATTCATAATACTATATAATGAGTTAACTGAGACACAACACGAACGTGCACAAAAGGTCACCCAGACTAAGATAAGACAGGCCGTCATTCGATGTCTCTTAAATAGTTTGTCATTTATAGCAGAATAATAATTCATGCTATTATTTTTTTGCTTGCTCCAGTGGAGTCCATATGTGGCTTTGATGTTGAACCTTTGATGACGTCACAGTGTTCCATAATATAAAATCAAGTGTCTGTCTGTCTGTCTGTCTGTCTGTCTGTCTGTCTGTCTGTCTGTCTGTCTGTCTGTCTGTCTTAAATCATTAAATCCGACCAGCAGGAAATCCTCACGTCCTCCTTCCTGGTGCCGGGAACGTTAGCTAGCAAGAGAGAAACTTAGCTAACGAGCTCAACAACACAGACATACACGGCGATGGCTCCAAACATTGATTAGGAATATTGTGGCTTTGATGTTGTGCCTTTGATGACATCTCATTGTTCCGTAATATGAAATCAAGTGTTTGGAGTAAATTGTGTATGTGTGTGTACAGTTTATTAGTAAAGATGGGTGTTATCCACTTAATACATTCATATACATTGCATAAAGTACTACGTGCACAAGCATACAATCTGTCTGTCTGTCTGTCTGTCTGTCTGTCTGTCTGTCTGTCTGTCTGTCTGTCTGTCTGTCTGTCTGTCTGTCTGTCTGTCTGTCTGTCTGTCTGTCTGTCTGTCTGTCTGTCTGTCTGTCTGTCTGTCTGTCTTAAATCATTAAATCCGACCAGCAGGAAATCCTCACGTCCTCCTTCCTGTCAAGGAGAAGTCATCATTAATTGATTTATAAACTTGTAAATCGATCAGATTAGACCCAAACACGACAGGAGGGTTAAGTTATCAATACTGTATCCTAGTTTATACCAGCTGTTGCAGTCTGCCCTGCTACGTAGCTCAGAAAACACACGTCAGTGGTGCCGGGAACGTTAGCTAGCAAGAGAGAAACTTAGCTAACAGGCACAACACAGACACGGTGATGGCACCAAACACTGATTAGGATTTATATCACAATGCAATCCAAATGATTATAATTATTCATAATACTATATAATGAGTTAACTGAGACACAACACGAACGTGCACAAAAGGTCACCCAGACTAAGATAAGACAGGCCGTCATTCGATGTCTCTTAAATAGTTTGTCATTTATAGCAGAATAATAATTCATGCTATTATTTTTTTGCTTGCTCCAGTGGAGTCCATATGTGGCTTTGATGTTGAACCTTTGATGACGTCACAGTGTTCCATAATATAAAATCAAGTGTCTGTCTGTCTGTCTGTCTGTCTGTCTGTCTGTCTGTCTGTCTGTCTGTCTGTCTGTCTGTCTGTCTGTCTGTCTGTCTGTCTGCCAAAGTTACTCTCTTACTTCGGGTAACATTATTAAAAGACCGTCAGATGGCTCCAGGCGGCACTTATGACTTGTTTTACCCGGGAGATGCTGCACTCTGCTGGCGCAATAAATGTACTACAACCGGAGCGGTTTTAATTCAATTCTCTCCAGTTTGATCACTAAATTGGGTCTAGTTTGGGCTGTGGAGGTCCTAGAATGATGCGGTTTGGACCGGGGCACTCCAGGGACCGGGCCCTACACCCCAGAGTCCTCCAGGAGCGAACCAGAGCGGGTTAAGTCGCCCGCATGCCCGAAAAAGTGCTATTTATTCGGATCAAACACAGTGTGTTGTCCCTGTGATAATATTAAATGCATTGTGGCTCTCTGGAGGATTTGATAAGACCCCCAGTGATGAGGGGACATGTCTGGGCATAACCCTGAGGTCTGACCCCCCCTGGATGATTTCATGTGACCCGTAGTGATGAGGGACTCTGTCCGGGGTGAGGTGTGTGATGAGACCCCCCCTGGAAGATTTAATAAGACCCCCAGTGATGAGGGGACATGTCTGGGCATAACCCTGAGGTCTGACCCCCCCTGGATGATTTCATGAGACCCGTAGTGATGAGGGACTCTGTCCGGGGTGAGGTGTGTGATGAGACCCCCCCTGGATGATTTCATGAGACCCGTAGTGATGAGAGACCCTGCCCGGGCTGAGGTGTGTGATCTGACCCCCCCTGGATGATTTCATGAGACCCGTAGTGATGAGGGACTCTGTCCGGGGTGAGGTGTGTGATGTGACCCCCCCTGGAAGATTCGGTCTGTCTGTCTGTCTGTCTGTCTGTCTGTCTGTCTGTCTGTCTGTCTTAAATAATTAAATCCGACCAGCAGGAAATCCTCACGTCCTCCTTCCTGTCAAGGAGAAGTCATCATTAATTGATTTATAAAGTTGTAAATCGATCAGATTAGACCCAAACATGACAGGAGGGTTAAGTTATCAATACTGTATCCTAGTTTATACCAGCTGTTGCAGTCTGCCCTGCTACGTAGCTCAGAAAACACACGTCAGTGGTGCCGGGAACGTTAGCTAGCAAGAGAGAAACTTAGCTAACAGGCACAACACAGACACGGTGATGGCACCAAACACTGATTAGGATTTATATCACAATGCAATCCAAATGATTATAATTATTCATAATACTATATAATGAGTTAACTGAGACACAACACGAACGTGCACAAAAGGTCACCCAGACTAAGATAAGACAGGCCGTCATTCGATGTCTCTTAAATAGTTTGTCATTTATAGCAGAATAATAATTCATGCTATTATTTTTTTGCTTGCTCCAGTGGAGTCCATATGTGGCTTTGATGTTGAACCTTTGATGACGTCACAGTGTTCCATAATATAAAATCAAGTGTCTGTCTGTCTGTCTGTCTGTCTGTCTGTCTGTCTGTCTGTCTGTCTGTCTGTCTTAAATCATTAAATCCGACCAGCAGGAAATCCTCACGTCCTCCTTCCTGGTGCCGGGAACGTTAGCTAGCAAGAGAGAAACTTAGCTAACGAGCTCAACAACACAGACATACACGGCGATGGCTCCAAACATTGATTAGGAATATTGTGGCTTTGATGTTGTGCCTTTGATGACATCTCATTGTTCCGTAATATGAAATCAAGTGTTTGGAGTAAATTGTGTATGTGTGTGTACAGTTTATTAGTAAAGATGGGTGTTATCCACTTAATACATTCATATACATTGCATAAAGTACTACGTGCACAAGCATACAATCTGTCTGTCTGTCTGTCTGTCTGTCTGTCTGTCTGTCTGTCTGTCTGTCTGTCTGTCTGTCTGTCTGTCTTAAATCATTAAATCCGACCAGCAGGAAATCCTCACGTCCTCCTTCCTGTCAAGGAGAAGTCATCATTAATTGATTTATAAACTTGTAAATCGATCAGATTAGACCCAAACACGACAGGAGGGTTAAGTTATCAATACTGTATCCTAGTTTATACCAGCTGTTGCAGTCTGCCCTGCTACGTAGCTCAGAAAACACACGTCAGTGGTGCCGGGAACGTTAGCTAGCAAGAGAGAAACTTAGCTAACAGGCACAACACAGACACGGTGATGGCACCAAACACTGATTAGGATTTATATCACAATGCAATCCAAATGATTATAATTATTCATAATACTATATAATGAGTTAACTGAGACACAACACGAACGTGCACAAAAGGTCACCCAGACTAAGATAAGACAGGCCGTCATTCGATGTCTCTTAAATAGTTTGTCATTTATAGCAGAATAATAATTCATGCTATTATTTTTTTGCTTGCTCCAGTGGAGTCCATATGTGGCTTTGATGTTGAACCTTTGATGACGTCACAGTGTTCCATAATATAAAATCAAGTGTCTGTCTGTCTGTCTGTCTGTCTGTCTGTCTGTCTGTCTGTCTGTCTGTCTGTCTGTCTGAAGTCATTAAATCCGACCAGCAGGAAATCCTCACGTCCTCCTTCCTGGTGCCGGGAAGGTTAGCTAGCAAGAGAGAAACTTAGCTAACGAGCTCAACAACACAGACATACACGGCGATGGCTCCAAACATTGATTAGGAATATTGTGGCTTTGATGTTGTGCCTTTGATGACATCTCATTGTTCCGTAATATGAAATCAAGTGTTTGGAGTAAATTGTGTATGTGTGTGTACAGTTTATTAGTAAAGATGGATGTTATCCACTTAATACATTCATATACATTGCATAAAGTACTACGTGCACAAGCATACAATCTGTCTGTCTGTCTGTCTGTCTGTCTGTCTGTCTGTCTGTCTGTCTGTCTGTCTGTCTGTCTGTCTGTCTGTCTGTCTGTCTGTCTGTCTGTCTGTCTGTCTGCCAAAGTTACTCTCTTACTTCGGGTAACATTATTAAAAGACCGTCAGATGGCTCCAGGCGGCACTTATGACTTGTTTTACCCGGGAGATGCTGCACTCTGCTGGCGCAATAAATGTACTACAACCGGAGCGGTTTTAATTCAATTCTCTCCAGTTTGATCACTAAATTGGGTCTAGTTTGGGCTGTGGAGGTCCTAGAATGATGCGGTTTGGACCGGGGCACTCCAGGGACCGGGCCCTACACCCCAGAGTCCTCCAGGAGCGAACCAGAGCGGGTTAAGTCGCCCGCATGCCCGAAAAAGTGCTATTTATTCGGATCAAACACAGTGTGTTGTCCCTGTGATAATATTAAATGCATTGTGGCTCTCTGGAGGATTTGATAAGACCCCCAGTGATGAGGGGACATGTCTGGGCATAACCCTGAGGTCTGACCCCCCCTGGATGATTTCATGTGACCCGTAGTGATGAGGGACTCTGTCCGGGGTGAGGTGTGTGATGAGACCCCCCCTGGAAGATTTAATAAGACCCCCAGTGATGAGGGGACATGTCTGGGCATAACCCTGAGGTCTGACCCCCCCTGGATGATTTCATGAGACCCGTAGTGATGAGGGACTCTGTCCGGGGTGAGGTGTGTGATGAGACCCCCCCTGGATGATTTCATGAGACCCGTAGTGATGAGAGACCCTGCCCGGGCTGAGGTGTGTGATCTGACCCCCCCTGGATGATTTCATGAGACCCGTAGTGATGAGGGACTCTGTCCGGGGTGAGGTGTGTGATGTGACCCCCCCTGGAAGATTCGGTCTGTCTGTCTGTCTGTCTGTCTGTCTTAAATAATTAAATCCGACCAGCAGGAAATCCTCACGTCCTCCTTCCTGTCAAGGAGAAGTCATCATTAATTGATTTATAAAGTTGTAAATCGATCAGATTAGACCCAAACACGACAGGAGGGTTAAGTTATCAATACTGTATCCTAGTTTATACCAGCTGTTGCAGTCTGCCCTGCTACGTAGCTCAGAAAACACACGTCAGTGGTGCCGGGAACGTTAGCTAGCAAGAGAGAAACTTAGCTAACAGGCACAACACAGACACGGTGATGGCACCAAACACTGATTAGGATTTATATCACAATGCAATCCAAATGATTATAATTATTCATAATACTATATAATGAGTTAACTGAGACACAACACGAACGTGCACAAAAGGTCACCCAGACTAAGATAAGACAGGCCGTCATTCGATGTCTCTTAAATAGTTTGTCATTTATAGCAGAATAATAATTCATGCTATTATTTTTTTGCTTGCTCCAGTGGAGTCCATATGTGGCTTTGATGTTGAACCTTTGATGACGTCACAGTGTTCCATAATATAAAATCAAGTGTCTGTCTGTCTGTCTGTCTGTCTGTCTGTCTGTCTGTCTGTCTGTCTGTCTGTCTGTCTGTCTTAAATCATTAAATCCGACCAGCAGGAAATCCTCACGTCCTCCTTCCTGGTGCCGGGAACGTTAGCTAGCAAGAGAGAAACTTAGCTAACGAGCTCAACAACACAGACATACACGGCGATGGCTCCAAACATTGATTAGGAATATTGTGGCTTTGATGTTGTGCCTTTGATGACATCTCATTGTTCCGTAATATGAAATCAAGTGTTTGGAGTAAATTGTGTATGTGTGTGTACAGTTTATTAGTAAAGATGGGTGTTATCCACTTAATACATTCATATACATTGCATAAAGTACTACGTGCACAAGCATACAATCTGTCTGTCTGTCTGTCTGTCTGTCTGTCTGTCTGTCTGTCTGTCTGTCTGTCTGTCTGTCTGTCTGTCTGTCTGTCTGTCTGTCTGTCTGTCTGTCTGTCTGTCTGTCTGTCTGTCTGTCTGTCTGTCTGTCTTAAATCATTAAATCCGACCAGCAGGAAATCCTCACGTCCTCCTTCCTGTCAAGGAGAAGTCATCATTAATTGATTTATAAACTTGTAAATCGATCAGATTAGACCCAAACACGACAGGAGGGTTAAGTTATCAATACTGTATCCTAGTTTATACCAGCTGTTGCAGTCTGCCCTGCTACGTAGCTCAGAAAACACACGTCAGTGGTGCCGGGAACGTTAGCTAGCAAGAGAGAAACTTAGCTAACAGGCACAACACAGACACGGTGATGGCACCAAACACTGATTAGGATTTATATCACAATGCAATCCAAATGATTATAATTATTCATAATACTATATAATGAGTTAACTGAGACACAACACGAACGTGCACAAAAGGTCACCCAGACTAAGATAAGACAGGCCGTCATTCGATGTCTCTTAAATAGTTTGTCATTTATAGCAGAATAATAATTCATGCTATTATTTTTTTGCTTGCTCCAGTGGAGTCCATATGTGGCTTTGATGTTGAACCTTTGATGACGTCACAGTGTTCCATAATATAAAATCAAGTGTCTGTCTGTCTGTCTGTCTGTCTGTCTGTCTGTCTGTCTGTCTGTCTGTCTGTCTGTCTGTCTGTCTGTCTGTCTGTCTGTCTGTCTGTCTGTCTGTCTGTCTGTCTGTCTGTCTGTCTGTCTGTCTGTCTGTCTGTCTGTCTGTCTGTCTGTCTGTCTGTCTGTCTGTCTGAAGTCATTAAATCCGACCAGCAGGAAATCCTCACGTCCTCCTTCCTGGTGCCGGGAAGGTTAGCTAGCAAGAGAGAAACTTAGCTAACGAGCTCAACAACACAGACATACACGGCGATGGCTCCAAACATTGATTAGGAATATTGTGGCTTTGATGTTTTGCCTTTGATGACATCTCATTGTTCCGTAATATGAAATCAAATGTTTGGAGTAAATTGTGTATGTGTGTGTACAGTTTATTAGTAAAGATGGGTGTTATCCACTTAATACATTAATATACATTGCATGAAGTACTACGTGCACAAGCATACAATCTGTCTGTCTGTCTGTCTGTCTGTCTGTCTGTCTGTCTGTCTGTCTGTCTGACT
The DNA here is from genome assembly GCA_023566465.1 of Cottus gobio. Classification (NCBI taxonomy): domain Eukaryota; kingdom Metazoa; phylum Chordata; class Actinopteri; order Perciformes; family Cottidae; genus Cottus; species Cottus gobio. Next base: position 28,346,608 of record CM042223.1, on the reverse strand, counting down.
GTCTGACTGTCTGTCTGTCTGTCTGCCAAAGTTACTCTCTTACTTCGGGTAACATTATTAAAAGACCGTCAGATGGCTCCAGGCGGCACTTATGACTTGTTTTACCCGGGAGATGCTGCACTCTGCTGGCGCAATAAATGTACTACAACCGGAGCGGTTTTAATTCAATTCTCTCCAGTTTGATCACTAAATTGGGTCTAGTTTGGGCTGTGGAGGTCCTAGAATGATGCGGTTTGGACCGGGGCACTCCAGGGACCGGGCCCTACACCCCAGAGTCCTCCAGGAGCGAACCAGAGCGGGTTAAGTCGCCCGCATGCCCGAAAAAGTGCTATTTATTCGGATCAAACACAGTGTGTTGTCCCTGTGATAATATTAAATGCATTGTGGCTCTCTGGAGGATTTGATAAGACCCCCAGTGATGAGGGGACATGTCTGGGCATAACCCTGAGGTCTGACCCCCCCTGGATGATTTCATGTGACCCGTAGTGATGAGGGACTCTGTCCGGGGTGAGGTGTGTGATGAGACCCCCCCTGGAAGATTTAATAAGACCCCCAGTGATGAGGGGACATGTCTGGGCATAACCCTGAGGTCTGACCCCCCCTGGATGATTTCATGAGACCCGTAGTGATGAGGGACTCTGTCCGGGGTGAGGTGTGTGATGAGACCCCCCCTGGATGATTTCATGAGACCCGTAGTGATGAGAGACCCTGTCCGGGCTGAGGTGTGTGATGTGACCCCCCCTGGAAGATTCTGTCTGTCTGTCTGTCTGTCTGTCTGTCTGTCTGTCTGTCTGTCTGTCTGTCTGTCTGTCTGTCTGTCTGTCTGTCTGTCTGTCTGTCTGTCTGTCTGTCTGTCTGTCTGTCTGTCTGTCTGTCTGTCTGTCTGTCTGTCTGTCTGTCTGTCTGTCTGTCTGTCTGTCTGTCTGTCTGTCTGTCTGTCTGTCTGTCTGTCTGTCTGTCTGTCTGTCTGTCTGTCTGTCTGTCTGTCTGTCTGTCTGTCTGTCTGTCTGTCTGTCTGTCTGTCTGTCTGTCTGTCTGTCTGTCTGTCTGTCTGTCTTAAATCATTAAATCCGACCAGCAGGAAATCCTCACGTCCTCCTTCCTGTCAAGGAGAAGTCATCATTAATTGATTTATAAACTTGTAAATCGATCAGATTAGACCCAAACACGACAGGAGGGTTAAGTTATCAATACTGTATCCTAGTTTATACCAGCTGTTGCAGTCTGCCCTGCTACGTAGCTCAGAAAACACACGTCAGTGGTGCCGGGAACGTTAGCTAGCAAGAGAGAAACTTAGCTAACAGGCACAACACAGACACGGTGATGGCACCAAACACTGATTAGGATTTATATCACAATGCAATCCAAATGATTATAATTATTCATAATACTATATAATGAGTTAACTGAGACACAACACGAACGTGCACAAAAGGTCACCCAGACTAAGATAAGACAGGCCGTCATTCGATGTCTCTTAAATAGTTTGTCATTTATAGCAGAATAATAATTCATGCTATTATTTTTTTGCTTGCTCCAGTGGAGTCCATATGTGGCTTTGATGTTGACACTTTGATGACATCACAGTGTTCCATGATATAAAATCAAGTGTCGGTCTGTCTGTCTGTCTGTCTGTCGGTCTGTCTTAAATCATTAAATCCGACCAGCAGGAAATCCTCACGCCCTCCTTCCTGTCAAGGAGAAGTCATCATTAATTGATGGATTAATAAACTGATGACCGACACAACCACACCAGGTCTCACCTTCCAGTACATAACATATCTCAAATATGTTCCGTATATCACATAAACATGTGTGAGTGAGTTCAAATGCCTCATTTGGAGGATATCATCACAGGTCTTGAGGCAATCTGATGTAAAACAAACTATTTATGATTGATTAAAGTTGTAAATCGATCAGATTAGACCCAAACACGACAGGAGGGTTAAAGCACACGCTGAGGCCTGGCATCTCTACAATGACACATACCGGGCCAAACAGAAAGGAATTCTCTCCATCACCATCAACTCTGACTGGTCAGAGCCCAGAAACCCCTACAAGCAGGAGGACATTGATGCTGCAAGACGTGTGGTGCAGGTACTTAAAAGAACAAACAAGGAAATACTTACTGTTGTTGCTGTTTGCAGATTCTTCTTTAGCGTGCTCATTCTGGTCACATTTTACAATAGACATGTAAGTTGCAGTTCAGGTCTGTTGTGTGTCTCCTTGTGCAGTTCTACATTGGCTGGTTTGCCCATCCCGTATTTAACGGAGACTACAGCAACATGATGAAGACAATCATTCGAGGGCGAAGCCTAGCTGCTGGTCTGCTAAAATCTCGGTATTCTAAAAACAACATTAAAGCAAGAAAGAGAACTAATGGAAATGTGTTTCACATTTTCCAGATCAATTCAATTAGTTGGATTCAATCTCTCCAGGCTGCCTGAGTTCACTCCTGAGGAGATTAAGAGGATTAAGGGAACTAGGGATGCAGCGATACCACTTTTTTACAAACCGATACGAGTACGAGTATTTTTATTTGTGTACTTGCCGATACCGAGTACCGATACCGATACTTCTTAGATTTGGTCTCCATGAAAGTGCAATTAATTTGGAGGCAGATTTTATTTTATCCTCTGCAGATTATGTCAAGCCTATAGTACAAAAGTAACAGAAGGCTACCAAGCTTTAAACTTCTTGTGGAAGTCCCTCTAATGTCGGACCATAAAACGCCCCCGTGTCCGGGTTCATAATATCATCCGTAGCCGCACAACAGCGTCTGAATGAGGCCGCTGCCAACAGTTTGATTCAAACCGGCAGGACGGCGGTGATGACGCGCAGAGCTTCTCAATTATAGATATATTAAATATGGAAAAGTTCAACTCTCGCGTCAAACGCGCCGCGTTACTCGCTTCTAACGTACCTCCCGGCGTAAATTTGCGTCTGTCGCAACCACACGCGTCTGTGCATAGACTTTACATGTAATCTGGTCGCACGAAACATTTGTGTCGCGTTCGGTGTGAACGCACCATTACCTTGCCGCAAGAGCCGCAAGACAGCGACGAAAGAGCCGCATGCGGCTCTGGAGCCACGGGTTGCCGATCCCTGCCCTAGACGTTGAAGTCAGGTAGGACAACAAATCAAATGTTTTCTCCACAAAGCGCGACCAGTTTGTTGTAGTGAAATACTGTTGAGTGGTATCGGTTCTTGGTATCGGCAATTGAAAGCGAATACGATTACGAGTATTTTAACGCAGTATCGGCCCGATACCCGATACCGGTGCATCCCTAAAGGGAACCTATGATTATTTGGGGTTCAACCATTATACCACTGTCCTGGCATTCCCTGTGAAATATGGAAACCTTCAGCACTATGATGCCAATAGGTAAGCAAGTACAAACATAGCTTCAGGAACCAAGTGGGAGAACCAAGTCACACACGCTGAAGATGTACCTTCATTTTTGTCAAATGAAACAATTTCACTGATTTGATCTTCTCAGGGGTGCAGGAACGATTGCTGATCGTACCTGGCTGGATTCAGGCTCATCTTGGCTGAAGGTCTCACCGTTTGGATATAGTTTATATATACAGTTTCCTCTCCCTCACTCAATCAGCTCAGTTTTGTAGACTTTCACTGGATGTTGTCAGTGTTGTTTCCATGGGGATGGAATGCTCCGCCCACTTAGAGTTTGGCTTGATTTGTGACGTCACTAGTTATATCAAAGGCAAACTGTTTCCAGAGCTTATACAACTCCCCATGAGAGATTCAACACATGTTGCAGTACGATAGGATCTAGTACAGAGACCAACACAAGCAGGTTATTACTGACAGCCAGCCTTTTAAAGACCGCCAAAGTCATTAATAGTCCACACTCGTCTTTATAAAGACAAACTTGTAAAGAATTACAAGTATTTTCAAGACATTTATATTTCCTCTCCTGACAGATACAAAAACAAACATCGAGCATTTAAACGTCTGGTTGCAGGGGATTTTTCCAAAATGCTCTCCAGAAGTGCAACATAAAGTATTAGAATAAATAACAATATATACAGATTATAAATACTTTACTTTAGTTGTACATGAGTACATTTAAACTGATATAATGGTGTTTGTCACACAGGCTCCTCCTAACTTCCTCCGTGCCACTGCCTTGGGTGAGTACAAGAAGCCCGTGGTGCTGATGCCCAATAATTAATTTAATTATTTTATAAATTTTATTAATTTAATATTTATCATTTATTACTTGAGCAGTACTATCAGCTCAACCATATGGGGTCACCTGACGCGCCGGTGGAGCAGAGGGGGGAGAACGAGAGTCTGAAGAGAGAGCTGGAGGTGCTGCGACCAGAGCTGCAGCTCCTCAAGACCGAGGTGAGCTGGAGTCCGGGGGGCCGATCCTGTGGTCGTGAGGGGGCTCGGATCACCTGTTCCTTCTCACCTGTTCCTTCATGATCACCTGTTCCTTCTCACCTGTTCCTTCATGATCACCTGTTCCTTCTCACCTGTTCCTCCGTCAGGCCCAGAGGTGCGTCACTGAGCTGAGGGCTCAGGTGAATCGCCTGGAGGCCGAGGTCGAGGAGCAGCGTAACCACAAGCAGCTGGCCATGATGGAGAAGGAGCACCTGCGGATGGAGGTGGACGTGCTGCAGAGCGCCAACAGCGTCAACGCCGGGGCTCAGATCGGGTTCAAGGAGGCGGACCGTGAGTTGACGAACACACAACATGAAACAATGTTGCATTAATGTATAAAGATTGTTCATTTGAAACTAATAATGAGGCTCACTGCGTCTCCTCTTCGTCCTCGTCTTCGCAGACCGAGCTCAGGCGGCAGAACTCCGCTTCACGCAACTGAAGGAGCGACACGCCGAGCTGATCACCAGCCACGCCGACCTGATGAAGAGGGTGAGCCGTGCTAGCTGTTAGCTACGCTAAGCAGTAGTTAGCATCTACAGCATCAACCCTCTCATCCAGCGCTGTTCTCAGGTTCCTTAACTCTTCTTTGTGGGTTCTTTGCAAAACGCAGAAACAGGGAAGTTGCTCTCGGGCGCACAACAAGGTCAAGACGACTGGCTGAGGAACCAGCAGCAGCTGGAGAACCTCCGGCAGGAGAACAGGCACTTGGTGAGAAGCCGAACGCGACACAACTTTGTTTGATGTTGAAATCCGAGCGGCGGTCCCGGGTGCTGATCGGGGTCTCGTCCCCCGAGCAGATGGCTCAGCAGCAGGAGGTCCAGCGCCTGAACCAGGAAGTGCTGCAGCAACGATCCGAGCTGGATCAGCTCCGCAGCTCCCTGGACAGCAAAGTGATGGTGAGTGCAACACAACGGTAACACAAACCTCACACAGCTCAGAGGCAGGGGTGGAGACCAGGAGACCAGGAGACCAAGAGACCAGGAAATCAGGAGACCAGGAAACCAGGAGACCAGTAGACCACAGAGAGGAGAAGAGCTTCTCTCAGAAGAGCTTCTCTTTCTCTTTTACCGACTTTTTTTGTGTCTGTAGCGACACATAGAAAACGTGGCAGATTCCCGATCAGATTCTCGTTGACTTAATTCTAAATCAGATAATTACTTATTTTAGAACGTATTTTATTCAGACATAGTGTCACGCCTGGCGGCGGAGAACTGGCGGTCTGGACCCAAATGCAAGACACGCAGCGACAAGAAGAGGTTCGGGTGAAAACACACAGCTTTATTCAGACACGGTACTCAAGCTCAGGTGGTATTGGAGTGGTACTTTCCTCCAGCTCTCGGGATGGTGCTGGTGGCTAGTGCTGGTGAGATGTGCTGATGGCTCGTGCTGGTGGCTCGTGCTGGTGAGACGTGCTGATGGCTCGTGCTGGTGGCTCGTGCTGGTGAGACGTGCTGATGGCTCGTGCTGGTGGCTCGTGCTGGTGAGACGTGCTGGTGGCTCGTGCTGGAAACTCGTGACTGGAAACTTGTAACTGGAAACTCGTAACTGGAAGACCTAGAAACGTAACTTTCTCAGGATAGTCGATCAGAACAGCTTTCATTAACTTCCGTCTCTGAAGCAATCACTCGACGCCGCCGGGCCGGAGAGTGACTGCCTTTAAGCGGAGCTTGATGACAAACGCGCTGCAGCTGCGGTGCCTGCTCTCCCCCAGCTGCCTGCTATCCCCCTGATTACAGGGAAGGTGAGAAAGAGAGAGAAAGGGAAAAAAGGGAAAAAACCACCGGAGGAGGATTCTCCACCCGGGTGCGCCACTGCTCCTCACACATAGTTCCCCTATGGCTGCCTGGGTTTAATTATAAAAAGAAAAAGATGGTACCCCCATGTATTTCCTCTACTAGGGGACGAGAGGATGGTAAAACGTTTTTAAAGGCCCCCTGTTGGCCCCTCCCCCTTTACGCTGGTCTTTACGCTTGTCCTCAGGAGGGGTCTCGGGCTCTCGGCAGCCTGGCGGCGCTGCAGGCGGAGCGCGACGCGCTGCTGCACTCGGCCAGAGAGCGAGGCGCCGAGCTGGGCTCGCTGAGGCTGCAGGCCCAGCAGGGACGGCAGCAGCAGGCCTCCCTGGACCAGGACCGGGACCAGGAGAGGGACCGGCTCCACTGGGAGCTAGAGGCACTGAGAGCTCAGCTGCAGCAGCAGGTACGCAACCTTGTGACATCGCGACCTTGTGACCTCGTGACCTTGTGACCCTCTGACCTTCTGACCTTCTGTGTTTGTAAAAAATTAATCTTTCATTCCCAATAGCTTGCCGTGAACGCGGAGCAGAAGTTGGAGCTGAACCGGGCCAACGGCGCCCTGCTGAGCAAAGAAGTGGTGGGTCCCGGTGGTCCCGGTGCAGGTGGGTCCAGAGCGGAGGGGGAGGAGCTTCTTTAACCGGCGCTTTCCTCCTCAGAGCGGCACCTAGCTGAGCAGCCTACTGCTGGGGACCCGGGTTCAAGCCCGGTTAGAAATATATATTTCTAAACATTCACCCCGACTCAGCCCTTCACCCCTAACCCAACCCAAACATACCTAAAACCTCAGACCTACTCCCCCAGCCTCTCCCGGCCTCAGTCACCATCGCCGCCGCAAAACAGCGCCGAGACCGCCAAGCCGGCCTCGAGGAGATCCAATATCTTCACCAAATCTGGAAACTTGCTGAAGAACGCGGTAAGGCTGAACCCCCCGCGCTGCAGAGCTGGAAGGTCACCATCACATGCTGCTAATGAGAGGATGATGGGATGTTTGTGTGAATGAGTCTTTTCTTTCATTACAGTTCAAACGAGGTGAAACTGGAACTGGGGAATCTTGAAGCCTGACTGAAGGAGAATCGGACATCATATACTTATATAACTTTAAATCCCTCGTCTGGCTCTGTAAATATAAAATAATATAGGAGCTTAAAAAGACAATGTGATAGCTAAATGTGCAAATAGAAAATGTCCAAATTTATTTTTGTAATCATACCGGATATCATACCTATATAATGATTATTATTATTAAATGATTGCTGTTGTACAAAGAGTTGACATCTGGACGTCCTGATCCTCCCTCCGTACCAGTTGGTGGCGGTAATGCACCAACTAGTTGTCAACCGCCAATTAATCTCAAAGAAGGGTCCGTGTACGTTTTATTCGTCTGTTTTTTGGTTCATTCGAGAAAAAAAAAAACCGGTGTGTTCTGGCTTTAGAAACGGTTTGTCAATCAATGTTTTTGTTGCGTGTTTTCTGCCTGCCATTTGCTACATTTATTTGATTTCCTGTTTTAAGATGAGATGCTTTTATTTTGAAGGCTGCTCGCGGAGTTAACAAGGAAGTCTCATTGTGCGCAGATTGAATGGCGAAAGCTACGGAAAATATATTAAAAATGTTTATACAAATAGAAACAGTAACGGTATTAGCACTCCCCCGAAGAGGCACACGGTCAGTTAAAGTTGTTATAAATGTAATAACTGTAAGTTTTACGTAAATCAGCATACGTGTTGGCTCTGTGTCTGTATGCTATTAATGCAAACAAGGAGTAAAACAAATATCGTTTCTGTCCCTTTGTACTCAGCTCTTACGTTGGTTTCTGGAATGTATAAATACATTTGAAATCATCTGTCACGGGAGTACAGGATTTTAGGACCCAAATGCAGACCACAACGAGTTAACAGGGATTAACAAAGGAAATTTATTGCAGGAGTAGCGTGTGGGTTGAGCTGAGTGTGGGTCCCGTGGCCCAACACTGGAGGCTGGCAGAGAGGCAGGATGGCTGACCGGTGTGGAGCCCGTGGTCCGACACTGAAGGCTGGCAGAGAGGCAGGATGCTGACCAGTGTGGAGCCCGTGGTCCGACACTGAAGGCTGGCAGAGAGGCAGGATGGCTGACCGGTGTGGAGCCCGTGGTCCGACACTGAAGGCTGGCAGAGAGGCAGGATGGCAGACCGGTGTGGAGCCCGTGGTCCGACACTGAAGGCTGGGAGAGAGGCAGGATGGCAGACCGGTGTGGAGCCCGTGGTCCGACACTGAAGGCTGGGAAGGGGAGCAGAAGACGGGGAGCAGAAGAGGGGGAGCAGAAGAGGGGGAGCAGAAGACGGGGAGCAGAAGACGGGGAGCAGAAGACGGGGAGCAGAAGACGGGGAGCAGAGACAAACAACAGACCGACACTGAGGCCTGCAGACGCAGGGCAGATATAGTCCCCTGATCAAGATTGGCCGCAGCTGCGTGCCAATCAGGGATGTGGCCGTGGGAGGTGTGTGGAGGCGGGACAGAAAACAAACGACGAACACCTGGTAAAACAAACAGACACAAGAGGGGAGGAGATTTGGGAAAAACAGGTTACACACACCGGGTCAGACAGGGATCCTGACATCATCAGTCAAGTGCAGGACTATCTTTCGCAGGTGAGACCTCGTGTGGTTGTGTCGGTCATCAGTTTATTAATTCATCAATTAATGATGACTTGTTGGGGAAAGCGCCTTTAGTGGTCCAAAACTACAAAGACACTTTACAGTTAATTTACCATTGTTTGATTAAAAATACAATATTCTAAACATTATATGGTATTATAAATGTCATGTAAATACTAACGCTGTTCTCTCCTTGACAGGAAGGAGGATGTGAGGAACTCCTGCTGGTCGGATTTAATGATTTAAGATAGATAGATATAGGCGGCTGCAGCAGTAAAGCAGGCGTTGCACCGGGCCGTCTTGGTGAAGAAGGAGCTGAGCCGGAAGGCGAAGCTCTCAATTTACTGGTCGGTCTACGTCCCAACCCTCACCTATGGTCACGAGCTTTGGGTCGTGTCCGAAAGAACGAGGTCGCGGATACAAGCGGCCGAAATGAGTTTCCTCCGTAGAGTGGCCGTGCTCAGCCTTAGAGATAGGGTAAGGAGATGAGTTTCCTCTGTAGGGCTCAGCCTTAGAGATAGGGTAAGGAGATGAGTTTCCTCTATAGGGCTCAGCCTTAGAGATAGGGTAAGGAGATGAGTTTCCTCTGTAGGGCTCAGCCTTAGAGATAGGGTAAGGAGATGAGTTTCCTCTGTAGGGCTCAGCCTTAGAGATAGGTTAAGGAGATGAGTTTCCTCTGTAGGGCTCAGCCTTAGAGATAGGGTAAGGAGATGAGTTTCCTCTGTAGGGCTCAGCCTTAGAGATAGGTTAAGGAGATGAGTTTCCTCTGTAGGGCTCAGCCTTAGAGATAGGTTAAGGAGATGAGTTTCCTCTGTAGGGCTCAGCCTTAGAGATAGGTTAAGGAGATGAGTTTCCTCTGTAGGGCTCAGCCTTAGAGATAGGGTAAGGAGATGAGTTTCCTCTGTAGGGCTCAGCCTTAGAGATAGGGTAAGGAGATGAGTTTCCTCTGTAGGGCTCAGCCTTAGAGATAGGGTAAGGAGATGAGTTTCCTCTGCAGGGCTCAGCCTTAGAGATAGGGTAAGGAGATGAGTTTCCTCTGCAGGGCTCAGCCTTAGAGATAGGGTAAGGAGATGAGTTTCCTCTGTAGGGCTCAGCCTTAGAGATAGGGTAAGGAGATGAGTTTCCTCTGTAGGGCTCAGCCTTAGAGATAGGGTAAGGCGCTCGGACATCAGGAGGGAGCTTGGAGTCGAGCCGCTACTCCTTCGTGTTGAAAGGAGTCAGCTGAGGTGGTTCAGCATCTAATTAGGATGCCTCCAGGACGCCTCCCTTTAGAGGTTTTCCAGGCACGTCCAACTGGTAGGAGGCCCCGGGGAAGACCAAGGACACGCTGGAGGGATTATATCTCCCAGCTGGCCTGGGAACGCCTCGGGATCCCCCAGAATGAGCTGGTAGATGTTGCGGGTGAGAGAGAAGTCTGGGTCAGCCTGCTGGACATGATGCCACCGAGACCTGACCCCGGATAAGCGGTGGAAAATGGATGGATGGATTGTATGCTTGTGTACGTAGTACTTTATGCAATGTATGAATGTATTAAGTGGATAACCCCCATCTTTAAACTGTACACACACATACACAATTTACTCTAAACACTTGATTTCATATTATGGAACACTGTGATGTCATCAAAGGTTCAACATCAAAGCCACATATGGACTGCAGCCCTGGAAAAGAAAAGTTGTTAGAAACGTCTTCAGCGGTCTTCAGTTATCACCGGCATCACATTTAAAAAGCTCTTCAAATCTGTAAAGGAGGACTTTGTCTCTGAAAACCCACTGGAGCAAGTAAAAAAAAAAGACTAGCATGAATTATTATTCTGCTATAAATGACAAACTATTTAAGAGACATCGAATGACGGCCTGTCTTATCTTAGTCTGGGTGACCTTTTGTGCACGTTCGTGTTGTGTCTCAGTTAACTCATTATATAGTATTATGAATAATTATAATCATTTGGATTGCATTGTGATATAAATCCTAATCAATGTTTGGTGCCATCACCGTGTCTGTGTTGTGCCTGTTAGCTAAGTTTCTCTCTTGCTAGCTAACGTTCCCGGCACCACTGACGTGTGTTTTCTGAGCTACGTAGCAGGGCAGACTGCAACAGCTGGTATAAACTAGGATACAGTATTGATAACTTAACCCTCCTGTCGTGTTTGGGTCTAATCTGATCGATTTACAACTTTATAAATCAATTAATGATGACTTCTCCTTGACAGGAAGGAGGACGTGAGGATTTCCTGCTGGTCGGATTTAATGATTTAAGACAGACAGACAGACAGACAGACAGACACTTGATTTTATATTATGGAACACTGTGATGTCATCAAAGGTTCAACATCAAAGCCACATATGGACTGCAGCCCTGGAAAAGAGAAGTTGTTAGAAACGTCTTCAGCGGTCTTCACTTATCACCGGCGTCACATTTAAAAAGCTCTTCAAATCTGTAAAGGAGGACTTTGTCTCTGAAAAAGTAAAAAAAAAAAAAAGCAACAGAGGGAGATGAAAACCCACTGGAGCAAGCAAAAAAGAAACTAGCATGAATTATTATTCTGCTATAAATGACAAACTATTTAAGAGACATCGAATGACGGCATGTCTTATCTTAGTTTATCTTTTTTTTTATCATTTATCATTTATAATTTTTTTTGTTTTGTTTTATCTTAGCCAATGCATGACAACTATTGGTTTGTCATGTGACAATTGACTACAAGGTGGCTAATCATTTTAGGGTTAATGTCTTAAATAAACAAAGCATCCCTTATTGTCACGTGGCTGTGAGTCAAAAAAGATATTGTGGATGATCAAAGTTGTGCCTTTTGAAGAAGACACCAAATATCTCTGGCTATTAGCTTTGTCTAGCATATCTCTGTATCACATTTGAGTTTGATTCCAGCATGTGAACAAAGTAACAATTCAGCATAACCGAGGTTCCACCGAGACTTGAACTCGGATCACTGGATTCAGAATCCAGAGTGCTGACCATTACACCATGGAACCCACAGTGTGGGCTCACTACTAATGGTTGAAGGTACATGTGTAAAATCTCAATCTCGTTCTCTGACTCACGTTTCCCTTCACTGAATTTTGTGTCATTATGTAAAGCTCTAATTGTGCGTTGATGGTATAGTGGCTAGCATAGCTGCCTTCCAAGCAGTTGACCTGGGTTCGATTCCCAGCCAATGCATGACAACTATTGGTTTGTCATGTGACAATTGACTACAAGGTGGCTAATCATTTTACATTACATGTCATTTAGCTGACGCTTTTATCCAAAGCGACTTACAATAAGTGCATTCTACGGTTACATTTTAGGGTTAATGTCTTAAATAAACAAAGCGTCTCTTATTGTCATGTGGCTGTGAGTCAAAAAAGATATTGTGGATGATCAAAGTTGTGCCTTTAGAAGAAGACACAGAATATACCAGCTCATTCTGAGGGAACCCTGTGGCGTTCAGGCCAGCTGGGAGATATAATCCCTCCAGCGTGTCCTGGGTCTTTCCCGGGGCCTCCTACCAGTTGGACGTGCCTGGAAAACCTCTAAAGGGAGGCGTCCTGGAGGCATCCTAATTAGATGTTCGAACCACCTCAGCTGACTCCTTTCGACACGAAGGAGGAGCGTCTCAACTCCAAGCTCCGTCCTGATGTCCGAGCTCCTTAACCTATCTCTAAGTCTAAGCCCGGCCACTCTATGGCTGAAACTCATTTTGGCCGCTTGTATCCGAGACCTCGTTCTTTCGGTCGTGATCCAAAGTTCGAGACCATAGGTGAGGGTTGGGACGTAGACGACCAGTAAATTGAGAGCTTCGCCTTCCGGCTCAGCTCCTTCTTCACCAAGACGGCCCGGTGCAACGCCTGTTTTACTGCTGCAGCCGCACCTATACGCCTGTCGATCTCCCGCTCCATTTTACCATCACTCGTGAACAAGACCCCGAGATATTTGAACTCCTTCGCTTGTGGTAGGCACTCCGTCCCCACCAGGAGGGAGAAATCCACCGGTTTCCGGCAGAGCACCATGGCCTCAGATTTGGCTCTCATCCCGCTTCACACTCGGCTGCAAAACGCCCCAGCGAATGCTGGAGGTCATGGTGCAAGGAGGCAAACAGGACCACATCATCTGCAAACAGCAGAGAGGCTATCCCGAGATCCCCGAACCTGAAATTCTCCGCCCCATGGCTGCGCCTAGATATCCTGTCCATGAAAGTCACGAACTGGACTGTGATAAAGGGGCAGCCCTGGCGGAGGCCAACACCCACCGGGAACGTGTCTGACTTACTGCCGAGGATACGAATACAGCTCCTACTGCAGGCGTACAGCGACCGGATGGCCCATTGCAACGGGTCCGGCACATGATACTCCCGCAGCACCCCCCACAAAAAGTCCCGGGGACCCAGTCAAAAGCCTTCTCCAGGTCCACAAAGCACATGTAGACTGGTTGGGCAAACTCCCAGGACCCCTCCAGTATCCTTGCTAGGGTAAAGATCTGGACCACTGTTCCACGACCGTGACGAAACCCACACTGTTCTTCTTGATTCCGAGGTTCGACAAACGGTCAGAGCCTCCCTTTCAGCACCCTGGCATAAGCTTTTCCCGGGAGGCTGAGTAGTGCGATACCCCGATAATTAGAGCACAGTCTCCGGTCCCCCTTCTTGAAGATGGGAACCACCACCCCGGTCTGCCAGTCCATGGGCACTGTTCCCGACCCCTATGCGACATTGAAGAGGCGTGTCAGCCAAGACAGCCCAACAAAGTCCAGCGCTTTCAGCATCTCAGGGCAGATTTCATCCACCCCTGGCGCCTTGCCACCAAGGATCTTTTTGACTACCTTAGTGGCCTCTGGCAGGGATATGGGTTCATCCACCCCCAAGTCTTCAGGCGCAGCCCCCTGTTCGGGAGACATGTTGACCGGGTTTAGGAGTTTCTCAAAGTGCTCTTTCCACCGCCCGACAATATCCTCTGTCTGGGTCAGCAGCCCCCCTCCCCCGCTGATAACAGCCTGGGGAAGGCCCTGCTTTACCTTCCTGAGTCATCGGATGGTTTGCCAGAACCTCCTTGAGGCCAACCAAAAGTCCTTCTCCACGGCCTCCCCGAACTCCTCCCATGCCCGGGTTTTAGCATCCGTGACCACCGCAGCTGCAATCCTTCTGGCCTGCCTGTACCTGTTAGCTGCTTGAGGAGACCCCTGGGCCAATCAAGCCCGAAAGGCCTCCTTCAGCTTGACGGCTTCCCTCACCCCCGGTGTCCACCACCGGGTTCTCGGGTTGCCGCCACGACAGGCACCGATGGCCTTCCGACCACAGCTCCTAGCAGCCGCGTCCACAATAGAGGCTTTGAACATGATCCACTCGGATTCCATGTCCCCAACCTCCCTCGGGATGTGTGAGAAGTCCTTCCGGAGGTGGGAGTTGAAGACCTCCTGGACAGGATCCTCCGCCAGACGTTCCCAGTTCACCCTCACTACACGTTTGGGCTTGCCAGGTCTCTTTAACCGGCTCCCCCACCATCTGATCCAACTTACCACCAGGTGGTGATCAGTTGACAGCTCTGCTCCTCTCTTCACCCGAGTGTCCAAAACATACGGCCGCAGATCAGATGATACGATAACAAAGTCAATCATTGATCTCCGGCCTAAGGTGTTCTGTTACCAGGTACACTTATGCGCCACCTTATTTTCAAACATGGTGTTTGTCATGGACAAACCGTGGCTAGCACAGAAGTCCAACAACGAAACACCGCTTGGGTTCAGATCGGGCAAGCCGTTCCTCCTGCCAGTTTTCTCTGTCATTGCCCACGTGAGCGTTTAAGTCTCCCAGGAGAACTATGGAGTGAGCAGGCGGCGCCCTTTCCAAGACCCCTCCCACCGACTCCAAGAAGGCCGGATACTCCGAAATGCTGTTCGGTGCATAAGCACAAACAACAGTCAGAGCCTTACTCCCCGCAACCCGTAGGCGCAGGGAGACGACCCTCTCGTTTTCCAGGAAAAACTCAAACACAGCGCCGCTCAGCCGGGGACTCGTAAGTATCCCCACTCCCGCCCGGCGCCTCTCACCCTGGGCGACTCCAGAAAAGAACAAAGTCCAACTCTTCTCCAGGAGTTTGATTCCAGAGCCAGCGATGTGCGTGGAGGTGAGCCCAACTATATCTAGCTGGTACCGCTCCACCTCCCGCACCAGCTCCGGCTCCTTCCCCGCTAGCGAGGTGACATTCTATAGCGCTAGTCTATGCCGCCGGCTATCGGCTCGCCCAGGCCCCCTGCCCAGTCTACATAGCACCCGACCCCGATGTCTGCCCCTGAGGGTGCCCCACTTTCCCTGGTTAGGGCGAGGTAGCTTCAAACCTTGGGCTGCTGTTCATGCTGTTCATCAGGGTTTTTTGAACCGCTCTTAGTCTGGGCTCTGCCCCGAGACCTGTTTGCCTTGGGAGACCCTACCAGGGGCTAATGCCCCGGACAACATACCTCCCAGGATCATTGAGCCACTCAAACTCCTTCACCGCGTTAAGGTGGCGATTCGCGAAGGAGTATTCCAGCATGTGAACAACGTAACAGAAGAATTAATTCGGCATAACCGAAGTACCACCAAGACGTGAACTCGGACCATTGGATTTAAAGTCCTGAGTGCTGACCATCACACCATGGAACCCACAGTGCAGTTGCACTCCTAATTGTTGAAGGTACATGTGTCAAATCTCAATCACATTCGCTGACTCACGTTTCTCTTCAATCAATTTTGTGTCATTATCTAAAGCCCTGTTTGGGAATTGGTGCTATAGTGGCTAGCGTAGCTGCCTTCCAAGCAGTGGACCTGCGTTTGATTCCCAGCCAAAGCATGGGTAATATTGGTTTGTCAAGTGACAATTGACTGCAAGGTCGCTGAACATTTTAGGGTTAATGTCTTAAATAAACAAAGCGTCTTACATTGTCATGTGGCTGTGAGGCAAAACATATCTTGTGGATGATCAAAGTTGTGCCATTTGAAGAAGACAGCAAATATCTCTGGCTACTTGCATTGTATGGCATATCTCCATATCACATTTGTGTACCGTATTAAATGTTAAATGTTATGCACCTTCCGCCAGTACAAATTCCTTGAATGTGAAAACAAACAATACATGGTTCTGATTTAAGTTCTATTCCACCATGTGAACAACGTAACAGGGGCATTAATTCGGCATAACCGAGGTTCCACCGAGACTTGAACTCAGATCACTGGATTGAGAACACAGAGTGCTGACCATTATACCTTTGAGCCCAGAGTTCAGGTGCTTTGGTAATGGTTGAAGGTACATTAGCTGCTCTCCATTGACTTCCTGTAAGACAGAGAATTGGATGGGGGCCAGAGCGTTCAGTTATCAACCTCCTTTTCTGAATCAGAATCAGAATCAGAACAATTTATTGCCATGTTTGTTTTCACATTCAAGGAATTTGTCCTGGCGGAAGGTGCATACATTTAACATTTAACAATACACATTTAACAGTAAATGCAGTGCAATAAATGAGGATGAATTAATGAATATTTACAATTGAAACAGTAGCATATAAAAATATCAAAAATAAGATAAAGTGCATGGAATGTGCATGAATGTAAGTATTGTGTGAAAGTGGCAAGTGTAATGTTAAAGTGTCAAGTGTATTTCAGTATAAGGCTATGTGCAGGGGAGTGTCCAATGGGAAATTGTCTGGGGGTGACAGAGTCATAGAGTCATTAGAGTCAGAGGGGGCCCCGGGCTCTGTTGATGAGCCCGACTGCAGACGGGAAGAAACTGTTGGTGTGGCGTGAGGTCTTGGTCCTGATGGACCGCAGCCTCCTGCCTGAGGGGAGGGACACAAACAGTTTGTGTCCAGGGTGAGAGGGATCAGCTACAATCTTCCTCGCCCGCTTCAGGGTCCTTGAAGCAAACAAGTCCTGGAGGGACGGCAGATTGCGGCAAATCACCCTCTCGGCAGAGCGAATGATGCGCTGCAGCCTGGCCTTGTCCTTGGCAGTGGCTGCAGCGTACCAGACGGTGATGGAGGAACAGAGGATGGACTCGATGATGGCAGTGTAGAAGTGCACCATCATTGGCAGGTTGAATTTCCTCAGCTGCCTCAGGAAGAACATCCTCTGCTGTGCCTTCTTGGTGATGGAGCTGATGTTGAGCTCCCACTTGAGGTCCTGGGTAATGATGGAGCCCAGGAAGCGGAAGGACTCCACAGCTTTGACGGGGGAGTCACACAGGGTGAGAGGGGCTGGTGGGGCTGAGATCTTTCTGAAGTCCACAACCATCTACACTGTCTTCAGAGCATTGAGCTCCAGGTTGTTTTGGTTGCACCAGGTCACCAGGTGGTTAGTCTCCAACCTGTAGGCGGACTCGTCCCCACCAGAGATGAGTCCAATGAGGGTGGTGTCATCTGCAAACTTCAGGAGCTTGACGGACTTGTGGCTGGAGGTGCAGCTGTTGGTGTACAGCATTGGTCCCCAAACTAAGGGCCGCGGGCCGGATACGGCCCGCCTCCACATTTGGCCCGGCCACCTGAACAATACCAGAGACGCATTATGATTTTTTTTCAGTCTGGCCACGCAAATCCTAGACTAGCCCCTGTCAAATAGAACGGGATAATGGCGAAAAGGTTAGGTAAGAGAAACATTTATTCAGAATGCAGGGTATTTAACCTGCAGTGGTCAAACGATTAGTTCTTTGTTCAATGCAAAGAAAAGGCTGTTTGTCTCATCTGTCAAGAGGCGGTGGCGGTATTCAAAGAATACAATCTGCACCGACACTATGAATCCCGTCACAAAGACAAGTATGATAACTTGCAACGCCAAATGCGAGCAGACAAACTCTCAAAGCTAAAAAGTGGACTGTTAGCTCAGCAGAATACATTTGTACGCCAAGCTCAGCTGAACCAGTCATCCGTTCGGGCCAGCTTTCGGGTTGCTCAACTGATAGCAAGCAGCGGTAAACCTTTCACTGATGGAGAGTTTGTCAAGAAATGTTTGAATGCTGTCGCGGAAGAGGTGTGTCCCGAGAAGAAAGATGTCTTTAATGCTGTGAGTCTGTCGGCGAGTACAATCACCAGACGCATTGAAGAAATCGGGGGTAATGTATATGCTCAGCTGCAGCAGAAGACGAAAGAATTTGACTTTTTTTCATTAGCACTGGATGAGAGCACGGACGTGCAAGACACAGCGCAGCTGCTCATTTTTATTCGTGGAGTTAGCACAAACTTTGAGATGTGCGAGGAGCTGGCAGCCCTCCAAAATCTCAAAGGGACGACAACGGGAGAGGATATTTTTGGCAAAGTATGCCAAACCATGGAAGAGCTGGACCTAGACTGGTCAAAGCTTGCCAGCATCACGACTGACGGGGCTCCTAGTATGGTGGGCGCGTCTCGTGGTCTAATAGGACGCATGAACCGGGAGATGGAAGAACGGGGTTTTACCGCCCCGATACAAGTCCACTGCCTAATTCACCAGCAAGCACTGTGTTGCAAAGTGTTGAAGTGGGATTCTGTCATGAAGGTTGTGGTGTCATGCATAAACTTCATCAGAGCAAAGGGACTTAAACACAGGCAGTTCCAACAATTCCTGTCTGAACTGGAGTCTGCGCACGGCGATGTGCTGTACTACACAGAGGTCCGATGGTTGAGCCGGGGAAGAGTTTTGAGGCGTTTTTACGAGCTGCTACCCGAAATTAACGCATTTCTTCGTTCAAAAGATAAAACGGTCCCAGAGCTGATCGACCCAGAATGGAAATGGCACCTCGCATTTTTAACAAACGTGACAGAAATGCTGAACAGCCTTAACTTGCAGCTACAAGGCCAGGGGAAACTCATTTGCGACATGTATTCTCACATAAAAGCATTTGAGGTGAAACTTGCGCTGCTTTTGGAACAAGTGAAAAATCACAACTTCATCCATCTCCCTGCTACCCAAAACCTCTCTGCAGAGAACCCAGCGGTCCCGTTCCCAGCTGAAAAGTGTGTGGAAGCACTGGAAATGTTGAAGGCGGAGTTCGGTGTGCGATTCCAGGAACTACATGTTAATGCAAAAGAAATCCGTCTTTTCCAGAACCCCTTTCTTGCAGACATCAATGAAGCCCAGCCTTCTTATCAGTTTGAGTTGGCTGAGTTACAGCACTGTGATGTTCTGAAAGACGCATTCAAGCCCAACAGTCTCATTGACTTCTATGCCGCCCTCCCAAACGATACGTACCCTAACATAAAAAAACACGCAATGAAGATGTTTACACTTTTTGGCAGCACGTATATCTGCGAGCAAACCTTTTCACACATGAAACACCTGAAAACTCCGATGAGATCAAGATTGACAGATGAACATCTGCATCAGTGTTTGAGACTGGCTGTGACTAGAATGGAACCTGACATTCAACGTCTCACCAGCCAGATGCAGGCCCACAGTTCACACTGATGAACATACATAGGTAAGCTCACTTTTCTGACATGAATGAGTCATTCTGAGTATAAACAAATTTAATCATAATAAGATCTACTGGGATAAAATCCATCTCCACAACCATAATGGTAGTGAAATGTATTGTGCTGTGTAGGTGCTGTACCACTTAGTTCGGTTTCTCAGCCTGCTTGCTTTGTGGTTTTCACAGGGAAGTTGATGAGAGAGCTGCAAACAGCGGTGTCTACAAGCCTACTGGAACCTACAAAAGGATTATAAGGAAGGAACACAAGAACTTTGAGAGACTGCTCATATGAGTCGTTTGAGTAAGAGATTCTGCTCTGACAACTAAGCTAAACTTTTACCTGTTAAGATTGTGCACGGCACAACAGAAAGTTAATGTTCAATGGACTTTTATTCTGTGAAGAACCCAGAGAGGGTTATTTGGTTATTATTTATTTCACAAATAGTGTTATTTATTTCCTGACTTTTTTCTGTGAAGATCCCAGAGAGGGTTATTTGGTTATTATTTATTTCATAAATAGTGTTATTATTTATTTCCTGACTTTTTTTCTGTGAAGATCCCGGAAAGAGTTATTAATATTTGGTTATGTGTGGCTTTCTGGAAAACAATAAATGTTTACATTTAGGCACCCCTGCGATCGTCACACTTTTTCTGTTACAAACTGACCCCGGCCCCCATCAGAGAAGGGAAAAGTTATGTGGCCCTCAAAGGAAAAAGTTTGGGGACCCCTGGTGTACAGGGAGAAGAGCAGAGGGGAAAGAACGCAGCCTTGGGGGGAACCGGTGCTGATGGACCGAGAGGCTGAGACGTGTTTCCCCAGCCTCACGTGCTGCTTCCTGTCAGACAGGAAGTCTGTGATCCACTTGTGGGTGGAGTCGGGCACGTGCAGCTGGGAGAGCTTGTCCTGCAGCAGAGACGGGATGATGGTGTTGAAGGCAGAACTGAAGTCCACAAACAGGATCCTGGCGTAGGTTCCTGGGGAGTCCAGGTGCTGGAGGATGGAGTGGAGGGCCATGTTGACTGCATCGTCCACAGACCTGTTGGCTCTGTAGGCGAACTGCAGGGGATCCAGGAGTGGGTCGGTGAGGGTTTTGAGGTGGCACAGGACCAGGCGCGCAAAGGACTTCATGACCACAGAGGTCAGGGCGACGGGCCTGTAGTCATTGAGTCCTGTGATCCTAGGTTCTTTGGGGACGGGGATGATGGTGGAGGCCTTGAAGCAGGCTGGTACATGGCATGTCTCCAGAGAGGTGTTGAAGATGTCTGTATACACCGGGGACAGCTGATCAGCACAATGCTTCAGGGTGGAGGGGGAGACAGAGTCCGGGACGGCTGATTTGCGGGGGTTCTGCTTTTTTAAAAGCCTGTTAACGTCTCTCTCCTGAATAATGAGGGTCGTCACTGTGGAGGGGGTAGGGGGCGCTGTGTACAGAGGCGTGAGCCCCTGATGGGCTGGGGGAGGGAGGGCTGGTGGTTTGTGACTGGTTGGTGGGGCTGTTGATGGGGCTGTGGGGGATGGCGTCAGGACTATTCCATTGTCGTTCAAATCTGCAGTAGAACTCATTCAGCTCGTCTGCCAGGCGGAGGTCGTTCATGGAGTGGGGGGTTTTGGGCTTGTAGTTGGTGATCTGTTTGAGCCTCTCCAGACAGAAGCAGAATCACTTGCTGAGAGCTGGTGTTGTAGTTTCTCAGAGTACAGTCGTTTAGCGTCCCTCACCGCCCTGCTAAACCTGTATTTTGACTCTGTGTACAAGTCCTTGTCCCCACTCCTGAACGCCTGGTCCTTTTGCAGCCGTAGTTTTCTGAGTTCTGCTGTAAACCAGGGTTAGGGTCGTTGTAGCTCACCCTGGTGCTGGTTGGAACACAGCTGTCCTCACAGAAGCTGATGTAGGAAGTCACAGCCTCTGTGTACTCATCCAGACTGATGGTAGCAGTCCTGAAGACATCCCAGTCAGTACAGTCCAAGCACGCCTGAAGATCCCCCAGAGCCTCACTGGTCCACTTCTTGAACTTCCTCACCACAGGTTTGCAGAGCTTTAGTTTCTGCCTGTATGCAGGAATCAGATGGACCATGACGTGGTCAGAGTGACCCAGTGCAGCAGGAGGGACGGCATGATAGGCCCCGCTGATGGTGGTGTAGCAGTGGTCCAGAATGCTCTCCTCTCTAGTCGGGCATTTAATAAACTGTTTGTACTTAGGGAGTTCATGTCTGAGGTTTCCTTTGTTAAAGTCACCAAGAACAATAACTAAAGAGTCCGGGTAGGTCCGCTCCACACCCCGTATCTGCTCGGCGAGGGTCCGCTGTGCCTCCTGCACGCTGCCCTGCGGTGGCATGTAAACTCCGGCCAGGATGAATGAAGCAAATTCACGGGGGGAGTAGAAGGGTTTGCAGTGGATGATGAAGGACTCCAGGTCCGGAGAACAGTGCTGCAGAATCACTGTCACGTCGTTGCACCAGCTGGTGTTGGCGTAGAAGCAGATTCCTCCACCCTTCGTTTTGCCGGAGAGCTCTGTGTCGCGGTCCGCTCTGAACAGCTGGAAGCCCGCCAGCTGGAACGCAGAGTCCGGTATCGATCCGCTGAGCCAGGTCTCCGTGAAGCACAAAACGGAGGATGAAGAAAAGTGGCGACTGTCCAAGCACGCCCGAAACGGGTCTCTCTGAAAAGTGGCGACCTATGGCGAAATAGGGGCGACTGTGGCTCAGTGGTTAGCAAGTCGGTCTTTCAATCAGAGGGTCGGTGGTTTGATCCCCGGCTCCGGCAGTCTGTGTCGTTGTGTCCTTGAGCAAGACACTTAACCCTCATTGCTCACCGTTGCTGTGTCTACGGTCTACTGTATATCATGTAAGTCGCTTTGGATAAAAAGCGTCAGTGAAATGTAATGTAATGTAAAAAAAGTCTCTGTCTCTCCCCACCAACAGCTGGAGCTCGTCCAGTTTGTTGCACAGTGAGCGGACGTTGGAGAGAAATATGCCCGGCAGTGATGTGCGAGATCCACGTTTGCGGAGTCGCACGAGCGCGGCGGCCCGTTTCCCTCTCCTGCGGCGTCTCACCGCGTGAGTTAAGGTGAGCACACCTTTTACGAGAAGGTCCAGAAGTTCCACGGAAGTTTAAAAAGTTGGAAGTAAGTCCGCTGGAGTTGTTCCCCTGATGTTCATGAGCTCATCTCTGGTGAAAGAAGAATCGCAGCAGAAGACCAAATTAAAAACAAAAACCATACAAAACAACGAGCACCGACACACCGAGGCAGCCATCAGCGGCGCCATCTTGTCAAGATCTGTGGAACCAGCTTCCACTTTCAGTCCGGGGGGCAGACACAGTCACCTCATTTAAGAGTAGACTTAAGACTTTTCTCTTTGACAGTACTTATGGTTAGGGCTGGCTCAGGTCGGACCTGGTCCAGCCCCTAGATATGCTGCCACAGGCCTAGACTGCTGGGGGACATCTCAGGATACAATGAGCTCCTCTCTCCTCTTCTCTCTCTCTCCTCTTCTCTCTTGCTCCATACCAATAAAGAAGTGGAGAAGGTGTAGTTGGGAGATATACCCCTTTCAACTGGTCAATGAAAAATGTACCCACTGCAGAAATAGACTTCAATGTCTCGGGAAACTCATGATAGTACTGCTTATGGGGACATGGGAAAAGAAAAGGCTAAAGAAATCAACTGGGAACATCCTCTTCAAATTTATAACTCACAAGAAAACAAAAACAAATCACTTCAATCCCTTTGGTCACATTATTCACCTCTACTGTTCAATATAATATTGCTATTGTGGATCATTTACAGTTTTTTATGATTGTTTGTTTATATTCTTTTTTATTTGTACTATGTGTCTCGTGTGCCCTTTACCCGTCTGCTGCTGTAATCCTGCAATTTCCCCACTGCGGCATTATTAAAGGAATATTTTATCTTATCTTATCTTATAACTGGGAAATCAGAGTTTGACTTTTACATTTCAGACCATAGAAATTACAAAAGTAATTTAATATTTGAGTCCAGTTTCAGTTGCTCGTTGAATAAAACTGTTACAGGGAATACAGTGCAAGGCTTCACATGCTGCAATGTCACACCTGGGCACACAGACACAATGAAGAGATGCTTAATCGCTCTGAGAAATTGGGAAAGCAACAGGAATAGTCTTTACAAAACTAACAAACTCTGGACTGCAATCTAATTCAGACCTGAGGGAGGCAGCAACGCGCCGTCAGGCGTCTTGTGAGGAAAAAGAAGAAAAAGAAGAAGAGCGTACGCGCCTGCGCACTGGCCGTGACGTCTCCAGTTCCATATTTCAAACGCAGCTTGAACTGGGAACTCTGCACCGAGGAAGATTCCACTGACGGAGAACACGAGTCTGTGTGAGTTATCTGAATTAAGCTCAGGTTCCTTCTGTAGCTTCATGGCTTTCTGTAGACGCAGACAGCGCACGTCTGGTGGTGTCTCAGTCGGAAGGCTTCTCCGTGTGTTGATGATATGCCCGGTAAAGTCACCCTAACCCGACAGCACGCGCCAACGCTAAAAGGGTGCGGTCGAATAGCCACAAAATGACCTCCTAACGTCTAACCCGAACCGCTTTTCCTTGACCTCTGTGGAAAACGGCACGGGGTGAAGGACAGATGGGAATAAGCATTCATGAGGACTTAGGAAAAGACACCCGCGGTGTTTATCGTATCCGACTCACTTTTACTAAGCGGCCCTGTCAGGGTCTGGTGAGTCTGGTGACCGAGACAACAACCGCTGTAGATGTGAAGCGAACACAGCGCACGCACGCGTAGGGAAACCAGTAGGTTTGAAAACCAGTTGGGATGTAACACCCCTCGTCTCTGCCTCTGTCTGCTGGCCTAGATCACTGCGGTCAACTCAGCCAACACTTGAATGTCAGTGTCTGCTGAGTTGTGAGTTGTATGACATTTACTTTGCAAAATCTCTTAATTGGTACACTCTTAAAACTGCTGGGTTAAAAATAACCCAACTTGGGTTATTTTGGTAACCAAGCGCTGGGTCCAATATGGACCGAGCCAACGCTGGGTTGTTTTAACCCAGCAGGGTTGGGTTATGTCTTTGACCCAGCATGTTGGGTTATATTCTTTACCCAAATATGGGTTAAAATTACCATGTTGTTGGGTTAATACTACCTAAAATGGGTTGGAAAAATACAACCCACATTCTGGGTTATTTTTTTTTCACTAGATTTTTTGCATTAAGAAATGTATTGAAATTATGAAATAATCAAGCACATAACATCCCTGCATTTTGTCTTTATTGCTAAATTGTCAAATATATCACTTAAGACAAAATTAAGCATTACAATTAATTCCAGTTAACATTAAAAGTTGTATAAAAGAATACAAAAGTAATTTTACAGTTTCTGATTTAAAACGTCATATGTGCAGTCACTTATAACATCAAACGGATAAAATAGTAACAATTTCTCAAACTTTGAGCAAGCATTGAACTATCAAACCAACTTTTAAATCCTAAAGGTCCCATGGCATGACAATGTCACTTTATGAGGTTTTTTAACATTAATATGCGTTCCCCCAGCCTGCCTGTGGCCCCCCAGTGGCTAGAAATATATATATAGGTGTAAACCGAGCCCTGGGTATCCTGCTCTGCCTTTGAGAAAATTAAAGCTCTCAAAATCTGACGAAAATCTTTTAAACAAGACGGATTCATCAACTGCACGGCCTATTTCTCTCTTCAAATGTTTCCAGAAAAACGTTTCGGTGAACTATTTTAGTACAATATGAGATCGTATTCTGAACGAGCCGCCATGACAAAAATGAAACATGAAAAAAAAAAAAAGTGACGCGTTCAGCCAATCAGCTGCCGGTTTTCATTTCTTGGGCAACAATACAGAGTAGCGCCACCTGCTGCTATGGAGACGTATTACGTTTCTCAAGTCTGTCGCCTCAGTGTGTCCCGAGGCAGTTTTTTGGACCTCGGGGACCCGACTGACCATTCTGACTGGCTTTTCTGTCGACAGTCGGCCGTCTGGTTGGTGTGTCCTGGCTATAAGGAAAGCTCATTGTGGGACTGGCTCTAGTGGCTGGAATTCTGCACCAAGGCTATATAAACGAGACTTCAGATACAGTATTAGGGGACCATTAAGGTCTATATAAAAGGGACTTCAGATACAGTATTAGGGGACCACTGAGGTCTATATAAAAGACACTTCAGATACAGTATTAGGGGACCACTGAGGTCTATATAAAAGAGACTTCAGATACAGTATTAGGGGACCACTGAGGTCTATATAAAAGCATCAAAAAAGCAGCATGTCATGGGACCTTTAACTCAACCGTGGACCATTAAAAACTACATAGTATCAATCTGAGCTCTCATTAATTTGACAGAGTTTGATTCATGTCCTGGTATCTGAAAGACTGTAGTTTGGATGAACTCCCAAACTGTAGCACAAGGCTTCGGATAACTGACATCGAACACAAAAAATGCCTTGAAACAGACATCCACAGCAGCCAAAAGAGGTGGTTGCTCCAAGGCTGCTCCATTTATAATGACAAAAGCTTGTGAACACTGATGTCCTTCCCCCAGCATTAGAACGAATGGGTACTCTGTGGTGGATCTCATCAGGTACTCTGCCATGTTGGTCGCAATCTGAGCAAAAAAAAAAAAAAAAATGAATAAACAAAAGTACAAGATTCATAACAAGCCTAGTCCTAGATTTCAAGAATAAAAGATATAACATGAAACAGAATGCAAGGAAACTTGATTAATCTGATATAGAACATCATTATATGAGCCGATATCCAATAGTCACATTACTGGATATGAAAACAGTAAATGCTACTTTGGATATGAAGGATATTAAAAGTGACTGTCTGAACTCACAGGTTTCACATCAATGAAGGCCCTGCGCATCTCCAGGCTGCTGGGACGGAAAACTCTTCTCCAGTCTGTAAGGTGCAGTTGGGAGGAGTACCGTCAGCAGCTGCAAGGCTATATCGCCTTGTTTGTCTGTAAAAATTTAAAATGTGTTATAGATCTTTCAAATGCAACAGTAAACAACTGCTGTGCAACTGATGTGAGGCTCCGCCAAGTGAGGAGGTGTGTCAGCATCAACGTTAGCGCTACGTGACACAGATTAAAGTTAGCTAGCTCCGGGCTGTCACGGACACTGACAGATCCGAATCATCGCCACTTTATTTGAAAGATATGTTGTGTGTGTGTTACGTGGTTTGGTGACAATTAAAAACGGCAAACAAATCGGAATTTGGAATCGGCCTATAAAGTTGTAGTCGGTGCATCTCTACACACGTAATGTATGCAGACATTTTAGCAGAGCAGATGTGCCCTGGAATATATCTTTTACCAGGCTACATTTGCAGCGCACGCACTGTGTTGTCCGTAGCTCACTTCGGGCCTGCGAGGCCACTCCGCTCACAGCTGGTATCAACTGACAGATTGGATAACATGGGTACCGAAATGAAAATGGCTCCAGTTCATGGCGCTTCTGCGTCCTGTGTGTTTTTGGCGCATGTCATTTCCTAACCTTAACCACCGTCAGGTATATAAAGTGTTAACAAGATTTTTTTTTAAACATAAATACCTCCTGAGAGCGAATCAATGTTGGTGAGAAGGTCAGCTGTCTTCTCTTTCTTGGCCATGCAAATGATCTTCTTTGAGAACACAGGATTCCAGTTCTCAGTTAATCTCCCAGAGGACTCCGGATGCAATACTGAGAAATCCTGAGAAATCTAAGTACAGTAGAAGGCAAAGATAAAAAAGAATATGTAAGACACAAACAATGACAGACTGAGTCAAAGTAATTTTGTGAGATTCTAGCTCACCATGCCTGGAGTGTCCACTAAGCGTGGAAATTCTGTGATAATGTCTAGCATTGATGTGGTCCCATTTGCACGGATCCACTGTGCCCTATGGATGGCAGTCTCCAACATGTGTTGGCCAACCTGGGACTGTGGCCAGATGTTATTTTTCAGCCACTCCGTCAATTGGACGGCCCGCTCTGGAGTTATAGTTGGTTCTGTGATGAGCAGAGAAATGAATAAGTTCTACCAAGCTGTGACATATTAAGACATCTAATATTTAGAGTGAGCTAGTTTCCCATACAAGAATCAAGCCTAGCCTTAGACTACAAAAAACTACCAAAAATTAAATGAAGTAAAAAGTTTGAAATGAAACTGGTCCATAGAGTTCAAGTAAGAAGAACTTAGTATGTTGCAAACAGGAGAGAGAGGATAAGTCAAATCCACTTCTAAATGCATCAACATGAATTGGATTGAAATGGAAGAGCAAGACATCTTGCTGTACCTGGTAAAATGACTCTGGTGTCTTGTGGCACTTGTGATGTTAAATGTACTCGTCTGCCAGAGTGGAGCCTTTTTCGGACGTTGCGGAGACGCTCTTCCAGAAAGCCTGTTGCGGGTTTATGCCTTCTCCCTGGGGTGAACCATGCATCCTAAAGTTTAGAAGTAAACAAAAATGATTTAAAAACTCTGAAATTAAGAGCTGAAGTTAACATTAGGATAAAGCTGAGCCAACAATGGAACAGCTTAGCACTTGCCTTACATGTCCTGCCTGATTCTGCACAAAAAACTCAAACGTGGGTGATGTTGTCTTTCTAAAGATGATCGTATTGTGTTGCAACATATGTTGTAAGGTTTAAGCCCATGTTATTTAAGGTAACTCCCTTCACCTTACCGGCAGTATCAAAACATGAAGCCTTGAAGTCTTGAGAAGCTTGTTGTTTTGTTGTTCACTTTTAACTCACTTTGCATTATCTTTGCTATCTCTTTTTCCTCTTGCACTCATATATGCTACTCTCACCACTCGCTTTCCTTCTGCGGCCACATTGTTACTGATTTTAGGCACCTGCCACGCTACTCTCGTAACAGGGGGGGTTGCGATTAACCCCCATATTGCGTGATACATTGCTTTTTCACCAACCGTCAGAGCCCTAGTAGTTCATTATTGTGTGGTTAAAAACTTACATAGCCTGTGCCTTGACAGTCCCTCAGGCATGGAAACTGATCCACAATTGATGATGCCAGCATAGCCTTTGTACCTGAAGATGGACTTTACAAAAATATGCATTTTATTAGCAAACACAATGTTGTTTTTTACAGTAATCATCAAAAAAATATAAAATAAAAACATTAACCAAAATTGCACTAACTGATCCCAGATCAAAAGGATGAGATAAGCAGTTTAGATGCAGTTCACATTAGTGAAGAACTGGCCCACACTAGTAATAATGATAATCTGTGTGAAAAATACTTACTTCTCTCCAAAGCGCTCAATTAAGTGGGACACAAGTATCCGGACCATGGAACGTCTTTCATTAATTGATATGTGACTCTGTTCCTCAATACTTCTAACCATGCATTTTCCATCAGCTGTCTTGTTAAGGATCTCACGGATATTCTATAAAAAACATTAATGAACAGAGAAAGAAAGTATACACATATATATTAATATCATGACTATGCCTCTGACTTACATCAAAATTGTCCCCCAATCAAAGTGAAGCTTTTAAAAAAGCTTCACTGAACTTACAAATGTTGCTCCTTGTTCCACAGAAATTCTGTGTTGCTCTGTAGGCAATTCTGGGGCTGGTGTGCAGGCAGCCGGTTCGGGGCTGGGGCTTGAATCCTTGAAAGTATATCAAAGAAATTATAGCTTTATTACCAGGTTCCATTCCATAAAAGCCATATTTTTTATTGCTTAGTATACTTACTAGTTGATGTAACTTTTCCACAGCAATATCAAGTCGGATTATATTTACTAAGATGAGTTGCAATAAAAAAAGTAGCATACGTCATAGTTCTAGACAATTACCTAGACAACATTACCAACTATATACAGTATTCCCTATTCCCTATAATACATTCTATGTTCAAAATAGTCTGTATTTCAACGAAATGTAATGGTCACTGTTGTTTTCGTTGTAGGACCTTACAACATGGAGGGGGTGATAATCATCAATGGAATCAATGTCAACTTCCTCAACTGCTGATGTAGGAAACACGGTGAAGGCAAAAATAATGCCTTTCAAAGCCTGTCGTTTCCCATTTCTTCACAATGACTCTGACTTTTGAGTTCATTACAACAATTCTCTGAATGGTTCCAAAATTAGGCTCACCATCAGGAGAGTGAGATACCAGAAGTGTCATTCCTGGCCTGTAGCTAGTACCTTTGTACCTAACCCAAGATGGCACATACACCTCTGTAAAAGCAGGAATTCCCTCAAACCCACTTTTCACCTTCTCAAAATCCTCTATGGTACCAAGCAGTGTGGTGCATCCTGGCCCAACTTCAAACTCATGGGAGAACATTTGGCCAGACAGCAGAGTGTAGCACATCATTATCTGATGTCTGTAGGCCTGGGTTTTGCAAATATTCCTAAAATTGGAGGTCACGTGGCTTACTCGTTTGAAAAACCCATGCTTTGCTTCAAAACGCATGGACCAGAAGTGAACTATGGGCCCCAATTCCCTGATGGCTCTGGGATAATGAAGCATGAAATGATGTTTAGGCTTCAAGTGTCTGTCGGGGTAGAGGTCTAAAAAAAGACAATGGTGTTCCTGAATAAGATGCCCCAAAAAGATGATTGCCCCTTGCGTCAGTGCAGGAGAAAAGATCAACTCCATACAGCACAGTAAAGAAAGGAACAATTCCCTGTGTTGGTTACCCTCTGGAACCAAATCAGGGGCAGCAGTCTTAGTAGACACCAAGTTTGTGATGCCGTTTGCCTAAGGGCCCCATCAGGATTTTTTAAGTCCTGGGGTTTGATGACAGACGGCTTGTTGCAGCCATCGCAAAACCCATAGTCAAAGCTGGTCAGTCTATAGTTCAGCTGCTCAAGGGTTAGGACTTTTTGCTCTATTAATGAATTGAGCACAAGCTTCATTTCAAAACCACCAACTCCCTCAAGGATGTCGTGCATTACATCAGGAGCTACGTTGTCAGTTACATGGTAAAACTGCAACTTGTTCAGGGCACACTCTCTTTTGATGCCAGTTTCAGTTGGGTTGTTAAGAAGGGAGTCTGAGTTGTAGTTCACCTTATCACGCATTGATGAGGGATCCTCAACAGTTTGCATCCTCAAAACCTCTCTGTGTGCCCGACACCATCGACACACACTATTGGCTGAAAAGCTTTCTGAGTAACCAAAGATGCTATTAAGTCCAAGGTTATCCCCACAAACTTGTGCCACTCCAGCCTTCACAGTGCCTTTGAAAAGTGTGGTTTCAATCTGAATACCATTCAGTTCCATGTCCCTAATCTCATTCACAATTGGCTCTAGAACAGCATTCATTCCATATGTTTTCACATCATCAGTATTGTACACTGCCAACAAGAAGTGAGACTTCAGGCTGGACAGATACTCTGGTGGCAAGCATTTAATGGTGAAATAGATAAAACCAAGCTTGTGGACTGAAGTTTTAGAGCCAAGTGGATTCACCATCTCACAATCATCATTGTAAAGTACCAGTGGAATAGAGAACTCTTTGGAAAAAAGAGGATTGGGACAAAAGACTGTGCCATCTCTAAAATCCTGAATGGCTGAAGTTTCACGCTTTTTCCAATCCAAGATTTTCTCCATTGTTCCCTGACTTTCCAAGACAAGCTTCAGCATAGGTTTTAGTGGAACATACTGGAAGTTGTCCCGAACTGCAACTTGTTTCACAGTTCCCTTCTCACGATCAGTTTCTTGCATGTAGGAAAAGCCAGGGAGAGGTACTGTTTCTGGCTGTACAAAGTACCCAGACTGGGTGAAATATTTCATTTGCCTGTACTCTGATTCAAAGCCCTGAAATGGTTCAGCGGCTAATGCAAATTGCTCTAGCAGTTCCTCTGCTTTAGGAGTCTCAGAGTGGCCTATCTCTCTCAAAAAACAGACAGTTTTTCTCTTCAGACTACCAACTACATCTCTGATTAGACTAGATGTGTGTTCAACAACATCCCTAATCCCACTAAATGTCTGTGACGATTTGGACTTCAACCTAGCTAAGAAGAGTGCAATTGTCTTTTATGTTGTCATCTTCTAATTCATCCCATTCCTCCACTGAAGTCTCACTGCAATCTACCTCACAGGTTGACAGATCCACATCACTTTGTGGATCTGCAAACCTTTCAGGAAGTTCAACTGAAGAATTTTCTTCCTCTGTTCCAACTTCAAACTCATCAGCATGCCCCAGTAGGTGTCTCTTAAACGATCTCATATGATTAAATGAGCGATGGCACCCAACTTGAGCACACTGGAAATATGTTGATGTGGAGTATACATTATGTATCACTCTCAGATGGGCAAAAAAATGTCTTAAGTCATTGCCTAAAGATCTTCTACACTTAAAGCACACGTAACCCATTTGTGAAGAACTATGACTTGTGTACCTCAAGCAACTTTTTGAGCTGGCGTTGAAATTTTAGCCGTGGCCCAAGGAGAGGTATCAGGGAGGTCAAGCTGTTTCCGTCCAAGAGATAGAAGGACTCTATCAATCTGCTCAGCTGCAAAACACATTAATTGTATTTATTAACAATAGTTACAGAACATTTTTTATTAGGTTGATAACAAACACATATAAACATGTATAAAGCAAGCTACACTGTATTTATTACCAGCTGCAAGATGGTCTTTACCTAAATTTCATTAATTTATTTGTTTTAAACCACCCAGAGCCCAACTAAAGTGAGCTTACATACCTTCAAAAGCAGGGAGCAGCTCAGCCAGGTTCCATTCGATAAGTTTCTCCTTCACAAAATCATCCATCTTTTAGAAATGAATAGAGACATTTTTAGGGTAACATATGAATTTGCACTTAGGTCTATATCTCATTGGCCATTTTGACCAAAATAGTAGCAGAAGTACTATCATAACAACTAGAATTTCCATAAGCGCTCATGTTCACTGTTTAGATTCAACACTGTGTAATGTTGCATGGTAAATACCCAAATGACAAAACAACTTGTCTGTTTCCTAGATATAACAAATGAGAACAATGAGTCCAAGATGTAAATATTAACAAATCTAATTAAGTATTCATTAATAAGGATACTACTGCATAAAGTAAACTGTAATAATAGTGTACATTCACACCGGTATTTTTCTGTAGGGTAATAACCATTGCATTTTTAGATTAACCTAGAAGAAAAAAAATATTTTACATAATCTATAACAGAATAATGCACAGCCTTAGTAGCCCAGCATAGTGGAGTATGTGCAGTACAGACTGTAGCATCCCTGAAATGATTTGTCACTTTCAAGACTACAAATCAACTAAAAAATATTCAGTAAAAAAATCTTAAAACACAACTTTGTCCATCATATTTAAGCATGTGTCATCCAAGATACTCTAATACATATTTCCATAGTACAGCATTTTCTTCAGACGACAGGTTACAAAGTCTAGGGATGCTAATCAACTGTTAAAAAGACTGAATTTAAGTACAAGCCGACAATACTTGCTGCTACTGCTAAGTTTAGTTCAACATTAGTCTCGCTTTGCCAGACCATCCACATTCTACATTTTGAAAATGTAGCTACAGCTTATCCATATTAAGCGTCATGTTATACAATACACTTACGTTTAAATATGCGCTAATATTGTAAAAACACAATCGTCTCATTATACTTCTAATTATTGTAAAATAACGCTAGCTTGATTATGCTGACTCACTCGAGGCTAGGCTAACGTTAGCTAACATTACCATAGCTACATATATCTAACAATACAGAAATAAACCTAAACACAAACAAACCTCGTAACTGTTAGACTGCTTAACACTTACGGGGGGCAAGTCTCTTTACTTTACCATTGTCCTCTTTTGCGTTATTATCAGGTTTTATAAAACGTCCGAGAGCTCAGGCCATAACGCTAACGCTAACGGTCATATTTGCCTCCGTCATCTCCGTCATCTTCCCTGTCAAGTGCGTCAATCAATCATGACGTTCGGGATGCTAAATAATACTCATAACGTTAACGTTATATAGTTAATTAATTCCGTGTAAGGAGTAATGTGTGTTTACAGTTAGGAACCAAAAATAGTAATATAGAAAAACTAGAGATGTTGTAGCTAACGATAGAGGAGAGGCAGTTAGCTAGCTAGCTAACTAAGGACTCTTGAGCTAATGGTTAATTGCTAACGTTAATGTCCTAGCTTGCTAGCTAATGTGAACTAACGTTACGGTTAACCAGACAGATACATTAATGCTAACATGTCTTTCAGTTCACACTATCATTATTTATTATCATAATTATTTGTTATTTACTACACATTTATACCTATTATTTGTATTGTTTTACCGTCTTAAAGTTACCTATCACTTACCGGAGCTCCGGTCGTCGACGTCCTGGTACCTTATTTCCAGAAATGGCGGAATAATGAGCCTCGCTTTCGTTTAACCATGGATGTATTAAGAGAACTGGATACAGCGTTCGGCGGGAAGCGAAATTACAAATCCCACTATGGGAACGCCAAGACCCGCCCTTCAATCACTACTATTGGCCAGGCGCGCGGAGCTCGGATTTTCTGCATTCTTGGCCCATGACGTCACGATGGACACGCGCACTAGCAACAATTTGTTTGCGTTGTCTTAGCAACCGGTAACAACAGGCTCGTTCATGAGCGTGTCTCTTACAAGTGGCGAACTCACGAACTCGCCGTTTTTATTGTCTAAAACATTCACTGACGTTAAACATTGTGTTTTCGTTGTTCGCGATCGTTTACATGCTTAGCTAAATAAACGATGGATGTATTTAGCTAGACAACCAAGAAGATTTAATAATCACGTCGTGATACTAGCTAGCTAGCTACTAACTGGCGCTAGCAGTTAGCCTGCAGTTTAGTGAACAAAGCTCATCCATGGCTTCATCCTTCATCCACGTTACAAGCTTTACAGCATACAGCCCTCGGGTGTATCATAAGAGAGAACCAAGGCAATGTAATCGCTATGTCTGTAGTAACGTTGTGTAGGCATATAGCTAGCACCCCTGATGTTAGCAACTAGCTAGCTAGCCGATAGCCCCACCAGTTTGGGAAACGCTAATGACATTACATCCATGTAACAGGCTTTACAGCACACACACATCCCTCGGATTTATCATAACTTAATAAGATGTATTAATGTTTTGTATTAATAAGACGTATTAACATAACACATGGTGAATTACAACCATCAGCTAGCGCCATTATTTATTACAGCTCGCTACGTTTATTTCACCATGTAAAGTATGTGAAAAGTCTTTCTGGGCCATGGAGTGCAGTACCACCGCTATCCGCTAAGCCCATGGTGGTTGTTAGACATGGCGCTCCTCCTGGGGGCTTCATTTAACCCATTGCGTTGGGTCACAATCTTTGACCAAACGTCGGGTCAAATCCACCCAACCTATAACCCAACACCCTTAACCCAGCATTTGGGTTATTAAAATAACCCAGCGTTTTTTAGGGTGTACAGTAAAATTGTTTGATTTCCAGTGTAGTGGAAGTCAGAGATGTCCTGAACACATCTGTATCAGCCATTTCCTGGAACTCTTGGGAAAAGTATATTTACAGCACCTCAAATAATGAGAAATAAGCTTTATGAACATACAAAAGTAGTACTTACAATTTAGTACTGTAAATGTTTTAGATTTTTAGCAGAATTTTAGCAAAATGTTGAAAATGATCTATTTGTATATCTATAAAGATACAAAATATGTTCAGTTTCTACTTTTATGTTCTTAGTAACATTTAATGTCGACATCTTATTTTGGAAACCGGATGTTGTGTCACGTGGATCTTTCCGCTAACTTCGTTAAACCCTCGCTCGCTACCGATCTGCGCCGTTCGAATGTGTTTACCGTGAATGTCAGTATAAAGGTGCACTGACATTTCAGTGTCTGCTGACTTGACCGCAGTCATGGATCATGGTCATCTGGATCGTGGTCCATGCCTACTACTCATTACATGAATAATTTCTGTCATATTCATTGAATGTGCTGTAACTCTGTTACGTTGATTCTGGTCACATGACATCTATTGCTTCTGTCCATCCGGGGAGAGGGATCCTTCTCTGTTGTATGTGTGCAGATTTTAAAGCCCTCTGAGGCAAAATTGTGATTTGGGGTTATACAAACTAAATTGAATTGAAGCTGCGTAGTTATGATGCGACTCAGGCTGTGAAACTCCAATTTTCAGGAGATGGACTACAAACAAATGTATTTAGTATTTTTCCCTGTGTTGCTTCTAATTGTACAGTTTCACATAATTACATCAACCCAAAGTTTTAAGCACATTTACGAATGTTAAAGTTCTTCTCGTCTGTTTTTATATTTGTGGAACTTTTTTTGAATGTGCCATGTGATGTTGTTAATTCATTTAATTTTTTTCCCCTATTCAGCAATATGAGTGAGCTGGAGGAGATCAGCCACCACATTAATGACAGGATCACATCCTTACACCGCATGCTGGATCTGTCAGTTGTCGGTACGTTAGTGATTTTATTTGAGACAAGACCAATAACCACTTCCGTTACTTCCGTTTGTCTATTATTATTATTATTATTATTATTATTATTATGCACAGCTGAATCAGTGTGCCATTACAATGTGTCACTGTGTTTGTTTCTCTCTGCATTTTAGAGTTGCCCCAAAGAAACAAACTTGGACAAGAATTTGCGGCACTCGAGAAACTTCTGGACGAGTTTGAAAAATGCGTTGGTCGTCAAAAAGACCGCCTCGAGCAGCTGAAGGTAAGCTGGAGGCCTTTAGTTTGTGCATCTCCTACTGATGTGAAATCATCACTTTATACAGCTGCTTCACAGTGAATGTGTTTTTGGACAAGTATCATATCAATTGTGGTTATTATTAAAGAACAGTATGCACTGGACATTTACAATATTCTAAAGATTATTTTTTATAAATTCCTATAATTAATTTACCAAAAATAAATATTAAACACTTGTCTGATTTGTCAATATTTTATTCAATCATCTTCTCTTAAAACCAAACTTATATGACCTGATTATTTGTCACAA
Source organism: Cottus gobio (assembly GCA_023566465.1). NCBI lineage: Eukaryota > Metazoa > Chordata > Actinopteri > Perciformes > Cottidae > Cottus > Cottus gobio. Next base: position 28,310,363 of record CM042223.1, on the reverse strand, counting down.
GTCTTTTCTGTTTGTTATTGGAGACATCAAAGAATCACCCACAGTCCCAGCACTAAATGGAGACACCGTTTCTGAATAACTTCAACCATACTTAATGATTTGGTTGGATTGTGTTTCAGGAACTTGATGAGTTATTCCAGAAGGCTGTGGAGGATGTCCAGCACATTAAGGAGAACATCCCTGCACACATGCCCAGGAAGAAAAGCCCTACGAAGTGAGGACGCCTATATGATGCTTGATCATTTTCAACAAGACACTAGCCACTGATGATTTTTCTAATACAGCTCTTATGGTTCCCAAATTGGTGTGCTTGCAGAAAGTACAGACTGCATCCCTTGTTTCAATTAAGGCAATTAAGGAATTAATCACACACACACACACACACACACACACACACACACACACACACACACACACACACACACACACACACACACACAGAGAGATAACTTCCTCCTCTTTATGAGCATCAGCTGCTTCTAAGTCTGTAAGAGAAACCAACGGGTCTCGAGTTTTAAAGAGTGAAAAACCCTGCTGCTGTTGGGCGGGGGACAGAATGTTTAATGATTACATCAAATAAATTACAGCGATGGCCTTTAAAACAAATGACGGCTGACTGACGCCTTGTGTTTATTCTGTCTCAGTGGAGGAGAACCGGTGATGACCCAGAAGGATGCCGCCGCTGTCCAGCCGGAAAATGTCAAGAAGACCAACAAGAGCTTCATCAGAGAGATTGAAGTCATCACTATGCCGGAGTTTGACCGCATCCCTCCGTAAGTGACCCCCCCCCCCCCCCAACAAAAAATTCAACCTGATAAGATATGGTGATTGATATTGTTCACGATGTCAACCAAAGAATTGCACAAAGAATTGCACAAAAGTCCTTGAAAAAAAAAAAAATCCCAAAAGTTTTGGAAAAGTCATGGAAAATGGTTATATTCATATGTTCATGTGGTTCATTTACGCGACACTCAAAGTATAAGCAGGTAAGTATATCTATAAATGTTTATTCTTTTAATCAAAGTATTGTCTCTCATTCATTTGTGTCATTTAAGGAATACTGTATGCTTTGGAATTCTCATTGTTATTTTAAATACTACATTTTCTCACTTTTTAATGTATACACGAGAATTCACAAAATGTTTGGTCATGGAAATGTGGTTTAAAGTCCTGGAAATCCATTGGTCAAAATGTGTATGAACCCTAGTGGCCCCTTGGACCCTCTTTAGTGACCTGATCTTAATCAAAAAGCGTTCATCTTTATTAAAAAAAAAGGTGACGCTGTAAATGTATTATTGCAAAGCCCAAAGGGTGGTGAAAAATGTATGGGAACCAGGGCAACCGATGTTTAAAATAAATACATAAAGTCACTCTGGAGCCCTGCATTGTGGAACTCTAAATGCACAATGTACAATCGGTTTGTCCTCAAAATAGCTTTTGGCTCTGCCTAAAGACAGTAAGGCAATAATACTTGAATAATATTACAAAACAATCTGTTTCAAATGGAGATTTCTGCATTTAGTTATTTAATCGCTCATTTCAAATATGCATTGATCTCTGTTGAGTGAAGTTTGTCCTGAGGGCGGTTCACAAGGAAAGGTTATGTTGTGGTTTATTGTCTTCTGAACTGTAGCCAGTTTACATGTCTCACTCATGTCTGGCGCAATGTTGAGCTGGTTTGTCCTTTAGTTAGCAGATCGGCAGTTCGATCCCCGGCTCCGCTAGCCCATGCCGATGTGTCCTTGGGCAAGAGACACTTAACCCCACATTGTTCCCAAAGCTGTGCCTACTCTGTATGAATATGTTCCTTTGCATAAGAGTCAATGAAATGAAATGTAAAAAACAAAGGTCACGTTTCAATTCAACTCATTTAAATGCCATACATGTCACTGTTATTTAGCATGTGTTAGTTTAGACGTTTTCTTTTCTAACTAATGACGACATAATTTGAACATATTTTTATGTTTTTAATTTTTTGGTATGCATTCGAATAGACTTTCTTCACAAGCTTTGTGTTCCCTAAAGCTGATCACTGTGTCTCACTCAGGTACATGAAAGGACGCGTGTCTTATCATCAACTCAATGCGGCGGTGCAGAGCATCAACACGGCGGTAACCGCCAAGTACAAGATCCTCCATCAGTCGGTGAAAACGCTCAGCAATCACGCACGCAAACTGCACCAGCGCTTCAAGGCCCAGGAGACTAAGGATACGAAAGGTAGATACAAAGATCCATCCTCAACGAATACTGATGTGACATTTTGATCTGATCCTATACATACATACATACATACACACACACTTTTTACATTTGCAACCATATATAATATCAAATAAATCAAGTAAAAAAAACATTCTTAGGTTCCATATTTGGTCATCTGGTATTCCAGTATTTTTCCTGATGTTTTAGATATTTGCTGTGGTATTGTATCGGTATGAAGATATTTATTTATATATGTATTTATTGTATCAAATGTAGTTTAGACTTTAATAGTTAACATTATTTATTAACACTATTACTGTAAAATGCATCACCCATAAACCCATAAACATCTGTGTGGCGTTCATGGAAACCTCAGTCGACTTTTTAAATGCGTATGTTACTGCTGCCTCACTGCGGCTTGCATGCGTGTAACGTCCCTAAGGACGGGTCCTATAAACCTGTAAGTTTAATGATCCGGAGTACAAACATAGAGCTCAATATGTTCAGTGAATTGATGTGTTCATTTTTGATAAAAAGACAAATGACGCACTGCAACTGCAAAAAAACGAGCAATTAAATAATATTATGTTTTGACAACAAAAGGGATGCTATCGTAAGGATTGTATTAGTACTCTGATCGATACTTGGCTTTTTAACTATTTTGAGGGAAAATGCAATTTACTTTTCTTTCTTATTTTTGTCATTATAATTTTGATGCTCAATAAATACTAACTGTTCCAAAATCTTCAAAGGAGTCTAAACCCTGACGGTGTTTTGTTCTAAAAAGCAATTGGCTAAATATAACACTTCAACTGCGTCATGTAAAATGTTGCCAAAGAAAAGAAGCATGTCCGACTCTGTAAAGACATCTGAATTATTCATTCTCTCCTTTGTCCAAGTGGTGACAGACCTGTCCAAATTTCTTTCAGGTCAGTATTTTGTGGTGGAGGACGACATTCGCGAGTTTACTCAGATGAAGGCGGACAAACGATTTCAAGGGATTTTGAACATGCTGCGACACTGCCAACGTCTTCGAGAGCTTCGAGGGGGGGGCATCACCCGCTACATGTTGTTATGAATAAGCAAGACTTCATGGGATGGATTACGCTTTCCCTTGACTTTATGTGGCTTTTTCCTGTATGTGTGTCTCAGTCTGACTGACTGACACTACAAAGAGTGCCTCTGTAAGCCCACTCAAACTATCATCTAAACACATTTAAAGATTTGTCCATGGTTATGCATTCATGATGTGCTCATTTGCAGATAAAACTGCCATGTGTATATTTGTTGTTGTGTGAATGATTATTATATACATTTTTGTTTTTTTAAGATAACAAAATAAAGAATCCAAAGAAAAAGTTTAATGGTTATTAATGCTTTTGAGATCCTCATCACTCACATTTTTATATTGTAGCATGCATTCCATTAAACTACTAAAGTCAAAAACTATTAAATCATTAATAAAGTTATTCAAAAGTATATTTAAAGTAATTTGTTATATCATCATATTACCTTAAGTAAATTAACTTTATTTCACAAAGTTGTTTGTGTGATAAGAGATAAATTAAGGCATATTTTAAGATTTATATTGCTTTCAGGTGTGTATACACACACCTGAAAGCGCGCTATATATATATATATGTATATGTATGTATATATGTATATGTATGTATATATGTATATGTATGTATATATATATATGTATATGTATATATATATATGTATATATATGTATGTATATATGTGTGTATATTTATGTATATGTGTATATATATGTATATATGTATATGTATGTATATGTATATATGTATATGTGTATATATATATGTATACTACTCAGCCTCCCGGGAAAAGCTTATGCCAGGGTGCTGGAACGGAGGCTCCGACCGTTTGTCGAACCTCGGATTCAAGAAGAACAGTGCGGGTTTCGTCCTGGTCGTGGAACAGTGGACCAGCTCTTTACCCTTGCAAGGATACTGGAGGGGTCCTGGGAGTTTGCCCAACCAGTCTACATGTGCTTTGTGGACTTGGAGAAGGCTTTCGACCGGGTCCCTCGGGGCTTTTTGTGGGGGGTGCTGCGGGAGTATGGTGTGCCGGACCCGTTGCAACGGGCCATCCGGTCTCTGTACGCCTGCAGTAGGAGCTGTGTTCGTATCCTCGGCAGTAAGTCAGATACGTTCCCGGTGGGTGTTGGCCTCCGCCAGGGCTGCCCTTTATCACCGGTCCTGTTCGTGACTTTCATGGACAGGATATCTAGGCGCAGCCGTGGGGCGGAGAATGTCAGGTTCGGGGATCTCAGGATAGCCTCTCTGCTGTTTGCAGATGATGTGGTCCTGTTTGCCTCCTCGGACCATGACCTCCAGCATTCACTGGGGCGTTTTGCAGCCGAGTGTGAAGCGGCGGGGATGAGAGTCAGCACCACGAAATCTGAGGCCATGGTGCTCTGCCGGAAACCGGTGGATTGCTCCCTCCGGGTGGGGACAGAGTGCCTACCACAAGCGAAGGAGTTCAAGTATCTCAGGGTCTTGTTCACGAGTGAGGGTAAAATGGAGCGGGAGATCGACAGGCGTATCGGTGCGGCTGCAGCAGTAAAACAGGCGTTGCACCGGGCCGTCTTGGTGAAGAAGGAGCTGAGCCGAAAGGCAAAGCTCTCAATTTACTGGTCGGTCTACGTCCCAACCCTCACCTATGGTCACGAGCTTTGGATCGTGTCCGAAAGAACGAGGTCGCGGATACAAGCGGCCGAAATGAGTTTCCTCCGTAGAGTGGCCGGGCTCAGCCTTAGAGATAGGGTAAGGAGCTCGGACATCAGGAGGGAGCTTGAAGTCGAGCCGCTACTCCTTCGTGTCGAAAGGAGTCAGCTGAGGTGGTTCGGGCATCTAATTAGGATGCCTCCAGGACGCCTCCCTTTAGAGGTTTTCCAGGCACGTCCATCTGGTAGGAGGCCCCGGGGAAGACCCAGGACACGCTGGAGGGATTATATCTCCCAGCTGGCCTGGGAACGCCTCGGGATCCCCCAGAATGAGCTGGTAGATGTTGCGGGTGAGAGAGAAGTCTGGGTCAGCCTGCTTGACCTGCTGCCTCCGCGACCCGACCCCGGATAAGCGGTGGAAAATGGATGGATGGATGGATGGATGGCATAACACATCCTTGTCTTCCTGTGCATGCTTTGTCACAGATAGCCATGCTGTTTACCAGAGAATGGCTGATAGTTAGTGTGTGTGTATTGGAGATTGGCACTGTGCCTGGAGAGCAGCTTGGGTTTCAGACCTTTTGGAAAGTGCTATTTCAGCCATGTACGGCATGACAAGTGCAGAGACTATCAATGCAAGCTCATGTTACAAACTCAGCGTTGATGGATGGTTGCACGTCAGAGGAGCCAGTCTCCAGCCAGCAGTGCAGCGGGACTCACTTTCAGCTCCAGGGTTAGGCCGTTTTTAATTTGGAACCAGTGAAAAACTGACTAGGCAGTTATAAACAAGCAGCGAGGCGGATTCTCTTCTGTAGGGGACCAGAAACCAAGAGAACCAAACCATATTGACACACTTTTGAAACATGATTCCTAAAAGTAAAAGTATCAAACCACACAAATCAATAGGATTTATTTTTGGGGCATTTTTGCACAGAATAAATCTGTACACTGAATTGCAATAATGCACAACCTGTTACGGTTTTTCTCCGACCCCAAGTGCACGACAAAGTCAATGTCCAGTTTAGCCAGTGAGCTGGCGTTGTTTATTATATAAACACAGGTAAGCACAGTCCAAACCCAAGAACGAAAAACTACTGTTCCAAAACTAACAGCGACAGGTAAGTAAAGTCCAACACAAAGAACGAAAAACTACTGTCTCAAAAACTGACAGCGACAGGTAAGTAAAGTCCAACACAAAGAACGAAAAACTACTGTCTCAAAAACGGACAGTGACACATAAGTCCACCAGCAATGTTCCCGGCAACACCTGCCTCCTTAAATGGCAGTGTTGCTTAACTCACGAGTTTCCTTCGAAAACCGGAATTCCTCTCTGCAGTCGTCCAACACGTGTAGCGTTACCTCCGAGCACGCACTCACGTCGAACTCTGTCCGCTCGCTGCTCTTATTCTCGGCAGCCGCTCTAACGAGCTCCAGCTGCGAGGAGCGCCGATTGTTTTCAGGTGTGCGCCGGCACGCGCCCTGCTCGTCCCCGTCGCCTGGCGCGCAGCTCCCTGGCCGCGCGCGCCGAAGTCTCGGGCGCGGGCTGCGAGCAGGCTGGTGGGTCCCTAACACAACCAAACTATACATGTTCACAACACATACTTGCAAAGGGCAGCTATGGATATAGACATACAACAGCTCTGGTCTAGTTCTCAAGCACATCACACCTCATGTCCTATCTTGCAATGCACCTGGGAAATAATTTTATTTTATCGTCTGGTCCATCCCTGTCAATCTTCTGCAGACATCTGGCATGCATTGTGTCAAAGAGGGACATCTGATCATCTGGCTCAATCTTTATTTTTGTATTGCAACCTTACAAACAATTATTCAATAAAAACTATTTCTACATTCACTGATATACTAGGTATAAAACACTATTTAAAGTCGTTGGCATTTTCATTTGTAGAATACTGCTATTGTGCACTATCAACACAAATTAAATATGTTCACTCTCAATACTCTGGACACTGAAGAAAAACCATCTGTCTTCAGCCATCCTGGTGAACCTTTACCGCTGTGTGATCGAGAGCATCCTAACCAACTGTGTCACAGTCTGGTATGGGAGCTGCTCTGTTGCGGAGCGCAAGGGACTGCAGCGGGTGGTGAAAACTGCCCAACGCATCACAGGAACTCCACTTCCGGCCATTGAGGAAATCCAGAGGAAACGCTGTCTGCGTCGAGCTCGCAGCATTCTCAAGGACGCCTCCCACCCTGCACACAGACTGTTTTCCCTCCTGCCCTCAGGCAGACTGTTCAGATGCTTCCGGACAAGGACCAGCAGACTGAGGAACAGTTTCTTCCCCAGAGCTGTTTCCTTATTGAACTCTGCCCCATGCTGACACCCCCCCTACTCCCCAACCACCTCCACCCACAAACCCATCTCCTCGTCATCTCCCCCCACTGACCAAAGACTTTACACCTGCACTCAAACACTTTTGAACTGTCTGCACTAAAAACTGAGCATTGCACTAGTCTAGTAACGTTAGGCAGCTACTGTTTATTATTATTATGCACTATTTAAGCGGAGAGCGAGCGTGACAGCGACGGAAAAGAATAAATAAAAGCAAACTAAAACTGATCCTACGGTGTGGCAGCCTGTTTGATTCCGGAACGCAGAACACCTGGTTACAGTGGCGCCTGAACTCGGAGTCCGGAATGGACAGCGGGGGCCGGCACCCGGGGACGCCAACCCAGCCGCTCATGGCGCTGGGCGAGATGGTGGCCGGCATCGCCGCCATCCAACGAGAGCAGGCGGCGATGACCCACGCCTGCCTGGAAACGAACCGCGAGGTCCTGGCGGCGCTCCAGGACAGGACCGAGCGACAGAACGACGCCTTGGAGCGCCTCGTCGCCGGGGGGGTGGCGACGCCGGCACGTCACGAGCCGGTTCCGAGTCCGGCGGGGGTGACACTGCACCGGATGGGCCCGGACGATGACGCACAGGTATTCCTGGACGCTTTCGAGGCGACGGCGGAGGCCTGTGCCTGGCCAGAGGGCGAATGGGCGGTGCGGCTCCTGACCCTGCTGACGGGGGTGGCGCAGACGGCGGCGCTGAGCATCCCGCCGGCGGCCAGACGGGACTACGGGGCCGTCCGGCGGGCCGTGGTGGACCGCCTGGGCCTATCCCCGGAAGACCACCGGAGGAAATTCCGCGCGGCCAGGCTGGGACCAGAGGACCGGCCCTTCGCGTACGGCCAGCAGCTGCTGGACAACGCCAGGCGGTGGCTGCAGCCGGGGGGGCCCGGGGAAGCGGCGGACATGCTGGAGACCATCGTCATCGAGCAGTTCACCGAGGGGCTGCCGGCCCGGACCGCGGCGTGGGTCCGCTTCCACCGGCCCCCGACCCTGGCGGAGGCCATCACCCTCACCTGGCCGTCTACCCGCCGGCGAAGGGGGGCAGCGGGTCACCGGCCGTGCCGGCCGCCGGGCCGCGGAGGGGGCTGCAACCGGCGGCCCCGCAGCCAACCCCGACGGCGCCGCCACCGACGACCAACCCACACCCACCCAGCCCCCGCACCCTTCCCAGCCCACAGGGGGCCCCTCAACCGCCAGGGCAGGGTTGCTGGAAGTGCGGGCAGCCCGGACACTTCCGGAGGGAGTGCCCACTCATGGAGGTGGGGCAGACGATCCGGGTTGCCGGCACCCCAGCCCCCTCCCCCGGCCCAGGAGCGACATACCGCGTTGAGGTAAGAATCCAGGGGGGTATACGCCAGGCGATGGTGGATTCAGGCTGCACACAGTCCATGATCCACCAGTCCATGATCCACCAGAACCTGGTTCGACCATTGGTTCGGGCATTGGTGGAGGCAACACGGGTGAGGGTGAGGTGTGTGCATGGGGACATTCACGAGTATCCCGTAGTGCCAGTGGAGATTAGACATGGGGGTAAAAAGCATAGGGTGAAGGTCGCGGTTAGCTCCCGCCTTACGCACCCCCTAATTCTGGGAACTGATTGGCCTGGGTTTGGTAGACTGATGGGGGAGGCCGCGGGGGTGCGGGCACGACAGCCAGGGCCGTGTGATATGTGTGCGGTGCTCAGCAGGGACGCCGGGCCGCCCGACACTGCAGCCAGGGCGGGGGAACCGGTTGAGCCTCCAGTGGGGACTCCGCCGGCTCCCGAGTTTCACGCCATGGAAGATTTTCCACTGGAGCAGTCTCGGGATGAGACCCTGCGTTCAGCCTTTGATCAAGTGATCAAGATTGATGGTCAACTGTTGCAACCCGCCGCAGCGCAGACCTATCCACATTTTTCATTGATCAGAGACCGGTTGTACCGGGTGAGTCGTGACACCCAGACCGGGCAAGAGGACACCCAGTTGCTGGTGTCAAAGAGCCGCCGGGAAATAGTTTTCCAGGCAGCTCATTATAACCCAATGGCTGGACACATGGGAGCTGATAAAACATTGCACCGGATGATGACCCGATTTTACTGGCCGGGCATCCGGGCGGATGTGCGCTGACGGTGCGCATCCTGCCCGGAGTGTCAATTGGTGAACCCCCCGGCCATTCCGAGGGCACCATTGCACCCTCTGCCATTGATGGAGGTGCCATTTGAAAGAATCGGCATGGACCTCATCGGGCCATTTCACCGGAGCACACACGGCTATCGCTTTGTGTTGGTCCTGGTGGACTATGCAACGCGATACCCGGAAGCGGTACCGTTACGCAGCATCTCTGCAAAGAGTGTTACGCAGGCGCTGTTTCAGGTCATCTCCCGCGTCGGGGTCCCGAAAGAGATCCTGACCGACCAGGGCACCTCGTTCATGTCGCGCACACAGAGGGCTTTACGGGCTACTGGGGATCGAGTCGATTCGGACCAGCGTCTACCACCCTCAGACGGATGGGCTGGTAGAGCGGTTCAATAAGACTTTGAAAACCATGCTCCGTAAATTCATTAGCGATGATGAACGAAATTGGGATAAATGGCTTGACTCTCTTCTGTTTGCAGTGCGGGAGGTGCCCCAGGCCTCCAAGGGTTTTCCCCTTTTGAACTACTGTTCGGCAGGAAGCCACGGGGGGTGCTCGACCTCATTAAGGAAAGCTGGGAGGAGGGGCCGAGCACCAGCCAGAACGAGGTACAGTACGTCCTGGACCTGCGCGCAAAGCTTCACGCCTCGGGTCGGCTTTCACGCGAAAATTTGCGCCAGGCCCAGGAGCGTCAGAAACGCCTGTACGACAGAGGGGCCAGGCTGAGACGATTCGCACCGGGAGAAAAGGTACTTGTATTGCTCCCTTCTTCCAGCTCAAAACTCCTCGCCAAGTGGCAAGGGCCCTTCGTGGTCACACGGCAGGTCGGGGAGGTCGACTATGAGGTGGTGCGGTCGGACAGGGGCGGGAGTACGCAGATATACCACCTTAACCTCCTAAAAGCGTGGAGGGAGGCGGAGTCTGTTTCGCTGGTGTCCGCGATCCAGGAGAGGGAGGAGCTGGGGCCCGAGGCTCCAAAATCGGACGTTCCAGCCCGCTCCATGTTGAAGCCCACCTCTCCGCGGTCCAGCAAACAGACATTGCCGAGCTGCAGGCGCGTTTTGCGGACGTGTTCTCGCTCCGGCCCGGTCGCACCAACCTCATAGTGCACGAGATTGAGACCCCCCCGGGCGTGACCGTCCGGTCACGGCCCTATCGGCTCCCGGAACACAAAAAGAAGGTGGTCCAGAGAGAATTGACAGCTATGCTGGAGATGGGGGTAATAGAAGAGTCCCACAGCGCCTGGTGTAGCCCCATCATTCTTGTGGTCAATAAGGATGGGTCTATACGGTTCTGCGTGGACTACCGCCGGGTGAACGAGGTATCACGGTTTGATGCTTACCCGATGCCCCGGGTCGACGAGCTCCTGGACCGATTGGGCACTGCACAATTCTTTTCCACACTGGATTTAACCAAGGGCTACTGGCAGATTCCCCTGTCGCCAGAGGCCAAGGAAAAAACGGCCTTCTCCACTCCGTACGGGTTGTACCAGTTCAACATGCTTCCCTTCGGGTTGTTCGGGGCCCCGGCCACATTCCAACGTCTCATGGACCGGGTGCTGCGCCCGCACGCTGCATATGCGGCCGCCTACTTGGATGATGTCATCATCCATAGCAACACGTGGGCGGAGCATGTGCAGCGGGTGGGCGCGGTGCTCGAGTCCCTGAGGGAGGCCGGGCTCACCGCCAACCCAGGGAAGTGTGCAATTGGACGGAGGGAGGTACGGTATTTGGGGTACCACTTGGGAGGAGGGCAGGTGCGTCCCCAGGTGGACAAGACGGCGGCCATTGCCGCCTGCTCGCCACCCAAGACCAAAAAGGAGGTGAGGCAGTTTCTGGGGCTGGCGGGCTACTACCGGCGGTTCATTCCCGCCTTCGCGGAGCTGACCAGCCCCTTAACTGACCTGACCCGAAAAGGTGCCTCAGATCCGGTCCAGTGGACGGAGCAGTGCCGGTTGGCGTTTGAGGCGGTGAAACAGGCCCTCTGTGGGGAGCCGCTGCTCCACACCCCTAACTTCTCTCTCCCTTTTGTTTTGCAGACCGACGCGTCGGACAGAGGGTTGGGGGCCGTTTTGTCCCAGGAGGTGGGGGGGGTCGACCGGCCCATCGTTTACATCAGCCGGAAGCTGTCTGAGCGGGAGGGCCGGTACAGCACCATTGAAAAGGAGTGCCTGGCCATCCGGTGGGCGGTCGACTCCCTGCACTATTATCTCCTGGGACGCCAGTTCACCCTCTGTTCGGACCACGCCCCGCTCCAATGGCTCCACCGCATGAAAGATGCCAACGCCCGGATCACCCGGTGGTATCTGGCTATGCAGCCTTTTCACTTCACGGTGGTCCATAGGCCGGGGACGCAGATGGCTGTGGCTGACTTCCTATCCCGGCCCCGGGGGGGGGGGGGGGGGGGGGGGTTGGCTAGGCCGGTGGCTCCCCGGCCTAAAGCGGGCGGTGGGGGTATGTGGGGCAGGGGCGGGGTTAGCGCGGCTGCGCGGGAGGAAGAGAGAGGGGCGGCTCAGGGAACAGGTGTGGGGAATTGTGGCGAATGAGTCACACCTGGGGTTAACGAGCATGTGTGTGTGTGTGTGTGTGTGGGTGTGTGTGTGTGTGTGCGCGTGGGTGTGTACGGGTCCTTAAAACCCGGAAGTGACGACAGTCGGGGGTCGGCCGGAAAGGAGGAGACGCTGCACGAGAGCGGAGAGCGAGCGTGACAGCGACGGAAAAGAATAAATAAAAGCAAACTAAAACTGATCCTACGGTGTGGCAGCCTGTTTGATTCCGGAACGCAGAACACCTGGTTACACTCTGATTTCTGGGTGATCTAATTGTTTAGGTGTTTTCACAGGTGCATTCTGGGGGCAGGTGATTGCTATATGTGTGGTATTTCAATGCAAATGTTCATCAACCAACAAACCAAGGCTTTAAGTTTTGGATGATGTGTCTAGTACCAGTTTCTTTCTCGAAAATGTTATACGTACAATGCCCACCTTTCAGCAAAGCAACTCTTTGCTTGGTTTAATCTTTCCACTTTCTTGATGCATTCACTTTCCACAGTGCAATTTCATGTTGCACATCTGCCATTAAATCAAATCAATATTGCAAGGTTCTATCAAAATGAAATGTCCCGCTTCTCTTGCTTTGCTCAAAAACCACTATCAACAGAGACATATGTGTAAGAAGATAACTGCTCCAGCTTTGAGTGTATAACCCTAACCCTACCAACATATTTAACATGCAGGGAAAAAGCATGAACCAAAACAGACACAGAAAACAATGATAGGATTGTCACAAATGGAATCTTAGTCACCTTCATATTCACCAACAGTCATGATTACGCTGCTACCCATCCACACCCTTGTTTCACCCTGGGTTGCTGTTCCCGACTCAAAGTTGGCACGATCCACTTGAAAATGATCCAATTCAAGTGATGAAGCAGGGGAATTTTCTCTGCGGGCTGAGTTACACCAAAGGCTATTTCAAGCAGTATCAACCGTGTCCTCTTGGCAAAGGACTGTGCAAATGAACGAGGGCAAGGAGAACACTGAAGTTTAATGCCTGAGGAAGAACTATAAATTTGTTTTGGCTTTCCAATCTTTGGCTTTATCTATGAGCCTTTCTAATGCCACGCGGACTAAACCCTGTTTATCGATATGTCACGAATGCTGAGGACAAAAGAATACAGGAAAAGCTGACCTGATGGATGTCTTATAATTCATTGAGCCATGTTATTCTCACAAGGCATCCTATGTTTTGAAACTAAATGATAGTGCTAGAAAAGTTCTCCAACCTTGAGTGACCCATTGCACTTTGCTGAGAAATGTTGTTGCCCAGCAGCTAGGTTAACCTCAACTGGGTTCACGACAGTATTATTTTGCTGCTGAGTAACTTTAGCCTACTGAGAAGCATCAAGAAGTATTGGAAACCACCATGACCAAAATCTTTCAGATATTTTTTTTCGTTTGGGATGATACTTCCTGTTAACTCCCACAAATGATCTCTGGATCTACCTCCACATTTACGCGCCATTAATCTCAATTTCAAACTGATATTTAACCTGTACCTGTTGAGTCCAACTGTGAGCTGCTGGCAACATGAGACAGGACCGGAGCATGGCTCACATACCAAGATGATGTTCTGTTAAGCCTCGGAGATGGCAAGCATGTCTCAGTATGTGTCAGGTTACGTAGTTGGACCCAAAAGCAAACTGCAGAGGCAAGTGAATCTGGTAATAATAACTGGAGTTTATTACAGCACGCAGAGACAGGCACAGGGAAACTGTGTGATACTCAGCTACTCGCTGGGGTGGCTCTGTGATGCGGGCTCGTGACGTGTAGGTCTAGGTCGATGGGTTTAGCGTAGCGTAGCTCGGGATGAGGCTTGTGGCGTAGCTCGGGATCAGGCTCGTAGCGTAGCTCGGGATGAGGCTCGTAGCGTAGCTCGGGATGAGGCTCGTAGCGTAGCTCGGGATGAGGCTCGTAGCGTAGCTCGGGATGAGGCTCGTAGCGTAGCTCGGGATCAGGCTCGTAGCGTAGCTCGGGATGAGGCTCGTAGCGTAGCTCGGGGTCAGGCTCATAGCGTAGCTCGGGATGAGGCTCGTAGCGTAGCTCGGGATGAGGCTCGTAGCGTAGCTCGGGATCAGGCTCGTAGCGTAGCTCGGGATGAGGCTCGTAGCGTAGCTCGGGATGAGGCTCGTAGCGTAGCTCGGGATGAGGCTTGTGATGTCGCTCTCGTGTGCACGGACCTGCAGGGGAAGGCAAGCCATGCGTAGCAATCTCTCGACGCTGGACCTCCGGGAGGAGGCCACCTTTAACTGCGCCGTGATGTTGTAATGCTCTGCAGCTGCGAGCGGCGGGCGTCCTCCTCCTGGCTGCCCAGCATTGGCCTGATTGTAACGAGGGAGAGAGAGAGAGAGACATATTCTGGTCGCCGCCAGGGTTACTGTGGCACCCCCTGGTGGTGGTGCCTCCAGGATCCTCACAGTATGACTGTCTACTTCGACTCAAACACGTGCTCGGACTACTGAAAACCCAAACACCACTGGCTACATGCACACAGAGAGCATATCTGCATTCACATCTGCATTCACAGTAAATTAATAGTTACCAACCAGGAAGTAAAAGTTTGTTTTAAATTGTTTCTTAAATTCTGCATGGTCTGGCCCTTGCATTATTTTCATATCTTTTCCCATATCTCACTAATATGGAAACTCAAAGTCTTGTCCTGCTTCAGGGCTGGATGATAATTCAATATGGTAATTTATCGTCTTTCAACGGAATCGTACTGTGATGAAATCATATATTGAGAGGTTGTGATGCAAATTTACATTGGTCTAAATTTACAATAACAATCACATACTAGCTTAAATTTATCAGAAAATCAGATGTGAAATATTTGAACTGATTATCCTTTAAATTGCTGTTTGTTTTGTACATCACACAACACATTACCACTCATGAAAATATATATTTATCTATTTATGTTAATATTTTCACTTAAAACTGTTATGCTCATTTTGCCCTACAATTTTTAATAAAAAGAGAAAACTTTCATTTGTCAAGTATTGTGTTTTTTAACCCAGGAGTGCCGCAGCATTCAAGACCAGTTTAAGGGGACATAGAATCACCTGAGTGGTGCCAAAGAGCAGTTGTTCAGGTCTGGCAATGCTGATATTACTAACCCTCTTACACACACGTTTAACCTGACTTAACAATTATATCCCCACATTTTGGAAATCTGCTTTTCGTTTAGAAGGTGAGATCCATACCCATACAAAGTGTGCATCCTGCTCCTCATTAAGCCATGTACCCTCTCTCCTGACTGGCTGCTGACAGCCTAGACACATTGGACGGCATTAAAAAAAAGTAAGCATTTAGCCAACTTCATTAGCTCCACTGTGACCAATTACAAGTAGGAGTATTTTTACACTGGACTTGATACCTTTGCTGAAGTTAAGAATCTCAATACTTCTTCCACCTCTGCTTCTGTACATATATTATGTAGAATAAAGGTTATGTCAGTCTTCTCTGTATCAGTGTAGCCAGCTGCAGCACGTTTATTTCTTGCCCTCCACTGACATTTTGACACTGAAGAACAGGGTGAGTCCCCCTGAGATATGTCCTCTCCTCCCTGACACCTGGGAGCCAAGGAAGCATTGCACAAGCCCGTATCAATATCAATGATAGCGGTGGGCCAGCTGCAGCTGATGCCTTTGCGAACTCGGTACAGTTTGTGGTACAGTGGACCAAATCTGAATTTTTGGCTTTTGTTTTACTTTATCATATACAAATTAAGTCATTTTTGTCAAAAATTAAATCTTAACGTCTGCCCCCTTGTCATGTGGGACCTTAACGTTCAATTATCCTCTCCATTTAATCCCTCCAGGTCGTAGCACTCAACAATACTAGCTGCCTTGTTGTGCTGATGATACCCAATTACAACACACAGATTCTGATTTGAAAATGTAGGGATCAATAAGATCTGGCCCATTTGCCTGTCAGTGCTTTATGTGCTTTCTGTCCAGTAAAAGGTAAAAAAACAACACCATTCCCAGGAATAGCAGGACAGGGTTTCACGGGTGCAGGGCAGGACAAATCAGAAAGCCCAAATATTTAAATTGCCGTCAAATCAATTCTACAAATCTAATGTCATTGTTATGAGCAGCAACAGTCCTTCATAAGACAGGTAGGTAAGAGGAAAGGGATTTATTGGCTTTACAAAACCTCTTTGGGTCATTCAGGTCATACCCAAAGATGAGGTTCGGACCCACAGATGGGTCACAGAAGATTTAATTTTGGGCGCCAAATGAAATTAGAAAATGTCTTCTGTTGTATTTTATTTAACATGTGTATCTGCAGTACAGCTTTGAGTAATATGAGGAAGCCTGAATGTGTTGTATTGTTACACAGTAATACGGTTGGTCATTTTTTAAATGTGAGACCCCAGAATTCTTTTTTAACTCAGTCGTCCAGGACCTCAGTTTTGCCTACACCTAAGCAAAGGCACGAATGACGTGACAAGTGAGAGAAAAACTAGAACTAGAACTGATCAAATTGTTTTACGGAATAATCCAAATCCAAAAGACCTGTCGCTGTGGTGCAGAGTGATGAGCTTTATGTTCTAACCGTCTGGACATTGACTCCTGTTTTATTATAGCTGCAAATATACATGAAGTGAAAACCCAGCTCTACCTCTCCCAATTGTCACACTCAGCTGGTCATCCGTCAGTGACAGAAACACAGATCACAGCTAGAACCCTGTTGTGATAGTGGTGATACATGTGGGCTTCACGCTGAGGCAAAGTGTGTGACAGTGGACATCTCCAACAATGACTCCAATGTCAGGCGATGAATATAATGAGGCTATGAATATTATCCTCAACTGCTCCAATAGACCTGCCCAGTCAAAGACCAGGGTTCAATCTCTCTACATCAAATCTGAATTGTTATTCATGAGATTAAGCTTCTCCTTTTTCAGAGTACCTGAAAGTGTAGTATAAAGTATACAATATTTGTGGCAGCTTTGGTGTGAGAGGTTTGAACTCGAAGCATCGTCAACAAATTTTCTTTTTCATCCCCGGCGTGACACACACACACACACACACACACACACACACACACACACACACACACACACACACACACACACACACACACTAAGAGTTCAGTTTAACTGCTCTTTATCTCTACTCTTCAACATTTTGAAATGCATCACAAAGCTCAACAGTGAGACTTTTCATTGATTAGCCTGCGGCAGTGTAGTCAGGTGGACGTTCACAACTTTCTGTAAATAGACTCAGCAGAGCCCCAAGTTGTGCGAGAGAACATTTATCAAAGCCTAGATGGGCTGTCAGAAAACCAGCTTTAGATCTATCGGGGTCACCGACATGATGACACAGATGAAGGAGGTTCTGATTACCGACTCACACATTTGGAACATGCGCTGATTGCACACACTGTCTGGACTTGGTACCGTTTGAAAGGATCAAAACGTTTGCAGTGGTTTTTATCATTGTGGTGTTAGGGGGACACATATCCATACACACATCTCCAGTTTTCCTTTTTGTACCAAACATGTTCTGTTTATTTGTTTTGTTTGCTCCATTGTCTTTCTATTTTTGTTTTCTTCTGTTTGTCTCTGCCCTATGCAAAGCATCTTTGAGTGTCCAGAAAAGCGCTATCCAAAATTAAAATATATATATTTTTTTCTTGTCTCAGTGTGTTCAACTACTGTTTAGTATATATTCCATTTTCATGGGAAGGCGTAGAGATAGAAAGACATTTCTGGCATTTTTGCATGTCGTTAATATGCATTTTAAGATGCTTTTGAATGTCATTTAACACCACGCCGTTAACCGCAAAACAGTAGCGCTTATGTTGAGGCAACAAAATACAGCAACTGCCACAGTTGAGTTTAGACAACACAACCGCAAATTGAGGTTTAGATAAAAAACATTATGGTTGGGTGTAAAATAAGTACGGAAACAAACGTAACAAGACAAACACATCATGAACGTCACTTACGGCCTCCTGGTTATAAGTCTTGTCCTTGTTTGACCCATCCACCAACCCTAAAGACGTTCATTCACGTTTTACACACATCACTTGTTCAGTCACTCGTACCACACGGACACCACTGCCTTCACATTTCAGTCAGTACAGACTACATGGCGTTCAAATGACACAAAAAAACAAAAAAGCGTTGTTATGCACACACAATTAATTGTCATTCCGCCAAGAGTGGGGCGATATGTTCAGTTTATGTCCCTCTAATATATCTCCTCACAGCCGCGAGTTACTGCGTCAGCGCCATTGTGAGGAAATGGATCCGTGTTGGTCCGTGGCTGAGCTGCAGATGTCACGGTGTGTTTTCTGACAAGTGCATAGTCACTGTGTTGTGTGGCAGCCAAGGCCGACTGGCCCATGTCTGTGTGTGTGTGTGTGTGTGTGTGTGTTTGTGTGAGAGAGAGGGCAAGAGTGTGTGTATACTAACGTCCAGTTAGTAAGAAGGGTAGCAGCCACAAACAGTTCCCACAGGCCGGTTTTCCTGCTGTTCAATCAGAGATAATGACATTAGTTCTACATTGAACAGGGACCCGTCTTCAGCACTAGTCGTGGCAACGAACAACCTCCCTGCACCTGCAGAGAAACAACTTGGAGAGTTTTATCATTTTGTAATACTAGCGTTCTCTGCAAAAAGAGCAATTATGAGGAGAAGTTGTGCACCAACACATGCTGGATCTGTCAGCCCTGCAAAACAGCCACACCCACCCTGACTGTTTCATCTTCTTTTGTTATTGCTGTAAAGCTAAAAATAATACGCTAGCGACCGGCAAGCCAGTGCACGGACCAATCAACGTCCTCTGACAAGCTACTGGCAGTTATGGGCGTGGCTTAGGCGTGTGAGAGACGCAACGCGCATAGACTGTTCGTTCTGAACATCAATGGCGGCTCCCAAGGAGGTTAGCGTCGATGCTGCCATTGCATCGGTTGTATCAGAACTTGATACTATTTATTGGCTTTGGTAAGAGTTTGATTGACAGTTTGTTCATCCAATCACCTGCCGTGTATTTTTTATTTTTGTTATCCTTCTTAAGGGCCTGCCCTTTTCCAAAAAGGGTTCCAACGACAGCTTCTCAGACAGGTCTGTGTCACAAGCCATCTGGCGGGTCACATGATGAATTCTTGCAACTTCTTGTAAATATTGAGATGAAAGGAAATGGCATGTTTTGTGGGACTTGTTTGCATTTATTACACATCATTTATTGTCATTTTGGATTTCAGACTATTTATGTTGCACCGCAGGTTTTGTGCGATGCAACATAAGACCCCTGGAATCCCTTCAAAGACAAATGAACACATGCACGCACACACACACACACACACGCACGCACACACACACACACACACACACACACACACACACACACACACACACACACACACACACACAAACACAAGCTCCCACACACACTAGCTTTAGCTTGATGTCTTTCACAGCAGGCTGTCGGTAAGAAACAGCAGAGCCTCTGCCCCACACTGTTGACAGGGTGATTTACATGCACATACTGCGCTCCGCGTTCACTTTATACCACCCACACATTGACAGGAGCTATAAGTTCACCCCACCAACACTCTGGCACACACACACACACTCACTCTGCAGGCCAGTTTGACATTTTAGCTCCTAACCAATGGGCAAGCAAAAGGCAGAAGGGCATATAAGTGCCACTCGCACACTGCCTCTCTCTCCAGTCGGCCCTGGAGTTCCTTAACATAGACAAACAGATACCTGCAGAGAAACAAGCGGCAACGCTCACAATGTTTGGTTACGGCCGAAGTAATTTCACCTGGAACGGAACTCTGAGAGAGCTGGAGGGCAACCGCCCGTCCTGCATCACAGGTAGACACAGATGACAGTTTGCATTTTTGTTGGATAAACGAGAGAGAAGGCCTTTATGAAGTCACTGACGCTTCCACACATCAGGGTCAAGCCGACATGGGAAGGGCAGCATGCGCACCTAGTTGCAGGATCGTAAAGTAGAAACATTTTGCATTTAATGTGTTTTATATTAAATACGAATAATAAAGAAAATACAAATCCAAGGTTCTGTTTGGAGTTACAAAACCTTTTAACATGGCATTCAAGTCATCTCCATTCATTACAATCATCATCAGCATCGGAAGATGACACGTCGTTGCCAGTGAATGTCTACTACATTGCCCTCTCTCTGCTATGTGGCTCTGCCCTGTCCGGACCATGTGTGTGCGCATGTGTAACAGGATGCCGGCTTAGATGCTTAAGTCCACTGGGACACAGTAAGAGACTTCATTATGCTGAAGGAAAATCAGGGCAGCTGAGACTTTAATTAAAAACAAAATCTTCCTTGGCTTCGGACATAACTGTTGTCTATAGCTATTGCGAAGCTAGTTTCAAGTCTTCTTCAATAAAGCATGATGTTCATTTAGTAAATTATGGTCCATTTAGATTCAAATAGAGCATAAATCAGGGTGCGCTTACTGTGATTGACAGGTCACTGCTGCTACCGGAGACGTATCCGGCGTTTATTGGTTGCAAAAAACAACAAAGCGGTAATGGTTATAATCCAAGATGGCGACGGCAAAATCACCAAACTTGTGGCTTCATGATGGCAGTCTAGAAACCAACAGGACGTCATGATGACTACGTCCACTTCTTACATATAGTCTATGACTAAGGCCAGTCTTAATATACAGCAACAGAGAACAGAATTAGTGAGACTGAGAATTTAGATCGTTTTTTTTGGGTGGAGAATGCATCTAGAGATTTTGTAAGTAAATATTTTTTATAGTCTGTGGCTTTCACCAGCTGGCGAGCACCCTAACCCTAATCTGGGTCAGGGGGCATTCAGCGATGGAACTTAATCAAGTACATTTACTCAAGTTCTGTACTTCAGTACAATTTTAAATTACTTTATTTGAGTATTTACATTTTCTGATACTTCAACTCCAACAATTCAGAAGGAAATATTGCACTCTCTTTATTCCACATTTAGGTTTAGGTTTAGGTTTGAGGCCATTGCTCAACTGCTGTATCACGTTATGTTGCTATAAGCAGACCTCTGAGTAATAATAGAGCGGATCCTGTTTTAGCTTATGTTCCACTTCAGCCCCCGGCCATACACATGTTAACTTGCAGACACCAGTTGTTTTTATAATGTTATTTTAAATTTTTGCGCACACTAATGAGTCTTAGTCTGAACAAACATTGAGAGCTAAGCTTTCTCTGATGGCCTAAACAGAATCACAAAGTTATAGCTGTTTTATAATTTAATTGTTTTTTACAAAAACACTACATGTATTATAATATTTTTTCCCTATTAGCTTATTTTCTCATTGCACAGCTCCTGTCTTCGTCTGTTGCTCTGCTTGCAGTGCAGCTTGTTTAGGAGAGCTCTCATCCAATCAATTATCCTTGATGGTCATAGACTTTAACAAATCAGATCTTTAGTTTGACATGCTGGGCGTATTCTTTGACGTGCCAGGGCCGGCTAGCCGGTGTGAGCACTAACATGCGCTGTGATTGGTTGTTGGACCAGCGTGACTTCAGTCAGCAGAAAGCTACCTAGCTGCTAGCAGCATTCAGGAGGAGTAAGAACAGTTCAGACTGAAACATAAAAGAGGTTATGACATTGTTAGTGTTTTACTTGGTGTAGTTTATTTTAACACTCAATGGCTGAAGGAGGAGAAACGGACTTGGTGGTGGATTTACGCAGATATTTTCAACCCCTAAAACGCATGGAAACTTGGGCCGTACTCACTGGTTCATGGCCATGAGAAGGACCTGAAGCATACGATAAACTGTACAACCGCGTTTATTAACAAAGAGGCGGATGGACTTTTTCTTTATTAAGTGAACAGCATCTAGTGAGTGAACTGCTGTCTGTGTTTGTACATCTGCAGTGTATTTAACCATATATAATAAGCCGCTGTTGCTGCCGCTACCTCTTAGCAGTCGAGTCTAGCTGCAGTGCTGTAGCCCGCTACTTAAACACTGCACACTCAAGAGCACGAGCCACGATCAGAAGGTACTAAGTGCTGCAGTTTTGTTGGATTGTTTTGTCATGTTTTGTTATAACTAAATGTGACTGGTTCTTGTTGATGTGGACTACATGCATTGTCCATTAATGATGCAGCGACCCATATTTATGTATACGATATCAGACGGCACAGAATGCCCAGAGAGAAATGCACAGCCCACCACTGCAAATATGACATTGCAGTTAGCGCACATAAGATGTGTCTGTGTCACTGTACCTTTTGTACACAATTGCACTAAATGTAAATAACAGGGTTCATACGCTCATGGAAAACCTGAAAAAGTCATGGAATTTTAAAATGGTTATTTCCAGGCCTGGAAAAATAAAATAAAATAAAAATAAAATCCCAAAACTTTTGGAAAAGTCATGGAAATGTGTTATATTCATATGTTCATGTGGCTCATTTTGAAATAATTAATATTATTTAAAAAGAAAGACGCTCAAAATATAAGCAGGCATACGCTGAGTATATCTATAAATGTTTATTCTTTTAATCAAACTTTTGTCTCTCATTCATTTGTGTCCTTTAAGGAATACTGTATGCTTTGTAAGTATCATTGTTAGTTTAAATACTACATTTTCACATTTTTCATGTATACACCCAGATTTCACAAGATGTTTGGTCATGGGAATTTGGTTTAAAGTCCTGGAAAAGTCCTGGAAATCCATTGGTCAAAATGTGTATGAACCTGGAAATAAAAGAGAAATTACCACCAATTTGAAGTTTCAAAATAAAAGATAAGAGAAAAGAAAAATAAATAATCACAATAAAAGAGCTAACTGAAAATAACTTGCTGTCTGTGTATAAACTGGTATCTAAATGCTTATCTAAATAAGATAAGATCAATTAGAACCCACAGGAAAGTAAATGTTTGTGCAAGAGATTGATCAAAGCTAAAACATCCATCCATCCATCCATTATCTGAACCGCTTATCCTCTTTAGGGTCGCGGGGCGCTGGAGCCGATCCCAGCTGTCATTGGGCGAAGGCAGGGTACACCCTGGATAAGTCGCCAGTCTATCCAGGGCTCACATATAGACAGACAACCATTCACACTCACATTCACACCTATGGGCAATTTAGAGTCCAATTAACCTAAAACAATAGAGTAATAATTTAAACATACATATACAGTGGAGTAATACCTATTAAGTGAAAGTAACTAACTCCAGTGCCTAATAGACACTTTAATACAAAAGTAATCTTGTGCATGTTATTAAGAGTAATATTGGTATGATATGGAAATAAACATTATATTTCACATGATATATCGGAAGTAATATTGCAAATTTATTTATGTTAAAAAGTAATATTGCACATGATGTGGATATTGTTGTCAGAGTCCAATGTTTCCGCTGGGGGAGGAGTTATACTAATGGATCGCAACTGGTGGAAAAGATTCCCATGGCATTCTGTAGTGTGAAATGTGAAAGACGATCCTTTATATCAGCAACAATTTCCACTTTTTCCTCTGTCCCACTATCACTTACTGTAGTCTGTAGGCAGAAACTAAAAAGATAACTTGATACCAAAGTGTCACAAGGTCATTGGTTGTCAAGTTCTTGTTGTGGAAATGGGCCTTTTTTCTTCTCAGCTCAAACATTTCCTCACTGCCCTGCATCATCTTGTACAGGGATACTTAGTTTGTGCTTTAAGTTTTTACAGTGTAAACGTATTACATTCTTTAAACTAGGGATGCAACGATACCATTTTTTACAAACCGATACGATACCGATATTTTTATTTGTGTACTTGCCGATACCGAGTACCGATACCGATACTTCTTAGATTTGGTCTCCATGAAAGTGCAATTAATTTGGAGGCAGATTTTATTTTATCCTCTGCAGATTATGTCAAGCCTATAGTACAAAATTAACAGAAGGCTATCCCAAGCTTTAAACTTCTTGTGGAAGTCCCTCTAATGTCGGACCATAAAACGCCCCCGTGTCCGGGTTCATAATGTAAGAGATAATATTAGGGATCGAGCAATTATATAGGAAGCTGTGTTCCAAGTTATGTTTCCGGTGCTTTTATTGTGGAGGGAGAAACGGAAAGGAAAAGAGGAGTGGAATTGTGGGATATACGTGTGTGAAGGAGATAAAAAAGTGGTTCAAGTTACCCTGCAGCGTGTTTTCATTTTATTAGAATTACAAATATAGACACACAACAGACACTCGGCTACAATAATATCATCCGTAGCCGCACAACAGCGTCTGAATGAGGCCGCTGCCAGCGCTACTTCAGGTGGATCAGCAGCCGTTTGATTCAAACCGGCAGGACGGCGGTGATGACGCGCAGAGCTTCTCAATTATAGATGTATTAAATATGGAAAATTTCAACTCTCGCGTCTAACGTACCGCCGGCGTAAATTTGCGTCTGTCGCAACCACACGCGTCTGTGCATAGACTTTACATGTAATCTGGTCGCGCGAAACATTTGCGTCGCGTTGGGACGGACTGATTACAAGTAACTCCGGGGCTGTCAGCCACTAACAAGAGCACTAATATGAGCACTAATATGTCATACACACGTATGCAACACCGGTTAATAAGCACAATATCGATAAAGTCTTGTATTGTACTCGCGTCTCACTTTTCTCCTGTCTATTGAAAGAAGTGAGCGCTGCGTAGCGAGGATCCAAGATGGCGGCTCCAGATTCTGCTGTTGAGACAAACTGGCCATCTGATTGGACGGCAAAACAACTTGGATAGCGTGATTGGCTGCTCAGAAGTTGAGACTGTTGAGACAGTTGAGACAGAGAAGAGTGTCTCCGGCTCCGCCACGGGGTTGCTTCTCCACAAAGCGCGACCAGTTTGTTGTAGTGAAATACTGTTGAGTGAGTATCGGTTCTTGGTATCGGCCACTGAAACCGATGCGAGTACGAGTATTTAACGCAGTATCGACCACCGATACCGATACCGGTATCGGTATCGGTGCATCCCTACTTTAAACCATTAGTATTTGCTGGGACGCGGTGGTTGACCACCGCTGGCTGAATAACGGAAAACATTTCAATACAGAGCTGCCATGTGGTGGTTTGATGGAGGGTTTCTCACCCAGATTCATTGTCATTCAAACATGTTGAATGCATTCACTTCCTCGTAAAACATAGTTTACAGTTGTTTTTATTAGTGCGCAGTCTTCTTCTCCCCGGCCTTTGTTGGCGCATGGCACTTGGTGATCAGTGGAAAAGTGTGAAGCCACGGTGAGGACTGTGCATGACGTCTGGAGTGTGAGACGAGAGTGATCCATCCCGGCTCCATAGCCGCACTAAAGGTCTAAAGCTCCAAGGGAAACCTTGAAAGCGGCTATAAACAACATTTGTATAATACCAATGGACCAAAGTTAAACCTGGTAGGACAGTTCCCAAGAACCTCTCAACAAGTTGAGTCAAAAGACTTTGGATGATATGGCTGGTGGCTGATCTCTGCTAATCTGATTGCACTAGCCTTGCCAGGGGCCATAGTTCCATTTTTGTGCGTTTTTTAGAGAAGAAGCTGTGAAAAGCCACGGGACACTAGCTGCTCAGCACCACACAGCAGACACACACAGTTAGAGACGAGCTGGATGGGAGTGGTGGAACATTTAGCTGCTAAAGAGACACATATTTCCCTCACAGCAAAAGGGGCCGGGGTTCCAATCCCGGTCTGGGCGGGCCTTCTGTGTGGAGTTTGCATGTTCTCCCCGTGTCAGCGTGGGTTCTCTCCGGGTTCTCCGGCTTCCTCCCACAGTCCAAAGACATGCATGTTAGGTTAATTGGACTCTAAATTGCCCATAGGTGTGAATGTGAGTGTGAATGGTTGTCTGTCTATGTGTGAGCCCAGGATAGACTGGCGACTTATCCAGGGTGTACCCTGCCTTCGCCCAATGACAGCTGGGATCGGCTCCAGCGCCCCGCGACCCTAAAGAGGATAAGCGGTTCAGATAATGGATGGATGGATGGAGACACATATTTCCCTTAGGAGTTGGTGGAGACCAAAAGCAGAGCTAAAAGAGAGGGAATACTGGACTTGCATTTATTTTCATCAGGTGGAAAAAAAAAACCCCACATTAATAATGTTGATTCGTTAATGCTAGATGTGAAAATAGACAAATGTTTGCCAACAAGTTCACCATGTCAACGGAAGAGGGGATGATTTGTCGGTTTTGTTTTTGTAACCAGGTAGATCATTTGAGTCTCTAATATTTTTATTTATTCTATTTATTTCTATTTATTTTATTCATTTTCTGGTTGTGATGTAACCAGACTGATAATTTGGGTATTAAATGTCATTCTAGATTAGTGTGTTTCTGAATGTTGAACAGGATGTCAATCAAAGCAGTTTTACTTAGATGTGCTTGTCATTGGTTATCCCTGGAAATGCAGACTCCCGATTGGAGAAGGGAAAATAAGTCCCGCCCTCCTACCCGGAGGAAAAATAGACGTTACGGTTGAGAAAATATCTGAGTGTGAGCAAGCTAAAACCGTTATATAAAGTAGTTCAGCCGACCAAATTAAAAGAAGTTAAAACTGGGAGAAAACTGGGAGACTGGGAGAGTCTCACATACGACTAGAGGAAGGTGATTCAGAGAACTGCACCAGGAGTTTACAACTTTTGGCAGCGTCTTGGCTAGGTTTTTGAGGTTCCCTGGAAACCTGATATTGGAAAGTGAACTCTCCTTGACGAGGGAGATGGCGAGCCACCATTGACCAGATCATCTCCTTAAACCGAGGATTTGGAGAAAAGAGAAAGATAAGAAGACTAAAGATATTCTCTGTTGCTGAGGAGACGGCAACATCTTCTTGATTTCCCATCACCTGAGTGCACCAGTGTGGTAGGACTAAGAAGGCAACAGAGCTCCTGACTGACTTATTCTTTTGATTTTTGAACTGACTGACTAGGAACGAACTTGAACTGGATCTTGAGGAAAGACACTGAGACAATTCAAGTATATGTTTATCATTTCAATAGAATTGTTTGATTATATTCAAAAAGAGCATAGTCATTGTTTTACAGGATTTTACTTGAAAGAATGTTTTTATTTTTATTTTCATATGAATCAATATAATTTTTGTAATCAAACCATTCAGTGGCTCCATTTCCTTTGTGTGTCGATTCTTACCTTTTAACCTCTCTCAACGAACCTGGACCTTGGCCCAATAATAATTTGAATATCCTGCGGACACCACGCGGGCTACATTTTCACAACTCGTTTCAGCTGAAAACAAGCGGACACGAGATGTATTGCAGGTTTAAACACTGTGGGGCCCAATTCCTGCAAAGATGGGTTGGTTGCAACCCTGCACTGCTTTTCTAGGAAAAGCTTTACTTTGAATACTGAATTACCTCGGCCATATCTACTTCATTAACGGCCATGCTATGCTTTCTTATTGTCTGATTATATTAGAGATTACAGGAACAACAGTTGTAACACCAACGTTTGGTTCTCCATTGGCCAGTGTTTTCTTGTCATGATGTGGCGGCTGAGAGGCCGGGGTCTATATCTCGGGAGGAGACCGTTTATGTTAGCAGCTCCTGAACGAGCGCTTCATGATCACAGGAATAGTAAAACGGGGAAACGTGTGTTACACTGACTCTTGCTCTGAAGGCATTCCTTGGCTGCACTGGCATGTAAAGTGGTTTGACCTCAACCTCGGCGGTTACTACCATGACACCGCTGGTCATGCAGGCCGGTCACCCCACACGCCATGTTACCATGGCGACGTCACGGAGAAGTTACACAAGAGCGATGCCGGGACATGGAGGGAAAACGGGAGTTGAATGTGCGAGTACCCTCACGTGTGTGTGTGTGTGTGTGTGTGACACAGGTGAACATCGTAACTCAGCTGATCTATTACCTTCTGCACGCACACAGTCACCTCGCCGTCCTCACTGGCATTTTCTGCTCATGTCCCCTCGAACACAATGAGCATTCATATAATCTCTTTGTATTAATAGTACACAACATGCTTTGACCAATGAAGTTCTGTCGAGTAAAGCCGATTCAGAAGTGTCTTTAAACATGTATTATCTCTCCTGACCACCAGGGGGCGACTCCTCTGGTTGTATAGAAGTATATGCTTCATGTGTTAAAGCTGCATTCTCTCTCCTGACCACCAGGGGGCGACTCCTCTGGTTGTATAGAAGTCTATGCTTCATGTGTTAAAGCTGCATTCTCTCTCCTGACCACCAGGGGGCGACTCCTCTGGTTGTATAGAAGTCTATGCTTCATGTGTTAAAGCTGCATTCTCTCTCCTGACCACCAGGGGGCGACTCCTCTGGTTGTATAGAAGTCTATGCTTCATGTGTTAAAGCTGCATTCTCTCTCCTGACCACCAGGGGGCGACTCCTCTGGTTGTATAGAAGTCTATGCTTCATGTGTTAAAGCTGCATTCTCTCTCCTGACCACCAGGGGGCGACTCCTCTGGTTGTATAGAAGTCTATGCTTCATGTATTAAAGCTGCATTCTCTCTCCTGACCACCAGGGGGCGACTCCTCTGGTTGTATAGAAGTCTATATAAATGACTCTACTTCTCTCTTGATGTATTCCCTCAGTAAACATTGTAAACATGAGTTTATGTCTCAATCTCTAGTTTCAAGTCTTCTTCAATACAGCATGATGTTCATTTAGTACATTATAATAATTTAGAGTCAAACAGACCATGAAGCAGTGGATGGTTTAGGGCGGGGCTTACTGTGATTGGCAGATTGCTGTCACTCCTCCACATTTAAAATATGGTAACTTCCGTTCATTGTAAATTCTGAAATGATGAATCATTTGAGCACAAGGTACATCTGGATGCTTGAAAAAAGTAATGTATTATAGATTATTAAACATCACGTTGTTTATCCTTTTCTTTTCGGCTTCTGTTCTTGTGAACCACCTGATCATTTGTCTTCTTTCGGATTCATCTGTACAGCTTTTAAATGGCATCCCCCAGTATTGTACCCGTAGAATGACAAATCACAAGTCAGACTGGACTCTATGTAAGAAGTGGACATAGTCACAGTAACGTCTCCCACTGGTTTGTGGGCTGCGGTTTTGAAGACTTGAGAATCTTGGCCATCCACATTTTGTTTTTACTTCAACCAGAAGTGACTTGAGAAGGCGGAGGTAAGTACAACTGAACACTGAACAAGATGTTTTCAGGAGACCAAAATGTAACAATTAACTTGAACTTGAACTGAGCTGTTAATCACAAGGTAGCCCTGTCTTAGAGCATATATATATATATATATATATATATATATATATATATATATATATACTGTATATTTTACTCTAATTTGGACCATAATTTACTAAATGAACATCATGCTGTATTGAAGAAGACTTGAAACTAGAGATTGAGACATAAACTCATGTTTACAATGTTTACTGAGAGAATACATCAAGAGAGAAGAGTCATTTCTTCATAGACTTAGTCTATAGTTGATCCTGTAAGGGTTAAAACATACATTCTCTATATTCATTCAAGTTGGATAAGCTTCTTGGTATGAGATGTCCATGTTTGAACAGAACTTCCATATTATGAAGCACCGAGGCGGATATATATCTGATATTTCCCTGTTGAATTTATGGATGTGGACTTGAACACTAATGGCTGAATTTGAGCAGCAGCCGGCCGCTCTCCTTCCGGGGAAGTCGTCTCCTAACGGCTTGCAAAACCTTGATAAACTGTAAATCCATCCAGTTCGTTGCTATTTCCCAAGCCGAGCTTTTCCCACGGACATGTGTGCCCTTTATTGTGGTTGTTTCCATGGTGACGAATTACATTACATTACATTTCATTTAGCTGACGCTTTTATCCAAAGCGACTTACATGACATACAGTAGACCGTAGACACAGCAACGGTGAGCAATTAGGGTTAAGTGTCTTGCTCAAGGACACAACGACGCAGACTGCCGGAGCCTGGGATCGAACCACCGACCTTCTGATTGAAAGACCGACTTGCTAACCACTGAGCCACAGTCGCCCCACGAATTGACCCGCTAGTACACTGACCTAATTATTCTTTAAATAGTTGAAAAATATGTACTTTTGCAGGATCTCAAAATACTCTCTGTATCTCAACCTTTGACAACTTTTTCCATGTCACCTCTCCGTGTATAGAGTAAACTATTAATTTGAACCCCATCCCCAACATTCATAAGCAGTCTGCAAAGATTTCATAAATGCCTATATACCTATACTTTAGTAGCAGCTATTAAACATTTTAGTTTATTAATTATCTACCATTATAACCTCTCCTATAAAGCCATCTTTTAATATTATCAAAGCGGTGTGTTTCTGTACATTCTTTCATTATCTGTATAATCACCAGTCTCACTAAAGAGTGCCCACAGGAAGAGTCACGGTTACAAATACGTTAAAACGTGCTAACATCTACTTACAACTTAAACCATCTATTGTCATTGTCACCCTTTTATATTATTGTACTGTTAAAGTAAAGTGCTGGATCTATGACATATGAGTGTTATGACATTATAAACATAATGCGAATGTTCCCTGAGGAAGGAACTTTGTCACATTGAGATGCAGGTCGCTGGCATCGGGGAAATAGCTTCCCAAAGCAGCCGTAGCAGGGTCTTCTCTCATTATTGAGGAAATTGAAACGCATGTGTGCGCGCGGTGTGTGTGCGTTGAGCCAGGGGAATCCTGTCTGGGACAGAAGTGTGTGTATGATTTCACCCGCGGATTAGCGTTCTATCCCCAGAAGGGAATGACAAGGTTCTATTTGAGTGGTTCCATGTGTTTGAGAGTGTGTTTGATGCCGTCTCGGGATTACCTGTGCCTGTGTGTGTGTGTGTGTGTGTGTGACCTTATGAGGAGAGAGCACACCGTAAAGTTCATGTGGGCTGGAAAGCTGGCTATGAGCTGAAAGTTAGGATTAAGGATGGGTATAATCAGTGTGTCCTTCAGCTTGACCCAGCGTGTCTCCATTACTCTCTCTCTCACACACACACACACACACACACACACACACACACACACACACACACACACACACACAAACACACACAAACACACACATACACACACACACACAAACACACACATACACAAACACACACATACACACACACACACATACACACACACACACACACACACACACACACACACACACACACACACACACACACACACACACACACACACACACACACACACACACATACACACACACACACAGGCATTCCCTCTCATCTGGCAAAGGAAGAAATTAAAACATGAGCTGGAGGTGCTGATGAGGGGAATGGCAGAGACAGTTTCTTGGTCCACAGCAGCTGAACATACATTAATATGGTGTTATGATTTATCAGAAATGTGAGAAAAGGTGTGTATGAATAAATAATATAACTGACTAGAGTGTTCAGTGACATAATGTTGCCCTCTGGTGGTGTAATTTGGTAGATTCACATACTACACTAGAGAATATCTTTGAACAGAGACAGGGCAGGAGTCACCAACCTTATATGGAGTAATATGGAGGGCTACTTGTTTGATAGCATCTTCCCCAATAATATAAATATATCTATTTAAATCTGGAAGTTTATTGATTTTTCTTGTAATCTCAGCAATAAATCAGTTTCAACCTTTGAAAGTCAGTCGATATCGGACTTGACACATCTTCATTAAAAGCTGCATGTCCAGTGCTTTTTGGATGCGTTTGGTTTCTATGATATGGATGACAGGAAGGCTGCAGCACACGAGGAGGCAGGACGGATTTGTGTTTGGGTTTAGTGAGATTTTGTGGGCGAGAAGGGAAGGGAAACATCTTGGCGAGTACCATAGCTCAAAATGAAAAGGAAGCTGGACGGAGCCAAGTAGTAGGCTTCTTTGGGGTAGTTGTTCCGCCCCTCTTCCGCTATGATTGGGCGGCTGGGTTAAAAGCAGGCAACATCTGGTTCTGCTCCCTGAAGCCAATGCGGAAGTGTCTTAAAACTCTACTGGCCAGCCAGGGGGGACATCAAGTCAAACCATAAAGCAGAATATGTTTTAGGGCGGGCTTACTGTGATTGGCAGGGTACTTCCACAACCAGAGACTTATACGGCGTCTCTACGTTACTCCTGCACATTCCAAATATGGTAACTTCCGTTCAACGGTTGTGAAAAACGGCAAAATCAACTCAAGCCTTCATAACGGCAGTCCACAATCCAATGAAGTGACGTCGAGATGACTACTTCTACTTCTTATACACGGTCTGTGATTTAAAGTGACAGCGGGACAACATTTTCCAACTCTCGCCGACCACAGAGTCACCTGTTATGCCATATAACTAAGCAACGCTACCATTACGAAGAATTTAAAAATATAAATGCTGTCCTGGAAAAATACGCTTTGACCTCAGTCAGTGACTAATGCTATTTTTAGAACACCCTTGTGTTGGCTCCCCCTCGGTTAGACCTTGTTAGACCTTTTGTAAACCAAGCACTTGCCATTGCTGCTGTGAAAAACATTCTACACACACACACACACACACACAAACCTCATATTTTCTGCTGAAACTGATACCGTTCATAACCAGGGCTGTGTAATTACAGCATCAAGAGGAAGGGACGTGTGAAGGGACAAGAGGAGGTGAAGAAGAGCAGCTCACATGAACTGTATAGAACATTAGGGCCTGGGGGGTAAGCACTCATTAAGTAATGTGACAGAGACCTCCCTGTCATCACCTCTAATGAGAAGGACTACAGATGGAGGCTTGGACACATTAGATACCCAACACAACACATTAATGTTTGTGAATACCCTTTATTTAGAATTGTCACGGTCACTGGTTAAAGATATCCTCATACTGGCTGTCGTTAGGAATCAACATGTCTCCTGTTAAAGTCCAGCGCCTCGTTGAGCCATCCATTCAACCCCACTTTGATGTCAAGAGCCTTCCCACCACTGCCTCTGCTTTATTGCCCTCATACATACAAAAATAAAAACACTGGAAAGCACTAAGTTGATTTGTGAAGGCTGTGAAGAAGAAGCAGACAGAGAGATAACATTATTTTAACTCAGAGCTTCTGCAACTCCATATCCACACACATTGTTAATGGTCCCTCTTCTATACCAGTGGCGGCTGGTGACAATTTGTTTTGGTAGGGCCATTTAATCAATTTCAGCAAACATCCCTGTATGATTCAATGCATCAAGGACATCTTATTCATACAATTCAGTATGTTAATACACCATGTTGCATACCCCTCTGAAAGGTAGTCTTGCACTTGACTGATGATTTCAAATGTATTGATAAATTCCCAAAACCAACGTAAGAGCTGAGTACAAAGGGACAGAAACGATAATTATATTTGCTTACTCCTTGTTTGCATTAATAGCATTCACACAAACTTATGCTAATTTACTTAAAACTTACACAGTTATAACATTTATTACAACTTGAACTGACCTTGTGCCTCTTCGGGGGAGTGCTAATATGTTACTGTTTCTAATTTGTATAAACATTTTTAATATATTTTCCGTAGCTTTTGACATTAAATCTGCGCACAATGAGACTTCCTTTGTAACTCCAAGAGCTGCCTTCAATATAAAAGCATCTCACCTTAAAACAAGAAACCAGATTAATGTAGCGTAAGGCAGGCAAAAAGACGCAAAAACAACATTGATTGACAAACCGTTTCTAAAGCCAGAACACACATATCATATAATAACCGACAGCATGCCGACACTGTTATGTTTTGTTCATTTGAAATAATTTAACTTTGAAAGTTGAAAATATAAAATCTGTTACTGAAAACTGAAAAAATATATTTTATTAAAAAAATAACTGAATCAAAATGATATTTAACACCAAAGTGTTTTTCATAAACTAATTTTTATTTCAAATACATTTTTCAAAGTTCAACAACAAAACTTGATTTTTCAGGTTCAAATCTTTTTTTTTTCCAATGAACAAAACATATGGCCTGGATTAAGCTCCATAACTCTGTCGATTTAAAAAGCAATCATGGAAAGCCAATTACAGCGTTAGCAGGACTGCATCCAGCAGCTAGCTTAGCCAAACCGTCCTGGTGTAGCCGTTCAGATGCTGCTTCCTTTTCAGGCCAGTCTGTTGTCTTATGCTGAGCTCAGGCTGATCTGGGACCAGTTGTTTTACCGCTAGTTTCTCTGCCAAACTTCTTCTCTCAAACGGGTCTTGGAGGAGAGCTTTTACCGAGTTAGGGTTTGGTTTTCTTGGAAGACCAGTGCTCGCACGCGACCTCGCTATAGTGGCGCCTCAAGCAAGAGACTAGCCCCGCCCCTGACGAGAACAAGAGACTAGCCCCGCCCCTGACGAGAACAAGAGACTAGCCCCGCCCCTGACAAGAACAAGAGACTAGCCCCGCCCCTGACGAGAACAAGAGACTAGCCCCGCCCCTGACGAGAACAAGAGACTAGCCCCGCCCCTGACGAGAACAAGAGACTAGCCCCGCCCCTGACGAGAACAAGAGACTAGCCCCGCCCCTGACGAGAACAAGAGACTAGCCCCGCCCCTGACAAGAACAAGAGACTAGCCCCGCCCCTGACGAGAACAAGAGACTAGCCCCGCCCCTGACGAGAACAAGAGACTAGCCCCGCCCCTGACGAGAACAAGAGACTAGTGCACGGGCGCAGCTGAGACGTGCACGGGCAGAGAGGACTTGCCAGAAAAGCATATATTTTGCGCAGATATCCTATTTAAAAAATATTACTGGATATATTCCACATTTTCCAAATATTGACCATTTGTATAATTTAATCCTTTTTTTATAATCTTTTTTTATAATTCTTTTTTATTTTGGTGGCTCAAGGTGGGGCCCGGCCCCGTGGTCCTCTATTGGATGCCACTGTCTATACCACCTACTGAGCAAATTCCCTTATTTTATTTAATAAGGGGCCACAAACAACGGGTCACTTGAAAGGTGCACCCGGTAGAGTGCATACATCTATTAGTATTGTGTGATAGAATGAATACAATACACAACTGTCAGGACACCAAGGCGTCGTAAAACATACTTCATTCAAATTCGAAGTATAGTACACATACAATCTTGCCAAAATCCAAATCCCCAGATTCAACAGTATTTGCAATTATATAACCATTTTAGTTTCCCTCTTTTTTCATAATATTATGGGCTACTGTCATAATAATATCTTAAAAATGGCATGCACACCAAGTCAACATTGGTAATTACCATGATATTCATCCTTCCTTATTAAGTTCCATTTTTGGGTCAATGTGTGTACAAGTCATATGTTTGAGGTGGTTCAGACTTTTGGTGATTGCCATAAAAAGGGGTTTATTTCAAAGTGAAAATTGTTTCCCCTTATTGGCCGAAGTCTTCCACTGTATACACTTTGTGTCCCGCAGCTGCCCAGCCGGCCTTGTCAAGGCCTTTTTATAGTGGCGGCCTTCTCAACACCACAGCACAAATGTTTTCTGGAGCGCTTTATCCTGGAGGGATAGGGTTACACATGCACATGCACATGCACATGCACATGCACACGCACACACATACACATACACACGGCTACCCACACATGTATTTATGTCCATGCATTCGACAGTGTTCTGCAACACAAACAAAGCCCCACGCAAAACTGAACAAAGATTATGTTGCTTGTATTTTACATTAAGTGCAATATTTAATGTGTGGCAAGATTACATTACATTTCATTTAGCAAGATGACACAAAAAAGACACACTGTCTGGAAGACAAACTGTTTGTATACTTGCATGCAACAATGATGTGCACACACACACACACAGATACACACACACACACACACACACTCACACAGATACACACACACACACACACACACACAGATACACACACACACAGATACACACACACACACACACACACACACACACACACACACACACACACACACACACACACACACACACACACACACACACATGCACCCTCCCTGCCCCATGGAGGTATTCCCAGCCAAGTCTGAGCCAGGGGGAGTCTCCATGTCGTTCCCTCTCCTCAGACACAGCAGTGATGCATGTGCTGCGTCTGTCTCGGCGTGAGAGAGAAAACCGAGAGACCGATGCTTTAAGTTTCCTGTTTGTGTGAGAAGCTGTATGCACAGTGTTGAGGACGCACTTTGGATTTTCTCCGTCTGCCTCCACCCAATTGATGATCTTGGCCTGTCTCAGTGCTGCTGTCCCGTCTTCTCTTTGCTATTCGTCTATTGGTCTGTCCGTCTGGCTGTTCATTTGCTTGTCTGTCTGTTTAACAGTTTGTTATTCTTTCTGTGTGCCTGTTTGTTTATCTTTTTGTTTATTCATCTGTCCATTTAACAGTGGCGGCCTGTTTATTGATCTGTCTGTTTATCTGTTAGATCAAGAGTTTGTTTATAGTTATGTCTGTCTGTCTGCTTATTTATTTTACTATCTGCTATATATTTATCTGTCTGTTTCACAGTTTGTTCATGCTTTTGTTTGCCTCCAACCGCTTCCAAGTTTGTTTACCTTTCTATCCGTTTATCTGTCTGTTTAGTAGTTCATTTATATATCTGTCTGACTTTGTAACGACTTGTTTATCGTCCTGTTTGCCTGTTGATTTATCCGTCTTTTTTAAAATGTTACTGACTGTTTATTTATCTGTCCATTTAACAGTTTGTTTATCTTTCCGTCTGCTTGTTTATTTATCTGTCTGTTTCACAGTTTGCTTAACTTTCCGTCTGCCTGTGTCTGTCTGTTCGCTACAGAACGAGGCCGACCAAGAATGACAGCCTCCCCGAGCTCCTCCAGCGGCTTAGAGGTCCTCCTCTCCACCCTGCAGGTAGGGATCCACAGTGGTGTTTAACATGGATCATAGATCATAACATGGCTGAGCTAACGTTTTGGTTTGCGGTTATCTTCTGTTTGCACACATCGACACACTAGAGGAGTTCTGAATGCCTGTGGGTTTTTTCAGAAAGGTCATAAAACCATAAGGGTATTTGATTCAGTGCAATGGACAATATGTGAGACTGTCAAATGAGTCTGCACAGGCCTCACTGTAAGAGATGAGACCATGAAGGAAACCAGAATTAGCCATGTATCCCCAGTAGATTTGGGGATTTGTTGCTGCGTGTTAATATTTCAGAGTACAGTGTGTTCTCTGTTAATTGACCTCTGGCATAAATCAAAAGCCGGAGTGGGTAGAGTGTTGAAATACTCAAGTTGAACAAGACGTTCAAGTACTAAAGTCTCTTTCACATCACTACATGGAAGTACTGTTATTCAATGTGGCGTTCATCTTTCATTTTTCATAAAAATCAAAGGACTCTAGTGGACTCACTCATGATGTAAATCAATCTGACACACAGAGTTCCTCTGATGAGTCCATGATAGAAGTTGCGTCTGTAAAGCGTCAGTGCCAGTTGTGAGACATTTTAAGATTAAAGATGTTTTTTTCTGAACTCAAGGTCCACCTACTTAGCTTTTCACAGAATGCTCGACTAGTCAACTCTCAAAACCACAAGTCAGCAGATAGAGTTGGAGACGTATCATCCATCTGTGGGTGCCTGTGTCTAAACCTTCATTATATTATAATAAGCATTAAACGACATGTAAATATTTTGATGAATAATGAAAACTGGGTAGCTCTATATAATAAGTACACACTATTTAGCGTTAGTAAAGCATGAATAAACACTCATTAGTATACTAGTGAGTTACTAATGAGTGTTCATGAGTAGATGATTAATAAGATAATTTGTAAAGTGTTAGTAAATGATAAAAAAGCTGCAATTCATGATTGATTCAGTAAGTTACTACTCGTTAGTTAAGTATTAGTTAAGCATGTTCTGTGATCTAATCTAAAGTGAAGACTATTTATGCTTTACAAAGCATTTATAAGCAGTGCCTCAAAGCTAACAGAAGTCTCAGTTATATTCTCAACAGGAAAGGGAAATAGACACAACACAAACAGCTAACAGCCTTTCAGAGCCGAGGTGGGCCCCGCCCACATTAGTTAACAATAACTGGTTGTATTTGAGAAACTAATTGACCACCAGAGTAAATTCCATCTGCCGATGAAGGCTAAAAGCCCCAGAAGAAATATGAAGAATATGTTAACCTTGAGCTAAGACTTTTTGTTGTTGTCAATCTATTAATTTCAAGCAATGAACCTTAAATCTGAATGTTAACTGGTGTCCGAGTACTCTGGATTACACACCTCTTAAGGGAACATACCAATGAACTAACATCTTGCCATGAAGCAACATCAGTCATAAAGTTTGATTATCCGGTCTGGGCCGATAAACAATATTAGCATCATATTACTAAGCATTAGTTAGCCTGTTATATAAGTTATCTTATATAACAGGCTGAGCCTGCTCTATTTACCGACATGCTGAGTGGGAGGATAGCAGCAACCCCGTAGCCTTGTTGCTAGTAGTCTATGTTTAAATGTGTTTCCATGTATCAAACCTGACCAGAGGCCGATATCAAATCCCTCTTCCTGCGTATAAAGTTGAACTCAGCACGGATCTTTGCCAAGGTTATGGAAGACGTAAACGACTTCAACACCGGCTCTCAGATTGTACTGAATGTAGACCAGCGCTGTCGTAGTGTGGCAGTAAACTCACATGTATTCCATTAGAGGCTGAAGGGAGACAAATAAAAATAATTAAATGGAGGGAAATTAAATCATTTTAAATTCATAACGCATTCATATGCACTTCAAGGGTAGCTTCAAATATGTATGCGTGTGTGAAAACACTGGACGTGTCTGAGTAGGCCTGCTTTTGGTTATTGCTGTATCAAACGTGTATCAAATGTGCGTCAGACCTGATCCATTTTGCGTATGCTGGGTATTGGGTTCTCGCACAATTTGGTTTGTGGTTGACACTGGAGACTCGGTACGTGGGGGTGGCATAAGAGTACGAATAATGCGGCACATCTCCTCTGATCTCTTATCAACACGAGGTGGTACTGACGGAAGCGGGGAACTTTAATCTCAATTTTGGGCTATTTGCCTTCCATAGGAAAGATGAGTGGAAGGAAAAGGCTCAAAATACACATTTTAATTGTACTTATTTGTCTGTTTGTAAAATAGACAAAATAACTAAAAGTTACTATTAGATAATGTCTCATTTGCATATTCAAATTTCAGAAATAATCGTTTTAATGTGTGTAATCAACTGGAGAAGTTAATGGTGATATCTATTAGTGCAACTTGTTTTACCCTGACATTTTACAATCCATATCTTCAAAGGTCGTTTTCTCTATCTAGACTCAAATCTCCACTTCAGTTGCATTTACATACGCCACACTTTCCAGTTTCATTATCTGTATATCAATAGCCTTATTTATAGAACATTTTATTTTGAAAAATATGGCAAAAAATGATTTGTTATGTCTGTTTAATTTTCTGATTTATGGAGTAACAGAAATATATATATCCCAAATTCCCTCCGAACAAAGAAGGCAGCAACCTCCCGTTCTAAAATGTGAAGCCAATGTGGAAGTTCCTTAAACCTGCATTCTCTCTACTAACCATCAGGGGGCCACTCGTCCGTTTGCAAAAAGAAGTCTGGTTGTATAGAAGTCTATGCTTCATGTGTTAAAGCTGCATTCTTTCTCCTGACCACCAGGGGGCGACTCCTCTGGTTGTATAGAAGTCTATGCTACATGTGTTAAAGCTGCATTCTCTCTCCTGACCACCAGGGGGCGACTCCTCTGGTTGTATAGAAGTCTATGCTTCATGTGTTAAAGCTGCATTCTTTCTCCTGACCACCAGGGGGCGACTCCTCTGGTTGTATAGAAGTCTATGCTTCATGTGTTAAAGCTGCATTCTCTCTCCTGACCACCAGGGGGCGACTCCTCTGGTTGTATAGAAGTCTATGCTTCATGTGTTAAAGCTGCATTCTCTCTCCTGACCACCAGGGGGCGACTCCTCTGGTTGTATAGAAGTCTATGCTTCATGTGTTAAAGCTGCATTCTCTCTCCTGACCACCAGGGGGCGACTCCTCTGGTTGTATAGAAGTCTATATAAATGACTCTACTTCTCTCTTGATGTATTCCCTCAGTAAACATTGTAAACATGAGTTTATGTCTCAATCTCTAGTTTCCATAAAGCAGGAGATGCTTTAGGGCGGGGCTACCTTCTGACTCACCTGCAGTCTGAATATGGTCAGTTCAATTCACTGGTTGCCAAACAGCCAAGATGGCGAACTCAAGGGGTCAAAATGGCAAACAGTAGGTTTAGGTCACAGTGACTCTGTTCACTTCTTTTATATAGGGTTTATATAGGCGACTGTGGCTCAGTGGTTAGCAAGTCGGTCTTTCAATCAGAAGGTCGGTGGTTCGATCCCCGGCTCCGGCAGTCTGCGTCGTTGTGTCCTTGAGCAAGACACTTAACCCTAATTGCTCACCGTTGCTGTGTCTACGGTCTACTGTATATCATGTAAGTCGCTTTGGATAAAAGCGTCAGCTAAATGAAATGTAATGTAATGTAATATATACAGTCTCAAATCTTTGACTCTAATATGTCAATACAATGAAACAAGGATTTTGAACCTGGCTTTATCCAATGATCAGATTTATGTCTGAAAACCTATTTTTTATAATAATAATAATTATTATACTAATTTAATAATCAAGAGAAGTGTCAGGATGATAGCTATTAGTCATTTTTGAATGAGTAATGCACTCACAAGCTCTGTTGGGAAACTGGACTGGTGTTTATTGCCGTTGGATCACGCACATCTCAATCCCTCACTCTTGAAGACTCTACACCTCTTCAGCTGCCGGACAAGTCTTTGCCAAAGGGAGAGCCTGTTTGCTCCCGCAGCAAAATCACATATTTTGTCAGATGCATTGCAGTTAAGTGAGTTAATTATGAAGTATCACTGTTGTCCTTGTGTGCCCTATAACTGAGAGGGATTCTTTTGATGCGGTCTCTACTGCCGGAAACAAGACTCATTTTAGATTTTTTTTAAGCAATGCATTTCATCTTGATTTCTCCGGTTCAAAAGAAAACACCTCAGAATCACTGTTTAATGTAAACAGTGATTCTGAGCGCCGGTCCAAACTTGCTTAAATACAGCATGAGGGCTGAGGTTTCAGGCCAGCTGTAGAGATTGGCGGATGGAACGGCCGTAGAAGGGGCAGTGTGGGAGGAAGCAGTCCATGATGGTGGAATCTCAAGTGGTGTGAGACTGAAACACAAACGTGCAACATGTGATTCAAAACCCACACGTGTGCACATATACACAGGGAACATAATAATGAAAGCAAATGCACATGAGTGCGTGTGATACAACTTTATTGCTCGTTATGAGTGCTCTTGCTTTGACAGTGTTGTGTATGCAAGAAAGTGTACAGCTCTATAATAGACCTGGATATCTCCAGTGGCCGTCTGAGGGGCAAGGGGTGAAAACAAATGTATGAAAAGAGCACCAGCTGCATGCAGTTTGGGCACCAATGTGCAGAGAGTTTTTCTAAGGGTACATTTGATCATGTTTTATCTACCATTGTGGCTTCCAAGAGGGCAGAACATCAGTGTTTTCTCCAATGGAAGGGCATACAAGAAGGCACCACATTGTGTTTTCTCCACTGGAATTGCACCCCAGAGGGCACTTT
The DNA here is from genome assembly GCA_023566465.1 of Cottus gobio. Classification (NCBI taxonomy): domain Eukaryota; kingdom Metazoa; phylum Chordata; class Actinopteri; order Perciformes; family Cottidae; genus Cottus; species Cottus gobio. The sequence continues at coordinate 28,268,878 of CM042223.1, read as the reverse complement.
ATTATGTTTTGTCTACCGTAGAGGCATCCAAGAGGGCACTCCATGTGATCGGTGTCCTCTTACAACTCCTGCATGATATCTTAAAAAAAGGTTATTCCTCCTTTTTCATGGGTCCAGCAACTGGACCCAGACTCGTTTGACAGAGGGCTCAAAGATTGGTCTCTGTTTGACCTACGATGGTTTGTGGTCGTCATACTTCCTGCTTTGTGATCACATTGAATAGACTTTGAGTGACATCCACAGCGTATTCATTTTTGTTGCTATATCTACAAACTCTGGATGACAACAGCCTGGTTTTCCCCACTGGAAGGGTGGCTCTAGGCCGAGAGGACACTGAATCGTGTTTTATCTACCGTAGGGGCAACAAAGAGGGCACTTTTGCGGCATTTCTTTCGAACATTTGGGCAACACAATCCCTTCTGTAAACGCCCTGATCCCCCCACTGACTCCACCAGTTGCTCTATCTATAGACAGACAGCTCACGAACAGACCCTCAACATGGCTGAGAGCGCTTCGCTGTATGCCGTATATTATATTACAGTGATAAGCATGTAACTGTAACTGCAAGTACATTACCACCACACGGGCAGCTAAGACTGCAAAGATACGTACCTCTTACAGTGAGCAGAAATGGGCAACTATAATCAGTCCAAGTTAACTGAAGTCTAAACATATGTCTGGTCCACCAGCTGTCCCTGCTTGTAATCCCCGACACCCTCTCCACGTTCTCCTTTCTCCAGCGCAACAACCACACACCGCACACCTTATGTGGCCTCGGCAGTAAATCATAAAGCGATGACAGCTGTCATTCACTCTGCTGAAGTTTCCCTGAAGCAGGTGTCTTAAAGTCACCATGCTGAAAAGCTGACACTTTAAAGGGCGGAAAGATAAACAGCACAGAAAAGGGCGGGTTCTGTTTCATTCAGCGTGTACAGTAGTCTACTCATTTAATAAAGGCAAATGGAAATGAAGCAGACACTGATTTGACATAAAGTTGCATAAAAAGTTATCATGGATGTGCTTTAAGACATATCTGTTTGTCCACTTTTCATGATAATATTGTCCATTATCTGGAAATTCTCACATTGAGTGGTATCTAATTCTTCAGATCATTTTCATCTGTTAAAATCAATAGAATGCAATTTATTTTGACAGTTTTAGGCTTTATTAATTCTTTCAAAAAGGGGGCGGGGGGCATTTATTACTTTATTGTCTAATTCCAAGCAAACTAATTAGAATTGGCACCATCCAGTTCTATTGTATTGTGGTAAGCTCTGAAATCCTCATCCACCTGCCATGTGGTTTCGTTATCAACTGCTCCCTGGATCCATGCGCTATGTGCTAAGACAGAAGCTTGCATTTGGATTGGCTTATGGAAAAGCGGGTGAAGCCATGGCCACCTGTGTGGATAAAGACTGGGAGTGAATCCAATGCCTATCAGCCAGGATCTTTGTTGAAGCAGGGCTTACACTGTGTTATACCATCACGTATTGGATGGAGCACTGGTTTTAATCTTGTGACCAACAGTGCAGATTTTAAGTTTTAAACTGAAGTGCAAATCAGCGTTTTCTATCCAGTTTATAGGATTTAAATGGCAGTTTAGGAGTGAGTGCCACGTATACTGCAGCTGCTTTCCATATGCAATGTATTGTAATGTATAGTTGCCGTGTCGGTTTCCACTTGTTAAACACGTGGTCTCTTTTCAAAATAAACTCCCAACGTAGGTTTAGTTTTAAGGTTTCTGTTTCTTACATTACTGGAGTTAAGTAAGTTAAGTAATGCAACATGTAAACTTCTAAACATCTAATACTGATGTAAATTGTACCGCAATTGCATGGCGGTATTTGAGTTTGGAACGACAAATGGTTGGTTGTGCAGTTGGTCCGTCCATCCAACACTTACAATGCTTTCACACCTGTTGTTTGGTTCATCTGGTCAATGAGAAACAGTTATACATTGTTGCATTTTAGTTCTGGTCCACTTCCTGCTCAAACTGTCTTTTTACTAATGAACCAAGAAAAGAAAACATGAAGTTTGACAGGTACCTCGCTTATTGGACAGGTTTGGTGATTGTTAATCTGCATCATCAGGACCCACTTTGGGGAAATCAAATTCCTGCGCTTTAATGCTTCTGATGCCTATATGATCTTTGATGTCACAAACATTTGACCTGTGCTCTGGACAAATTAATTTGACCTGTTTGGAAAATGAATGTATATAATTTGACTTGGATTATGAACCAGGATGTGCTCCAACATGTGTGGAGTAATAGCAGCCTCATGCGTTGACCAAACACGCCGAGCCAAACCCTAAGGGATCGGAGTTGTATTTGCCTGCAGGAGTAAGTGGCAGGATGCTACAAATGGTCAATAAGTACATTTGACATAAGTTGCTCCATAAACACAGATGTGGTTACCTCTGTGTTTAGCAACTGTCTCTCATTACAGTAACTCAACACAACTGGCTACCGATGAGAGCCAATTCATTCAACCCACATTCTAATGAGGGTGATGTTTAGCTAACCCAACTGATTTTTGTTGGAGCAGCACAATTTAATCAGCGACATATAACAGAGCACCTTCAGTCTCAGTGAGACCAATTTGAACATTTGGATCGGAAACTCCTAAGGGTAGAGTTTCTGTTCGTGAGCTGTCTGTCAACATGTAGAATAAATCAGATAGGCCCATAAAAAACAGCTTCTTACACATGCGTTTGTTGTGAGGAATGGCCGGCCAGCTTTTTTTTCTCGCCCATCATGGAAGATACTCACCCCTTGGGGCCATATTTAAGTATGTGCTGAATCTACAAACGAAAAATAACCTGTATGGAGGCCACTAAAGAGCGCCTTTCAATGCAGATTAAGGGTAGGCATTATTTTTTTCTTTTGTATTTTGCATTCATTGTATATTTTCTTTCTTGTTTTTTTTGTCTCTGCAGAATGCAGGAGATGTGGAGAGCACCGTAAATATCCTAAATGTCCTGGATGAACTTCTGTCTGCTGGTAAGCTCATCTCAGCTTCTGCCCACCGAAGTGCATTTGTCATGGCAATGTCGTGTACGGGAATAAACACGGAGACAGTGTAAAAGCCAACAATAAGACAAATAACAGAGGGGAGAGGAATGATGCAGGAAAGTGAGACATCTAATCTGCTTAACTTAATTAGTTTCAAACTCTTAAAATGTATGAATCACCTTAATGCATAAAAAAACCTGAAAAAATCCTGAAAACATTTTGGAAAATAATGTCATTGAAAGATTGAAAATACATAATAAAAATACTTTCTTTTTTTATTCTTTCTTTTACATCCTGCTTAAAGTATGATTTCCCATAACTGCCTTGTTTAAAAGGACATCGTATCTGGACAATGATGTTTCTGTGTTTTAATGTGATTAAGTATCCAATCATCCACTACTGTTGTAAAGTCTGGAATCAGCTTTTATATTGTTGTTTCTCTTCTTTCCTTCAAAAGTAACTAATTCAGCAGAGATAAGACAACACATATATATTTAAATATGCAACAGTTTTGGCCCCAAAAGAAGAGAGAAAATAAAATGGCCATTAAGTCGATGTCCCCACAATTTGTTTTCCAGTCCAAAAAAGTGTAATTGACCCTTGCTCGTTATTTAACCACAACGGTGCAACTAGGCAATACATATTAAAATAGTCGGATTTCTACTGCAGTCAAATCAGTGGCTAGACGGAAAAGGTTTAAACTGATTTGTCACAGTATGCTCAGCTGATCTTCCAATCGTGCTAACCCAAGACGAACCCTACATTTTGTCTTTTTGAACCATTGTACGATGTTTTGTTCTCAATGTACAAAAGTAAATATCATTTATTTGTAAAGTGGACTTGCTACAACATAAAAGTACGAAAGACCATTCAGACATAGAGTAGCCCTCTCAGGCATCTGACAGGACCCAAACAAGGTTTTGGCAATGTTGGTTCTCAATTCAAAGTCATCTGCTTTGGGTCATCATTTATTCACCAAGTCGTTTTCTGCTTTTATCCACCTCAGACACACTTGTTTTTCACTTGCATTCCGTAGGGTTTTTTTTAAGTTCAAATTGAAAATACTTAAGGAAAGAAGGTGGCTGGAAAAACCCTCACACACTGATCAGTGTTGGGTCTTTTCCTACACTCCACTCTGCTGTGAATGGAAACAACCTCAAATTAAGACTGAAAGTCAACACTTCAGTCTCAAAGTCTGTGCTTCATTTCCAATCCAATGTGCTTACAGCCAACAACAACCTACACGTCTTAATACTGTAAGAGTCAAATTGTATGAAATAAAGTTAATGTATGAGTTATGACCACTAGTCGGCGCTGTTCGGACGTCTGGAGGTGAGAGGGTGAAAAGGAGGAGAGAAGAAGAAGACGGGAGGGGGGTTGAAGGACAGTTGGGATGTTGAGTGGTATTAAAGTTATGAGGAAAACCCAGAACGTGTTGGACTGAATTATTCCTGCTGATACACCCACGTCGCTTACACTGGTGGCAGCGGTGGGATTGTGTCTTTTGCGGAATATCGTCCCTTGGGATTCTGCTCAACTTTGTGTGTAGCTGAAGCTCAATGCTAACGGCTAACGACAACCACGCTACCCGCTAGCTTAGCTTTAGCTTGAGTTACAGTGAGCCAGCTAGTCTTTTACCGTCTCAGTGTGGTTATTTTTTTTGTTAGCTTCAAGTGAGCTTAGAAACCGTCTCTCGGTCGTCTAGTTCTGTACGAAAGCTATAAAAAAAAGAGGAAGAAAACTCATGTCTGACGATGAATCACTCTCCGCTGGTGAGCCGCAAGCCAGCACGAGTTCAAGAGGAGCTCCAACGCCAGTTGTACCGCCGTCCAGAGCATCGGGAACGCCACGGGGCATTCCCTTACCGCCGCCTTTTCACAACGATGGCCGTGAGTCTTTTCAACTGTGGGTTCGTCGCTACGAGGTAATTCAAGAGGCCCGTTACAAGGACAGTGGTGTGGATTTGAGTACAGTGTTAGCAGCTGAACTACCCACGAGACTACCGCCAGAACTGTTAATTGTTTGGGATAATCTGCCTCAGGAAACTCAGCGGTCTTATACTGAAACAAAGAGGCATTTGCAGACAGCTTTTGGCCAAAAGGATATAATTGCATCATTTCAAGCATTCCCGAATACCCGTCAAAGATTGCCTAATGAAGCAATGGAAGTTTATGCTGCGGATGTTTGCAGACTGGTTAAAGAAGCTTTTCCTGAGTTTGAGCATAAAGCTTCAGAGTATATGAAAATGTCTCGCTTCATTGCTGGTCTGGATCAAGAGCTTCAAGTAAAGTGTCATGAAAGAGGAGTAAAAACCTTCACTGAAGCTTGTGAAGTTGCATCCCAAGCTGAGCGGGCACGCCAAGGAGCAAGATTGGTAATGCCAGTGTCCCCAGCTTATGTCACTATCAGAGATGTTGACCAAACACCGTCAGTTAATTCGGTACGTGAAAATGACCCTGAACTCAGAAAAGCTGTCCAGAACCTGACTACTACTGTAAAATGTTTAAGTAATGATCTGGGTGCTTTGAAATTAAAGCTGGATGAACAAAGTAGCGGGCACCACCGGGAAAGGAGCATGCAGATGCGTCCTCATAGATCTCCCTAACCTCATGGGAGGAGTCCAGATAGATCCACAAATGCATGGAGCTCAGGCTATGGGCATTCCCCATCCAGATATTCACGTTCCCATTTTTCTCCAGAACGCTCCCTTCAGGTAAACCGCCACCATCAGGATTTCACCCGCAGAGAATCTGACAGGTACCGACAACCTTATAGAGATACTCACTACTCAACCCATGCCAGTGACCCCCACGAGGAAAGGAGATGGCGACAAACTTCTCCCAGCAGACATCACTATGAATCGCAGAACCCCAAGTCCCTATTCATTCCAAGAGTATGAGGACAAAGGCCAGCAGAGCCCCGCCAACACTGATTACAAAGATCATAGCAGACATGAGCAGGGAAACGGACATTAGCTGATGATGCGGGGCACCCGTCAGCTACTCCCCCGGAAGCCCCTGAGGTCTGCCTCACTGAAACAACAGACAACCTTCGACAAGAGACGACCCCTAATGGGATTACAGATATACAAATTCCCCTGGCTGAGAAAAAAAAAACTGACGCCACTATAAGTAAAGATGTCACCTCCTATGTAAATGGCATTGTTGAGGGCACTGATATGCACGTCATGCTGGATACGGGCTCTACAATCTCTTTTATAAGTGAGCAGACCAAAATGTCAATACCTTCTCTGGCAAGAGGACCCATAAAAAAGAAGTTCATCATGTCACAAGCTGTGACTGGCCAAAGCTTAGATACATTAGGTATGGTAGATGTCACTTTTAAGCTAGGGTCTCAAACGCTACAACATGAAGTACAAGTCATCAGAAATGTAAATCAAGGTTTTATATTGGGTTGTGATTTTCTCACTCCTCACAATGTTATTTTAGACATGGGGAGGGGCCTGTGCTATCTAGGTGAGGAGGTCCTGCCCCTACTTAGAAAAAGTGATCTGGCACCTGCTAGTTGTACAGCACAAATAATGGAAAACATGACTATTCCCCCACGCTGTGAAATGGTTTGCAAAGTTGCCCTGATTTCTCCTGTAATCAATGCAGGCCTTTCAGGCAGTTACAGCGGCTGCCTTGAACCCCGGCAATCAGAGATGGATGGTGTGGCAGTTGCCCGCACACTGTCTATTGCTGAAAATGGCTGTACTGTTGCACGGATCATCAACCCTACACCCACCCCTGTGGTGCTGCATTCAGGTATGCTATTGGGACAGTTTACTCCGGTGTCACACACTGACATAAGTGAAGAGTCAGCCCCTGTCTGTAATGTGTCCACTTGCCCAGTACGGCCATCTAGTCCGCCAACTAATGTCATCCAACCTACTAAGCTGCCTGTTGATGCAAGTGTGGTAATCTATCAAATGCAGAGAGGTCCGACCTACACAACCTGCTCTCGTCTTACCATGATGTCTTCAGTAAAGCCAGCACAGACTTTGGTAATACAGACATGGTCAAACATAGCATCCACACAAAAGATGCACCCCCAGTTAGGAAGCGGGCATATCGTACTTCTCCAAAAATGCAAACATTGATTCAATCACATGTCGATGAGATGTTGGAAAAAGGAATCGTGGAAATGAGTCACAGGCCCTGGGCAGCACCTGTGGTGATGGTCAGGAAAAAGGATGGCACATGGCGTTTTTGTGTAGACTACAGAGGCTTGAATGCAGTCACAGTAAAGGATGCACACACTTTGCCCAGAACAGACGACACCCTGGATGCACTCAGCGGCTCATCAGTGTTCAGCACGATGGATCTCTCATCAGTGCAAGTGCAGCAAGTGCAGCTCGAGGAACAGGACAAAGCAAAGACAGCTTTCACCACAGGCCGAGGACTTTACCAGTTTTGTATGATGCCTATGGGCTTGGTAAATGCACCCCCCACTTTCCAACATCTAATGCAGCTGGTGTTACAAGGTCTCTCATGGAAAACATGTCTAGTATATCTTGATGACATTATTGTGTATAGTCCTAGTTTTGCTGTTCATCTTCAGCATTTGAGGGAGGTGTTTGATCGCCTCAGAGCCGCTAACCTCAAACTCAAACCCTCAAAATGCAGTTTTGCAGTACAAGAAATTACATTTTTGGGACATGTCGTCTCACCTGCAGGACTAAAACCTGACCCAAAAAACATTGAAAAAGTGAGAGACTGGCCTACTCCCAAAAACCCTACGGAAGTAAGAGCATTCCTTGGGCTGTGCTCTTATTATCGGCGTTTCATCTATGAGTTTGCAAAAATGTCAGAGCCCCTGCATGCTCTCACTCAAAAAGGAAAGACATTTCTATGGACTGAGGTTGAACAGAGCGCGTTTGAAAGCCTCCGTCATACTCTGTGTGACACACCCATCCTCTCCTATCCAGATTTCTCACATGAGTTTCTACTCTTCACAGACGCATCCAGCACAGCCATTGGATGCGTTCTATCTCAGGTGAATGCAGACAACATGGAAAATGTCATTGCTTACAGCAGTCGTGTGTTGACGAAAACAGAGAAACGTTGGTCTACATATGACAGGGAACTGTGGGCTATTGTGTGGTCCATCCGGCACTTTCGCCAATATCTTACAGGCTACCCCTTTCGTATCATCACACATCACAAACCCCTTCTTTCCTTGAGGAAGATGCCTCTGGATTGTGATCCTACGGGTCGTAGGGCTAGATGGGCTCTGGAAATTGACCCCTATGAGTGGACAATTGAATATCGACAAGGAACTAAACACGCCAATGCTGATTCTATGTCCCCCTGACGCCCCCTGACAGCTGGAGAAACCACCTCTATGGTTGCAGTCAATCAGGTGAGATGCATTTCAATTCACACTCAAACGGACAAGGCAGAGTCGCAGATTTCAACCTCTGTTCAGGCATCCTGCTCAGAGTCTGCTCTCACTACCTCACCTACGGCAGACATAACATCACGTGTGCGGTCTGTTTCATCTTATATTGCAGCGGTAACGATGGGCAATTCACTCCTGAATATGAACAGCCAGTACCTCATCCAAGCTCAAAAAGCTGATCCTGTGTTGCAAATAATCATGGATTGGGTGTTGACTGACAGTAGGCCACCATTTTCAAATGTTAGAGCAGCCTCACCTGAAATGAGAGAGTATTGGAGAGAGTTTCCGAAGCTCCGCCTTGTTGATGGCCTCTTATGTCGCAGGGTCAGACCCCACACCAGGTGACCTTGTGTTACAAACTGTAGTCCCCAGTAGTGTGCAGAAAGAGGTATTCCAAACATTACATGGTCATTCACTCTCTGGACACTTTAGTGCACAGAAGACACTGCAAGGGGCACACGCCAGATGCTATTGGCCTCACATAACACGTGACATCACGCAATGGTGTCTTGAATGTACAGCCTGGGAAGCACGGCGACCACAAACGCCACACCAACGGGCCCCTATGCAAAACATAATCACATCTAGGCCTTTTGAGAAGATTGCGGCAGACCTGACAGAGTTACCACTTACTCACCGGGGTAATCGCTATGTACTTGTTGTAATGGACTATTGTACTAAGTACCTCAACTTGTATGCGCTTTCTGATCAACGTGCAACCACTGTGGCTAAATGTTTGTTTGAAGATTACATCAGCCATCACGGTGTCCCTCAAAGCTTGCATACTGACCAAGGTCGTCAGTTTGAATCAGATCTTGTCAAAAACCTGTGTTCCCGCCTGGGAATACACAAAACACGGACATCCCCATATCATGCCATGTCAGATGGCATGGTGGAGCGGGCAAACAGGACTATAAAGGACCAGTTGGCAAAATATCTATACAACAGAGGAGGTGAATGGGACGATCATCTGAAACAGGTGGAATTTGCATATAACACCAGTGTTCACTCGTCCACCAAACACACGCCTTTCTCCCTGGCACATGGTAGAGAAGCCCGTCTGCCTGCTGATGTCCTGCTTGGAGACTCCCCAGGAGTCTCAAATGCCACTCCAGGTACTCCGAGTGAATATGCCAATTCTGTATTGAGGAGACTGTGTGCTGCATTTCATTCTGTTGCGCAAAACATTGAGGCAGCAGGTGCTCTACAAAAGCACTACTATGATCGTCAGGTGAAGCACACGGCCTATGAGCCAGGTGACTTGGTGTGGGTTGACCTTCCAGCCCTTGCTAGACAAAAGTTGTCACCAAAGTGGTCGGGCCCATTCAAAATACTGCAAAGGTTAGGCTCAGGCAATGGTGACAACGGAGTGGACTATGAACTGGTGGACCAGCAAGATCCGAGGGCTAAGCCTAAGGTTATTCACTACAACCGCCTGAAACCGTATCGCTCTGCCTGGTCAGCTGGGAAAGATTCGCCTGTACCTGTAGGAGGGCCTGCAGCAGAAAACAACCCGGGTCCCTCATGGCCTACTGCACTCGCAGGCTCCAGACCTTATGTTTACGGGACTCCTGCCATACCGAGATGCTCTGCGCCTCCGGATAGGACTCGGTCTAATGTGTGTCCTCTGACTAAAGCGGCAGCCACTAGCATAACACCTGTGGGACACGATACTGGCACAGGATCTGCCAGCGAACTGTCTCCGATAGTGTTGCCTTTCGAAGGAGTAAGGACCAAGTTCGGCCGCTGTGTGCGTCCCCCAGTACGTTATGGAACTGTGGTCTGACCTTTAGCTCGTTCCTGCTGGTGGATTAACAAGCATGTTAACATGAATAGGGAAAGACTGTTATAAAGAAGAAAAAAAAAAAGCATTCTGTTCTACTATTTGTTATAACCCTTACGGTTACTCCTGTGTATTACCATCACCTGTTTATATTGATATTTCGAATATGTTGCTGAGTGTACCTGAGGTATAAATTCAGTTATTTTGAAGCGAGGACGCTTCTTTTTGTAAGGGGGGAGGTGTGTAAGAGTCAAATTGTATGTTATAAAGTTAATGTATGAGTTATGACCACTAGTCGGCGCTGTTCGGACGTCTGGAGGTGAGAGGGTGAAAAGGAGGAGAGAAGAAGAAGACGGGAGGGGGGTTGAAGGACAGTTGGGATGTTGAGTGGTATTAAAGTTATGAGGAAAACCCAGAACGTGTTGGACTGAATTATTCATGCTGATACACCCACGTCGCTTACAATACCACTGAAAAGACAAGTCCATCCTCCATTCTCCCTTTTAAATAAAACTGGTTCTCTCTGGCCAACAAAGCATTAGTTTTCTTTGCAGTTATTTTGTTTCTCTGGAATTATTTCCAGCACAGGACACACCGGTATATTATCTCTCTCTCTCTCTCTCTCTCTATTCAGGTACAGATTGTCGGATCCACTACATGATCAGTAAAGGTGGCAGCGAGGCCCTGCTCACTGCGCTGGTCAACACCGGCCGCAGTTTCAGCCCTAACTACACCCTCCTGCTGCCACTGCTGCACCTGCTGGCCAAGGTTGGACACAGAGGTGAGGATGGATGAAAAGCAAAAGATTGTGCAAACAATATCCAATCAGTCTGGCGAGTACCCGTTGCCTTTGTTGGTTAGGTCAAGGCATGATGACCAAGATTGTTTTGGATTTGGCTAAGAATATCAGTTTCCCAAAGTTGGAAAAACATATTGTAACCGGAGAGTTCTGTTGAAGTCATTCTGCATAATAATTATCATGCTTATGTTTGTTGTATTTTTGGAGGAGCAATTTTTGGACTGAACAATGTACCTTTTTTTCTCTCCGGATAACAGGCTTTCAAATGGGCTTTTGTTCAATGGGATATTGTTTGGATTTTACAGGTTTTGAAATATGGGCCGTTGGAACAATGGCATGGCACCGGCGGAGGTACTGATCTAAGGGAACATATACACACTCCCACAGAACCCACTACTCAGAATTGCTGGCCTGCAAGATTAAACAAATAAACCCAGAGGGCTGCAGAAAGTGTGGATCTTGTCAGAAATTTGTTTTAAAACCCACCTTTTTAGTCAGATTTTATCTAATTACTGATTTTATTATACTGTACTTTATTTCACTCATGTATCTATTTGTCTATTCTTTTAAATCCTTTTATTTATTTAACTTGTGTTCTTTTTAACTCATAATGTTCAGAACTTATAGTTCCATTTAATATACGACATCATGTGCTTCATGCCCTTATTTGCTTATTTGGTATTCAGTTAATCCAAAAGTAAGAAAACTTTATCAAGTTACATTAATTTAATATAGTGATACTTCGATAAGGATACTAACTTTATTTATGTTAAGAGATAATGAGTAGGGTCATGGTAATAATTCTCACAGTTTAGTTATGGGGATAACCACTCACATCTGAGCTGGATCAATGAATAAAAGAAAGATGAATATTGAGCTCTTTAACTACGTCACATGCTCAGCTGATTCTGCGCTGTTCATGTTGATGGTACTCCGTCTACACATTCACGGATACATTCAAGGTGTGTGTCTCTTTTGCAGACCGCCGTATAGGTGTGAAGGCAGAAGACGCTGGCGCTGCGCTGCTGACCCTGAATTTGCTCAGACACAACGTCAAACATGCCAGGAGGGCCGCAGCCTGTCTCTGGGTGATCCAAGTCTTCTCTTCATCAGGTAGAACCGCACCCCCAAGTTGGGACACATCTCTAGTCTACAACTGGACAGTAATTCCCAAATTCACTAGTCTTTAATCTGAAATGTGTCCCCAAAGGGTAGCCAAAGTTAAGATCACAAACACACACTCATTTCTGTATTATCTTTGTGAGGACCGTCAACCACACAATGCATTCCCTAACCCTAAACCTGAACCTGAACCTCAAAACCAAGTCTTAACTTTCTTCAACCTTTTGAAGAAGTCAGGATCAGCCAAAATGTCCCCATTTAAAAAAAACTCCTCACTCTGTGGTTAACAACTTATTCCAGTCCTCACGTTGTAACAAGTACAAGGACACACACACGCGGTCAGGGTTCTCGCTGCGATGATTTATGGTTCACTTTTACTCTGCACATGTTTTTCCTCCGTTTATCTTCCCCTGTCTCAGTACTTCAAGCTTCCCACATTTTTGTATCAACTGTTTATTTCACCTTACAACATTTCCTATTATCTTTGTTGCCGATCTGATACACGCAGAGATGTGTCAACAAAGCCTGGACTGGCATCTGATACATCAGCTGTGAGTCAATACAGTGTGAGCAGTGTTCACCCACTAGATGTCAGTGAAGTAGCAACAAACCAATCACACAAACTGGATGTTTCAGCAACCCAACGCTGCAGTATTTATCATCTTCAACCGTGTGCACTTTGAATCTCATTCGACATTAGCATTACTTTAAAAGCAACCAGGAAAGGAAGAAACCTGGTTAAAATAAAATAATTTGTTTAATCATCATCTGTCCTAATGTGTTTTTTTCTCAGACATGTTTTACTTCCGGGACTCCAGTAATAACCCACAATAACTCTGGCATGACTTCTGCCTAGTGGCGTTAACCATTCACTGTTTTCTTCCCAGTAATGTAGTTCCCAGTCTCAGGAGCGTTCCATAGGACTGCATGAACACATGGAGTCGAGCTCCACTCTGCTAAGAAGACTCATGCAGTCAGGAGTGCTGGTGTCACTTATCAAACAGGCTTAGCAGCCTGGTAACCCAGTTTGTCTGAGAAGCAGGTGCAAATAGCACAGGTGCATAGGCATGGAAAAAATGGGGTTCATTCTTTAATATTACAGCCCGCTCTCACTGGTTGGCCCATGAATGATACGTCAATTTGCAAGTCATTTTATATTTACACGTCTTTTCTGTGCATATTTTAGTTTACATATTTATCTTAATCCCAATCATTATGTTTTTTTCCCAAAGCGTAACTAAGTGGTTTTGCAGCCCAAGACCTAACTCTGTCTGTAGTAGTAGCCTAAACATAACTGCAACAGGTTAGTGGGCGTTGAATGACACGTGAAAAGCCGGTTCGCAACATTAACCCCGTGGCGTAAAATGACGAGCAGAAATAGGTGCTCTATATTCGCATTCCTTTGAGATGGGGTTGCATACTAGCACTCAGATAGCAACAATAACAACCACCTATACATTATATTTCTACTTGCAGCATTGGACTTGTAATATGGTATATTGTAAGAGAAAAGACTAAATGTGTAAAATGAAAAAATAAAAATCAGGTATGAAGTCAGTTATAGTGTAGTATTTGGTTACAAATGTGTGTCAATTTGGTCGCACTTCAATGGCTGATGTTTACATGAGTCCCACCAATATATAATTATAGAGGACTCCTCCATCCAAAACACATGAACTTCATGTCAGGAAACTTCTTTACCATAAACTGATGATTCCAAACTCATTAGATTTAATTGAAACGATAAGCATTACACTATTACTCTTACTTTTGGCGTTCATGTTTTCAGTGTGTCTCATGGTTTCCCTACAGTTTCTACAGCAAACCTGATAGGAGCCAACCATGGACTGGATGACATCTACCGCCTCATTCCCCAGTATACCATCAAACACCTGCACTCCATCAAGTACGTATACCCGGTGCTTTCTGTGTTTGACCCTGACACCCACACATCTGGATCTCTTGGTCACTCATGCCCACCAAAGGATAACCGCACTGGAGCAAGTGGTCACGAACTGAAAGAGAGATACCTCTTTCCACACTGTGTTCTCATATGCGGATATTACATTGTGGGTACCTGGTTGTGCCATCTATAGATAGCGAAAGCACAATACACTTATCAGTGTAAAAACAAGATGGTGGGCTTCTCAACCAAGTCATTCCACATTTGATCAAGAGACTTAAGTGGACAAGGTTGTCTATTCATGGTCAGTAATGTTTGTAGTATGACACATTTATTTTACAATAGTACATACTAATTAGAATGGTTTGAGAACATTCGGAATTTATTTTCAGCTTTATTTGCATTTAAAGCACCTCAAGAGGTGTGACAGACAAAAGGGTACATTCCAAGAATATGGTGCACGGAAAATTCATACAGTCACAGATTTAGAGTCACAATTACATTGGTTTCAATGTTGTGTCTGCACATCAATGTTCAGGCATTGCAATAAACGGTGTTATACTTTATTACACACTGATGACATTATTGTATTACACAGTAAAATAAAAATAGCAAGGGGTAGTTAAAAATACCAAACAAAAGCTTGGGTGTTGACAACGGTACAGTACAAAATGATCACTTAGTCATCACCTCCGAACTAGCCTCCCAGATTTAGATCGCACGTGTCAGCTAATGTGTAAATGAGTGACAGTCGACGGGGGTTATGGCCCCTGACTGACCCACAACATGAAATAAAATCCTTCTCTCAGAACCCACAGCCACACCACAAAGAGAGGGCCACTGACATCCAATGACTTGTGGTTTCAAAGAGTTTCAAATCTGGAGCTAGAATTTGCATCGTGCTGGCGAGCGTAGGCCAACAAGAGTTATTTTCCTCAATTCCACAATTTTGGATGATTTTTTCAGGCATTTCACTGAAAGTGTAAACAGTGAACTTCTGTGCTATATGTATGGAAGTTTCTTCAAGGCAATCCAGAGATATCACTTTCACAAGAATAGTACGGACTTGAGGTCACAGTGATCTTTGGCCACCAAATTCAAATCAGCTCGTCCTAAAGCCAAAGTTAATGTCCGTGCCAAATTTTAAGAAATTTCCACACGGCGGGACAGAGGATAGGTTGTGCACATTTGAAGAAATTCCTCCAAGTGAGTTCTTGAAAGAGGTCACTTGTGGAGTGATGACTTTGAGCATGATGGGAATAAGGCACTATGGAACTCTGTCTGGTTTATCAGAGCCAGACATGTGAAATGCATACCGTCTCCATGCAGACTGCATGGCAGTGTTACAGTTTACGGGGAAACACCTTTATATCAACATATTCTTGGTCTCAACACTTCATTATTCCCCCTGCACTTGTGCGTAGACCCCAGTTCTTGTTTAAGCCACCGTGCTTCTCCTCTTAGCTCGTCTGTCTCCCTTCCATCTGTCTCTGTCAGAACTGATGGCATTTGGCTCAAATAGCTTGCATCCTCCAGTATACCCAGTGGGGCATGCCAAGAGCACCGGGAGTACCAACCTCTCTGCCTGGCTCTATCCCAGGCATTCCAGCCCCCGATCAGCCACTGGTGAACATGAAACTCTCTGGTGGTGTGAGGGAATCGGATGCTCTGACACAAATGTACTGCCCTCAGGGTGAGTCTCCTGTATAATTTCCATGCTGAAGCCAGCTGTTAATTGTCGTAACACAATTAGAAGACTCAGGGATTTCATATTTCAAAGCCGCCCGATACTTTAGGTAATTTGTCAGAATTGGCAGCTGTGAACTTCAGCAATGTAAGTGGAGCAACGAGGCAGAAGATATGCTGTTTCCCCCACCCCCAAGAGTGAGAGGCAGTTAGACATGTCTGTCACAGTGATTTATCCAATTATAGCTACGATATGGCATCCGTTAGATATGCCGGTTGGCTGCGGTGCACACTTTTTTAAAGCAGTAAAAGTCAGTCAGTCAGCTGTACAACTAAATCTGTCCATCTATTCTCAACTGTCAACAGCATTTAATCCCCCGGTCCCCTCAGTTAGACTGCGAGGCACCGCAGCACTCTTTACTATCCTCTTTTAAATTGTTGCAGGTTTGAGCTCCCGCTGACGACCAAGGAAGTATTTGACTTTGACAGGTTTTCATTCATATGTAGTTTTTAATGCGAGATGCTCAAATTCTTAATGCCACTTACCATATATGACCTATAAGGTATCATAGACTTGAATGTGGCAAACCTGCCTGCTGGTTCCCCAGTTACCTTTCCATTTGCTGACGTATTATTTACACCCCAGGGCAACATGCAGTCGGTCACAAGTACACCCGGTCACTGAATGAGGGCCAATTGTTTTATTCACAGCCGACTAACATCCAGAAGGTGAAGAAACCCTTTCATTACTTTGGACAGCGCCATGTCCACACACACACACACACACACACACACACACACACACACACACACACACACACACACACACACACACACACACACACACAATAATTGACCAATCAGATTCGACTACATAAATCCTTGTGCTGCGTTCACACTAAAAGCATTGCAAATTATTTGCGCGAGTGGTTACATGCAAAGTCAATGCACAGACACAAATGGTTGCGAACAACACAAATTTCCACCTGGCAGCGCAAATGGCGCGAATGACGCAAATGGCGGGGACTTCCAAGTCTAAAGCAGAACTAGTGGTTATTTCAATGGTGGATGGCGGTATTGTAGATAAGCCGCGCCCCCTTTCCGGAGCGAAAAACCGAATGACACAAATTAACCACATAAAGTCAAGCCAGTAAAAAAAGAATGTGGGTGTCAACGAAGCATTAGTCAGTAACATCCCTAGTATTTATATTTATTTATTGTATTGCTTGCCTCTTACCTGAACTGTATCTCAACATTCTGTCATAGACTGCATATGAAGTGGACGTAGTCATCGTGATTTCACTCATTGCTTTATGGTTTGCCGTTTTTGAATTTTGAAGGTTGAGTTAGGCGGAAGTTACCTTATTTGAAAGGTGGAGGAGTGACGTAGAGACGCCATATACGTCTATGGTAGTGGCAGCAACCTGTCAATCACAGTAAGCCCCGCCCTAAAGCATCCCCTGCTTTATGGTCTGTTTGACTCTCAATGAGCATAATTTACTAAATGAACATCATGCTGTATTGAAGAAGACTTGAAACTAGAGATTGAGACATAAACTCATGTTTACAATGTTTACTGAGGAAATACATCAAGAGAGAAGTAGAGTCATTTATATTACAATATGATTGGTCAATATTTGCTTAATGTTTTTTACTCACTGTTCTCTTTGTTTATGCCTAATTAAACAATATTTTGTATTTTGTTATAGTGTTTTTCTTGTTAAATTACATTACATTGTATTGGTTGATTTTAGAGAATTGTTCATTAACTCAAACGCCATGTAAGACTCTGCTGGTTCTACGTTTTTATGCGAGTGCTGAATAATAAATAAAGAGTAGCCTCATGTTGATGTTATTTAGCTTCTCTGGGGCTATCACCAAGATGCAGGAATATGTGCTGACGAATGTCTGATTGGGAACACGTGAGCAGGAGGTGAGGCGACCGCAGGATGAATAAAGGACAGGTGAAATGAATCACGCAGGAAAACACACAAAGACAGGACGTGAAGGTATTTGAAAGGAGAGTAGAGGCGATTAACAAAATAGAATACCCTCAGGAGCAGGGAGAATTATAACAAAGCAAGATAACATTGTTCTTCCCATCTTTACCCATCAAGAAACCGATAGATTGCATTTCGTGACTATTTTATGAACTGTATTGTTCTTCCGCGTTGGGTTATACTGGTCTATAATAACAATCTTTATTTTACTAAACCAAATCTCAGCAACTACATTTGAATCAGTATTGTGATTATCTGCATTTGCATGAAGTCAAATGTTCAACATACCATAGAATATTTCACTTGGGAATATTAGTGAGACTTTAAACTGACTATTTAACCTGCAATGTGGTTTTAAATCTTGTTTGGTACTCTTTTTTTCAAACAAATATGAATTATACTGTTTAAATGGAATTGATTATAATATCTCGTGGATTTGGAGGACTATTCATTTGATCCCTTCCACAGCTGTAAAATGCACACAAAGGACAACAGCTGTGGGCCGGGGCCTTTAGAGATGTGCAGTATTTACCATCCTCAGTAAACATAGCTCTAGTGGCTAAGAGGTCGCGGCCTCTTGTCACACTTTGGACGCCCTGTTAGTGACAACCTGCTAGCGACACTACACTGTGTCACATTCTTCATCTCGGTATGCACACACACACACACACACACACACACACACACACACACACACACACACACACACACACACACACACACACACACTCACACGCAGGCCCTGAGTCTTAATTAAGAATCACTTAGTGGTGGATCACCAGGGAGCCGCAATATCAATCGATCTGCTGTCAGATCTATACGCCTCTGATTTAACACCATTAGAGCTTCTTTATGTCCCCAAAGCACCACCTCACGGAGAGCATGTCCGGCCAATAAGTCAGTTGTTATTTAGGGACACTTAGAAAATGCATGTGAGGGGGAGAGAAAAAGAAGGAAACGAATAAGGGAGAGGGGAGGAAGACAGAGTGAAGGATGAGGGGAAGATGAAAAGAGAAAGAATAAGAGAGTTTGGGAATATGACGGAGGAGGGAAAGAAAGGAACTAAGCGAAGAAAAGAGGGAAAAGTGACAGTATGAATTATAATATAATTAATATTTGTATTGAATGGGTCTGACAATGTCCTTGTTAAGTATACATTATTATTGTTATCATTTTATCAATCAGAATCAGAACCATTTATTGTTTTCACATTCAAGGAATCTTTCCAGGCGGAAGGTGCATAACATTTAACATTTAACAATACAATTTAACAGTAAACAGAGTGCAATAAATGGGAATGAATGAATAAATATGTACAATTGAACAGTAGAATATAAAAATATGATAAAGTGCATGGTATGTAAGTGTAGTGTTAAAGTGGTGAGTGTATTTAAATATAAGGCTATGTGCAGGGGAGCGTCCAGTGGGAAATTGTCTGGGGGTGACAGAGTCATTAGAGTCAGTCAAGTCAGTGGGGGACCCAGGCTCTGCTAGGGGGACCCGGGCTCTGCTAGGGGGACCCGGGCTCTGTTGATGAGCCCGACGGCAGACGGGAAGAAACTGTTGGTGTGGCGTGAGGTCTTGGTCCTGATGGACCGCAGCCTCCTGCCAGAGGGGAGGGACACCAACAGTTTGTGTCCAGGGTGAGAGGGATCAGCTACAATCTTCATCACCCGCTTCAGGGTCCTTGAAGCAAACAAGTCCTGGAGGGACGGCAGATTGCGGCCAATCACCCTCTCGGCAGAGCGAATGATGCGTTGCAGCCTGGCCTTGTCCTTGGCAGTGGCTGCAGCGTACCAGACGGTGATGGAGGAGCAGAGGATGGACTCGATGATGGCAGTGTAGAAGTGCACCATCATTGTCTTTGGCAGGTTGAGTTTCCTCAGCTGCCTCAGGAAGAACATCCTCCGCTGCGCCTTCTTGGAGATGGAGCTGATGTTGAGCTCCCACTTGAGGTCCTGGGTAATGATGGAGCCCAGGAAGCAGAAGGACTCCACAGCTTTGACGGGGGAGTCACACAGGGTGAGAGGGGCTGGTGGGGCTGAGATCTTTCTGAAGTCCACAACCATCTCCACTGTCTTCAGAGCGTTGAGCTCCAGGTTGTTTTGGCTGCACCAAGTCACCAGGTGGTCAGTCTCCCACTTGTAGGCGGACTCGTCCCCACCAGAGATGAGTCCAATGAGGGTGGTGTCATCAGCAAGGTTCAGGAGCTTGACGGACCGGTGACTGGAGGTGCAGCTGTTGGTGTACAGGGAGAAGAGCAGAGGGGAAAGAACGCAGCCTTGGGGGGAACCGGTGCTGATGGACCGAGAGGCTGAGACGTGTTTCCCCAGCCTCACGTGCTGCTTCCTGTCAGACAGGAAGTCTGTGATCCACTTGCAGGTGGAGTCGGGCACATGCAGCTGGGAGAGCTTGTCCTGCAGCAGAGACGGGATGATGGTGTTGAAGGCAGAGCTGAAGTCCACAAACAGGATCCTGGCGTAGGTTCCTGGGGAGTCCAGGTGCTGGAGGATGGAGTGGAGGGCCATGTTGACTGCATCGTCCACAGACCTGTTGGCTCTGTAGGCGAACTGCAGGGGATCCAGGAGTGGGTCGGTGAGGGTTTTGAGGTGGGACAGGACCAGACGCTCAAAGGACTTCATGACCACAGAGGTCAGGGCGACGGGCCTGTAGTCATTGAGTCCTGTGATCCTAGGTTTTTTGGGGACGGGGATGATGGTGCGACTGTGGCTCAGTGGTTATGTTAGCGTATTCCAAAATTGTATGCCTGGTAGAAACTCCGGAAGAATTCAGCCGAACAACTTCTCTCATTTGGTAGGTTTATTTCTCTGGTCACAATCAAAGTATAAGCGCTGCAATTGCAAGAGCAGGGATTCGCTTCATCAACACGCAGGTTGAGAACAAAACAAACTCCCTTCCAACCGGACGTCCTGCGGTTTTATACATAGATTTTCGTCACAGGTTTCATCACATCATCCTAGCATCTAATTGGCTCTAACCTGTCAACGGGGAGGAAAGACACATGTCCTCCCCGTTCTCACAAGACTGGGGCTCCCATGGCCAGTCTACTGCACCTGGTCTACCATAATAATAACATATGTGGGTGTTGTGGCGGTGTCCGGCGTGTATCTAGTCTAAACAGTCAGCGGTTCCCCAGGGACCTCTCCAGCTTCATGATCCAGTATTATTATTATTCTGACCCTAAGCGACCTGAACAGGTTTCATAGACAAAAATGTACAATTATATTACGAATGTCATGATTTATATTTTCAGTTAGCAGGTCTGACTTTCAATGCTTCAGGGTGGAGGGGGAGACAGAGTCCGGGCCGGCCTGCCAAACCTGTATTTTGACTGTGTACAAGTCCTTGTCCCCACTCCTGAACGCCTGGTCCTTTTGCAGCCGTAGTTTTCTGAGTTCTGCTGTAAACCAGGGTTAGGGTCGTTGTAGCTCAACCTGGTGCTGGTTGGAACACAGCTGTCCTCACAGAAGCTGATGTAGGAAGTCATCCAGTCATCCAGACTGATGGTAGCAGTCCTGAAGACATCCCAGTCTGTACAGTCCAAGCACGCCTGAAGATCCTCCAGAGCCTCACTGGTCCACTTCTTGAACTTCCTCACCACAGGTTTCAGAGCTTTAGTTTCTGCCTGTATGCAGGAATCAGGTGGACCATGACGTGGTCAGAGTGACCCAGTGCAGCTCGAGGGACGGCGTGATAGGCCCCGCTGATGGTGGTGTAGCAGTGGTCCAGGATGCTCTCCTCTCTAGTCATTTAATAAACTGTTTGTACTTAGGGAGTTCATGTCTGAGATTACCTTTGTTAAAGTCACCAAGAACAATAACTAAGGAGTCCGGGTAGGTCCGCTCCACACCCTGTATCTGCTCGGCGAGGGTCCGCTGTGCCTCCTGCACGTTAAACTCCGGCCAGGATAAATGAAGCGAACTCACGGGGGGAGTAGAAGGGTTTGCAGTGGATGATAAGTAACAGTATGAGCAGTAAAACAGTAATTCTGATTCAGGCAACTTTATTTACAACACTGTTTTTAACATTACGTTATTACGGGAGAGGGGCCATATCAAGAAGACTCGGAATGACTCGACAAACTACAGGATGTGTTTAGGTACTTAATAATCAGCCAAATTATCATGACTATATGACTCTGAAGCAATCAACACAACTTAGCATTCAAAGACAAGAAAAAAAGACAGCTTTGCAGGTGAAACATATCCGTACAAGGTATCCACGCGAAAACTAGATTTGACCACTCCCAAAGGTGCTACAACAAAATCAGTCCCACTAAATGCTGACATCTATTCAGTGTGCCTATGTCAGTGTGTCTTTGGTATTCATCCCATTCGTCTGCACACTAGTGTATCCTGGACACTTTGCATGTTTAATTAAAATGTCTGAAAGTCTAACTGCCCCCCTTGGTTTATTTTCCAGGGCAGCCATCGATGCCTTTGCTGCTCTGCTGTGCACAAGTAAGTCTTTTTTCCTTCATCATTCCCCAGCTGATGGTTTCCATCATACTGGGTGTACGTCATCATCATCATCGTCATCATCATCACGATACAACACGACTCACGCCCTTACCCCGAGCGGCACACTGGCAACGCCTGTGTTCCTGAGGCCACGTTTTAATGGTGTATTCCTCTTCCTGCTCATGCTGTAGCATGGCATCTCACTGAGATACAGCGTACTGTGCAGCTAAAGCGGGCTCGAATAGGAGAAGCATTTTCCTCTATGTACAACTTAACAAGTAAAGTATGTCGTGTCTGAAATAGCCAACATAAACTGCCGTGTCTAGCAGAGGAAATGAGAAATAAAAAAGAAAGGAGTGGCATTTACAAGAGCTGTGTGCAGGTTTTGGAAAGGACTGTAGCAGAAAAGCAGACGGAGGGTTTAAAGTCAGACTCGGTCTGCGATGCAACATTAGTATGCTGAAGTAAAGCAGATACAATGTTAACCATGGTCATCGTCTTAGTTTAGCATGCTAACGTTTGCTAACTAGCAGTAAACACAGAGTCCAGCTGAGGCTAATGGGAATGTCATTAGTTTCACAGGTAGTTGGTCACAAACCAAAGCATGGACCCTTTTTATAGCCAACAGCGTTAATAATCAAATTATGGCCAGCATCAAATGTTCAGTTCTCGGAATGGATATTCCAACATGGGATTCAAGTTCTACAGAATTGGGACAGTTTCAGAGCAACAGGTGTTTCAGTTTGAGGAGTGAACACGTTTGCATGTGTCGTGGTTGCCCCGTAGTGGTAAACGGTTGGCCTATTCATGGGTTTTTAAAGGACACCTACGGGTTCTGCTTGTTTTCAACAGCTACAAACGCTTCGAGGAACCACGACACGTTCGGATGAGGAAGTGCAGCCAGGCTGGACAGATTTTACATCTCGCACAGGCTCAGTTCCACAATAAAAAGTAGCACCATCAGTCCAGTTGGACTGATCAGTCCACATCATCACTGTGCGGTTTTACCAGGTGAAGGGGTGATGTCACACTGATGTTTTCTGTAAACGCTTTTTTTTTTGTGGCAAGTTTGGACAAGCAGGAAAGATTATTTTGTTTCTCTGAGGCTGTGGAGGGAGATTGGAAAGGCACAAATTTGTATTTTTTGCCAGCAGTACACCTCCCACTCCACTGCTCCAATCAAAGCAGCAGTCCAGGAGCTGGAGGCCAGCATCAGGACAATTGAGGAGGGGCTGCACGGGGGCTCAGATCCTGTTACAGGGCAGTTGCTACAGGAAAAGAGGTTGGAGCTGAGCTCCTTCCTGCACGAGAGGGTGAAGGGGCTCTAGTTAGGTCTTGCTTCCTCCAGCTAAAGGACATGGACGCCCAAACCTCTTTTTTTTCAACCTGGAGAGATCGGTGGTAGTTGGTCAGATGGCATCAGGACGGGCAACGGGGATCGATGGGCTTTCTGCAGATTTCTTAAAGCACTTCTGGAGCATCCTCGAACCAGATTTGCTTTGTGTCTTTCTGGAGTGTTTTGGGACCGGATCTCTCCCTGGCTCCTGTCAACGAGCGGTACTTTCCCTGCTGCCGAAGACAGGAGACCTGGCGCTAATGAAGAAAAGGAGGCCAGTAGCCCTCCTCTGCACGGATTATAAGGTGCCCTCTAGAGCCTTATGAATTAAACTCAAGGTCATCCTGGACGTGGTTGTACACAGCGACCAAACATATTGTGTACCAGACAGGACAATTATGGACAACATTTTTCTCACGAGGGACATTTTTGATTTGTGCAGAAACAATAATGTGGACATGGGGATTGTGTCACTCGACCAGGAGAAAGCTTTCGACAGGGTGGAGCACTCTTATTTGTTTTCTGCACTCTGGGCTTTTGGTTTTGGTGATTAGTTTCTGGCTTGGGTTGGTCTTTTGTACTGTGGTGGTCAGTGTCTGGTGAAGACGGGGGCGGGGCTGAGTCGGCCAATCCCTGTACAGCGAGGGATAAGGCATGGATAAGCCTATTTAAGGCCAGCTGTACAGCCTGGCTATTGAGGCCTTGCTGTGGAGGTTGAGAGGTCGACTCAGCGGTCTCTCACTGCCCGGTTCCTCCGGTCTTATGCAGACGATATATGTGTGTTTGTCTCCAGTCAGGAGGACGTTCGGGGTCTGTGGGAAACCTTAGCGCTATATGAAAAGGCCTCATCTGCACGGGTGAACTGGGCTAAGAGTAAAGCTAGTCTGCCGGGTGGACTTTAGTAGGGGAAAGAGGGGCTGGAAGTGTTGGGGGTTTGTTTGGGCACCGAGGGGTTCCAAGCAAAGAACTGGGAGGGAGTGAAGGAGAAGGTGTCTGCTCGGTTATCTAAATGGAAATAGTTGCTACCCCAGT
Source organism: Cottus gobio (assembly GCA_023566465.1). NCBI lineage: Eukaryota > Metazoa > Chordata > Actinopteri > Perciformes > Cottidae > Cottus > Cottus gobio. The sequence continues at coordinate 28,244,320 of CM042223.1, read as the reverse complement.
TGTCGTATAGGGGAAGAGTTCTGGTTGCCAATAACTTAGTCGCCTCGACTCTTTGGCACAGACTCACTGCTCTGACACCACCGAGAGGCCTGATGGAGGACATCCAGAGAGCCATCGTGGACTTTTTCTGGTCTGGCAGGCACTGGCTCCGGGCAGCTGCTCTTTACCTGCCTGTTGATGAAGGGGGGCATGGACTAATTGACATCCAGTCAAACGTTGCCTTTTTAAGGTTGCGGACAGCTCAAAAGCTGCTTTAAGACTGTGGCCCATGCTGGCTGGACACAGCCCGACTGCTGCTGAGGAGAGCTGGCCGTTTGGGCTACGACGAGCAGCTTTTCCTCCTGCAAATGGAGAACTTCAACGTGACCGGTCTTACGTCTTTTTACAGCTCCGTACTGCAGGCATGGCAGATCTTTAAGACCACACGGACCACATCTGGTTCCTCAGGGGCAATAGCTACGAACAGGTACAGAGCACACCTTGATGCGGAGCTGGGGGAGGGGTGTTTGTTCTGCACTCAGAGTGAAGATGTAGTCCACCTGTTTGTTCAGTGTCTTCGTCTGGCAGACCTGTTTGCTCTCTTAAAGGATGTTTTCGGATTCTTGGAGAGGTGTTTTCTCGTGTTTTGTTCATGTTGGGCCCGACATACACAACCAAAAAGAAAACAACACACACTTTGATGAACTATCTCTCTGGTACTCGAAGTTGGGCATTTGGCTGACGCGAAGGAACCGGACTCAGGGTGCCGGCAGTGTTGACCTGGTCCCGGTCCTGAAGGTGGAGCACACATATTATCAGATGATGGACAATGTGACAGCTTTCAGCCGTTTTTGTGATTGTCAATGTATGCTATGTGTTTTTCTTGTTCTGTCTGAAATAGTTTTATTTGTTTATTTATTTATCCTCAGGGCTGAACGGATGAAGTGACAGTGTTTGGTTGTGTCTCCCTGTAAAGGAGCAATAAACTGAATTTGAAAATCTCTCCTCTCCAAGCTGTTCATTAAGAAGCGGATCAGATAACAGACCTCCAGTGGAGGCTTGCACACGGGGCCATGGTTACAACCAAAGTGCATTTTCTGCTACATTTATTTGCTCAGTGTCTAGACTGCCAGCACAGTTTGAGCTTTTAAAAAGGAGAGCGGATTGTAAACCCCTGATCGGAGAAACACGTTTCAGTGTTTGGATGACAGGTTTTGCTGTTTTTTGGGCTCAAGTGATGATGTGACAGTGTTTAATAACGAGATGTTGAAATCCAAAAACCTCTCCCCTCCTCTCTCGTCCATATCCTCTCCTCCATCGTCTCCCTCCCCCTCCTCTCCCTTCCTCCTCTCCCCTCCTCCCCTATAGTGGTAACTGTAAACAAATAAAAGGAAGGTTCTGGGACAGAAACCCTGTGTTGTAATGCTTCAGGTGTTCCTGCAGAGGTCACTTTTGCGCTTTGTCTCCAGTCTGTCTGGCATTTACAGGCTGAGCACCTGATGGTTTGCATCATGCATGCATGTGTGTGTGTGCGTGCGTGCGTGCGCACGCGCGCAAGTGCGTGTGGTTGTATTTTTATTTTTTCACACATGCTCATTACCATGTTAGTGTTTCTGAATGGACCTCTCAGTATAATACACACACACACACACACACACACACACACAAACACACATATTGCATTAACTTTTTTAATTCATTTTTTTTTGGTTCCACGCCACGATGCACCCCCCCCCCCCCCCACCCCACCTCTCTCTATACTATAATAATATATTATTACATTAAAAAAAATAACTTTTTCTTTGATTGTTCCACATCTCTTCATTCAAACGTATACAGCCACGCGGTGGTGTTCAGGGGGCTTGAAGCCTTGTCTTGGGAGCCCCCTGACTCTTTCACTTCCTTGTTCAGACCCTGTTCACATCATTCGACCAATCCAGTTGTTCTGACCTCCTCCCTACATGGACACACACAAGTTGCTGTTCTATTCAACAACAAATCGTGAGGTACCCGAATGGACCTAACCATCAAGCGTAACGTTGTGGAGCACGTTTCTTGGCTAGTTGATAATCAAGAAGGAAGCCTACACACTACGTGACCTGACCTCCAGAGCAGTAGCTCCCAGTAGGGGGACAGGAAACATATTTGATAATCCATACATTACGGCTCGGCCAAAAAGCAGTACACCTTTTCTATAAGTGGGAGAGGAAAGGTCAGGGGGTTATTGTCTTTTTTATTTATTCTTTCACAGCAGACAGTTTGAAGCTGTGAAAAACCAAAAATACCATAAGTAAAATATAGGATAGTCAAATTTGTACCATAAAGGACGGCCTTTAATTGAATGCATCCAGTCAGTGGTTGCAGGTTCACGTACTATATGCACCGGCACGTTTTTGCAGCAATAAGTGATAATAAAAATAAACCTCTTACAGACGAGCAGGACTACGACCGGCCTGTTTGTGACCCCGTGAGACTGCAGATCAGCTCTGGTAATAAAGTCAGCCCAAAACAAAGTGACGCTTTTCTGTTTCTCTCTTCTTTTCTTGTTGTGCACACAGTTTGTCTCTCTAATCCACTTGTCAGAAGCTCACGGTGTGTGAGGGGACGGTTTAGAGAGCCACTCCTCCAGAGGCAGTGAGAGCGATTCGGAGGGCTCTGAGCTTTTTTCAAGATTTATGCAATATTGTGCTGTGCTTCATGTCAAAGTGCCAATTTGCACAGAACATCAAGGGCAACGCGTTCGCTCATAAACTAGAACATCGAAATGAGCCCGCTCTCAGTGTTTCACTTTGATCTATAATGCAATGTTTGGAGTGAATATAAAGGCGACAATTACGCTAATATCAAGTCGTATTTGTAGATTTGAAGTATTTTTTCGTTCCTGGCGACCAATGTATTCTGAATGCAGTTTCTTTCCCTGATCCTGAACTCTTCTGGGAGCATATTTAATCTAACTACACTTAGTCTATGTTCAGCATCTCACCCACTGCACTGCAGTGTTTGTCTGCGCAGATGAAGACCTTTTTTTTTAAACATATTTCAGCATATACGCTTTATTTGTCAAGGTTATCATCTCCTCCAAATTAACTACAAAGACGGGTGTTTTTGGGACTCACAGATGAGGGTTCCTCCTGTTCGATGTTTGAAACAATTATTCAGAATTTCTAGTGCATCAATGTTTGGTGCAGATGACACAAGTGCTAATACTTTTTCCCCTTTTTGATAGCCCCCATACAGCAAATGTGTATGCATCTCCTTTTGTGTGTGTTTCAAGTGTGCTGCCACGTATTTGACAAGTTTGGAGTGAAGCCAATATAATCTCTGAGAAACACAAACTATGACGCGCTGGGTTCCCCTCCAGCGTCAGAGATGTGTCAGGGACGGCCGGTCAGAATCCGCTTGTTACACGTGTAGTGTCTTTTCAAAATTAACGTCCTTGTTCATATGACTCGTTAGATGCATACGGGCTCTTTTCTAAAGAATTGTATAACCTAGCTTTACTTGTTTTTTAGGTGAACGTACGCAACAAAAAATACCGAGTTAGGTTTAGAAAGAGCTTATGGTTAGAAAATAAGTAAAAACATGTACGTTTGTAACAGAATTTATGTTGGTTAATTTATGCAGGTCATTTTGGTTCCTATCACTGTTCAAAGGCGTGTCATAACGCTCATTCGTTCGATGTGACTTCACACTGATGATTCTGACTGGTTTTAGTGCATCAGCCCTGAGATGAAGTGATGACCTCTCCAGGTGAACCAATCCTCCTGCTGGTAGAGACTCCTCCAGATCACAGCCAAACCCAAACAGCTCCGGTCCTCCCTTCCCAGACATCATGATGCACGATGGGTGGGTCATAGTTTCCTTTATCGGTGTCTTCGTGTGGGCCATGGAGAATAAATAATGAATAAAGGAATAATTTAATATTTAATTCTATAAAATCTAATTGAAACTGTGGTTATTGTTTCCTGATTAAATTATCGCAATGACTTTCCCACATAATGAAAACTTGTAGAGGGGACGGAAATTAGTGGCACAAATAAGATGAGACAAGATAATGACACAACAATTAGCCATCAGTTGTCATTCAGCAGAAGTCTAAGCCCCGGGACAGCTCCTGGATCAGCACTCTGGACAGCGACCGCATCTTCCCCCTGGACCTTTACTCACACATTTTCTGTTTGGAAGACTCAAACCGGTTCTGACAAGTTTGAGTTCACTACTTCTGCACATTACATGCACAAAGTGGTTTATTTTGGTGTTGTTGACAAAATATACTTCCAACAAAGGTTTACATAGTTTTAAGGTGTACTTATGCAACAAAAGTACTTGGTTAGGTTTAAGTAAATATTGTGGTTTGGTTTAAAATAAGTTTGGTTAGTAATGCAACATAATTATGTTTGTTACATAAAATAAGTATGTTGAGCGCTAACATTAGCTTAATGCAAACCAGAAACTTTATGCTACCTAATAATAATATATTTATCACATCAATTAAATATCATATGAACCTTTGATTGATTTGCATTAAGTAACTTATTTTATTGTGGACTTCCTCAAGGTCAATGTTTCACCTTATTGCAAGACTGAATTGTCACAACTGTCATACACATTGAAGTTTTATTGTACTTAAGCTAATGACTATGACTAATTATGACTTATGACTAATTGATTAATTAATTATTTGTCAGTGTCCCAAAGCCCAGGATGACATCCGCAAAAGTCTAGTTTTGTCCACCACTAAATGATTATCAGTTTTTTATAATGGAGTAGTAAAGAACCCAGAATATATTTAAATTTATGAAGCTCAAATCACAGAACCTTTGACTCAATGTCTCAAACTGATTAAGCATAGCAGATGTAGTTATATGTTATAAACCGTTGAGATTGGCTTGACCTTTTGTGTTGGAGCTGCTGACCTGCTGTTGAGTTGGTCTGTGGTTGGTTGGTGGATCAGGGCTTTACAAATTGGTATTTGCATTCACAGTTTATTTGGCTGAAGGTGTAAATTAAACTTGGTATCAGTTTATCTGAATTATTGTGTTTTGACGTATGAGAAAATGTCTTTAATTGTGTGAGTGAGTGTCTGAAAGCTATTTTAAAGCTCATGATATGGCATGGTAAGACTCCACTAGGCTTCCTTATTTATCTTATTTATTTATCTGTATCGCTTGGCTAAGAATGCTTCACACACAGATGACGGTTTAAGTGTTTGTGTGTGAGTCACAAGGCTGAATGTGTTACTACATTAGCGTAGATGAGGACGTTCGCTGTTGCTACTGGCTCTCTTTTGTCACCTCAGGGCTCTGTTCTTGGAACCCTTCTGCAATTTCCTTTTCACATCCTATCATTTCCTCATATAGGTCTATTGGTGCCGATTGTGTGTTTAAGGCTCACATGGATGACATATGTTATGACTGATTCTACAGCGATCCTGATTTAGCACTGCGCTCCTATGACATTGTTGGACTAACGATGGAGAACAGAAAAAGGATTTAACATTGATGCAGCTGTACCAGAGATATCCTTTTTTTCATTCCGCTCATTCTTCTTGTCAAAACCTTGTGCCTATATTACCCACCATGCAACGGAATCGCCAACAGTTATGATGTGTTGTGCGGACATATGCACATTTTGCATAAGAGTTGCCGAGAGGAGTCTGATTGTATAGATGTCTTGAAAACTACTTCTCACTTGATTTATTACCTCAGTAAACATGAACACCAGTTTGTGGTCTCAAGTCTTCTTTAATAAAGCATGTTAATTTAGTAAATTATGGTTAATTTAGAGTCAAATAGATCATTAGACGAAGTATGTTTTCGGGTGGGTGCTACCTTGTGATTGACAGGTTGCTACCACAGCGTGTTTTCAGCTCATGAAAGTTAATTCTAACATTTCGGTTGCTCAAACAATTCTCATTCAGCAGTCGGTTGTACTTAGCCCCCACCCGTTTGTCACTTCTGGTTGCTTAAAACCAAGATAGTGACATCTGAGATGTTTAACTCAAGGCTTCAGAGCAGCATCACCACTGGGTGACATCACGGCCACTGGTGTCTAAATAAGTGTTTCAACTGTGAAAAAAGAGATAGCTGACCCAAAAGCAGCATGATGTATGTATGCTACAACTATATCTGAGCACTCATTGAAATACTCATTGAAATACTTTGTGAGGAAAATTACCATATATGGTTACTTGCACGATAAAGGGCTGGATTCGTACACATTGCTGGATTTCATGCGGATTCGCTCAGCCCACACCCTGTCCAGTCAGCCATTATTGAAATCGGTGTCAACAGAGGAAGTGGCGCTAACGTCTCATGTGTCCCTCCCTCACAGAGGCCAATGTTTGCTCGGTGGTATCCAAGGGTTACGTCTCTGGCCTCTTGCGGCTTTACGAGGACTGGCACGGCAAAGGAGCTCATCACGCCGCCCTGGGAATCTGCCACTCGCTGCTGCGCTGCCTCCATAAGGTCACTCACAGTACTGCAGGCAGACAGGCGTTCGTATCCCAGGGAGGCATCCGCATGCTGTACGGAACGACACAGGTAAAGTTCAAATCATCCTTTTCGTGATTATTTATTTTCCATTTAGTTTTTTGCCCGTTCCTGCCTTTGGGATAGACCGTGTTGAGGCAATGTGTCTTTTCTTCTTCTTTCTGTCTTAGATATATATTTTTTTAGAAAGTACTGTACTGTAGTGCAATGTCTAAACATTGCAGAGTCTAGTTTTTCTCTATTCGTGGAGGTTTTCCTCATCTTTAGGGCCCGTTTGTTCCAGCCTGAGACAGAGAGTCATACTGTGAACAGCTACTCTGAGGTCTTCTCTGGGTTACCTGTCTCCTGCTGTCACCCAGACCAGGTCCAAATAATATTCAGTCTAAATGGTTTGGGTAGCGTTCTGCTTTTGCAATGGCTCCATTTTTCTGAAACTGTTCTGGGAGTCGAACTGAACAAGTGTCCCAAGGTTCATGCTTCTTATAAAGAGAGGAACACCTCATTCTGACAACCTGGTTGCATTATGATGCGTTCAGGCCCTGTTCAGTGAAAATGTGTATTAGGTTAAAGTACAATGTCAGTGTTCACATATAATCTCGTAAAATGAAGGTCACTTCTTCGTATTCCAAATATGGTAACGTAGTACGCTCATTGGTTAAAAAAACGACATCATGGTCCACAAACCAATGGCTGACATCACGATGACTACGCCCACTTCTTAAATACAGTCTACGGTTCCACCCTTTCCTTTTGTCCATAACCCTGTTGGCAACCACACAACGGTCTAAAAGGAAAAGTCAACGTGACTCACTTTAGAGTCAAATAGAGTTAATTGTGTCATGTTTATAACACTATTACACAATAATTATAAACATAAACCATAAGCATGACTTAAAGTGACTCAAAAACGACTAAGTATGGACCCCGAGTTAGGAACTAACTAGAAGGCTAAACTCGACGGTTTTAGAATCCTTAGAGCAGGGGTGCCCAATACGTCGATCGCGATCGACCAGTCGATCGCCAGGGTAGCGCGGGTAGATCGCATGCCATTAAAAAAGAAAAAAAAAAAAGTATCTTCCCTACGACATTTGCCACTTGATTGATATACAGACCAGCCAGTGTGTAAATCAATGTCCATCACCACGGACGGTGCGCCCGCATGGTCGGCGCTTGAATGCATTATTTGCGCTTCTCTACTCCCGTGAGTTTACTCAACTTTATGTGGTTAATTTGCGCCATTTGCTTTACTCGCGGCTGAAAAGGGGCAGGGATATCTCCGGGGCTTATCTCCGTGGCTTATCTCCGTAAAAGCGGTACCATTTCCGCCATCCACCTTTGAACTAACCACTAGTTCTGCTTTATAGTTATTGTGGAAATCCCTCAAACGTCGGACCATCAGACGCCCCCGTGTCCATAATATCATCTGTAGCCGCACAACAGCGTCTGAATGATGGCTGCTTCCAGCGCTGCTTCAGGTGGACCAGCAGCAGTTTGATTCAGCACCGGCAGGACAGCAGTGATGATGCGGCGCTTCTCAACGCTGATTGGCTTTCACTACGCAAATCTTTCGCCCAAGTTATTCGCGTCATTTGCGCTGCCCGGCGGAAATTTGCGTCATTCGCGTCTGTGCATTGACTTTGCATGTAATCTACTCGCGAATAATACGTGCCGCATTCAGTGTGAACGCAGCATAACCCTGGCTGTTTCTATTCAGTGCAAGTCAGAGTAAAATGTAATGACCAAAAATGTACAGAATTATATTGTGTCATAAGTTATGCAAGGTACGCCAATATTGTAAATATAAAGTATACTCGGTATATTAATACATTAATAATGCTATTTATTAATATATATCTATATAGATTTATATAGATATATATCTATATAGATAGATATTTAGCATTATTAATGTAGGTATATCTTTTTGACTAGGTCATTTTAAAAGTAGCTCGCAAGCCAAAAAAGTGTGGGCACCCCTGCCTTAGAGCCTACAGAGTCAATACCAACCATTCCACTCTCACACAAAGCATCGCAAAGATATGCACAAGAATGCCATTTGTGTCCAGCAAAAAATATGAAAATTTACTTACTTATGGCTGAAATATGAATATTCCAGGCCTTCCTGCTCCCTACTGACAGCTAAGACTAAGGAGCACCATGCTGCAGTGAAACGAGCCCCGTTCAGGGACCACCGAGGACTGTGGGAACTTTTATGCTTGAGCGGAGTTAACATGAGTTCTCGACATTTATTTAACTAAAATAATTATTAAAAATACTTAACTTCACCCAATCAAAGCCAAACTTTGCACAGATACTCCTACAATATTGAGCTATCTTATAGTATTTTAGTGTGTTCATATCGACGTGTAAGGTAATACAAATTAATAGGGATGCACCGATACAGATACCGGTATCGGGGTCGATACTGCGTTAAAATACTCGTACTCGTATCGGTTTCAATTGCCGATACCAAGAACCGATACCACTCAACAGTATTTCACTACAACAAACTGGTCGCGCTTTGTGGAGAAAAAGATTTGTTGTCCTACCTGACTTCAACGTCTAGGGCAGGGGTCGGCAACCCGTGATCCAGAGCCGCATACGGCTCTTTCGTCGCTCTCTTGCGGCTCTTGCAGCAAGGTGTGTAGAGTAATGTGCGTCGCGTTCACACAGTAAAAAATGACTGCCGTCCTGCCGGTTTGAATCAAACTGTTGCTGATCCACCTGAAGTAGCGCTGGCAGCGGCCTCATTCAGACGCTGTTGTGCGGCTACGGATGATATTATTGTAGCCGAGTGTCTGTTGTGTGTCTATATTTGTAATTCTAATAAAATGAAAACACGCTGCAGGGTAACTTGAACCACTTTTTTATCTCCTTCACACACGTATATCCCACAATTCCACTCCTCTTTTCCTTTCCGTTTCTCCCTCCACAATAAAAGCACCGGAAACATAACTTGGAACACAGCTTCCTATATAATTGCTCGATCCCTAATATTATCGCTTACATTATGAACCCGGACACGGGGGCGTTTTATGGTCCGACATTAGAGGGACTTCCACAAGACGTTTAAAGCTTGGGATAGCCTTCTGTTAATTTTGTACTATAGGCTTGACATAATCTGCAGAGGATAAAATAAAATCTGCCTCCAAATTAATTGCACTTTCATGGAGACCAAATCTAAGAAGTATCGGTATCGGTACTCGGTATCGGCAAGTACACAAATAAAAATACTCGTACTCGTATCGGTTTGTAAAAAGTGGTATCGTTGCATCCCTACAAATTAACTTTTAACATAATTTTTATACATTTATACATTTTTAATACATCTTTTTACATTTTTTTTTATGTGTATTATCATAAACCAATATACCACTAACACATATATGGCCTTATTATCTATCTTCACAAGGGTCTTCTGTATTTCATAACTTTTTTAATTTTTCAAATAGACCTTGTGAATGAGGAGATAATCAGGATTTAATATGAGAAAAAAAAGCATCCGCAATTTTGGCTAAAACATTGGTGCGGGGCAAAGTGTTAAGAGACACTGAATGAAGGCCTTCTGTCATCAAACAAGTGGCTGGATTTGAAGAACAGAGTCCCAAAGCTTCCCAACGAGACAGACAGGGACTGTGGCACCACGAGCCACAACAACAAATACAAAATGTCTTGTTTGGCTTTCCAGAATACATGATGGAGGACTCCTTTGTATAAACAGTATTACATACAAAGAAAGATGTGATAAGGATGATTTGAAAACTGCCATAATCACGTAAAAGACCGGCTGTGACGTCACAGGTTGGAAAAATGTTGGGAGAAAAAAATGAATGCACTTATACGTGGCAGCACAACACTAGAAGTGCTTGATTGATAAACATTGCCCCACAATGCAATACATCGTGGAAATGAAGCTGGACAAATGTATGAATAAAGCATAATGGGCGGTTAGAGCTCATGGCCCAGATGCTTGGAAATGGATTTGATGGATGTCTTTCCTGACAGCCCATTGATCGTCTCTACATTGTGTTCACTGAGTTGGTCTCTCTGCAGACATGCTTGCTGAGTAAAGGCCTGGAGTCTCTGGTGGAGCCTTCTGTGCAGCTGATGAGAAAGTGCCTTCCTAAAACACCTCTTCCACTGACATCAGACCGGTCGGCATACACCTTCCCCGTGCCCGGAAGACCGCACGCTGTCCCAGATATGGATGCGGAACCAGGTATCAGTATTCGCTTCAAGTCAACATTCAGCAAACGCCCCTTTGAAAGCAGTTCCTGACTTCGATCTGTGGATTTCTTGAGCATTTGTATTTTTAATGTACTGTTAATCTTGTATTTTGGATGACGTGTCGTCCAGAGTTTGAAATACATTTCATTGTAACTTTACAGATGTGAACACTTTCAAACTGTATGAGTATGATAATGTTTGTGCAACGTCAGTTTCCTCCCAATCAGAGCAGCAACAACTTCCCTGCAAGGTTTCACAGTTCACTTTTCTGAAAGTCCGAAGTGACTTTCACACAAACTCAGTAGCACACTGACTGCTCTGCTTTCCCTGTTTCCAGATGAGAACAGTGAGGAGAGTGACGATGAAGAGGCTGAAGACAACAAAGAGGCAGACTTTGTAAGTGTGTGGCTGCTCTTGTTGGAGTTTGTGCGTTCACTTTCAGTAACCAAAGTCCATCGTGAGGGCCAGAGCTGCTGTAGACCAGTGCTTTTCATCCACTGTGCCGTGGCACACCTGTGTGCCGTGAGAGATCGTCAGGTGTGTCTTGGGGAAATGTCCACTTTCACTTAATGGTAAAAATATATATTATTTAGTTGCCACAAATAATTTGCCATTGTTGAGCGTCTGAGCCTGCAATATAGTGGCTGGCGTAGTAATTAAATACTCTTCCATACCAGCAGGTAGGGCAATAATGACCTACCATATACCCTGTATTATGCTGCAATGTGACATTTTGTAACTTTTGTGGTTGTTGGTGTGCCGCTGGATTCTTTTATTGTAGAAAATGTGCCGCGGCTCAAAAAAGGTTGAAAAACACTGCTGTAGACAGTAGGGAAAAACTAAACTGTTTTTTAAAGGAAGGAAGATCAGAGTGGACAGCTAGGTCCATACACATTTTACTGTGGATTCTGTCCTGTGAAACCCCAAAATCAACTTTGACTTATTCGACACATAACTTATAAACTTAAATCAACTAAGAAGAACTTTGATTCTATATTTATTGGCATTCCCCATGGAGTTCCTGAGCACCAGATTCTCTATAGAAACCCTAACCCTTATTTTACTGTCCGTCTCCTGGCTCTCCTGTGCCTCCCTTCCCTCCAGCGGGCTTAGCAATGTGGCCTGGGTCTCCTGCAGCGTGGTGGGTATGGTGGCTCCAAACGTGGTGCATCAGGGTGAAGCTTAGCTCCTCGGCCAATGACAAGCATTCATCTTTTTTTTCTTCACTGATGGCATTGTTTACTTATGTAGGTCATATAGAGGCAGTATCACATTGAAAATGTTTCTTAACCCGTTAAAAGTTCACAGTGACTTTAAAGTCAGGCCACTTCTGTAGTTAGTTAAACCCAAACTACAATCTAAACTTTTAACCAAGCGCACTAATTGCTTTTGTTTCTGGATATACGTAGTAAAACTCGCAGAAAAGGTTCCGACAGCGAGCAATAATGTATGGCACCATTGATGAAATTAGTTCGGAGGAATAAAATGTATCTGTGGGACATTCTGCGTGTTGTGTTGCTCTGCTCTCAGGAGATTGGACAAAATGTCAAACAGTAGGCGTAATGTTTTCACACAGCCTCGTTACTGTCTCCATAATGCAGGTCAGCTCGGTTGGAAATGAAGTGAGCAATTTATAGCGACTTCCAAAGAGGTTAGCCAAAGAGGTTAGTTTTCAAAAACGGAGAGTATTTCTACATTACTAGAACAGCAAAAAACAACACTGAATGCTTTTTCCCGAAGATGTTTTCACTCGTCTCCCGACTGACCTGGGCAAGAGTTCGATGGAAAGACGATCCATTCAATCAGCTGGCCAAGTATTTCTTGGCCAGCCATTCTTTGCCTGAAGCCGATCAACCTTGGACGGGTTCAGCTGAAGGATGCTGCGTTTCCTGTTAACTCTACGGACGTTCTCTAGGCCTGTAGGGGGAGCACTTAGCACAAAGGCTTCATTTTTGACGCAATGGAGAAAACAGACAGGAGACATACAAACGTTTAGTTTTTTTTACATTTGGCTTTTTACAAAATATATAAGAACAACAGATTCATGTAGCTTGTGTTAGCTCTTTTATAATAGTCAAAAAGACGCGTGAAAATAGTCAACATTTTGTACCGCTTGTACTACATAACCACTTTAAGGAGATTGAAGGGCAACACCAAATAATACAGAATGATGAAACAATAGATAAAACAAATGTGACTGCCAGAGAGGAGAGGAATGGTGGTAAGGCAGGGATGGAAGAGGGACAAGGAGATGGAAAAAACATGACAGGATAAAAGAGGCTAATGAAAGGAAAAATAGCGGTGTAGGTGGCCTCAGTATGGAGTGTGTCTCGGGAGAAAGGAATAGGGGGGAGGGGAGGGGGACGGGGGGCGGGGGGGGGGCAGACACTACAAAAGCCGAGGTGGAGAGATACTGTAAACGGAAGCGGGAACCAATGGGAGAAGTGGAGCAGAGTAATGCACAAGAGAGATGGATGTAGCAATGGGGGAAGAGAAAGCGAAGAAGAAGGTCTAAGCGAGAAATATCTATCTTATATGTCGGGGGAGATACCTGCAACCTTTGATACAATGTACTAATATGAGTGAAAACATGCACCTGCATCAAACGTGTGGATCCATGTAGATCCAGCAAATCAAATGCATCTCCACTGCCCTACAAAGTCGGAGTAGTGAGGGTTTTAAAGGCAAACGGAGACACAGAAAGGTTGCAATGCTTCCAGGCAGATGGTTTAGAGTGCAGATGCTGTCAACTTTCAGCTTTCTTCTTCATTTCCACCGGTCGGTTTAGAGTCACAGGGTTGTATTTCAAACTCATCATATAGGCCCCGTCCGCCCCAATTGTGGGGCTTTTGGGTTTAGCCTCTGGGACTGAGAATATAGAAAAAAATCAACAACACAAATAAATAAATAAAAATAAAACCCAGAAAATGTCAGATCCCTGCACCACAAGTCAATATAAGTTAATTGTGTCATGTTTATAACACTATTACACAATAATTATAAACATAAACCATAAGCATGACTTAAAGTGACTCAAAAACGACTAAGTATGGACCCCGAGTTTTGAATAATGCTGATTAAAAAAGTTAGAACTAGCTAGAGGGCTAAACTCAACGGTTTTAGAATCCTTAGAGCCTACAGAGTCAATACCAACCATTCCACTCTCACACAAAGCATCGCAAAGATATGCACAAGAATGCCATTTGTGTCCAGCAAAAAATATGAAAATGTACTTACTTATGGCTGAAATATGAATATTCCAGGCCTTCCTGCTCCCTACTGAAAGCTAAGGCCAATGAGCACCATGCTGCGTGAAACGAGCCCCGTTCAGGGACCACCGAGCACTGTGGGAACTTTCATGCTTAAGCGGAGTTAACATGAGTTCTCGAGATTTATTTAACTAAAATGAATTATTATACTTAACTTCACCCAATCAAAGCCAAACCTCGCACAGATACTCCTACAACATTGAGCTATTTTATAGTAATTTAAAACGTGTTCATATCGATGTGTAAGGTAATAAGAATTAACTATTAAAATCATTTTTCTTTAAAAAAAATACATCTTTTTACTTTTTTTTTTTATGTGTATGATCATAAACCAATATACCACTAACACATATATGGCCTTATTATCTATCTTCACAAGGGTCTTCTGTATTTTATAGCTTTTTAAATTTTTCAAATAGACCTTGTGAATGAGGAGATAATCAGCATTTATTGTGAGAGAAAAAGCATCCGCAATTTTGGCTAAAAACATTTATGGGGCCTATATGGTTAAAAACTGCAAAAACACACTAGCAGCCAAACGACGCTGTAGCAGAGAGACAATTGAATGGAAACACGGCTACTGAAGCCTTTTAATACAACTGCACTGCAGTGGATGGGTTTGCAGGGTGGCAACCTGGCATGACAGCTGTAGAAAAGAAACTAAACATGTATCTTCCACCAGATGTTCCCCACGCAGGTTCACCTTTTACAGCACCGTTGAGGATACATCCACAAGAAAACGTTTTAGTGACAGTGTTTTAAAACAAAAATACGATCTCCATCCAGCACTGTTTAAGAAAGAATATCCATCCACAACATGCCGTAAAACGTGTGATCACATGACCAGGGCTGATTACAGCCGCCGGACACGGAGTGGCTTTTCCGAAGCCTTTACCCATACAACATTTCACAATATTACAGAGAACACAAAACAATACAAACAAGACATCACCATGAAATACAGAGGACAAAGTATACCAATAAAAGATGATATTTAACAAGAACAATACATTATCAACAACACAAAAAAAGAAAGAAAAGAAAATGTGATTGTGTGGAGATTAGTTAGAGTAAACGTGAAACGTTGTGTTTGTTTAGGGGTTATTGGTTCTTACACCTGCATTAACCCCGAAGCAACGCTACATGTCCCTTTGAGGGAAACAACTAGAGATAAAATATATAACCTGGAATAAGGAATAAATTGACTATTCATGGAAAGCAATTACAAAACAGTAGTAGAATTGAACTGCGCAACAGATGCTTGCATTTAAAAAAAATAAAATAAAAACAATCCCTTATTAGTCCCACAGTGGGGAAATTTATTCTCTGCATTTTAACCCATCCTTAGTATTAAGGAGCAGTAGGCAGCCTCGTGAAGCGCCCGGGGAGCAGCTAAGGGTTAAGTGTCCTGCTCAAGGACACAACAACGCAGACTGGGTCAAGTGAAAGCGGCGTGACGAATCAGGGAAGGACACGCCGTGGCTGATGAGACCCAATTACATTACATTACATTACATTACATTTCATTTAGCTGACGCTTTTATCCAAAGCGACTTACATGCTATACAGTAGACCGTAGACACAGCAACGGTGAGTAATTAGGGTTAAGTGTCTTGCTCAAGGACACAACGACGCAGACTACCGGAGCCGGGGATCGAACCACCGACCCTCTGATTGAAAGACCGACTTGCTAACCACTGAGCCACAGTCGCCCCCCAATCAAGTGTGAGCGACCAAATCATCGTTTTTCAATGCTTATCGGGGATTTTAAACTACAACAGACCTCAGCTGCGTTTTCCAAACGTCTCCATTTTAGGGATTCCAAAACGCCAAAGCAGTGCGGACGCTATGGGCGTCAACGTGTCCAAAGTTAAAGCTACATCCACATTTAAAACATTAGTGTACAACCAGACCACGACAAGATGCATTCAATTAGCAGGCCTCTGATCAGTGACAGGAAGCAGATGTGCTAGACATGGTTGGTAAACACAGGCCACAAGCCTCCGCACAGTGGTAACCAAACCTGGCAACCCTGATGACAAAAACTCACCAAGCTTGGAAGCTGCACACAAGTCGCTGCACCACCCCGGTTGTTCAAAGAGAAGAGTGCTTTCTTGTGATTGGTTCACACAGTGTATTGAAAAACACAAGAACATTGTAATGTTGTCTGCGCCTTTGCATGCAATGTGAGTGCTTTTGTTCGCTTGGTGATTCATATATAATCAAAATGTCACTACTGTAAGTAGGCAGACTTCCGGAGTGACAACACCACGTCGACGCCAACATGAGACATGAGAGAGAGTGGAGTAATGTGCTATAAGAGCTCTGCACTACGTTTGACTTTTTCTCTGATTAGGCATTTACTGCTCTGTGAACGGACATGATTTGCTGCACTCGATGACTCAGCCACTGACTATCGCCGCCGCGTTCCCAGTATGGCAGAACGTGGTAGACAGGAAACGACAGATGGTCTTTGTTTTCCACATGGGACTGACAATAACGTTGGCAGCAGTGTTGCTAAGTGCCACCCACGACGCCCACGGATAAAGCTTGTCGGGGTAAAAAAGTTCCGTTTGTATTCCACCATGAAGTAACATGGGAAGTATCCGCAAACTCTTTGTCTAAAAGCTTATATTGACACAGCTTCCAAAAAAGAAAAACTAAATACAACTGGTAAAAGTGATTAGGTTTGGATTGACTTATTTACATCATTTTTCTTTATCATATCACGTGAAATGTGGACTTCGACCAACAACTCAATAGAATGGAGAGGTGTGACCTTTTGCTCGTTATCAGCCTCATAGATGGTTTAAAGGGGCCTCGTGTGGTTGATCACAGGTACAAATAGAAGAAGACAATGCTTATTGATGTAATCATGATGGGAGGAATAATATCGGACCTTGGCTTGTTCTCCTGAATTTCCCAGATCACTTATCGGATTTTTGCTAGTATTTCAGACGTCTGCTCCCCTTTTCAACAGCTTGTTGTTTGAGCCTGTGACTGAGTTTCCCCTCCATCTGTTCTGACACCATCGTGTCTTTCTGTCCAGGATGACGATTTGGAGACGGACCTGAACAAACTTCGTACTCGCCCTGAACCTGACCGGCCCAAAGAGCTGCTGCCTCAGTACAGCCGCCTCTGTCCTGAACTCTCACATGACTTCCAGGTACAAACGTGTGTGTGTGTGTGTGTGTGTGTGTGTGTGTGTGTGTGTGTGTGTGTGTGTGTGTGTGTGTGTGTGTGTGTGCGTGAGTGCGTGAGTGCGTGCGTGCGTGCGTGCGTGCGTGCGTGCGTGCGTGCGTATATACGTTTTTGACCTTTAGAGTGGGGCCATTTTGGGGCAGACTCGGTTTTAAAGGTTCAGGTTAGAACAAGGTTATTATATATATATATACATACATATATATATATATATATATATATATATATATATATATATATATGAGAGAGAGAGAGAGAGAGAGAGAGAGAGAGAGAGAGAATAATAATATTAATTTATAGTTTTTATTGTGGATTACTGTAGATTAAGTTATGTGGTCAAGTAAATCAGCATTGATTGCCATGGCGGACTCACAAATTAAACACATTCACGTGAATATGCCACGCTCAGAGAAGTGTCAGGATGGGTCAGACAACCTCATGAAATTGAAAAATTAACTGGACCACAAGCACAAACATTCACATAAAATAAATATATATATTAAAAAAATAAATATATATATTAAAAAAATGTATTCAAATAAAGTGGTTTAAAATCTGTATTTAACCTTTCTGGTGTTTGACTGTAATTAAGATGAATGTTGTTGCTTCTGATAAAAGCTTTCATGGCCAACATGTGATTAATCAATGCCAATACAGGGGCCACAAATAGCCACAGCAGTGTGTAATGGTCATGTGTAGCTGCCCTGGTGTTGTTGGACTGCTAAAACACACACATGGGTCTTCTTCTTTTTCTTCTCCTCTGATGTTCAGTGACAGGTCTGAAGAGTGGCAGAGCAGAGGGAGATTATGATGAAGGGGTGAATCCACTCCCATCATTCTCTCAATGTGGGGGTGGGGATCATGAGGGCCCGTACATATTGTACAAGTTCACAATAATGGTGATTTATAAAACAAACTGTGCATAAGCACGCTCAAGCTTAGGAAAGTACTTATGATATGATTGTGACAAATACGTGTTACTATGGCAGTGATGTCACGGTCAGAGCAGACAGGAAGTGAAGCGGCGTGAGCGTCCTGGACTCTTTTTTGGGAACCCTTGACATTAATCTTTGGCGACGAAGATGAACTGCAGTCTCGGCAATCGACGGCGACATAGAATGTTGATTGTAACCTTTCCCATACAAAGAAAAAATGTTTATAGATGTTTTTTCAACCCAAATCTGAGACTGACTTCTGAGACTACAGGCTTGCCTCACATGAGTCTTGTTTTCTTTTAATTATTCCCACAGTGGCTCCTTAATTATCCTTCTTAATTGCTTTATTCTCCCCAAATTAAGCAGACTTTTAAACATAGAGTTTACAGATCAAAAAAGACTCCCAACAGATCATTTTTGGAAGACACTGATTCACACTTTTTGTTGATTTGATGGGTATATTGGGAGCGTGGATTTAAAATTTTTAGAAAGAAGGCCTACAAGAAGAGGGAGGATGCATATGACTACATGGTAGCTGTTACTGCAGAAGGACATGAGTGATTTGAGAGAGAGAGAGAGAGAGACTGACAGTGTGTGTGTGTGTGTGTGTGTGCTAATTTAAAACATGGTCATGATCATCCTGACTTCAACGGTTATTAGTGGAGATAGTCGTGACTAATTACACAGAGACAGCAGAGAGGGTATCTGTTGTCCTTGTGAGATTTACGTTCAATTTGATCAAGTACAGGCTCAATGTCAGCACCTCACACCGTTGGGAGGGGACTGTGAAGGGCCCCGTGGGACCTGTGCTACTGTGGTTCTAATTTTAGCGACACTTTAATATGCCTGTATTATATTATTCCATCCATTTTCATCCGCTTATCCGGGGTCGGGTCTCGGTGGCAGCAGGCTGACCCAGGCTCCTCTCTGACCCGCAACATCTACCAGCTCATTCTGGGGGATCCCGAGGCGTTCAGGCCAGCTGGGAGATTTAATCCCTCCAGCGTGTCCTGGGTCTTCCCCGGGGCCTCCTACCAGTTGGACGTGCCTGGAAAACCTCTAAAGGGAGGCGTCCTGGAGGCATCCTAATTAGATGCCCGAACCACCTCAGCTGACTCCTTTCAACACGAAGGAGTAGCGGCTCAACTCCAATCTCCCTCCTAATGTCCGAGCTCCTTACCCTATCTCTAAGGCTGAGCCCTACAGAGGAAACTCATCTCCTTACCCTATCTCTAAGGCTGAGCCCGGCCACTCTACAGAGGAAACTCATTTCGGCCGCTTGTATCCGAGACCTCATTCTTTGGATCACGATCCAAAGTTCGTGACCATAGGTGAGGGTTGGGACGTAGACTGACCAGTAAATTGAAAGCTTCGCCTTCCGGCTCAGCTCCTTCTTCACCAAGACGGCCCGGTGCAACGCCTGCTTTACTGCTGCAGCCGCACCGATACGCCTGTCGATCTCCCGCTCCATTTTACCCTCACTCGTGAACAAGACCCCGAGATACTTGAACTCCTTCGCTTGTGGTAGGCACTCTGTCCCCACCTGGAGGGAGCAATCCACCGGTTTCCGGCAGAGCACCATGGCCTCAGATTTCGTGGTGCTGACTCTCATCCCCGCCGCTTCACACTCGGCTGCAAAACGCCCCAGTGAATGCTGGAGGTCATGGTCCGAGGAGGCAAACAGGACCACATCATCTGCAAACAGCAGAGAGGCTATCCTGAGATCCCCGAACCTGACATTCTCCGCCCCACGGCTGAGCCTAGATATCCTGTCCATGAAAGTCACGAACAGGACCGGTGACAAAGGGCAGCCCTGGCGGAGGCCAACACCCACCGGGAACGTATCTGACTTACTGCCGAGGGTACGAACACAGCTCCTACTGCAGGCGTACAGAGACCGGATGGCCCGTTGCAACGGGTCCGGCACACCATACTCCCGCAGCACCCCCCACAAAAAGCCCAGAGGGACCCGGTCGAAAGCCTTCTCCAGGTCCACAAAGCACATGTAGACTGGTTGGGCAAACTCCCATGACCCCTCCAGTATCCTTGTGAGGGTAAAGAGCTGGTCCACTGTTCCACGACCAGGACGAAACCCACACGACAAACGGTCGGAGCCTCCATTCCAGCACCCTGGCATAAGCTTTTCCCGGGAGGCTGAGTAGTGTGATACCCCGATAGTTCAAGCACACTCTCCGGTCCCCCTTCTTGAAGATGGGAACCACCACCCTGGTCTGCCAGTCCATGGGCACTGTGCCCGACCCCCATGCGACATTGAAGAGGCGTGTCAGCCAAGACAGCCCAACAAAGTCCAGCGCCTTCAGCATCTCAGGGCAGATCTCATCCACCCCCGGCGCCTTGCCACCAAGGAGCTTTTTGACTACCTTAGGCCACTAAGGTATATGGATATGGGTGCAGGGATATGGGTTCATCCACCCCCAAGTCATCAGGCGCTGTCCCCTGTTCAGGGAACATGTTGACCGGGTTTAGAAGTTCCTCAAAGTGCTCTTTTCACCACCCGACGATATCCCCTGTCTGGGTCAGCAGCCCCCCTCCCCCGCTGATAACAGCCTGGGGAAGGCCCTGCTTTCCCTTCCTGAGTCGTCGGATGGTTTGCCAGAACCTCCTTGAGGCTAACCAAAAGTCCTTCTCCATGGCCTCCCCAAACTCCTCCCATGCCCGAGTTTTAGCATCCGTGACCACCGCAGCTGCAGTCCTTCTGGCCTGCCTGTACCTGTCAGCTGCTTCAGGAGACCCCTGGGCCAACCAAGCCCGAAAGGCCTCCTTCTTCAGCTTGACGGCTTCCCTCACCACCGGTGTCCACCACCGGGTTCTCGGGTTGCCACCACGAGAGGCACCGATGACCTCAGCTCCTAGTGGCCGCGTCCACAATAGAGGCTTTGAACATGATCCACTCGGATTCCATGTCCCCAACCTCCCTCGGGATGTGTGAGAAGTCCTTCCGGAGGTGGGAGTTGAAGACCTCCCGGACAGGATCCTCCGCCAGACGTTCCCAGTTCACCCTCACTACACGTTTGGGCTTGCCAGGTCTTTCTGGCCGACTCCCCCGCCATCTGATCCAACTCACCACCAGGTGGTGATCAGTTGACAGCTCTGCTCCTCTCTTCACCCGAGTGTCCAAAACATACGGCCGCAGATCAGATGATACGATTACGAAGTCGATCATTGATCTCCGGCCTAAGGTGCTCTGGTACCAGGTACACTTATGAGCCACCTTATGTTCAAACATGGTGTTTGTTATGGACAAACTGTGGCTAGCACAGAAGTCCAACAACGAAACACCGCTCGGGTTCAGATCAGGCAAGCCGTTCCTCCCAATCACTCCCCGCCAGGTTTCTCTGTCGTTGCCCACGTGAGCGTTGAAGTCTCCCAGGAGAACTATGGAGTCGGCAAGTGGCACTCTTTCCAGGACCCCTAACACCAACTCCAAGAAGGCCGGATACTCCGAAATGCTGTTTGGTGCATAAGCACAAACAACAGTCAGAGCCTTACTCCCCGCAACTCGTAGGCGCAGGGAGGCGACCCTCTCGTTCTCCGGGGAAAACTCCAACACGGCGGCGCTCAGCCGGGGACTCGTGAGTATCCCCACTCCCGCCCGGCGCCTCTCACCCTGGGCGACTCCAGAAAAGAACAAAGTCCAACCCTTCCCCAGGAGTTTGGTTCCAGAGCCAGCGCTGTGCATGGAGGTGAGCCCAACTATATCTAGCTGGTACCGCTCCACCTCCCTCACCAGCTCCGGCTCCTTCCCCGCTAGCGAGGTGACGTTCCACGTCAATAGAGCTAGTCTATGCCGCCGGCGATCGGCTCGCCGAGGCCCCCTGCCCGGCCCGCCGCCCGGTCTACATAGCACCCGACTCCGTATTGTATTATTGTCTGTAAATATTTTATTAAATGAACACAAACTCCCCACAACTAAGCGTGAGTGTATCAGTTTAGCGTTCAGTTAGCGGTTAGCTCTGTGAGCAAAAGCACACCGTATAGGACTCCCGTCCAGCTAACTAACTTGCTTCCCTACAGACGTGGTCCTTAGTGGTAAGCACTCCATTCTGTTTGTCATTTACTAAGGGAGTGATACATACGTGAGCACAACAATATTAGGCTGATCGAGCAGTGTGCGAAGTTAGCCGCAGACAGACGGACACAGAGGTGCACGCACACATAATCTCCTGGCAGGGATAATAAATACAATGTCCATTGTGGGCGACTGTGGCTCCGTGGTTAGCAAGTCTGTCTTTCAATCAGAGGGTCGGTGGTTCAAACCCCAGCTCAGCCAGTCCATGTTGTTGTGTCCTTTGAGCAAGACACTTAACCCTCATTGCTCACTGTTGCTGTGTCTACAGTCTACTGCAGTGGTTCTCAAACTGTGGGGCGCGACCCTCTAGTGGGGCGCGGAGGTATTACAGGTGGGGCGCGAGAGGGTTGGGGAAATGTAGAATTTTTTTTTTTTTAATAATTGTGAAAATGCCCGGATGTGATTTGATCTGCCCATTTTACCGGGGATGCATAGGATGAGACTTGTGCATACTTGAGACAGCCAATATCCCAGAATGCATTTTGCATTTTCAAATCTGTGGTTTAAATTACGCCGTTACGGTTCCGCATGCGCGACCGCGACAGATCCTTTTGCGAGTTGCGACTCACACTTGTAGACCTAATGGTGTGTTACTCGCGTGAGTTTAGTCGCTCGACTTTATGTGGTTAATTCGCGTCATTCGCTACTGGCTTTACTCGCCCCTAGAAGGGGGCGGGGCTTATCTCTGTGGGTTATCTCTGTGGTTTATCTCTGTGGCTTATCTCTGTGGTTTATCTCGCAAGGCAAGGCAAGGCAAGTTTATTTGTATAGCACATTTCAACACAAGGCGATTCAAAGTGCTTCACATACAACCATTAAAAGCATAAAAACACAATCCAAAATAAAAGATTTAAAAACAATTAAGAACATTCATTAAAACAATAAAAAACAGTTCAAAAGCAAAAAGCAGAAATAGATAGATACAGAATTGAATAAAAGTTGCAGTGCAGTTTAAGATATAAAATGCAGTAGTAAGATGCAGAATCTGGTTTAATTAAAGGCAACAGCAAACAGAAAGGTCTTCAGTCTGGATTTAAAGAGGCTGAGGGTCTCAGCAGACCTGCAGCTTTCAGAGACCTTGTTCCAGATGTGTGGAGCAGAAAAGCTGAACGCTGCTTCTCCGTGTTTAGTTCTGACTCTTGGAACAGAAAGTAGACCCGTCCCAGACGACCTGAAGGGTCGGGATGGTTCATAAGGCAGCAGCAGATCACTAATGTATTTAGGCCCTAAACCATTCAGGGCTTTATAAACCAGCAGCAGGATTTTAAAGTCAATTCTTTGTTGGACAGGAAGCCAGTGCAAAGACCTCAGAACCGGAGTGATGTGATCCACTTTCCTGGTCTTAGTGAGGACTCGAGCTGCAGCGTTCTGAATCAGCTGCAGCTTTCTGATTGACTTTTTACTGAGACCTGTGAACACACCGTTACAGCAGTCAAGTCTACTGAAGATAAATGCATGGACAAGTTTCTCCAAATCCTGTTGAGACATAAGTCCTCTAACCCTTGATATATTCTTCAGGTGATAGTAGGCTGATTTTGTAACTGTCTTGATATGGCTGTTCAGGTTGAGGTCTGAATCCATAACTACACCTAGATTTCTGGCTTGGTTTGAGGTTTTTAACGTCAGTGATTGTAGCTCAGAGCTCACTTTCAATCGTTCGTCCTTGGAACCAAAAACAAGTACTTCTGTTTTATCTTTATTTAATTGAAGAAAATTCTGGCACATCCAGTTGTTGATTTCTTCAATACATTTAGCCAGCACTGGTATGGGATTATAGTCCCCTGGTGATATAGTTATGTAGATTTGTGTGTCGTCTGCATAGTTATGATAACACACTTTGTTGTTTTTCATAAACACCACATGTCATACCAGTCAGCTCTGACGTGTAATTAGCTACCGACACAAAGTATTGTCGGTCCTTCAAGTAAGAGTCAAACCAGTTAAGTGCTGCTCCAGAGAGTCCTACCCAGACTTTCAGTCTGTCTAGTAGTATGTTACATTACATTACATTTCATTTAGCTGACGCTTTTATCCAAAGCGACTTACATGATATACAGTAGACCGTAGACACAGCAACGGTGAGCAATGAGGGTTAAGTGTCTTGCTCAAGGACACAACAACATGGACTGGCTGAGCCGGGGTTTGAACCACCGACCCTCTGATTGAAAGACTGACTTGCTAACCACTGCGCCAAAAGCTGGGGAACAATAGTCTGTTTAAGGTAGAGGGGGGGGGGGGGGGGGGAAGAAAAGGAGGGAAGAGGGGGAGAAGGGGGAGGAAAAAAAGAAAAAAAAGAGAGAGGAAATGAAAAAACACAGGTTCAAATCCCGACCACGGCAGAATTGATGGTTATGATGTTCATAATAAATGTTTTTGTGTTGCCCGTGTTTGAATTCATTCAAAATATTGACTTATCCAATGCAATAACATGTTGATACACACATTTTAAATTCAACTTATCTTGTTTACCTTGTGTACCTTTGTCTGTTTGAATTTATTAAAGATATTGACTTGTGCCTTTATGTACCTTTTACTCCACTCAGAGTATTGGACAGTTACTAGTCACTTGAAAACAAGAGTTTGCAGACAAAATGTATCGTTAAAGCAGACCTTTATTTAAAATGATCTATAAAAAATATACAAAACACCACTCGGAACAATCTTTACATTATAATAGAACAATAAACATCATAATTAATAATTTCAACAGTAAAAGATGAACAGCAAAATAAAACATGTAAAAAAACACTACTATAATACAAAATAACATAATACAACAATATAAAACCACACACACAACTATATACAAAATGGATATTTCAAACAGTCATCATTTGGTTCGCCTGTTGTCTAGCCACTGCTCCTTTGAAAGAGTCTCTACTGAGGGGCAGTATATTGTCCCCTTATACTGGCTATGGCCAGTCTCTGCAGTCCTGAACTGCCCGCATTTTTTGCATGTGTTGAAAGCTACCTTTCTGATGAGCTTTCTGCGGGCAGGAGCAGGAGCAGGAGCAGGAGCAGGAGCAGGAGCAGGAGCAGGAGCAGGAGCAGGAGCAGGAGCAGGAGCAGGGGCAGGAGCAGGAGCAGGAGCAGGGGCAGGAGCAGGGGCAGGAGCAGGGGCAGGAGCAGGAGCAGGAGCAGGAGCAGGGGCAGGAGCAGGAGCAGGAGCAGGAGCAGGAGCAGGAGCAGGAACAGGAGCAGGAGCAGGAGCAGGAGCAGGAGCAGGAGCAGGGGCAGGGGCAGGAGCAGGAGCAGGAACAAGAGTAGGGGCAGGGGCAAGAACAAGAGTAGCGCCAGGTGCAGGGGCAAGCCTCTGAGGTCCCGAGGGTAAGGCAGGGTATATCTGCCGTGGCACAATGCGCTGAGGGGCCTGGGATGAAGGAATAAATGAAAAAACTGCTGTGGGCGCAGGGGCCAGAAGGCGCTGAGGGGCCAGGGATGGAGGAGTAACTGCAGTGGAAGCAGGGGCTTCCGCTTTCTTTTCAAAGAGCTGCCGCTTTCTTTTCAATTTGGCCTGCCCGACAGTGCTGCTGGGCAGCTTGTAAAAGTGGGCTGGGCCCGGCAAGGTGGGTGTTTGTGCCGGTGGCACAGTGGCACAAGCAAGAGGGTGAGTAGCCAGGGACAAGGGGCTCGGCAGGGTTATCCCCTGCATCACCACGGCATTGTCCTGTTTCTTCACCCTCTTGTTGTGCCACTGCACCACGGTGGTGTGGCTGACATCTACCAGCTGCAAGTTGGTCTGCTGCATCACAATGCCGTTTCCCAGAACGCGCTGCCGGATATTTTTATAATCTTGCACGATTAAATCCCACCTAGACACCGTCCCAGTCCCCTTCTTTCTGGGACTCTGGTGGATTGCGCACAGTCTGATGAAAATTGCCTCCATCAGGCGGCAACAATCGGGCCACTGTGCGAGCGGGCCTTTGTTTGTGAGGGCATGCCTCTTCACACTCTCCACCCCCGGAGTGAACTCTGCCTTTTTTTTTGGGGACCTGAATCTCCCCGTGTCCAGCCTGCTGTGATGCTTTGGAGAAAAGATGATCTTCTTTTTATCGAAGTCGTCCAGATTCTGCCAAAGAGCAACAATGTTGCTTGCCTATGCAGAGAGAGAGAGAGAGAACATAACAGCCCATGTGAAGAAAATAAATGTAAATCGTACATCATGGCACGGAGAGAAGATAACAAGACAATAAATGTTCCTCACCGTTTGGTTAGTTAAGGTCATGGAGGGCTGGTTCCTCAACTCCACCAGACACTCAGCTAACATGTCGACCTTGTCCAGCCCGGGCATGCAGACATTATCCACAGCCTGAACAAAAAAAACAAAGATGAGCATTTGAGGAAAGTAAGAAGCAATGGGACAAAACACAGACAGTGATTGTATTTCTTTGCACAACATTATGTATTTATATACCCCAGGCTGGGAGGTGGAGGCAGCAGGCTGGGAGGTGGAGGAGTAGGCAGCAGACTGGGAGTAGGCAGCAGCCAGGGAGGAGGAGGAGGCAGCAGCCAGGGAGGAGGAGGAGGCAGCAGGCTCAGAGTAGTAGGCAGCAGCCAGGGCGGAGTAGGCAGCAGCCAGGGAGGAGGAGGAGGCAGCAGGCTCAGAGTAGTAGGCAGCAGCCAGGGTGGAGTAGGCAGCAGCCAGGGAGGTGGAGTAGTCAGCAGTCTGGGAGGAGTCAGGAGGCTGGGAGGAGTCAGGAGGCTGGGAGGTGGAGGCAGCAGGCTGAGAGGTGGAGGCAGCAGGCTGAGAGGTGGAGTAGTCAGCAGTCTGGGAGGAGTCAGGAGGCTGGGAGGTGGAGGCAGCAGGCTGAGAGGTGGAGTAGTCAGCAGTCTGGGAGGAGGCAGGAGGCTGGGAGGTGGAGGCAGCAGGCTGAGAGGTGGAGTAGTCAGCAGTCTGGGAGGAGTCAGGAGGCTGGGAGGTGGAGGCAGCAGGCTGAGAGGTGGAGTAGTCAGCAGTCTGGGAGGAGTCAGGAGGCTGGGAGGTGGAGGCAGCAGGCTGAGAGGTGGAGTAGTCAGCAGTCTGGGAGGAGTCAGGAGGCTGGGAGGTGGAGGCAGCAGGCTGAGAGGTGGAGTAGTCAGCAGTCTGGGAGGAGGCAGGAGGCTGAGAGAGGCTTGTGTCATCCAGGAGGCTTGACACTGTGTCTTCCTGGAAGCCCTCGTCTTCTTCATCTTCTTCTTCCTCCTCATTCACATCCTCTAGCATGTCTTCCATCTCCTCTGAGTCTGGGAATACTTTCAGAGGTTCTCCAGTTTGCCTCAACAAATAGTCCACCCCAATAAGCTCACTTATGAAGAAGAGCACACACACACACCATTAGATGTCGTAGCGGCGTTTCAGTGACTTCTTCGTACACGAATGACAGGAGATTGTTTAATTATTTTTCACTGCGTGAACAGTTCACTGAATACACATTAATAATATTCCATCACACAGTAGAACAGCTATACGCTCCCATGCCTAAGGCATTCACATATCTTAGTTCCTGCACAATGAGTATAATTCAGAGATTAACTTACTATTATTACCTTAAATATATATACACTTGTGGCTCTTACAGTCTTACACACACACACCTTTCCATTTTGAAATCAGACTTGTTCTCTATTTCAATGAGACGTACCAGTGTATTTGGAAGGTGGCCAGAAGTTTGGCACAAATTCCCGGCCGAACACCTTCAGAGTGCCGAGGTTGACACAGTGTGTCAGGTCACCGGCGTAGGTGAGGAAAGATGAGGGCCTGCTGGTCACCGCTGCAGTCCCTCGGTCCTGGTTCCACCTGTTCAGGCCTTCCAGGAGGTACAACTGGAAGTTCAGTGCGTTTGCACTCGTTCCTGAGAAAACAATACAATATTCAGTGGCACCCCCATGAGGTCTCTGCCATTTGACCCCCCCAGTGTCTGCAGCAGCTGCTCGAGGAGGTTGATGGTGGCCTCCTCACCACGCGTCCCCCTTCGGCAGAACCGGCTCAGCTCCTTCTTACTGATTCGCATGTCCACCATGCGATCAGTAAGGCCAGGTACACCCTCCTGCCTGAGCTGCTCACGCTTCGCCTGCCGCAACAGAGTGACGTCCCCGGCGTCCCACTCAAAAATGCAAGCAGACAAGCTGCCCATGAAGGCCGGGTAGAGGGTGCGCGCGTCGGTGGTGCAGCCGACGGCCAGCCTCCGCATAAAGTGCCATATGTCCAGCCGTATGTGGAGGTCTGGCCACGCTGCAAACCTGGTCTGCAGCTTGCTCTCCCCCTCGTTCACACAGCAGCCACAGTCAATGTAAAGCACCACTGGGGGTGGAACTGATGCCTGGCTGTACCGCTCCATCACCCCAGAGACCATGGCGTCCAGTCCCGGCCCCTCCTGCACAGTCAGGACGCTGTTCAGGATTTGACCGACCTCGTTCCCAATTGAGGTCACCCAGAGCGCCGTCCCCCTGCCGTGGCCGGCCAGCTTCTTTGTTATCTGTGATGCAACGACAGTGATCTTTAAGATTACACCTTTTTATTTTTTACACATATCTACCGCAGTAAGGGAAAGTAGATGTGTTACACAACCTACATGTATAATAATTGCATATGTATGTTTTCACTGACAACTGTGTTAATGTGTTCAGGAGAATACAAATAGTTATAATAATAATGATTACCTTTTTGGTTGAGTCCAACTTCAAAATGGACCCAAATGTGGAGGTGATGCTGGCCTTTATATTAAAGAGATCACCTCAACGCCGTGGAACCCACAATTACAGGCCCGGGAGGCCATGGACACTGCAAAGAGGGTGGTCTGTCCACGGGCCTGCATGGGGCATTTCTCAATCTGTAATGATAAGAATTGCTATTTAGCCTGGAGTAAGTTACTCAGTGTACAACGTCCGATTGACATTATCTGCACCGTCATATTACATATTTGTAATCGAGTGCGTTGCATACTAGTGACAGTAATAGGTACATATCTTGTTATACTTTACCTTCTGATAGAGGTCGTGCCACCTCCTCTGCCTTGCGGCTGGTCTGTTACCTCCCCTAGAAGGCCAAACCCCAGAGCTGGCAAACGACCTCAGCCTGGCCATCCACTCCTCGTCTCCCATGGCCTTGTGGCTCTTTGTTATTTTTGTGCCGCTCATCATCTAAAGATAACATGGAAATAATAACAATTGCTAAATAACAGGCCCATAACCGTGGTGTGCTGAAGTGCATACTACAGGAACACAACAAATGTTAAACTACACTGATAACATGTTGCTATTTATACATGGTGTTTTATTAATACATGTAATCATATCAATACATATATGTAGACACACTCTATTCACATGTATACAGTGTAATTATACTTTATGTCTTCAGTCTTTATAATTGATCTTGTACCTTGTATAATGTCAAACAGGGCGTTTAATAACACTGACTGATACACCGTTTCTACAACAAAGTAGCTCAACTGTCATTTGAATAACTGTCAATACTTGGACTTTTGCGTGTTGTCACTCCGTGCTTGCATAGTAGTATTTATAGACGGACGTTTCCGGACCGCAACCTTGCAGGTAACGTTATTACAAGTGACGTTAGCGCGCTCGCGATATTACGCTAGCGTCGTTAGCTCGCTATGCTAACGTGCCACCGGACGGAAAAACGATAACAAATGACTTTATGTGACGGCTGGAAATACGTTTGGGGCTATTGGAGAAGAGAGAATAAGACGAGTTGTCTTGCTACACGAGTTGTCTTGCCACACAGTTACACCCAAGAAACGTTATTATTACATGTAGTAACGCTGTCGCTAACTAGCGATTTAGCGGCACTATGCCGACACACGGAACAATTAAAATTACTTTTAACGTACATGCAAATAACGTTTAAGGCTATAGAATAGTAAAATACTCACGTACTATAGGTGTCCAAGTTATTTTAACGGCTGGTTGCCAGATCAATGTCAGTCTTCAGCGTGGCGAGATAGCGACGCGACGTACCTGCGGAATGCAAGAAAGCCACCATTGGTCGAGTCCACTGTGGGCGCTGTGGCGGCGTCGCGATTGGGCGAGTCCATAGCAAGGGGGCAACGCCATTGGCCGAGCGAGAATGAATTTGCGCAACGCCATTGGCCGAGCGGAGCGAGAATGGATTTTTAGAATGGATTTTTGGCAGCCTTGCCCACCTCAGGTAGAGCCACAGTCGCCCCCGTTGTGATCAACTGTGTCGAATGCAGCACTGAGATCCAGTAAAACTAAGACTGAAGTTCAGCCACTGTCTGTGTTTAAGTGGATGTCGTTGAAAACCTTAACAAGAGCTGTTTCAGTACTGTGATGCTGACGAAAGCCAGACTGGAAGACATCAAAACAGTTATTTTCGGCCAAGAAGCTATTTAGCTGTTGATAAATCACTTTTTCCATTATTTTACTTAAAAACGGGAGGTTTGATATTGGCCTATAATTTTTCATTATTTCGGGGTCTAAAGTAGCCTTCTTTAGGAGTGGTTTAATAACTGCCGTTTTTAGGGCTTGTGGGAAGACACCTGAGAGAAGGGATGTGTGTACAATTTGTAAAAGGTCAGTGATCATGCACTGTGAAATATTTTTGAAAAAGTGTGTTGGTAGAATATCTAAGCAGCGTGAGGATGTTTTCAGATGTTGTATAATATCTTCTAGGCTTCTTTGGTTAATTGAATGAAATTGTGTCATGATATTTGAATGGATGTCATTTAAAGAAGGTGACAACACACATCCTGTGGTTGGTGTGGAGCCACCATTACATTACATTACATTTCATTTAGCTGAGGCTTTTATCCAAAGCGACTTACATGATATACAGTAGACCGTAGACACAGCAACGGTGAGCAATGAGGGTTAAGTGTCTTGCTCAAGGACACAACGACACGGACTGCCGGAGCCGGGGATCGAACCACCGACCTTCTGATTGAAAGACCGACTTGCTAACCACTGAGCCACAGTCGCCCACCAACTGCTTGTCGAATTTTATGAATTTTGTCAGCAAAAAATAATGCAAATTGATTGCATGCCCAGGTGGATTGGAGCGTAGCAGTTACTGACACCGGAGGGTTTGTTAGCTTGTCCACGGTAGCAAATAAGGCGCGTGCATTGTTATTGTTTTTGATTATGATGTCAGAGAAGAAGGCCCGCCTTGCATTTCTAAGTTCCAAATTGTAGTTGCGAAGTCTCTCTTTATAGATACCACAGTGAACCTGGAGATTAGTCTTTCGCCACCTGCGCTCAGCTTTCCGACACTCTCTTTTCTCTATTTGGACCAGCATGGTGTTTCTCCAAGGGGATCTTTTCTTACCTGAGACAACCTTCACCTTATTGGGTGCAATGGCATCAATAACATTTTTAACTTTAGAATTGAAGTGATCTACAAGCTCATTGACTGAGATGCAAGAGAGGGCTGGTGTGGAGGAGAACTTCTGAATAAATAGTTCACCCGTGTTTTCAGTGATGTAACGCTTTGTCACAACCTTGGTTTGGACATTTGTGTGCAGGGAGATTTTCACTCTCAAAGAAAACACAGAAATGATCAGAGAGTGCAACATCAGTCACAGCAACCTTGGAAATGTCCAGACCTTTGGTGATGATTAGGTCCAGGGTGTGCCCCTTGTTGTGGGTGGGACCTGTTACATGCTGAGTCAGCTCATAGTTATCAAGGACACCACATAGCTGTATAGACCCTCTGTCCTGGGGATTATCAACATGGATATTAAAATCACCAACAATGACAACACAATCAAAATCAATACAGATTATAGACAGCAGTTCAGTAAACTCATCGAAGAAGGATGCACAGTATTTAGGTGGTCTGTAAATGTTAAGGAATAAAACTCGAGTGGAATTCAGTGCCACATATTCAAAAGAAGTAAAATGACCAAAAGACATCTGCTTGCATTGCAAAGACTCATTAAATAAAATAGCAACTCCTCCTCCTT
Source organism: Cottus gobio (assembly GCA_023566465.1). NCBI lineage: Eukaryota > Metazoa > Chordata > Actinopteri > Perciformes > Cottidae > Cottus > Cottus gobio. Next base: position 28,212,205 of record CM042223.1, on the reverse strand, counting down.
TCTTATGCGCTCTTGTTTCACTCATGAAACTGAAGTTGGGAGGATTCAATAAGAACAGCTGCACTGTTATCTTGGTCTAACCAAGTTTCCGTTAAAAACAAAAAATCCAGCTTGTGCCTAACAATGAAATCATTGATTAAAAATGTTTTTCCTGACAGAGACCTGACATTTAATAAAGCTAAGTTTAATGTGTTTAAAGCTCTATTTGTCCTATGTATCTGGACAGGCTGACGAGGAATGATCAATAAGTTTGATAAATTTGCAGATTTACTAATGTTTCTTCACAGCCTCACCTTTCCTTTTCTATGAGTCAGGACAGGAATGGAGAACGCTAGCTGCATACAGGGCCCCGACTGTTCCTGGAGATAATCAGTAGTGTCATTAGCCTTGTAGTCCGGACCCAGAAGATATCAATTAAAGTCTTTATCAGGTAGGGGAGATTGAGGATAGTGGTGGAGCTGTTGTGGAGGCGGGGGCAGAAGTGGCAGAGGTCGAGCTGGACTTAGACCCAGTGGCAGAGGTCGAGCTGGAGGGATTTTAACAGGGAAAATGGGAGTGCGGTGGGGAGTGAATTTGGTTCCAGCAGTGACCATCTCTTTCATGTGGTCAGTGAACTCCAGGGGGGAGGAGGGGGAGGATGAGGGGGAGAATGCAGAGGAGGGGGACCTGGATGGGTTATGGGGGGTGGAAGTTGGTGCTGGAAGTAAATTATCTTCCTCTCTCGGAGGGGGGGGGATCAATCCTTGTTGGTGAGGTTGGAGACTCCTCCTCTTGGCTCTCCTTTGGCATCCCTCCCATGAGGTCCCCACGACAATGCTGTGTGGTTATCTCTTGTTTAGACTCCTCTTGTCTACTGTCCTTGGCAGTGGGAACAGACGGGTGACGCAGGAAGAAAAATAGGTTAGAGGCAAACTGTTTTACCCCTGACTTGTTCAGGCAGATTCCATCTGCTTTAAAAAGATGTATGCGTTCCCAGAAAAGGTAAAAATTGTCAATAAAATGTACTGGATGCTCAGTACATGCAGTTGACAGCCATCTGTTTAGTGCAAACAGTCTGCTGAATCTTACATCTCGTCTCCTGGCTGGCGGAAGAGGGCCACTGATAAACACCTCGGCATTGACAGAGCTGACTGTGTTTAACAAGTCAATAAAGTCTCTCTTCAGAACTTCAGACTCTTGTTTCACAAGATCACAGCTTCCCGTATGCAGAATTATGTTTTTCACCGTAGGATGGTCAGACACGATGTCCAAGATTTTGTCTCTCATATTAGAGACCATATCCGTCGGAAAGCAGAGTATTTTGGTATTCTTGCTGCACACTGTTCTCACATCTTTTACAGCATAGTCACCAACAATCAGAGTATCAGGCCCAGTCTTTTCCTGCGGCCTTTTACGTTCACATTTACTCTCAGTTCTTACCCTGCTTTGAGAAGATAGCTGCTTATCCAGGGCTTCCGATTCAGGATCCTGCGACAATGGAGCAAATCTGTTTTCAAGTTGTAGTCTTGGTTGTTGTGGAGGTTCTTTGGTGGTTTTACTTTTCCCAGCTGTTCTCGGCTGTGTCCAGCTGCGTGCAGGGGTTGAGGAGGAATTCTGCCTCCGTGGTAGTGCGGGCCAGCCAGTCGCATCAGAAATCTCAGGGTTCCACCATTAAACTAACCACTAGTTCTGCTTTAAACTTCTTGTGGAAGTCCCTCTAATGTCGGACCATCAAACGCCCCCGTGTCCGGGTTCATAATGTCATCCGTAGCCGCACAACAGCGTCTGAATGACGGCCGCTGCCAGCGCTGCTTCAGGTGGACCAGCAGCTGTTTGATGCAGCACCGGCCGGACGGCTGTGATGACGCGCAGAGCTTCCTCTGTGAGATCGGCTTTTCTGCTGTTGCCTCTCTCAAAACAAAATACAGATCGAAGCTCAACTTTGAGCATGAATTGAGAGTGGCCGTATCAAATCTACAACCCCGTTTTACAAAGATTTGTAGTGGAAAGCAGGCTCATATCTGCACTAATTTAGTTTTGTTTTGCACCGGTTGCACGTTATTGTTGTTTTGAAAAGATATGCAGTGTAAAACTCTTTATTGCCAAATATTTTAACTGGTTTTATTTAGTTTTTCACAGGTTGAACTTTATTGTTATTATCCTGAAAAGATATTCAGTACAAAACATGTTAATTAGGCTATTACAATGAGCTATTTTTGCCAAATATTAGTTATTTTTTTGCACAACTGTATTGTTCTAACAAAGTGATTGCACGTTTTATTTGTTTTTGTCCGATGGAGCAATCTGGTTTACATGAAAGTGACTTACATTTTCTTTGTTCTATTATTAATAAAAGCACAGATAGAGGAGTCACAAAATTTCGTTATTTCAATAAAAATTCAGCATGGACCATTTTGTTACAATTTTGTAGGGGCGGTGGGGCCCGAAAATGTTTCGTCCTCCAAAGTGGGGCTTGACAAAAAGAGTTTGAGAACCACTGATCTACTGTATTGCATGTAAGTCGCTTTGGATAAAAACCTCAGCTAAATGTAATGTAGTCCTGTCTTGATCCCCGAAATGTTAAATTGTGTGTGTGTAAAAGAAAGACAGAAATAGATTGTGTCAGAGACAGATGGGAGATAATGAACGAGTGTCTTGGTCCGCGATAATGTTTCATGTCATAAAGCACAGGATACCATCTAACTTGATTCATGATAAATGTGTTAATATCTGACTAATAGGAAGCACATTCATGCTAATTTGTCAGAATTTATTATGAGTATAAAAAAAATATTTTTTCCCCGTATCCCCAGATGTTCTCTGCAATCCCCCAAAAAACACAATGACTGATTAGTACAGTGATAGGCTCGTTTCCTACATCAAATACAACATGTGATGTCACACGCATACTATGTCTCCCACAGTGCAGACAACTCAGCGTGTATCTCAGTGCATTGTGATGTGCTGGAGTTAATTTGTTTGACAGCTAAATTTGCCTCCTCTGTGTGCAAAACATGATTGTGCTCCTGGCTGCAAACCAAAGCCCAGATAATAAATTGTCCTGTTTAAATGACAGCATGGCCTCAGCAAAGCAAAGTACTTCGGAAAAGATAAGTACGTTTCTTATGTAAAATAAGTCTCAGGAGGATTACATGGAGAGCTACTGCCTCTCAAAATGTTCCAACTCGCTTGACGGCAACACGTAAACACAAAAGGAAATGCAGTCAATGTGTTTGTCTGCTGAGGAGCTCTCCGACCAACAGGTAATGTGATTGCACAGTCAACTACCAATGGATCCAATCAGCTGCCGCGCATGTTAATAACTCAGTGTAGACTGATGCTACCAAATCCTTCAAGTGGTCAGAGAGAAATCTACACGTCTCCGTTTCGGGCTTTAGAAAAACACGCCCGTGACGAGAGGCTTTTGACCAAATGCGGGTCAAATGCAGATGTGTGTGCAAGCTCCTTCAGACGGCGAAAGGCCGATTTGACAATAGAACATCCTGCTGGAACAACAACACGTTCTCACGCCCAACTCGTCAAATGCAGACACTTGGTTATTGGTCCATACGCTTCAAACAATGACGGTAACCCTCGACGTGTCAGTTTACACTCGTAACTCAAAACTTATTTTCCAAAATAAAAGTCTGTCTTCACATGGAAATTAGGTTTAGGCAACACAACCTTCTTAGTGAGACTCAAGAAAAGAGCGCGTGGCTATAAACTTGACTAAAGATTGACGTGACTGGTGGCTGATTTAGAAAACATTTTCTCCCCATCTATCTTATAGTTTAGCATTCTGCGTTAGCGGTTAGCTCACGGCTACATTGATCCCGGTTTGCAGAAGCCTTAAGTATTAGCAACATTTTGTCTTAAAATGCTTCACCAATATTGTAGCTCGCTAGTGCAAGGGTGCGCTTGCCTTTGCCCATGCTTGTGATGATGAGGCGTCTTTGGCTCAGTGGTTGTCCTTCAATCAGAGGATCGGCGCTTCGAGCTCAGGACTGCTAGTCCATGTCGAGATGGCCTTGACACTTAACCCCAAGTTGTTCCCGTAGCTGTGGTTTGTGAATATTGCATGAATGTTATTTACTCCAGATGAGCAGGTGGCACCTTGCATGGTAGCCTGTCATCAGTGTATAAATGGGTGTGAATGATGACATGTGGTGTTAAAGCACTTTGAGTGGTCAGAAGACTAGAAAAGATATATACAAGTACAAGTACAGTACAATCTATTTAGCCTATATTTTCAAATTCTGTTTGTTTTAATGGTGTAACGGTGGTGTAGTGGCTAGCACTGTCGCCTCACAGCAAGAGGGATCGGGGTTCAGATCCCGGTATGGACTGGCCTTCTGTGTGGAGTCTGCATGTTCTCCCCGTGTCAGCGTGGGTTCTCTCCGGGTTCTCCAGCTTCCTCCCACAGTCCAAAGACATGCATGTTAGGTTAATTGGACTCTAAATTGCCTGTAGGTGTGAATGGTTGTCTGTCTATATGTGAGCCCTGTGATAGACTGGTGACTTGTCCAGGTGAACCCTGCCTTCACCCAATGACAGCTGGGATCGGCTCCAGCGACCCTAAAACAGGATAAGTGGTTCAGATGATGGATGGATGGATGGAAACTCCCTACCCCAGCTTTATTTCAGTAAATCTACTTAACTTTATAGCATGGTGTGGGCGGGGGCGTGGCTAGCGCACCTGCGGCACAGAGAGAGAGAGAGAGGGACGCTCGTCTGGATCAGCTGTGGCACTCTGGTTGGGGCACAGCTGATCCGGATGAGCGTGGGATTGCGTGGGCGGGGGAGGGAGCTATAAGAGCTCCCAGAGCCACGCAAGGGGGGGAAGAGCTAGGCAGGGCATGTAAATACGTGTGTGTGTAAAATGCCTAATAAACAGCGTAAGCGTGCTATCCTGGTGTCGCGTCTGTGTATGGAGCTCCGTGACTCGCACGGTATCAAGGAACCTGTTCACACATGGCTATATATAACAGGTGGACAAAGTCATCGTGACGTCACCCATTGTTTTGTGGACTACCATGAGTTGCCGTGTCATTTTTTTTACCATATTTTTTAATGTGAAGGAGCATCGTAGCGACGCCGTCTGTGATTGACAAGTCACCCCACCCTAAAGCAATCACTGCTTTATGGTCTATTTGACTATAAATGAACCATAACAGACAGTTACTCCGTACAATGAAGAAGAAGACTTGAAACTGGAGATTTAGTCCATTAACTCGTGTTCACAATGTTTACTGAGGTTATGAATCAAGTGTGAGTTATTTTATCATAGACTTTTTATACAATCCAACTTTTTTTGCAATTGGAGTCGTCGCCCCTGCTGGTCAATATAGAGAATGCAAGTTTTAAGGCACATCCACATTGGCTTCACTCAACAGCACCGGAGGTTGCCACCTGCTTTATAATCACCTGGTTGAGATGCAAAACACAAAACAACAACGGAAATAATATAGTTTTACTCAGATTTAAGCTCTTACATCCTCAGCAGCAAAAGCTCATTGACTTGATTGAGTCCAGTTATGAAAGCTATCGTAAAATGAAAGAGTTTCAGACATCTTGTTAATTGCTGAGATCTCTAGGCACAACAGAAAAAAAAAACACCTGTCAGAAGACCAGACCATCCATTTGCGACTCACATTTCAGCCATTGACTGTAGACAAGCCGTGCTAAAAAAAAGAAGCTTCACACTTAAAGCTTGGAGAAGCAGCTCCAGTGCTGGCCTGAGGCATGAGTGAACAAAGCAGCTGCTCAGAGCCCTGCAGACACCAGGGTGCCTGGAACAAGCAAATTACACATGTACAACAGTCTGTCAGCTCCACTGCTCTGATTTCACTGATAGCATCTGTTTTTGTGCTCATTGGGGAATTGTACTGAACAGATAGTTAAAGATGATGATTGCATATGAAAAAAAAACACCATCCTGTTGGATGCTACTTTTCATTTCTCCACATTCCCAATGTCAATAAGCCAATAACTATTGAGTGGCCGCACTGTTGACAATAAGCCAAGGCTGCATCATTGCTTTCCAGAGTTCAGACTGTAAACTTTTGACTTGGCATCCTCCCATCAAAAAATCTGATAACGAATATACTTTGAATCAATACATGAGCAGGAGGAAACGTGTGTAGATCAGCAGGTTATCATGGGCAGAAATCCAAAAGGAGACTGCTGATGTTCATTTTCCACCGCTTCAAAATGATAAAATTCTCCAATGGCAGATTATATCAGATGGAGCTATAATGATAATGGTTAGCGTTGCTCGCCAAAAGGCCGTGATTAAACTAATAAGGTGTCCCGAGTCAGCAGGCCACAGCGGTTATTTCAATGTGTCAGACGCACATTTAATCAGCATTTCACTTCTGTCTCGGTCGCACATCTTTTATCTGTGGGTTGTGATCAATAACCGTCCTGCCACTCAACAGGGTTTATGCTTGCTCAGCCCAAAAAAAAGTACAGATTTGAATTGAATATTTGCTGTTTTTGAAAAAAATACATTTCACTTTTCTAACAAATGTGGAAATCTGAAGACAAAAGACCGTCTTGTAATACCACTTCTACCTCACGGAGGCGATAGTGAGTCACTAGTGTCCAGTCTGTGCTCAGTACAACGAGAGAGGGTGAATAAGTAGAGCTGCCCCCGGAGGGCTTGTCAATCACGCACATGCTTTTATAGTTTGGTAATTGGTTTACATTTTATATTCAAATGGCAGAAACAAGACATGAACTATAAATATTTCGATCCTAAACACCTCAGATTCAACACATTGTGTCACAAACACGTCGCCAGATTTGATGTTTTATTGTTTTTTACTGAGGTTACTACACAACTTTACGAGTGTGTCTCTCCCTCACTGTCCGGCTGCTTTCCTTCAGTTTGGGTTGTCGTTTGATTTTTGATTTTTATTTTTTTACGTCGTGATGCTTTAAAAGTGTTGTGTAGATACGAACAACACATACTTATATTGTGACTCGTGCTCTTGAGTGTGTGGTGTTTTACAGTTTTGTTGGATTGTTTTGTCATGTTTTGCTATAACTTAATGTGACTGCTTCTTGTTGATGGACTACATGCATTGTATGTTAATGACGCAGCATCCCGTCATGCGTGTATTAATGTAAACAATATCAGACCCCCGCCCCCCCTTCTCCCTGGTAAAGTAATCTTCTGTTGAGGGGAGCATGAAACGTAAATATGAGTAATTTCCTTGTTTCTGCCACAGTGTTTCACACGGGCAGCCCGCTTGAGGTCGCAGTGTTACTTTGATACTTTGACCGGTGGAGTTTCAGCAGGTTGATCTTGCCCTGCTGTATGAAAATACTCTGAATAATAACGTTGGGTCAGATACGTAAGCACATAAATAATTTCCCAGGAGATTCACAGCCTTCAAAGGAAAGAATAGTATGTTCATGAGCAATTAGTTTAATTTTATTTTTTATATAATCTGGAATTTTCCGAGTGGAACAAGAGTTTACGACCCTACTGCATTCAAATGCTTCTTTTCTCTGCAGATGAATTCAGCTTTAATTTAACACATAATTGTGAACCAACCACTACACCATGATTGTCACTTGTTCATTCATGTTTTTATTCTCTAGATGGTACGTAATATTTTGTCCATTTGTGTACCTTTCTGGATGTCTCCAGACATGTTCGTGTCTTGTCCTGTTTGAAGGGATGAAGAGTGCTTTGCTGCTGCTCCAGACACAATGACACAGTCAGCTGATTTTAAGCAAATCACCTGACTGCAAACCAACATCTGTGCCTCACAGGAGCTGGGTTTGAGTTCTGAGTCGGTGGAGAGTTCAACGTCGTCTTCATCAGACGAGGAAGCTGTGCTGCTCAACGGTTTACGATTTCACAGCTCCAGGAGGGATCGAGGAAGGAGCGCTGCTAGCAACGATTCGTCCCCCTCCGACCCAGAGGACGACCCAGAAGGACACGCACCAGGTCAGAGACGGGTCAACGGTAATGTTGAGCATTCATATTGAGATGAAGGCCAGATGAGTTATTCACAGACAGCTCAGAACTGCATCACCTCTTAGAGAAAAATAAGCTAATCATCTCCTAATCACAAATAACGGGAGGTTGAATATCTCTCTCCATCAGTATCACATCTTTTAGGAGCCTGTATTGAGCAAATTCAAACACGTTTCATCACTTCATCTTGGTGACGAGATGTCATCCTTAGTGAGTTGTGCTTGTGTCCACCTGATGATCTACACGGACTCAAGGATGGACAGAATAGATTTTGGTGGTCACGGGTCAAGTTCACTGTCAACCTCACATTCGTCTCCATATGGAGGGAATTTCCTCAAATCTTTAAAGAATTAAAGGTCGTGGTCACTGAGTCCTCACAAAACATAATGTTATCCATAGCCTAGAAATGTATGTGATATGAATAGGATAAAATAATGAAGTGGTCACATTTTGGAAAGACTAACAGGCTAACACCAGCAGGCTGTAATTCTAGTTTTGGCTCTGTTTTTGGTCTCCACCACCTCCTGCGGAAATATTTGTCTCTTTAGCTGCACGATGTTCCACTTTGTAACTGTGCCTGTCTGCCGTTTGCTGCTGAGCAGGTAGCGTGCAGTGACTTTATCACAGCTTAGAGGTCGGTGAGTGGAGCTGTGGAAAATCAAAAGAATGAGCTAAATTGGTGATAATTATGTTTTTCATGTATTCACATGTATAGTTCTATGACTCATGGTTATTGTAAAACGAGGGATTAGAGCAGCTTCAACCGGTTCTGCTTAGCGGGCCATACAAAACAGCCTTCAGACTGGTGAATTAACAATGTCTGTTTAATAAGAACAGTTTTATTCAAAAAGATCCCAAAGTATTACATTTGTAAATTAATGCTGATATTCTAAATAAAAACAGGCAAATGGTATTCATACATATTTTTATTTACACAATATATTCTATATATTCACCCAATCATTTTTACATCATTCAGTATATACAGCCGGCCATTCATTTGGTATCATGCCATTGAAAAAAAGCCTTATTTTTCTTCCCTCTTTTTCTTGAAAAGTGCAGTCCACTCCAAAATGGACAATTTTCTCTTCTCTCTCCCTCCAGCTGCTGCCCAGTTAGAGGCCCGTGATTTTCACAGTCAGAGCAGCATCCTCAGCACCAGCCCCAGCTTCAGGACCAAGGTTAGAGAGGCGAGGTACGCTCACACTCAATATTTGCTCTGCATGGATGTCTGGACAAGGCATTTGTCAAGCTGCGATAATGATGGAAGGACATGTAATCTGAAAGCACAAAGGAAATGAGGCTGAAAGAATTCATCGAGGACACTGACCTCAGTCAGTTCCTTAAAAAACACCTCCTCGCCTCGCTCCTCCGCGGGTCCCTGTTGAGACCGCACAGCTGGCGACCCGGTCTGCACTGCTAAACACGCTGGAGGGGAGGGAGGCACGGGGAACCAGAACCAGGACCACGTTGGGCGTCAAACCCTGCTGCAGTAAAATGAGGTTTTCTAAAAGGGACTGTGGTACTCAGAAACACAGACAGAATGAAAGTTTCTTGTCGTATTGGATCAAATAATTGAGGATTGCTTTATTTTATCAACATATAATCATGCTTTTGTCCATCATTTTTTTGTTTGCGATTACTCATCTAAAATGTTGTCCTATTTTATTCACTGTGGGTAATGGCTTTAGTAATATGTCATTTTTCATCCAGCGGTTATGGCATCAATGCCAGCTCGGCCCATTACATCTCTGTCTGTCATGACGATAAGTAGTACTAAATTAAAAGGCCTTTCCTTTCCACTGGTGACAACTAAACTTAAAAATATATCTATACCAAATCCAGGACAGCAATAAGTTTCTCCTGAGGATGCCCAAACCTTCGGTGCATCTGTGGTGAAGCCGTGAAAGTGATTGAGCCACGTCACGGCATTGTATGCACCCACCTCTACAATATGGGGTTCTTTCTGATCTCACCTCGTGCACACCACCGGCGCGTCAAGGTGATCCCCGGGGAAGCATTTAGATCCTGAATGAGACTCACCGGTCTTTCATCTAACTCCAATGCAAACCCAGCTGCATCATTATTAGACCATCAGAGTGAGGCCAGGCAGTGAGGGTGGGTCAAACAAACGCAGGACTTTCACCCATGACACCGCTGAACACATTCGGAAGCCGGACTTGTACCACAGTTTTTCCCAAACTATGATCTTTTCCCAAGCCTAACCAAGTACAAGTACAATGTTTTAGTCAGACCATCTCTAAATACCTTCAGACTGAATGTTAGACAACTCTTTATTAGCTGTGCCGCCTTCAGTTTATTTCTTTTTTCGCGAGTAAGCTTGGTTGGCTGTCACTCACAATGTCTGCCCTCTTTGACATGCCAGCAGAACAGAATTAAAGTTGGTTGAATGAACTGAAGTGGAATGAAAACCTCGAGTGTAAAGCCTTCACACGGTTGGCGGACTATGATGGACATCGATAGCTGACCGTGATTCGACCTCTTCAGGTCCCCCCACATCCCAACCATTATCACGAGCTCATGCTGACCAGCAAGTGTTCCAACCGAGAGACGTTCGTTTCTGATGATGCAAATATGTAGAGTTGTATTACAGGGATTTCTTTGGGAAAGTCCTCCATATTGTCTGATTTCCACTGACATGGAGTCACGGACAAATAACCCCCAAACTGAAAGAGATGCGACACTTTGTAGACATGTTATCTCTCTGTGGTCAATGTGTATGTCTCTGTAGTTAAATTGCTTTTACTCTTGTTCTGTCTTTCTAGTCTTTTGTCACCCATCATTCTGCCCCCGCACAGTGATGTGACATTATATCATTTGTCATGGAACATCTATGTTGTTAACATATTTGACAAGTCTCACAGAAAAGACAAAGATATATAAATATTCACAAATCATTAAATCATGAAATTTGTTGGCCTTTGATTGATAATTCTCGTAGTATGAACCTTGTTTTGTTTTCTTTACCTGTAGGGATGAAGCCCCTGCAGGTCGAAGAGAAGAAGATCAGGATAAAGATGAGGAGGAGGAGGATGCAGATGAATCCCACCATCGTACCATGATAGACAGGTTATTGGAGAGGCATGGAGCTTGTATCCCCCACCATGAGCCCAAGCTGTACCGCGCTGCAGCTGCCAAAACCAACTCTATTCCAGGGTTCAGCATCCTGGCTTTCCCGGATTTCTGGGGGCACCTCCCACCGCCAGGACATGAACCCATGGCCCCGCGCAAACCCAACATACAGAGGTTCGCCATGCCCGTTACAGCACTTACCTAACGTAGTTCATGTAACATGAACATAGAGATGGGTTTAATAAGGGTTCATTGTCATATACCGTATAAGAAGTAGACCGTTATCTTGACTTTAACAAATTGTATTTTTAACTAGTTTTGAAGCAACAAGTTTGGCATTTTGGTCATTGACACCTCGATTATTGATGACATAGTCACTATGTCGCCATCTTGGAACAACCGAAAGCTGAACAAGACATTTTTTTAGGCAACCGAAGTTTTGCAGTTAACATTTATGAACTGAGAACACAGTGTGAAAGGGTTAAAATCATAAGCTGGCTTTTGCCGCGAGGCGACATCATTCAATGAGGCGCTTGTATTGGTGTTACAGGCATGCACATGTTCCTGCTACATTCATCTGTAATGGTGACCTGAAACATAAAATATAAAAGAAAGAGCGTTCACAGACAAGAGGCCGTGTGGGAAACGGCAAACGAAAACATTGTTTTGATGGCCTTTCTACAAACCAGCAGCATGTTAACTTCACACAGGTTCAGGTGGTTATATGTGCCCTACCCCCACACACCCCTCACTCATTACTCTCTGCCCGCTCACTCACTGTCTCTCCTGGTCTCCTCGCCACGTTCCATTATTCTCCCATCCGTTCCTTTATGAAGCCATCTCCCTCATCTTCAGATGTGACACTGCCGTGGCCGCTTCTCCTTCATAATGGTCCCCGTGATTTTATTCCCTTCTTTGTGTCCTCCCTTCCCTTTTATATTCCCTTTCTATCTCTCTTCGATGTGCTATCCGTCTTCATGTAACTATGGCAGCACAGAGAGCCGCACGTCTCTCCGACCGTAATGGAATAGTCAAGTCAAAATGGATCTATTAATACTAGATTGCTCCGATATGAGTTTGGGGTTCGGACTGTGAGCCTCCACATATCATTCCTGCATCACGAGTAATTATACATGATGCACGAACAGAGAGATTTGGTAATTTGTGCAGATGTCTAACACAGAGTGAACGGGCCAACGACAGGGAAGAGACAGAAAAGTGTGTGTGAAGCTCTCTGCACTGTGCCGTGCATTTAAATCCGGCATCTGAATTACATTTTAGTTTCCAAGTACCAATTGCTTCTTGTAAACAAGAAAAGGTTATTCATGAACATTGGCTCAGCACTCTAGGACAACACTTCACCTGAAATCATGAGAGTTTACCCTTTTGAGGACACACAGAAGTATTGAGGTTTAAATGTTGTTCCAGAGGGTTTTTACAACAGACTTCTCATGCGAGTGGATAAAGTTGGCCTCGTTGGTGCCGAGTATAGATCAGGCAAACGTCAGTACCGCTTCTGGACCCTGTCCACTGGCTCCACTATAAAAAATAATGAATGTCTCGACCGTGTAGTCCATCCCTTCATGCCAGAGTTAGATATTGACAGTTGCCGCTACAAGTTCTCCAAAGTCTGTTGTTTGTCCAGAATAACAGAAGTATTTTTTATGTTAGGATGAAAAAATAAGTGTTTTTTAAATAGATTTCACAAAGCAGTGGCTAAGTTGTGATTAGGTTTAAAGTAACATTGTAGTTTGTGTATAAAGTACCCAAAAGCTATACTTGAATACTGGAAAATGACTTGAGTAAAAGTGAAAGTCACCTATTAGAATACTACTTGAGTAAAAGTCTTAAGTATCAAAAGTAATTTTCTGATATTAAATGTACTTAAGTATTGAAAGTAAAAGTAGAAGTAAATACTGTTAATAAAAACGCAAAGGGTCAGAGTTTTGAGTGTTCAACATAATATAATGTACATAAGTATACTATTGCATCTACTATGAACGTATCATGACACATGGCACTATAAAGGAGTTGTAACAGTGAGTTTATAAGTATGCTCAACAACACAGCATGGCTGGAGCCCTTGGACCACATACTACACAACAGCTTTGTCAATGGACCTCAGAGACAGTCAAGGTGTTCACTAACGTGGTCTGATGCTGCTGGAGGGAGTCTCAGGAGCCCGTTTCTCTTTGTTGATGTCAGCGCTCCATAGTTTTAAAGGTGGTGTTCATGCTTTCTCTGAAACAGTGACAGAAAGGCATTTTGGCAGCATAACAACTTTAGCTAACCCCACTTGCTACACACATTTACATCTCCAACTCCGACAAAGTTCAAATCGTAATGCTGTGCTCTCGCGGCTAAGCTAACTTCACATTAGCTAGCCGCGATAGCGCAGCATTACGTTAGCTTGACTCAAGTTAAGTTAGCTAACGTTAGCCAACCAGTGCTGCAACGCTAGAACGACTCAAATCAACAAAATCTCACAACTGTCAACACTTCCTCAACTCATGGGATTCATCTTAATTTACCTTAATGTGTTTCCTGAGGTTGGATGGGGAGTTTTTGAATGCCAATATTTCAGTAGCTTTGGGTAAGCATGAGAGGCACTTCATCCGGTACGAAGAATCTGTCAAGAAAACATTTCTCACACCACCGTCACCACCGTCGCTTATTGCAGGAGTAGCAGGTGCTTCCATTTCTGCTTCCATCATGAAGTCAGTCATCGTAGCAGCATGAATTGCTCGCTAGCTTAACGTGATTAACCAATGACTTAACTTCAAGCGAGGACCACTGATTCCAAACCTGCTTGGTGGAGTCTGAGTTCCACCACAGTCCCCGATGTTGGTCTCATGATTCATTTTTTTTCTAAAGGGTTAGGGTAGCGAGTTAATTTTGTAGCGAGTAATGAAGGTTTCAGGGGAAATGTACCGAAATAAAAGTATCAGTTTTCTATGCAAAATGTAGTGAAGTAAACAAATATAAATAGTAAAGTAAAGCACAGATACTCAAAAAAACGACTTACACCACTGTATGTATGGGAAAGATAGGAAATGAACAGTCCTATACAACGTGTCTTGTCACCTAACTTCCTGTCACCAATGATTCAGGAGATACCGAAGCTCCCGGGATTAATCCACGCTTTGTGCTCGAGTGAGTATTTGGGGCAGCGGCACGGTGTATGTGGGATTGAGTCATGGATGTCAATGGAGCTCTATGGCACATAGGAAGAGGATATATCAGGCCTTGATACACACAATACTTGTTTGTACTTGAGTCTTGGTTTGGGTGTTTAAATGAGATTTGTTGAAAAATATAAATATATAATTTTACAAATTATTTCCTAATTGAACAGCAGTTGCGCCGATCTTGGTTGTTTGTGAAAACCTCACCCTGCATGCAATTTATTTGCTATCCTGATGTTAATTTGTATTTATTTTCCAAAATATTGAATGCCAGAGAAATAATTTGCTCTTGGATTCAAGTAGTAACTGATTAGATTCTTTAGTGGACAAATGTCACTGTTAGCTAGCAACATTTGTGTCCATAACTCATTAATTGATATGCTAATTATGGTAATTTCACACAAATGAACAGGATGAAAAGATGAAGTGATGACACTTCAGACAGACATGATTGGCGGAGGGATACAACAGCGAGGCAGTAATTCTAGTTTATTTATGTATTGAATCTTTATTTGTGTCTATTGTTACTCGAGTGGCTGTGCGAGTGTAATTTATATCTGCACATATGTCGTTTTTGTTATATGTGTGTATAGAGGAGTGCGTCTGTGTATGTAGAGCACTTTTTAATGCTGCTCCTCCGAGACATTTTCTCAGCACTTTCAAGAGGTCAGAAGACGCTGACATTTCAAAATGTTAAAGACGCAATTTCACTCTGAACTTAATCTAAATATGTTAGGGGAAAAGAAACCAACATCTTTGGACTTTTGCAATCCCTTAACAGAAATAATGTTAATGCAATTTTTGTTAGGGCTGCTTTGTGAGCAAATGGTCTCAGATGTATAATGAGATTAGGGCGAATGCGAGCGACCTTTCAAGCACCGTCTCGTTTCTAACCCAGATGTTCTCCACCAGTTCACTCTGTCCATGGGAGTTTTTTTGTTGTAAAAAACAGAATATCGTGGAGCTGAACAGCCTGTTGTTGAAAACCGGGGAGGGAGGGAGGGAGTTACACAGAATATAACATTTAGAGTGGTTAGGTTGGCGTTAATGCTGTGTGTTTGCTGTAGAAATTTAAATGGTAAATCAACACAGAGGCCCACAAGAAAAAGTACAGCATTTATCTTTTTTTCTTCTTCTTTTGTGTCCAACCTTAAATCATAGGGATGAGAGATCAGAGACTTGTCATTTGAATTTATTTCTTTTTACTTTTTTTAACATTTTGTTCTCTCAACCATCCCAGAAATCCTTTGAGGGTTACTTCAAAAAGCTGTGTCTTTTCCAGAAAAATGACCATCCCAATTCAACCGAAAACTATATATAATGTAAAAAAGCCCCTAACCCCTCGGCTATCTATCAAAAAGGTTTTCTTTCGAATCAGGATTATGAAGAGTCTGCGCTGATGTGCTTTTGTTTATTTTGGCAAACAGACTTTGACAGAGTACTGACTGACTTATCAGATCTCCTGACACAGTAAAAACCTCGCAGAAATAAAGTCAGCTATTCCAAGAGAACGACTAGCTGTTTGATTTTGAAACAAAATAAATTTGCTAGTTTTTATTCTGTGTGCTTTTGATGGTTTGTTCAGTAGCTTTTATTGTTTCACCCCTTTTGTTTTTTTGCCTGTTTGCTTTTATTGATACTTTATCATTTCATCAGTTTCATGTGCTTTGAGCTGTCTAATCTATACAGCACATTGAGTTGCCTTGGCCTATATAATGTGCTAGATAAATGCATTTGACTTATTAACTATTCCTTTAAGTACAGAACCTCAAATAGGTACTTGAGTCCAGATAGCAAGAAAACAGTGCTCAGTTGCTTTCATGCTAGTTTTCAGACCAAATCAGACTAAGAACCATGTTGCATATCTTTAATGCATGTTTTGACGCATTCCACATTTCTTTTGTCAGATATGTTTTTGCAATTGATTAAATACATCTTGACTGAAGTGTTAAAGAACTGTACTGTATAGTTCACTGTGGTGTTTGAGCTACAATGTGGTAGCCCCACAGACCCCACGGTCTCTGCTGGGCCAATTCCAGGCTGCTGGAAACCCAGGCCATGTGGTTGTGCCCAATGGAAGGAAGGCAAGTATGGACAGGAAGGAGCAGGGCAGACTGTCAGACCCCTGCAATAAAATTAGCTTTTCTAAAGAGGAATCTGGTGCTCGTAAACACTTTTGTCCACAGAGACCACCAAAAGCAACATCAAATTAAAAGTTCCCACTAGTAGCCAAGATACTTTGAAGGGACATTCTCAAGGTTAACATTTGTATGCCTGCCTATGCTTTTCTTTATCAGGCAGAAAGTGTTTGAGGATGCCCAACGCTTCTTGACTACTGATGGAATCATCAACCAGGTAGTGTTTGACCTGGAAGACAGCAGGTAGGTCAACAACACAAATGTACATGCACAAACACAGTACAGACAATAATACACTGTACAAGATGAATGTTTTGATTTTGATTGTAAACATTTAATTTCCATTTTCTTTACCAAAAATCCATGTCTACGTCGCTGTCTTGTTGTCTGTCAGTCTTCAGTGTCCGTCTGATTCCTTGAGGTTTTTCTCCAAGTTTGAATGTGGGAACCTAAGGACGGCTGTTCAGGTCCGCAGGTATGGACAAAACACACACACACACACACACACACACACAAAAAGTCAATGAGAATCAGAGTGATAATATCACTTTTATGCAGTCCTAAAACCGTAGGACGCATTCAACACCGATCCAACCACTGTACAATGTGTCTTTTTTCTTCTTCTCTTCGTAGATATGAATATGACCTCATATTGAATGCAGACGCAAACAGTAGCCAGCACACCCAGTGGTTCTACTTTGAAGTCAGTAACATGGTGGCAGACGTTCCCTACCGCTTTAATGTCATCAACTGTGAGAAGAGCAACAGCCAGTTCAACTATGGTGAGCAGGTCATTGTGTTTTGTAATGACATCCTTTGCAAACTGTGAATGCCTGTTTCACGTTTTCACTTCGATGCATTATCCAGGATTCAATGATGTTCCCAGGTACTATTTTGTCGACAACTTCTTCCAGACAAACCGCTTTGTTCGATTTGTCATCTGTCAAACCGCTCTTCTGTCCAGTAACTTTAACCGATGACTCAGCCAGGTGCGTCCACGGTTGCATGTAGTAAGTAACCTGCGTAAATGATTGCCATAGATAATAAACACAAGCGAGTATGCATTTACAAATGATTACAGTAAAATAGAAAGCTTTCATGAGGACACGGCTGCCACCGCTAAATGCATCCGACTGTGAGTCACCAGTTAGCTTGGTGTATTTTCCGTTTGAGATGCCGACCGATGATGTTTACCTTGAGGTCATCAGCTTGTCCTAGTTTGACCAACGTATTCCACAATAATGCCACAGTAAGTCAGCTAGTCGTTGCCCTCTAATGTCGTTGGCTAATGTTAGCTAAGCACTGTAGCTCATGTTACTTGATTCACCAGATTAGGCTAGGCAGCTGATAACTTTACGTTCTTCACAAACTCCTCGATATTGTTGTCAAGTAACGTTACACGGAAAGTAATAGGTAAAAGTAGATAGTTTTTTTTACATTTTTTAATTAACATGTGAGCATATTATAGGGAGACACAACTACTGTGTTGTGACTTATTTACTTCTGGTATTTACATGCATTAGTGTACACATTAACTTTCAAATATAACACGTAATTTATCATTTGCCACAATTAGTTTTATTGACAGTGTTCTTCCTGGCAAGCTCAGAACAGCCAGAGCTGTGTGAGAAAAGGTTTAGTGAGGGAACGCAACAGCATCTCAGACCATCCCAACTGCATCCACCTGCCTGCAAACCGCCCCAACACGTGCTCATCCTTCAATTAAGCCGGCAGAACTATATCCCGGGCAACCAAGAGAGGCAATCCTGCCCAGAGATTTCTGTCACAAACAGAATTGGTGAGAAGGAAAATCCTTTTGGAGTCCAACACTCTTGAATGAATTCCAATATTGCGAATGCATTACCAAACAATAACCAGATAATAATAATCAGCATCTCAGTTTTATCTTATTTTAGCGAGGTGCCTCACCACTGTGAGGCCTATCAACCACGTTAAGGACATCCGCAAGGGCATGTCAGTAGTGAGCCGTTCCTTATAGTGCTCCTTTTTCATTCTGATTACATCCGCCGTTGTTGAGGTCAGCAGTTCTCCTCTCTGGCTGAAAATTGCCTGGAAACACTGTGATTCAAATGTTTGGTTCCAGGGTCTGTGTTGTGTGTCGATGCTATTGATCATCGTCCAACTCCACCTCTTTCCCCGACCGGAGAGGTTTCAGTTCATGTAGCAACAAACAAACTCTAGCCAGTGGTCGGTCTGCCAAGTCTCAAGTATTTCTTTTTTTCCAGCCACTTGACTGTAGTTGCAAAGGTCCACATGTCATGAATTGTCCAACGGATTCCCAACTCGTCAACTATGGCATCTTGGTCAGTGGTCCTAAAAGTAAAAAAATAGATAGTTGGATGAATTTGTACCCTGTCAGCACATTGCAATCTTTCAGAAGAAAAGCCATTTTCCGTACAATGACATTTTGGAAGAGCCGCCCATTCTTTCTACTCATTGGCTCCTTCCTGAGATAAAACCGATTTCCCCGGTGGACGTTAAAAAGAGCTATTTTCCGGTACAAAGGGCATTGTATGATTCGGTGTGTAGTAAGTGTGCGTTGAAGAAATGAGATTGCTGCTGGAGGTAGTACTGAGTGTGCTTTGCAATGCTTTTTTTTGTATGTGTGTATTTAGCTGGAGTGGATGGCCTATTATGGCGGGACCCACTGCTGAGCCTGTAGAGCTGTCTTCAGAATGGGAGATAATAAGAGAACACACGGCGAGGGGTCCGCTCAATAGCCCCCACACTATGTGTGTGTGTGTGTCTGTGTGTGTGTGTGTGGGGGGGGGCACTCTGACCCTCTGATGAGTCAGAGTGCAAAAGGCCATATAAATAAGAAAATCCCAGTGATGGAGAGTTGAAGGGGGGTAATATAGCAACATGGCTCTACTGAATGAGGTCTGTTTTCATGTCGGCTCAAGGACGATGTATAAAATATATAGTCACCCCACCATTCAAAGAGATCGCTTATGTATTGGACATGAAGGGATGAAGAATGATGTTGCACTGCACGTTGAGTTAAAAGGCCTTTACACACCGGGGGCATGATAAATAAACGACACAAACATTTGAAATACTTTCATGCGAATATTTCACATCAAAAGTGTTCATACACAGTGATGTGCATTTGCAGCAGCTAACACCTTTAAAAATAAAAGGTTAGAAGGGTATGGTAGGGATGGTACAAACTGAAGGAATTGATCTGGTCTGCACTGCCTTTGTCAAGGTTAAAAGGAGTAATAGAGTTTGCCCTCCCGTATGAAAGTATTCATGACAAAAACATGAGTAAAAAAAATACATTGACGTGCAAATGAATAGCTATATGCTATTTATGAGCTGTGATTGGTCAGTGGACCAGCGTGACGTACCTAGCTGCTAGCAGAACTCAGGACAAGTAAGAACAGTTCAGGCTGAAACGTAAGAGAAGTTATGACATTTTTAATGTTTTACTTGGTGTAGTTGTTTAACACTGAATGGCTGTCGCTGTTGCCTCCTGCCGGTACGCAGCCGCAGTCCCACCGTGCCGCTGTGCCGGTACGCAGCCGCAGTCCCACCGTGCCGCTGTGCCGGTACGCAGCCGCAGTCCCACCGTGCCGCTGTGCCGGTACGCAGCCGCAGTCCCACCGTGCCGCTGTGCCGGTACGCAGCCGCAACCCATTACGTCTGATACGTATACGATTTCATCGCCACAGAAGGCCCAGGGAGAAAATGCACGGTCTGCCACTGACTTTCCTGCCTTTTTTTTAAATTAGCACTGAGTCAAATTTCCCTTTTCTTTTGTGAAAAAATAAACAAACGTTTTTGCTCATCCAATAAATGCTAACAATAGAAAAAAAATAGATCAAGACTGTGACTAAATACAACCAAATATACATTGGAAATTACAATAGGACTGATGAGCTTTTACAAATAGTCTCCGTTTATAAGTATGCCATATTAGCCATTAGCAGCCCGCTTAAATATCAAAGAATGACTTGATTACTAAAGAAAACATTTGTTTGCAATGGACGGGGCTGATGGTATATCCTCTGGATTGGGAAGTCACACTGAATTACAGTATATCAGTGTTTTACATCTGTGTGTTCACATTTGACTGAGCAACGAGAAGGAGGTCGACTTTTGACTCTTTTGGCTTTTGTCTTTATTTGGAAGGACGCTCTAAATAAATGAGCACGGTAAAAATACCAGCCCCCCACCCACTCCTGTAATGCTAATCCACACTGGTTTTAATAGAAACAAAGGCCACTGTAAAGCGAGGTCCGGGTGTGCAGTGTGCATGTGAGCATTATTGCTTGGGACGACCACCCGCACAGCTGTAAGGGCCCTAGTGTACCGCAACATGCATAGACATGGACAGCTGTGGACACGTCGGCTGTCCGCATGTGTACACGTTTCTGTGCATGCGACACTGGTCGTGGGGGTTTGTTGGCACATTCCACTAAGGCATAGTATAGCTGAAGACAACAGCAGTTGCTTTTCAACTAGATGCGTAGTTCCAACCCCTCCTCTCTCCCAAATTGTAAAAATAGTCTTGATTGGGCCCTTTGCCGTCTGATACCCGACACAAGAGGCCTTCTTTAGCATCTGTATGGGACTCAAGAGGCTCTTAGAGTAGGAAGTACAAGATACTATGTCAATGGCCAGTTGGGAGTGGAATGGTGAATGGACAGTTGTATAGCCTGTATAGTCTTCCGACCACTCAAAACCGGCGCGAGACCTTCGTGTACATTGTGTCACCATAAGTCAACGTTGACAATTTATTCACATCAAGCACTATGCATGAGGCGTTGGTCAAGATGTCAACCATGCTCTTTTTCTAACTCTTAAGTTAGTGCACCATTCGGGCACCGTTCCTGACAAATCCAAAACTGATACGGCGAACCCCATGTTAACCCCTTGGAGATTCTATGTTTATTTTTTTTTGATTCAACAAGAAACGGTGGCTTTTTAACGTTACTAGCCCCGAGGCAAAAACATCCACCGTAGAAAAATACTGTGGTTATTGAGGTACAGAGTTCGGGGTCCTAGCTACAAGGTCCTGTATGAGTGTTCCACTTCAGATTCAGCAAACTCCACAAACTTCATATAACTTATTATGAATACCACATGTGTGGAGCGCTCGCCTTCTTGGAAAATGGTAAACTACCATAATTAACACCCCAATGATACATAAAAGGGTAAGCTACTGTTCCATATGTCCTATATAAAAGTCCTGCTTTCAGAGATTCATAAAGATATATCATTTTTAACAGCAGAATTAAGAGACCTGCTAAAGACAAAGAATGGCGACAAATAACAAATTCCGAGGGTCGTTCTGTCGCTGAAATAAAGAAGAAACGTTTCCCCAAAAGGTCTCGCTACAGCAAGGCCATCGACGACCGCAAAGCCTGGGGTCAAATATGCGTATGGATATTGTAGCGTTAGACGATAGCACCAATAGCCAATTTAAATCAACGGGGGTATTGTCAGGCTATATGAATACATTTAGAATTATATTAGCCAATAATTGCAGAGTAACTGCAGGATAATGTCAAGATAAATTATGAAGTAGTTATTTTAAAAAGTTTTCAAACACAATTTTTCTTCAGATTACTGAAATATACAATCTGTTAGTGAAAAATGTATGTGACTCCTACAACAGGTAGACCACTTGTTAATTGTGTTTCTACAAAAGGAAAAAACAAAAATATTAACAAGGTAATTTCTCCTAAAATCATTCAAGCCACTTAGTAACAAATCTGTTCACACAATGCCTTTTTTCTCAATTGAATTAATTTACTCATCGTAGCTTGTGCCCGTCAGCTCATGCTGATCTGTATACTCAACATGTTCTGTACGCTGTCCAGTAGACAACACATGTCTTACTTGTGAATATATATTTTATCTTTCCAACTGATCTTTTATAGCCGGCACATGAACCGACCCCCTACAGGGATGAAATACATACTTGGGTTACCATCAGTCATCGGTGGGCCCGAACACAGACTCAAGACTGTAGAGCAGATGAAGATTTATTGGAGGGGCCGAGGGCGGTGAGGAGGACGAGAGGCTGTGGAGGAGCAGTGGAGGAGCAGTGGAGGAGCAGAGGAGGCAGAGGAGGCAGAGAAGCAGTGGAGGAGCAGAGGAGGCAGAGGAGGAGCAGAGGAGGCAGAGGAGGCAGAGAAGCAGTGGAGGAGCAGAGGAGGCAGAGGAGGAGCAGAGGAGGAGCAGAGGAGGCAGAGGAGCAGTGGAGGAGCAGAGGAGGAGCAGAGGAGGCAGAGGAGGGGCAGAGGAGGAGCAGAGGAGGAGCAGAGGAGGCAGTGGAGGAGCAGAGGAGGAGCAGAGGAGCAGAGGAGGAGCAGAGGAGGAGCAGAGGAGGCAGTGGAGGAGCAGAGGAGGAGCAGAGGAGGAGCAGAGGAGGCAGTGGAGGAGCAGAGGAGGAGCAGAGGAGGCAGAGGAGGAGCAGAGGAGGAGCAGTGGAGGAGCAGAGGAGGCAGAGGAGGCAGAGAAGCAGTGGAGGAGCAGAGGAGGCTGAGGAGGAGCAGAGGAGGCAGAGGAGGCAGAGAAGCAGTGGAGGAGCAGAGGAGGCAGAGGAGGAGCAGAGGAGGAGCAGAGGAGGAGCAGTGGAGGAGCAGAGGAGGAGCA
The DNA here is from genome assembly GCA_023566465.1 of Cottus gobio. Classification (NCBI taxonomy): domain Eukaryota; kingdom Metazoa; phylum Chordata; class Actinopteri; order Perciformes; family Cottidae; genus Cottus; species Cottus gobio. Next base: position 28,189,193 of record CM042223.1, on the reverse strand, counting down.
GAGGAGGCAGAGGAGGGGCAGAGGAGCAGTGGAGGAGCAGAGGAGGCAGAGGAGCAGTGGAGGAGCAGAGGAGGAGCAGAGGAGGGGCAGAGGAGCAGTGGAGGAGCAGAGGAGGAGCAGAGGAGGCAGTGGAGGAGCAGAGGAGGAGCAGAGGAGGAGCAGAGGAGGCAGTGGAGGAGCAGAGGAGGAGCAGAGGAGGAGCAGAGGAGGAGCAGAGGAGGCAGTGGAGGAGCAGAGGAGGAGCAGAGGAGGAGCAGAGGAGGCAGTGGAGGAGCAGAGGAGGAGCAGAGGAGGAGCAGAGGAGGCAGTGGAGGAGCAGAGGAGGAGCAGAGGAGGCAGAGGAGGAGCAGAGGAGGAGCAGTGGAGGAGCAGTGGAGGAGCAGAGGAGGCAGAGGAGGCAGAGAAGCAGTGGAGGAGCAGAGGAGGCTGAGGAGGAGCAGAGGAGGCAGAGGAGGCAGAGAAGCAGTGGAGGAGCAGAGGAGGCAGAGGAGGAGCAGAGGAGGAGCAGTGGAGGAGCAGAGGAGGCAGAGGAGCAGTGGAGGAGCAGAGGAGGAGCAGAGGAGGCAGAGGAGGGGCAGAGGAGCAGTGGAGGAGCAGAGGAGGAGCAGAGGAGGCAGTGGAGGAGCAGAGGAGGAGCAGAGGAGGAACAGAGGAGGCAGTGGAGGAGCAGAGGAGGAGCAGAGGAGGAGCAGAGGAGGCAGTGGAGGAGCAGAGGAGGAGCAGAGGAGGCAGTGGAGGAGCAGAGGAGGCAGAGGAGGAGCAGAGGAGGAGCAGTGGAGGAGCAGAGGAGGAGCAGAGGAGGCAGAGGAGGAGCAGTGGAGGAGCAGAGGAGGCAGAGGAGGAGCAGTGGAGGAGCAGAGGAGGCAGAGGAGGAGCAGTGGAGGCAGAGGAGGAGCAGTGGAGGAGCAGAGGAGGAGCAGAGGAGGCAGAGGAGGAGCAGAGGCCGAGCGCAGCCCAACAGGGCCGGCTGAAGAGAGAGAGAGAGAGCGAGCGAGGCGGGGCTGTAGCTCGCGGTTATGGCAGCGAGCAGGTGAGGCGAGCTGGTGAGGCGAGCTGGTGAGGCGAGCAGGTGAGGCGAGCTGGTGAGGCGAGCAGGTGAGGCGAGCTGGTGAGGCGAGCAGGTGAGGCGAGCTGGTGAGGCGAGCATGTGAGGCGAGCTGGTGAGGCGAGCAGGTGAGGCGAGCTGGCAGTCAGAGGGTAATGACCCTCGAGACGCAGCTGGCCAAAAGATCGACAAACTCCCACTCTGGTTGTGACAGAGCTGGCAAAGAGGGAGAATCAGGGTCCATGTGCTCACAGACAATGGACCCCTGGCAACAGACACACAAAAGGCTACCTCACCTGCACAGGAGTCAGATTCAATAGTGAGCCTCGTTTTGTTGTCAAGTGCCTCTTGGTCGCCGCTACGCATCGCTGGGGTTTGCGTTTCTTTATACTTTTTTTGTGAGTCCCTTTGTGTCTCTTTGAGGTTTCATGCAGCTCTGTGATTGATTGGTGTCTTCGGGTCATTTTTGCATCTCTTTAGTTGCTTTGTGTTGCCTTGCGGTCATTTGTTGAGATCTCATATCTCTTTGTGGTGATTTTGCAGATGTTCTGCATCCTCTATGTAGTCATTTTGAGTCTCTTTGTAGTTGCTCGTTGTCTCTTTGTGTGTCTTTATGTATGTTTCGCCCTTTTTCGTAGTCATTGTGAGTTTCTTTGCTGCAGTTTTACATCACTATGTAGTCGTTCCATCATCCACTGCTGACGTACTGCAGCTTTGATGAGTGTACACACACACACATAAAGAGGGGAATACAGGCAACACCAGGCACAAGGAACAGGAATCTGTAAACAGCAATTATACTAAGTGATGTAGAGGAGTGCAGCCCCCTGTAACCTGTGCAACAAACATGCTACAAACTGATTGATGTACAAACCTTGTAAGCGTCTCTTCACATCCTGACGGCAATCACTAAATCAATGTGAAACCTGTGGTGTTCTCAGTACTGTCATTACATTTATCTGAGGCTTTTATCCAAAGAGACTTACATGATATACAGTAGACAGTAGACACAGCAACGGTGAGCAATGAGGGTTAAGTGTCTTGCTCAAGGACACAACAACATGGACTAGAGGAGCCTGGGCTCGAACCACCGACCCTCTGATTGAAAGACGGACCTGCTAACCACTGAGCCACAGTCGTCATGGAGGGAGAGCAGTCACTTTGTGACTCTTTTGTGGTCATGTTGTGTCTCTTTGTTGTTGTTACGCATCGTTGTGGTTTTGTGTCTCTTTCTATTTGTTTTGTGTCTATTTGTAATTTTGTTATTATTAATAATACATGAATAAATAAATGTATCTCTAATCTTACGTCAAAATTTAACTTTTTATATTATATAGCACAGTAACGCAGCACACCAGTGTGCCGTGAGACATCGTCAGGTGTGCCATGATAAAATGTCCAATTTCACTTAATTGGTCCCAAAAAATATTATTTAGTTGCCACAAAATCATTTTCCATTGTTGAGCGTCTGAGCCTGAAATATAGTGTCTGGCCTAGTAATTAAATACTCTTCCATACCAGCAGGTAGGGCAATAATGACCTACCATATATGCTGTATTATGCTGCAATGTGACATTTTGTAACTTTTGTGGTTGTTGGTGTGCTGCAGGATTCTTTTATTGTAGAAAATGTGCCGCAGCTCAAATAATTTTAAAAACACTGATAAGGCATATATATATATATATCTCATAGAGACAGTGACATTGCGGTTTATTGGCCATTTCCACTAGTTTTACTGCTGTTACACCAAGTCGGTTCCATGTAGCTAACTGTCTGTTTATGTGTGTGTGCGAATGTGTGTGTGTGTGTCTGTGTGCACTGCAGGAATGCAGCCCGTGCTGTACTCGGTAAGGGATGCTCTGGAAGGTAGACCACACTGGGTCAGGACTGGGACTGAAATTTGTTATTTCAGGTACGAAATGAAATTCACTAAGTCAATGTGTTTTTTCCTTTAGCAGGAAAAAAACAAATAGCATTGCATTAAAGAAGATGCTGGAAATCCAATCACATAGAGAGATATGCTTTTATAGAAAGTAAAACATTCAGGATGGCAACTTGAACCCTTAGGTACGTATTATTGACTGAAGTCATAACTTTTAACATGTGCCACAACATGATATTGATTCACGGCTAGCACTCCAACCAAAGAAAGCTCAATGCAAAGAGCTGTTGGAATGCTAAGTGGTGAAGATCACAGTGGTCCTGCGGTAGAGCTCAGTGCTAAAGACACTTCTGGAGACCCATCTTTTAATCTTCACATAACTTAACGTATTGTTTGTCATTCCCTCTATTTTCTCTCCCAGAAACCACTTCTGTCCAGCTCGAGGCAGAAGGAGAACGACCTTTTATACTCTGACCTTCACCATCTCCTTCAAACACAATGAGGACGTCTGCTACCTGGCCTACCATTACCCCTACACATACTCTGCTCTGAAGGTAGTGATCCGCCATCCAGCTCTATTCTTTAGTTGTCTTGCCTCTATATTTCTGGAGAAAAAAAACAAACATGATAATCCGATGAAGGACAACTAGTTAAGTGAGGTCTTTGGCAACCCAAACAATGAAGAAGTAAAGCCAAGTTCAACAAAACAAGAGGGTCAAAAGGCTGTTAGCATGGTAAACAGTAATCACTCTGAAGCTTCTTTCAAAAAGTGTAATTATTTGTTTTATGTGTATTTATCTCCGCCAGCTGAGTTCCACGGATCCACGGTGGTATGCAAATGTAATCAGAAAATCAGTGTAGCGGTCATGGGACATTGATTATAATGCTCATTTCCTGCGACCAACATGGTAATTCTGATATTGGGATTTCTCTCCAGCCTTACGTTGTAATTTTATAACCAGAGAGAAATATGACGGTAAATGTCATGATGTGATAACAAGTCCTGCTTCACAGGGCCAGATAAACGGAAATGTTAAGACAAAAAATCTAATTCAATCAAAACAGTGTTTATAGAATCTTGTCATGGGTCCTATCCATTTCATCTGACTAGAGGTGTTTTGTGTTGGAAGATGTCCAGTGCACAGCGAATGGATCAGAGGCCAAAGTTCTGGGCCCTCCATTCCCAATCTTCCTTTTAATGTGTGCTGTATGGACTGTAGCGGACCCGAGCCGGACCAGGGTAAAAGTGTATCGATGATTTCAGAATCAGCTTGATTGATGAACATAAATGTATTCCTTTCTCCTTTTTTCAATCCATCCCCCGAAATGAACATAAGAGCTATGGAACACATAGAAACAAAGTAAGCTAAGCAAAGTGTGAAAATGTTTGCTAATGTAGCATCCTGTTGCTGCAGAAAGGTAAACACACTCCAGAGCCACAGTTCTTGTGCAACTATCTCCGTTTATTGGGGGAGCAGCAACCATTGGTGTCCACAGTGACAGCTGGTTTGACGGGCAGGAGGGGTTCACAGCTCCTGGGCCGTGATGGGCAACACAAATGAATAAAATAAAAAATAAACAAAAGACCAAGGCTCACTCGGCTCACTAGCTGAAAAGGAAACAAAATGAAAACATAATTAAGAACCAGTCACTGCCAACAAGGAAAAGACCAAAAGAAACTCCCTTAACCCACCGGCTACCCTTGGGTGCACCGCTCAGGAAGCTCCGCGAGCAGCATCCCCACCGCACGCCGTCCCCTCCGTACCGGAAGCCCCCCAGACCCGGACTCCCACGCTCGTATGACGCCTGACAGCCGTCTCCTGCGGACGGAGCCTCGGTACCGCCGCGTGTACCGAGGGAGACACGGGACGAAGTCTCGGTGACCCTAGTCGCACCGGTGGAGACACGGGAAAGACCCGGCGGACCCAATCACCTCTCCATCAGTTCCACCTGGTTACACTAACATTAGCATCTTGTTACATACATTCAACAACACATTTACAGGTTAACTAAAACAAAGTCACAAAATGTGTAATAAAAAAACAATAAAACCCATAATAACGTGTTCCCGTCCCAGCTAGGTGCTTGGACATTCCTACATTGTCTTTTTTACTTCAGACACCGTTACCTTCATTATATGCCGACATTTTAACCTGCTTCTAAAACAACCAAGTCAAGTTACTAAATCTACATATACGTCCGGTCTCGCCGGAAGGGCTTCAAAATAAAAGGAAAATAAAATCTTGCAAAAAATAGTCACCCTATCAAAATAACTTCTTCAGGGTCATTTACATATACCATAGAAATGCCATGACTTGGCATTGAATGTTTCCGTAAACCCCAGAATATGTGGAAAGACAACGTTTCTGAACAAAAAATAAGTTTCATCCGCCTTTTATCAGGCTTTTAATACCATTTCCGTTAACCTGAAATGATAGAAGCAACGTTAGAAGAGCCATCATGGTTTGTGTTCAACAACCAGAAGAACACAACTACCATTTATAACAAGTGTCCTTAACGGACTTTCTTACATAGCATTACGTAACAAGAGTGAACAGGGTTTGGACGGTCCATCCATGAACCATAACAATTGGGGAAAGTTAGTCTTGGTGAAATGTTTATGTATTCCATCTCTTTCCTCAAGTCAACATTGACTTGTTCAATAGGTAAATTGAAACCACATGTCCCAGTTTTGGGTCCCGAGTGGGGACTGGTGTGTCTCTCCACTGTCAGCTTGAAATGCCCCACCACCCCAAACAAAGCAAAAGGGAACATTAAAAGCATCAGTCCTCCTTTAGTTGCCACACATGGATGGTGTAGGGAAAATTAAATATGTTAATGTAGAAACTTTTTTATTAAGTTGTTAATTAAATGTACTTTTAGTTAGGATACAGTAAGATGTGAATACATTGCCATTCCAATGGAAAACTTGGCACTGCAAATTACTGCACTGTCCATGCATGTCGACATCAGGACCTACTTGCCAACTAACTCCACCCGCTTGTGTCCGTCAGGCTCACCTGAAGGTGCTGCAGAAATCGGTGGACCCCGCCAAGGTGTTTTACCATCAGCAGGTTCTTTGTGGCACTTTGGCTGGAAACCCGTGTCCCGTGGTCACCATTACCGCCTGTCCTGCCAGCAGGGGCTGGAAAGACATGCATCAACTCCGTGAGTAGCTTGTGTGTGTGTGTGTGTGTGTGTGTGTGTGTGTGTGTGTGTGTGTGTGTGTGTGTGTGTGTGTGTGTGTGTGTGTGTGTGTGTGTGTGTGTGTGTCTGTGTGTGTGTGTGTGTGTCTGTGTGTGTGTGTGTGGTGTGTTGAGCTGGGATTAAGGGTCAGAGTGCTGGAGGTCATGCAAACAGAAAGGAATCCGTTTGATAGCCAGTCGATGGAATGTGTGTGTGTGTGTGTCTGTGTGTTTGTGTGGGAAGGGTATTATTGCAGTGTTTTTGTGTGTGCACAGGTGTGTGTGTGTGTGTGTGTGTGTGTGTCTGTGGGTGTGAGACAAACGAAAGGAGACAAACAGCCAGCCATCCATTCTGACAGAGACAGATATTTGTTTTGCTTTGTTTGTTTCTCAGTGCTTAATTGAAAGCCAGTGATCCTTGGCAGTCAGAAATATGAAGAAATAATTTGTTTAGGAGAAAACCATATGAGATTCATCACAGCACATCCACATTAGCATAATATTATACCCAACTAATGTAGCTGCTATTACACACCGGCATTTGTGCAAAGCAATTATGCCATATCCTCTTGTCATTTCCCCCCAAATGCACCAGCACAGTCAGCGTTTTAGGAATTGAAATGAACTGATTGATTTTTACCATTGATGCATTTTAATAAGAAACTATGTAGTTGAAATGCTTTACTGTAACTGCACTCCCAGTTACCTGCAGTGAACCACGGTATCCTGATATAACGGTTCATGCAATGGCTTATGAAAAGTAGTCTTATGAAAAGTAGTTTTCCAAGTGCATGAGCGGTTATAGAACTACTGGGTTTGGTTTAGGGGGAAAACGTGGCCTGGGATACAAGTGCTACAGAAGTGGCGTTACTTAACTACGGAAATCATTTAACAAATAAGTCAAAGTTTGGGTTACAATAATTAAGGAAGTGGCGTTAATTAAAGCTACTACGAGGAACTTACATTTTGTGTTTGGCGGTCCATGTGGACAAAAGCGGTAGTGTTTCCGAGCGCCAGACTCCCTTTAGAAATCCTCTCATTTTACTGCAGCATGCGTTGGAGAGTCTGCACTGCTCAGACCTGGTTCTGGTTCTCCAGTGCCCCCCTTCCCTCCAGCTGGGGCCCAGCCATACGAAGCCTGGGCCTCCAGGACTCTGCCTGGAGGCCCAGGAAGTTGGCCCCCAGCAGGGGCCGGCAGTGCAGTGAGGAGGAGCTCTGCTCCTGGGCGGAGGAGGACCCGCTGCTGCCATGGGCAGAGCTCTCCACATACTGCCGCAGCTTGAGTTGCTGGTGAATGATTTCATCTAATTTTGTGCAGAATCCGACCTGGTGACTATGACTATATACAAAGAGCCCATCTTCTCTCTGGTGGCCTTGTTTACTGATGTAGTTCACAGAAGCATAAGGATGACATTGAGACTGTTTCATAACCAGTTAAAAGCTCCTCACAGTAAGTTTTCTGCAAATAAGTTTGAATCACTCATCATCCTACATCCCCTTACTGGCTCATGATTATTTGGTGAGCAAACAAATTAATTGCGTTGGGTTTTATAGACATTAGAGTACATTACTTGTTGCTTCGAATGGTGTCTGAGAACCGCCTGAGTAAACACGGACGTTGCCAACAACTCAGACAGAATTCTTAAGATTCCAATTCACAGAAAACACGGCCAAGGTATTATGTAGCGGCGACCGGGTCCGTCCCCAGTGCGCATGGAGTGACCCCAGCTGTGTGTTTCCGCCGGTGGCAATTCACCTCCTTCCCCTCAGTGTTTGTCTCCCTCATAGCCCATTTTACACTCGGCATTGACTTTGTCCGGGTCGCCAAATCCCATCCACGCTAGAGGCGTTGCTGTTGATCTGTGACACGCCAAAAGGTTGTTGGTCGCCTTGAGGTGCAGCAAAAGAGGTCTCGAACCAGGCAATTAACCTCAAAAGCCCTGAAACTGACGGAGCAGAGGGGGGCATGGTTGGCTTATGTAGATTTGTTCGTGGACTTGGGGGGGAAAACACAAAGTCTTGAGGGGTTTGTTTGTGGGTCTATGTTGGACAAACAACCCAAACTTGAATGCAAACAAAGCCTGAGGCAACATCAGGCTTTGTTTGCACTCTTTGTTTGCACTCTTCTTCCTGTGTATGCAGATGAGTATGCTAATGTGGTCTAATTACAAGCAGCCATGTCAGTGGGTACAGAGCGGCGCCACGAGGGCCTCTTTCTAGATGAAACGCTCACAACTCCTCTCATTTCAGTCAAAGCCATATTTGGAATTTTGAAGTTGATTTGATCAACTACTTGATCACAGTTGATCACATTGACTCCCAAACCAGGTTCTGCTCTTTATCTATCATTGATGTTTTTCTTGGTCACTCAAGCTTTTTCTTCAGAGAGGGACAGATTAGACAGAGCAGCCTGCTTCCGGCCTCCCTCCTCTTGTCTCTAATTAAAAAATAAAAGGCTTCCAGCACAATCACAGCTCATCTCTGAAAGCCGTTAATTATCAAACATAATCTCGTTCAGCAGGACGGGCATGGCCTCCAGGTAGCTGGAGCTGGACGAGGATGGTTTCCCCGTCCTGCTTTGGGCTCTGCTCTTACATCCTTTCCGCCTGGAACGGAATATTAATTTCTCTGGTTTCTGTCTCACTTTTCTCATTTGTTCGTTCTCTTTTTCTGCGCCAAAACTAACCCGGGAAGACGGTCAAGTGCCTTGATTATCGTTCTATAAACTCCTAGTGGTTTGGCAGACTCTCCACAGGTCACCCTGTCTTTTCTGTTCAGATGTGGAAGACCCTGTCTAAGGCTCTGTGTCCTCTTTTAAATCTCATTTCAAACTCAAACTAGACGCTCAGAGCGACTGACGTAGTATAACGGCCAGAAAGAGGCGGGGTTAGCTAATTTTACCTACATTTTGTTACGTAACTTCCATACTTTACTAATGCCAATTACATAATGAACTTCAAGTTATTTTAAATAAAAAAACATACTTATTGTTAGTCAAAACACGATCATTTCCTAAACCTAACCGAGCGGTTTTGATGAGCAAGTAAACCTACATTGGAAGTTTATTTTGAAAAGACATCTAATGCTCAGAAACTGTATGCTTCCTCTGAAAACGGAAAGACCCTTTGCATGTAACGAGCTGAAACTGTACCTTTCCAATAAAAACTTAAGTTTATTGTGAAAGACACCATGCATGCAACAAGCAGAAACTGTCCATTTCCTTTGAACAGGGACGTTTATTTTGAAAGGACCCTATGCAAGTAATGAGCAAAACCTGTACGCTTCCTTTATGCTGTATGTTGAGTGACAAACAGACACAAAGAGCAGTGTACTCATTTTATTAATTGTATTTTTATTTTATTTTATTTTTTTACCCTATTTTATTAGGAATGCATCATACGAAACAGCCAGGGTGTGTATTTTTTGAACAGTCATAAGGCATTGCACAGCGGCTAACACGTTTGCATCATGCACAGTTTATCATTCTCATTCTAATATTTTCTACCACATGCCCCCTGGTGAGCTTCACAATTTTTGTAGGTTTTGATGTTCAATCTTTAATACAATGACCACCACATAGAGGGGGACTCAACTCTTTTATCTAGATATTTAGCAGGGGGTCTGGGTGGAATGTTCAGGGTCAAACTCTTCATTTCCTGCACCAATTTATGGAGTAAATGCCGTTATTTACGTAAAGGTTCAAACTAAATCAAGGCACCAGGTGACTATTCCCAATAATGCTCTCAGGTATTCTGTATTGCTTTAACACATTTATTTCCCTAGCTATCAAGTATTCTGTTGACCTATTAAATTGTAGAAGTACCCAGAGATGTTGTAATATTATAATATAAAGTCGTAATATTTTTAAGAAAAAAAGGCAGAATTTTAAGATTCTAAACTTTTATGAGAATAATCAAAATATTTCAAGATAATAAAGTTGTAAGGCTTTTTAGGCTTTTTATTTCGAGGCTAATAAAGTTGCAATTTAATGAGAATGAAGTCGTACCATTTTAAGACAAAAGCCTTCCAGTATGCTGTGCATCAAGCCTGCGGTGTCTGCAGGAGACAGTTTGGGGAGGCGGCTGTGCTTTGAGGAGCGGTCGGCGTCGCAGCGGTCGGCATCGATTCATGGCCCGGAGACCAAACCTCCGGGACACGGAAAACGCATTTGTGTTGTAAAGCATCCGTCACAGTTCACAGATGTTGTGCGGAAAACAACAATAAATTCAGGAGGCGACGGTGCAATAAAACACTTGAAAGCATTTAAGTTGGATCACACTGTATTTAATCTATTCTAGGCAGAATTATCACATCCAGTACATTTAAACGTGCACGGTCCCCTCGGAAGACACAACCAGGCTGAATCTCCAGCAAAAGGCCCCTAACAGAGAGTGTGCTTGAAGTTTTGTATTGGAAGCTCGAGGGATCCTATTGGCTCTGAGTCGTGTTGCAGGCGGTACGCTATCCTTCGTCGCGCAGCCTGATTGGATCACTGAGCATACTCCGCCCACACTGGATCCCGATCGATCGCTCTTCCTTCTTCTCTTCTCTGTTGTCGAGCAGAGTCTCACGATTTACAACTGTTGTCAATACATGTTTGGTTTCCCTGTCTCTGGTCGTTATCTGTTTAGTTTATCTACTCAGGCTCACATTCCTTTCTTCACCTTCTGACCACTGAGGGAGTCTTTGTCCTCCCTGGTATTCCACTCCAGGCCTTAATCCTTGGCCACTCTAAGAATCTAACTTTATTCATTACTACTACTACTCTAAGAGGCACATCTTATCATTCTTTTCACGTGACTAGGGTGTATATGTTAATGTATTGACAAGTGACAAGTGAGTGCATATAACAACAGACTTATACATATATATATTCTGCATAAGCCTTGAGTTGCGCTTAATCTACCACGTGACTAATATAGTGTGTGTTGACATATTGTTACATGTAGTATTTATTTTCTCTACACAGACCCACTTCCTGCTGCGCCCTTGTCTCACTCACAGTCAGTTTTGTCGTGCGTTGAGATCACTTGTGACACTCCATGTGCATCACTGACCTCCACATCAGATGGTTGGATATGAACCGTTGGCAACCTCTTCGACTGCTCGTGTTTAAAGGCCTGTCGCATGTTGAGATGGCGATGTCACCGTGATCCAAATTAACTTGTGATTAACGGATACAAAAAAAAGGCTATCTGTGTGACTGCCTATATCTCTCTACGTTGCATCTTCTTTTTTTTATCTGTCATACTTGGAAGCTTTTCGAAGTTCCAAATTATATTAATATAATTTATTAATAGATGCACAGCTCTTTCATTTTAATTAATATATTGTACATCTCTTCTGTACGTTTTTCGTCTTAATTCATATATTGTACATATACGTTTTAGAATTCTTTCTGTATTTTAATTGGAATTTTCAATATTTCTGTGTTTTTAGTATTTGTAATTTATTTATATCTATTTGAATTGCATTTTTTTATTATTATCATGCTATGAATCAATAGACTGAAGCAAATTCCTTGGCAATAAACCAGATTCTGAGAAATGATGGACAAAGCTGTGAAAATAACTGACAAACTAGACTGAACCTGGTAAATGGACATGTGTATGTAGCACCTTGTTTTAGTCCTCACACCACTCAAAGCATCCTCCCACAATGCAAAGGAAAAGATAATGGTGAACCTGCCAGAAAAAGGCTATTTTTCATATGACTAAAACGAGAGACAGAAACGTTGTCGGTGTGGGGTCTAACTGAAACCTTTCACTTGAGAGACACAAATGTTGTTACTTTCTCTTCTGGCGTGAAATTGAGGCAAAGACATCTTTCTGTTGGGGAAAAATGGCCTGTGTGGATTTACCCAAAGTGGTGATGACAGGAGACCACACACTCATACCCACACACACACACACACACACACACACACACACACACACACACACACACACACACACACACACACACACACACACACACACACACACACACACACACATACACATACATACATACATACATAAAATAAGATAATCCTTTATTAGTCCCGCAGTGGGGAAATTACAGGATTACAGCAGCACTGCTCAGTACGTAAAGATAAAAAATCAAGTAATATAAATAAACAGTAATAAACATAATAAAATAAACAGTAAAGAAGAAATTGAATGTACAGTAGAATATTGAATATACAAATTACAAAAATATTACAAAATATTGCACCAGAATGAGTTAAAGTGACCAGAATATTGAATATACAAATTACAAAATATTACAAAATGTTGCACCAGAATGGATTAAAGTGACCAGAGTGATAAAAAGTGTTCAAGTATTGAGAGTTGAATGTGTGTGGGCTACTGGGAGGTCAGCTTGTTGTGCAGCCTGACAGCAGCAGGGAGGAAGGACTTGCGGTACCTCTCCTTCACACACCGGGGGTGAATCAGCCGGTGGCTGAAGGAGCTGTGCAGAGCTGCCAGGGTGTCCTGCATGGGGTGGGAGGCGTGGTTCATCAGGGATGAGAGCTTGGCCATCATCCTCCTGTCTCCCACCACCTCCACAGTATCCAGAGGACACCCCAGCACGCTGCTGGCCTTCTTTACCAGTTTGTCCAGTCTCCTCCTGTCAGCTGCCGTGATGCTGCTGCACCAGAAGACCACTCCATAGAAGATGGCTGATGCCACCACAGAGTCAAAGAAGGTCTTCAGGAGTGCTCCCTGCACCCCAAAAGACCTCAGTCTCCTCAGCAGAAAGAGTCTGCTCTGTCCCTTTTTATAGAGTGCATGTGCGTGGTCGGACCAGTCCAGTTTATTGTTCAAGTGAACACCCAGGTACTTGTAAGACGTCACCATCTCAATGTCCAGTCCCTGGATGCTCAATGGTACATACATACATACATACATACATACATACATACATACATACATACATACATACATACATACATACATACATACATACATACATACATACATACATACATACATACATACATACATACATACATACATACATACATACATTACCAAGAGGGGACTGTAGAACTACTCTTACTAAGTGTGGACTTCTGTTTCTGGTCATTTAGAAAAAAATAATAAAACTGAAATAGAAAATTTGCTTTTATGGCCTTTTCCCAGATTAAATGACAAGTCCACTGTTGGATAGGAAGGTAATTGTGCGCACACACACACACACACACACACACACACACACACACACACACACACACACACACACACACACACACAGAGAGCTCTGTGGGCAGGATGTGACTAACATCACCTGCATTAAAACATGACCTGTATGAGATGCAGCTGCTCTCACAATAGCCTCAGGACAGGGCCACCATGAGTGAATACAAATAAAATAAAGAATTCCTTAAATAGTTCGGCTTGTCCATGAAAGCCAAAGATGAAAACTAAAGAGTCGAAGAAGAATCGGGCTATTTCCACATTCATATTCATCCAGTGTTGAAGCTCTTAACTCTTCATGCAATATATACATATATATATATATATATATATAGTGCTAAATAGCTAGCTTTGCTAACAAGGTGCATCCGTAGTTCACGTTAAAGCGGTTTCCATTTATTTCCAAATGATGGGAGAATCTATGATCATGACACGTATGTTTCCTTTGAAACATTCATTTACAATGCAGTTTTGTTATATCGGAAAGTAACTTTTAGGTAACTAGGCGAGTCTGAGGCAATCCTCAATAATCCCTTTGAACTTCGATAAATGAAACCAGGACAGGCCATTCTTTATCCACTTGTTGTTCATTCAGACACCATTTCCCTAAATATCTCCCCAATAGCAGACTTCCTTAGAGCTCAACAACCCTGAATGATCACACACTCGCCCATCTGTTGGCATGGTCTCTGCACAACGTTTGCATTGTAATCTCTGGCACTCAGAAATGTGACGTATGACCCTTGCGCAACATTACAATTATCACTCGTGGCCTCTGGTAACCGACATAATTGCCCATCTGTCACCCCTGCTGACGCAGCTTAATAGATTGTTGTGATGGCCGTAGAGGACACTGTCAGCACAGCTTTAATTAAAACCTGATCTGGATAATTCAATGATGCCCGGACCATCAGAGAACACAGGAAATGTTGACCAGATAATATAGGGGCGGCTCTCCAGTGGCCGACAGGGTACCACTCAGTACTCTCTACAGTACTGTTGCTTGAATTTCTCAGATAGGTTCCCTGATACACTAAAGCCACTTTCCCAATGCAACCAAACTCCATTGACAGAAACGCTAATGTTTCCTTGCTAAACGTTGTAAAACGCACTACAGTGCAGCCGCTTCTTCTGCTTGCTCTCGCTTCTGCTTGCATTTTTCTCTGCTAATATCTTCCTACATTTTATTTTTCTTCTGTGAGAGTCCTTGAACAGCAGCTGCTGGACACTTCAAAGTCACTGGGACTCTATTTCTCTGTAGATTTAAAATTCCGCTGGTTTAGAGACAAATCGCTATAGGCTACTTAGCAGCTAAGCTAAAGCTAAGTAGCAACAAGATGCCAGCCCTTTCCATGGACAACTACTACAAACTCCTGCAGAAGATTGCAGTCATGGAAATAAAAATCTCCCGACTAGAAGTGAACTCGGAGGTAAATGGACCGTGTGAGAACGATACCACTCTACCATGGACTCAAGATCCTGGACAAGTGCAAGCTAAGACACAGCTAACTAGCACCACCAGGCCTACCAAGAAACAGGAGGGTTGTGCAGATGTAAATGACTCCTCAAATGGTAGTCCTCCCTGGAACTCTCTCGGTTTAAAGCCGAAGAGGAAATCATTCTCTCAGGATGTGGGAGGACGACTAACAGGCAGAGCCCAGAATCCTGAGATTTCTGATGCGACTGGCTGGCCCGCACTACCACGGAGGCAGAATTCCTCCTCAACCCCTGCACGCAGCTGGACACAGCCGAGAACAGCTGGGAAAAGTAAAACCACCAAAGAACCTCCACAACAACCAAGACTACAACTTGAAAACAGATTTGCTCCATTGTCGCAGGATCCTGAATCGGATGCCCTGGATAAGCAGCTATCTTCTCAAAGCAGGGTAAGAACTGAGAGTAAATGTGAACGTAAAAGGCCGCAGGAAAAGACTGGGCCTGATACTCTGATTGTTGGTGACTATGCTGTAAAAGATGTGAGAACAGTGTGCAGCAAGAATACCAAAATACTCTGCTTTCCGACGGACATGGTCTCTAATATGAGAGACAAAATCTTGGACATCGTGTCTGACCATCCTACGGTGAAAAACATAATTCTGCATACGGGAAGCTGTGATATTGTGAAACAAGAGTCTGAAGTTCTGAAGAGAGACTTTATTGACTTGTTAAACACAGTCAGCTCTGTCAATGCCGAGGTGTTTATCAGTGGCCCTCTTCCACCAGCCAGGAGACGAGATGTAAGATTCAGCAGACTGTTTGCACTAAACAGATGGCTGTCAACTGCATGTACTGACCATCCAGTACATTTTATTGACAATTTTTACCTTTTCTGGGAACGCATTCATCTTTTTAAAGCAGATGGAATCTGCCTGAACAAGTCAGGGGTAAAACAGTTTGCCTCTAACCTATTTTTCTTCCTGCGTCACCCGTCTGTTCCCACTGCCAAGGACAGTAGACAAGAGTCTAAACAAGAGATAACCACACAGCGTCGTCCTGGAGACCTCATGGGAGGGATGCCAAAGGAGAGCCAAGAGGAGGAGTCTCCAACCTCACCAACAAGGATTGATCCCCCCCCCTCAGAGAGAGGAAGATAATTTACTTCAGTCACCAGCACCAACTTCCACCCCCCATACACCATCCAGGTCCCCCTCCTCTGCATTCTCCCCCTCATCCTCCCCCTCCTCCCCCCACCTGGAGTTCACTGACCACATGAAAGAGCTGGTCACTGCTGGAACCAAATTCACTCCCCGCCGCACTCCCATTTTCCCTCCAGTAAGTCCAGCTCGACCTCGACCTCGGCCACCGCTGCCACTGGCTCTAAGTCCAGCTCGACCTCTGCCATTTCTGCCCCCGCCTCCACGACAGCTCCACCAATATCCTCAAGCTATAACGGATTCAGAAACCTTGATATTGATATCTACTTGATATCTTCTGGGTCCAGACTACAAGGCTAATGACACTACTGAATATCTCCAGGAACAGTCGGGGCCCTGTATGCAGCTAGCGTTCTCAATTCCTGTCCTGACTCATAGAAAAGGAAAGGTGAGGCTGTGAAGAAACATTAGTAAATCTGCAAATGTATCAAACTTAATGATCATTCCTCGTCAGCCTGTCCAGATACATAGGACAAATAGAGCTTTAAACACGTTAAACTTAGCTTTATTAAATGTCAGGTCTCTGTCAGGAAAAACATTTTTAATCAATGATTTCATTGTTAGGCACAAGCTGGATTTTTTGTTTTTAACGGAAACTTGGTTAGACCAAGATAACAGTGCAGCTGTTCTTATTGAATCCTCCCAACTTCAGTTTCATGAGTGTTTCAAGAGCGCATAAGAAAGGAGGAGGAGTTGCTATTTTATTTAATGAGTCTTTGCAATGCAAGCAGATGTCTTTTGGTCATTTTACTTCTTTTGAATATGTGGCTCTGAATTCCACTCGAGCTTTATTCCTTAACATTTACAGACCACCTAAATACTGTGCATCCTTCTTCGATGAGTTTACTGAACTGCTGTCTATAATCTGTATTGATTGTGTTGTCATTGTTGGTGATTTTAATATCCATGTTGATAATCCCCAGGACAGAGGGTCTATACAGCTATGTGGTGTCCTTGATAACTATGAGCTGACTCAGCATGTAACAGGTCCCACCCACAACAAGGGGCACACTCTGGACCTAATCATCACCAAAGGTCTGGACATTTCCAAGGTTGCTGTGACTGATGTTGCACTCTCTGATCATTTCTTTGTTTTCTTTGAGAGTGAAAATCTCCCTGCACACAAATGTCCAAACCAAGGTTGTGACAAAGCGTTACATCACTGAAAACACGGGTGAACTATTTATTCAGAGGTTCTCCTCCACACCAGCCCTCTCTTGCATCTCAGTAAATGAGCTTGTGGATGACTTTAATTCTAAAGTTAAAAATGTTATTGATGCCATTGCACCCACTAAGGTGAAGGTTGTCTCAGGTAAGAAAAGATCCCCTTGGAGAAACACCATGCTGGTCCGAATAGAGAAAAGAGAGTGTCGGAAAGCTGAGCGCAGGTGGCGAAAGACTAATCTCCAGGTTCACTGTGGTATCTATAAAGAGAGACTTCGCAACTACAATTTGGAACTTAGAAATGCAAGGCGGGCCTTCTTCTCTGACATCATAATCAAAAACAATAACAATGCACGCGCCTTATTTGCTACCGTGGACAGGCTAACAAACCCTCCGGTGTCAGTAACTGCTACGCTCCAATCCACCTGGGCATGCAATCAATTTGCATTATTTTTTGCTGACAAAATTCAGCAAATTAGACAAGCAGTTGGTGGCTCCACACCAACCACAGGATGTGTGTTGTCACCTTCTTTAAATAACATCCATCCAAATATCATGACACAATTTCATTCAATTAACCAAAGAAGCTTAGAAGACATTATACAACATCTGAAAACATCCTCATGCTGCTTAGATATTCTACCAACACACTTTTTCAAAAATATTTCACACTGCATGATCACTGACCTTTTACAAATTGTAAACACATCCCTTCTCTCAGGTGTCTTCCCACAAGCCCTAAAAACTGCAGTTATTAAACCACTCCTAAAGAAGGCTACTTTAGACCCCGAAATAATGAAAAATTATAGGCCAATATCAAACCTCCCGTTTTTAAGTAAAATAATGGAAAAAGTGGTTTATCAACAGCTAAATAGCTTCTTGGCCGAAAATAACTGTTTTGATGTCTTCCAGTCTGGCTTTCGTCAGCATCACAGTACTGAAACTGCTCTTGTTAAGGTTTTCAACGACATCCACTTAAACACAGACAGAGGCTGAACTTCAGTCTTAGTATTATTGGATCTCAGTGCTGCATTCGACACAGTCGATCACAACATACTACTAGACAGACTGAAAGTCTGGGTAGGGCTCTCTGGAGCAGCACTTAACTGGTTTGACTCTTACTTGAAGGACCGACAATACTTTGTGTCGGTAGCTAATTACACATCAGAGCTGACTGGTATGACATGTGGTGTTCCCCAAGGTTCAATACTGGGGCCTCTTCTGTTCAATATCTACATGCTTCCACTGGCTCAGATTATGAAAAACAACAAAGTGTGTTATCATAATTATGCAGACGACACACAAATCTACATAACTATATCACCAGGGGACTATAATCCCATACCAGTGCTGGCTAAATGTATTGAAGAAATCAACAACTGGATGTGCCAGAATTTTCTTCAATTAAATAAAGATAAAACAGAAGTACTTGTTTTTGGTTCCAAGGACGAATGATTGAAAGTGAGCGCTGAGCTACAATCACTGACGTTAAAAACCTCAAACCAAGCCAGAAATCTAGGAGTAGTTATGGATTCAGACCTCAACCTGAACAGCCATATCAAGACAGTTACAAAATCAGCCTACTATCACCTGAAGAATATATCAAGGGTTAGATGACTTATGTCTCAACAGGATTTGGAGAAACTTGTCCATGCATTTATCTTCAGTAGACTTGACTACTGTAACGGTGTGTTCACAGGTCTCAGTAAAAAGTCAATCAGAAAGCTGCAGCTGATTCAGAACGCTGCAGCTCGAGTCCTCACTAAGACCAGGAAAGTGGATCACATCACTCCGGTTCTGAGGTCTTTGCACTGGCTTCCTGTCCAACAAAGAATTGACTTTAAAATCCTGCTGCTGGTTTATAAAGCCCTGAATGGTTTAGGGCCTAAATACATTAGTGATCTGCTGCTGCCTTATGAACCATCCCGACCCTTCAGGTCGTCTGGGACGGGTCTACTTTCTGTTCCAAGAGTCAGAACTAAACATGGAGAGGCAGCGTTCAGCTTTTCTGCTCCACACATCTGGAACAAGGTCTCTGAAAGCTGCAGGTCTGCTGAGACCCTCAGCCTCTTTAAATCCAGACTGAAGACCTTTCTGTTTGCTGTTGCCTTTAATTAAACCAGATTCTGCATCTTACTACTGCATTTTATATCTTAAACTGCACTGCAACTTTTATTCAATTCTGTATCTATCTATTTCTGCTTTTTGCCTTTTAACTGTTTTTTATTGTTTTAATGATTGTTCTTAATTGTTTTTAAATCTTTTATTTTGGATTGTGTAATTGTTTTTAATTGTTTTTAAATCTTTTATTCTGCATTGTGTTTTTATGCTTTTAATGGCTGTATGTGAAGCACTTTGAATCACCTTGTGTTGAAATGTGCTATACAAATAAACTTGCCTTGCCTTGCCTTGCCTTGCCTACATTCAAACTCGTCTGATACCAAAGAACATTTATCAAAAAATGTAGTTTTTCCTCTTAATTCATGTTCATGTTAGATGTGAAAGAAATAGCCGTCGCGTGTCCTCCTCAAAGCTGCCAGACCTCTTTGACGAAAACAGTAATTGTACCTCACTGATTGTTGTCAAACGATTTCATTTAAACCTGACAGAAAATAAAACAAAACTGTTCATATTTTGCTGTTCCAACAATCACCAAGTATGGTTTGATAATTTGAAGAGAATAAGTAACAGAGACAACGTTACAGTGGTCACTTATTTTTTACATCTGTTTTCTATCCCTGTTTTCTGGCCATTCGTGCCAATGACATTTGCCTTTTGCCTATTTTAAAGCAGGTTTGAAAAACAAAAGATGCACATGCGTGCACATTTTACAAGTGACTGAACAAGATATCTGACTCCACATGATGCCTCCATCTTGTCTCCGTGCAGGTAATCGTCCCTGCATCGTGCTAACAGGTCGCGTGCATCCCGGTGAGTCCAACGCCAGCTGGGTGATGAAGGGCACCCTGGAGTTTCTGTGCAGCAGTGACCCGGTGGCCCAGAGTCTGAGGGAGGCCTTTGTCTTCAAGCTCATCCCCATGCTCAACCCAGACGGCGTCGTCAACGGCACGTGAGTGGGAGGCATGAGCAACACTTTACTCTCTTTGCACCACAAAGTATCACACACACTGCAATCCAATCCTCTCTATGATGTGTGTGTCTGGCTGTGAAACACTCGGCAGTGATCTCATGTGAATGTCCAACAGGCGCCAGTCACTGCCGGACAGCCCTTCCTGCCTCTCTCTCTCGGGCTGTGTCTCTGCATGCGTCTGCTCTGTGCAGCGCTTCACTCCTGTGGCTGGGTTTGTTGTTGTTACATTTAGTAATTAGTCTCCACTGAGAATCTGGGAAACCTGTTTTATTTTATTTTTTACACCTTTGCTCTGCATTAAAAATATGCTTTGGCATTAACAACTTTTGAAAGCTGCCAGAACTTTACTTGATTTTATTATTTTTTTTAGCCTTCATACATGAACAAAATGTGGCAGTGCATTTTAAATGGACTCATATCTGTTAATATGAGGGAGGTGATGGGATGCATAATTGAAAGGCACGTGGAGGGGGTGAGTGGCATATGAATTGAAAAAGACATACACCCATATTAATGATGTATTAGTATTGAAAACATTACAGAACACTTATTTTAGTCCAACACCATAGAACAGGCGCCAGGATGAAGTGACTGAGGGCCTGTCTCCTACAAAACTACGTTCCCATACAGCGATACTGCATTTTCAATTACGCTTCAATGACGATTTACAGGGTTAGTTTACAGAGAGTTTAGGGTATTTCTACACATAGTTCAGGGTAAGTGTACACAGTTTAGGGTATTTCTACACATAGTTCAGGGTAAGTGTACACAGAGTTTAGAGTATTTCTACACATAGTTCAGGGTAAGTGTACACAGAGTTTAGGGTATTTCTACACATAGTTCAGGGTAAGTGTACACAGAGTTTAGGGTATTTCTACACATAGTTCAGGGTAAGTGTACACAGAGTTTAGGGTATTTCTACACATAGTTCAGGGTAAGTGTACACAGTTTAGGGTATTTCTACACATAGTTCAGGGTAAGTGTACACAGAGTTTAGGGTATTTCTACACATAGTTCAGGGTAAGTGTACACAGAGTTTAGGGTATTTCTACACATAGTTCAGGGTAAGTGTACACAGAGTTTAGGGTATTTCTACACATAGTTCAGGGTTAGTTTACACATAGTTTAGGGTATTTCTACACATAGTTCAGGGTAAGTGTACACAGAGTTTAGGGTATTTCTACACATAGTTCATGGTAAGTGTACACAGAGTTTAGGGTATTTCTACACATAGTTCAGGGTTAGTTTACACAGAGTTTAGGGTATTTCTACACATAGTTCAGGGTAAGTGTACACAGAGTTTAGGGTATTTCTACACATAGTTCAGGGTAAGTGTACACAGAGTTTAGGGTATTTCTACACATAGTTCAGGGTAAGTGTACACAGAGTTTAGGGTATTTCTACACATAGTTCAGGGTAAGTGTACACAGTTTAGGGTATTTCTACACATAGTTCAGGGTAAGTGTACACAGTTTAGGGTATTTCTACACATAGTTCAGGGTAAGTGTACACAGTTTAGGGTATTTCTACACATAGTTCAGGGTAAGTGTACACAGAGTTTAGGGTATTTCTACACATAGTTCAGGGTAAGTGTACACAGAGTATAGGGTATTTCTACACATAGTTCAGGGTAAGTGTACACAGTGTTTAGGGTATTTCTACACATAGTTCAGGGTAAGTGTACACAGAGTTTAGGGTATTCCTACACATCGTTCATGGTAAGTGTACACAGAGTTTAGGGTATTCCTACACATCGTTCATGGTAAGTGTACACAGAGTTTAGGGTATTTCTACACATAGTTCAGGGTAAGTGTACACAGAGTATAGGGTATTTCTACACATAGTTCAGGGTAAGTGTACACAGAGTTTAGGGTATTTCTACACATAGTTCAGGGTAAGTGTACACAGAGTTTAGGGTATTTCTACACATAGTTCAGGGTTAGTTTACACATAGTTTAGGGTATTTCTACACATAGTTCAGGGTAAGTGTACACAGAGTTTAGGGTATTTCTACACATAGTTCAGGGTAAGTGTACACAGTTTAGGGTATTTCTACACATAGTTCAGGGTAAGTGTACACAGAGTTTAGGGTATTTCTACACATAGTTCAGGGTAAGTGTACACAGAGTTTAGGGTATTTCTACACATAGTTCAGGGTAAGTGTACACAGAGTTTAGGGTATTTCTACACATAGTTCAGGGTAAGTGTACACAGTTTAGGGTATTTCTACACATAGTTCAGGGTAAGTGTACACAGAGTTTAGGGTATTTCTACACATAGTTCAGGGTAAGTGTACACAGAGTTTAGGGTATTTCTACACATAGTTCAGGGTAAGTGTACACAGAGTTTAGGGTATTTCTACACATAGTTCAGGGTTAGTTTACACATAGTTTAGGGTATTTCTACACATAGTTCAGGGTAAGTGTACACAGAGTTTAGGGTATTTCTACACATAGTTCATGGTAAGTGTACACAGAGTTTAGGGTATTTCTACACATAGTTCAGGGTTAGTTTACACAGAGTTTAGCGTATTTCTACACATAGTTCAGGGTAAGTGTACACAGAGTTTAGGGTATTTCTACACATAGTTCAGGGTAAGTGTACACAGAGTTTAGGGTATTTCTACACATAGTTCAGGGTAAGTGTACACAGTTTAGGGTATTTCTACACATAGTTCAGGGTAAGTGTACACAGTTTAGGGTATTTCTACACATAGTTCAGGGTAAGTGTACACAGTTTAGGGTATTTCTACACATAGTTCAGGGTAAGTGTACACAGAGTTTAGGGTATTTCTACACATAGTTCAGGGTAAGTGTACACAGAGTATAGGGTATTTCTACACATAGTTCAGGGTAAGTGTACACAGTGTTTAGGGTATTTCTACACATAGTTCAGGGTAAGTGTACACAGAGTTTAGGGTATTCCTACACATAGTTCATTGTAAGTGTACACAGAGTTTAGGGTATTTCTACACATAGTTCAGGGTAAGTGTACACAGAGTATAGGGTATTTCTACACATAGTTCAGGGTAAGTGTACACAGAGTTTAGGGTATTTCTACACATAGTTCAGGGTAAGTGTACACAGAGTTTAGGGTATTTCTACACATAGTTCAGGGTAAGTGTACACAGTTTAGGGTATTTCTACACATAGTTCAGGGTAAGTGTACACAGAGTTTAGGGTATTTCTACACATAGTTCAGGGTAAGTGTACACAGAGTTTAGGGTATTTCTACACATAGTTCAGGGTAAGTGTACACAGAGTATAGGGTATTTCTACACATAGTTCAGGGTAAGTGTACACAGAGTTTAGGGTATTTCTACACATAGTTCAGGGTAAGTGTACACAGAGTTTAGGGTATTTCTACACATAGTTCAGGGTAAGTGTACACAGTTTAGGGTATTTCTACACATAGTTCAGGGTAAGTGTACACAGAGTTAGTCCCAGAGTTCATGGGGCGACTGTGGCTCAGTGGTTAGCAAGTCGGTCTTTCAATCAGAAGGTCGGTGGTTCGATCCCCGGCTCCGGCAGTCCGTGTCGTTGTGTCCTTGAGCAAGACACTTAACCCTCATTGCTCACCGTTGCTGTGTCTACGGTCTACTGTACACTGTATATCATGTAAGTCGCTTTGGATAAAAGCGTCAGCTAAATGAAATGTAATGTAATGTAATGTATCTACTCAGAGTTTTCTACTCATAGTTTCTGGTAATTCTCCAGAGTTTAGGTTTGTGTCATCGTAGTTCATGCTTAGTCTTCAGGGTTAGCCAGCTCTGGAAAAACTGTCAACAGATTTTATTATGATTGTTGTGGATGTCTCAAAGACTTGTCCCATGAAACCCAAACTATGTGCACGGTGCCAGAGATGCTGTGATGAAGGTTATTTTCTTATTTGTGTTATTTTTACAACCCATAACTTCTTTAGCACAGTCCTGCTCCATGCTGTGTCTAGACTTGACAGCCTGTCTCAGCTGAAGATAAAAAACAGCGAGACATGAACAATAATACCATCCAAAAGCTCTGTCCTCGTGACCTGAAGATCCTGATTTATCTCAGTCCGTTTCAATCCCAGATCAGTCCTTTAGTTTGCTCTCTCTCTCTCTCTCTCTCTCTCTCTCTCTCTCTCTCTCTCTCTCTCTCTCTCTCTCTCTCTCTCTCTCTCTCTCTCTCTCTCTCTCTCTCTCTCTCTCTCTCTCTCTCTCTCTCTCTCTCTCTCTCTCTCTCTCTCTCTCTCTCTCTCTCTCTCTGTGTGTGTGTGTGTGTGTGTGTGTGTGTGTGTGTGTGTGTGTGTGTGATGTAAGTCTTGCAACACAGCTCTGACATTTCACAGGAATTAAGTTGGACACTGCTGGGATTTACTCATCGTGCCGTCAGCTTTCTCTCCGTCTTTCTTTTCTCCTCCGACTTTCTTACTTTCTGTCTTTCTCGGGTCAATACTCTGAGCATGAAATTGGTGCAAAACTACAACAATATTGCCAAAGCACTTCAAATCCCATTCCTTTGGTTTGTGGGTGTATATTGGGTCCTCAAAGACATTTGAAAAGCAGGGACAGTAGGTTGTCTAATCAATATTAGATTAAGATATGTTTCGTTTGATTCATTTTCTCATTCATTTTCTAATGCCAAATAGGGTGGGTTAGCTTCCCATTTTATTTATCTTCTTTTTCAGGTACCTAGGTGTCTCCTGCTAGTCTTGCTATGTGAAATTATGTGGTGAAAATATGACAAAATAATCAAATCTGCTATCCGGAAACCTTTCCATCTGCTAAAAAAACAACCTAAATAAAGCTGACGTCGTGCTTATTGATACACTCGACAGAAACACAGAATAATAATCATTCAGCTGGAGTGATGAATGTAAATCTAATACCACCCTTTTGTTGTTCTGTTTTTGTTCTCCATCAACTCCTGAGGGAAATATCTGTCTCTTTAGCTGCTAAATGCCCCACTCTGTTCCCCAGCTGGTTGCCGCCTGCAGTTTGCAGTGAGGAAGCGGCCGTACGCGCCGATCTGCAGCAAACATCTGCCTGCTGCTGGAGGCCGGCTCGCTGAGAGTAGAACCACCACAATTAGCTGAAAGACGCTGAAGGCACTTTCACGTGCCAACATTTAGTCAGTTTTAATCAAACTCGGGTGCGGGTGTTGGGAACCATAGCGTGGTTTATTTGGGCAGAGCACAGTAATTGTAGTCTAGAGCCGACCGTGACAGCTGTTCAGAAAGAAGCTAGCGAGCGGTGGTCTCAGATTGTCTCCAAGTGAACCCTACAGTGCAGTTTGATGGCAGTGAGGGCAAAATCCATCCCAGTTGCCGTGTCAGAGTCGGCCCTGCCGCTTCGTCCAAGCCCCTCAGAGCATTTTAGTCTGCTTTATTGTGTGCTGTGATACCAAAGCAGAGTAAATAGAAATGAACCAAAAGTATTAAAATCACTCTGATTCGGTCTGGATGAACGGACTGTGGCTTGTGAAAGCGCCCTGAAAGGCTCCATGAAGCTGAGGGGAAGGGCCCAGTTGGGGATTATCCACTGAAAGTTTGTGACGGCGAGACAACTCTCACATTTCACGTTGTCATTTGATCCATTGTTTATATAGAAATATTAGTGCAGCCAACGTTTGTAGCTTGCAGTCCAGACCGAGCTAAATTATGATTAGTTTACTGTCTTTTTAGTAGTAGGCCAAAGGTCACCATAACCACAAAAAACAAGTTTGACCATAACGCAATAATTGATATGCTAATTATGAAAATTTCACACACAAATACAATACATATCTTTACCGACATATAAATGTGTTGATTCTCTGATACTCCAGACTTTTGTTGTAACATAAACTATTCTGCATAAGTTCTTTGTGGCATAAGAACTTCAGACAACCAACCACCAACACATTTAAAACAGAAATGCACTCTGCGTTAGAAAAATTTAATGATTGTAATAAATAATCAATTCATCTGGATCAGTGTTAAAAAACGACGAGCTGTTCAATTCAACTCTTAACACATGAACCTGTAAACCATCATCAGTTGTGATATCTCGTCGATCATTTATCAAATCAATATTTGGTATACTATAGAGGATAAACCAAAAAAAAAAAAAAAAACACCACTAGCCGTCTTCGTGAAACAATAAAAAGAGCTTATGTTACACACTGAATGATGAGTCGCCATTCAGTGTTTCCAGATTAATTTATTGCATGAATCTCCTGTATACACAACAAGACTGTCACAAATCAATATCTTCTACGTATCTTGACGTCTCTTTGGCTGGTCACACTTGTTTAAGACAAAAGTATAACATTAACTGTGAACACATAACTTTGAAACAAACAGCCTAACACACTGTCACGGGACTGACGCTACACTGGTGCGAAATGTTAAGGGAACCTTAACCACGGTGGGCAGGACCCAAACGGACTCAGAGGCAAAGCAAAAATGGGTTTACTTCAGGGAGCAAAACACAGGAAAAAAAGCTGGTACTCTCAGAGAACAACGGGGAAAACTGGACGCGGGACGGGGAAGGTGAGAGCCTTGTGAGGCGAGAGCCTGGCAGAGAGGAGTATGCTGAGTACATGTTGGCCAGCTCGTACTGTTAAAGGAACTCTAACCACTCTAACTCTAAGTTACAGCGCTAGTCATGGCAAAAAACGCTACTGCATAGTCCTGCAGCCACTCCAGGTGAAAGCACTTCCTCCCGCTGAAAAACATCCCACAGCATGATGCTGCCATGTAGGGATGGTGCCACCACCATGCTTCATTGTAGGGATGGTGTCACCACCATGCTTCATTGTAGGGATGGTGTCACCACCATGCTTCACTGTAGGGATGGTGCCACCACCATGCTTCACTCTAGGGATGGTGTCACCACCATGCTTCACTCTAGGGATGGTGTCACCACCATGCTTCACTCTAGGGATGGTGTTACCACCATGCTTCACTGTAGGGATGGTGTCACCACCATGCTTCACTGTAGGGATGGTGTCACCAGCATGCTTCACAGCATGATGCTGCCACCACCATGCTTCACTGTAGGGATGGTGTCACCACCATGCTTCACTGTAGGGATGGTGTCACCACCATGCTTCACTGTAGGGATGGTGCCACCACCATGCTTCACTGTAGGGATGGTGTCACCACCATGCTTCACTGTAGGGATGGTGTTACCACCATGCTTCACTGTAGGGATGGTGTCACCACCATGCTTCACTGTAGGGATGGTGTCACCACCATGCTTCACTGTAGGGATGGTGTCACCACCATGCTTCACTGTAGGGATGGTGCCACCACCATGCTTCACTGTAGGGATGGTGTCACCACCATGCTTCACTGTAGGGATGCTGCCACCACCATGCTTCACTGTAGGGATGGTGTCACCACCATGCTTCACTGTAGGGATGCTGCCACCACCATGCTTCACTGTAGGGATGCTGCCACCACCATGCTTCATTGTAGGGATGGTGTTACCACCATGCTTCATTGTAGGGATGATGTCACCACCATGCTTCATTGTAGGGATGATGTCACCACCATGCTTCACTGTAGGGATGGTGCCACCACCATGCTTCACTGTAGGGATGGTGTCACCACCATGCTTCACTGTAGGGATGGTGTCACCACCATGCTTCACTGTAGGGATGGTGCCACCACCATGCTTCACTGTAGGGATGGTGCCACCACCATGCTTCATTGTAGGGATGGTGTCACCACCATGCTTCATTGTAGGGATGGTGTCACCACCATGCTTCATTGTAGGGATGGTGTCACCACCATGCTTCATTGTAGGGATGGTGTCACCACCATGCTTCATTGTAGGGATGGTGTCACCACCATGCTTCACTGTAGGGATGGTGCCACCACCATGCTTCACTCTAGGGATGGTGTCACCACCATGCTTCACTCTAGGGATGGTGTCACCACCATGCTTCACTCTAGGGGTGGTGTTACCACCATGCTTCACTGTAGGGATGGTGTCACCACCATGCTTCACTCTAGGGATGGTGTTACCACCATGCTTCACTGTAGGGATGGTGTCACCACCATGCTTCACTGTAGGGATGGTGTCACCAGCATGCTTCACAGCATGATGCTGCCACCACCATGCTTCACTGTAGGGATGGTGTCACCACCATGCTTCACTGTAGGGATGGTGTCACCACCATGCTTCACTGTAGGGATGGTGCCACCACCATGCTTCACTGTAGGGATGGTGTCACCACCATGCTTCACTGTAGGGATGGTGTTACCACCATGCTTCACTGTAGGGATGGTGTCACCACCATGCTTCACTGTAGGGATGGTGTCACCACCATGCTTCACTGTAGGGATGGTGTCACCACCATGCTTCACTGTAGGGATGGTGCCACCACCATGCTTCACTGTAGGGATGGTGTCACCACCATGCTTCACTGTAGGGATGCTGCCACCACCATGCTTCACTGTAGGGATGGTGTCACCACCATGCTTCACTGTAGGGATGCTGCCACCACCATGCTTCACTGTAGGGATGCTGCCACCACCATGCTTCATTGTAGGGATGGTGTTACCACCATGCTTCATTGTAGGGATGATGTCACCACCATGCTTCATTGTAGGGATGATGTCACCACCATGCTTCACTGTAGGGATGGTGCCACCACCATGCTTCACTGTAGGGATGGTGTCACCACCATGCTTCACTGTAGGGATGGTGTCACCACCATGCTTCACTGTAGGGATGGTGCCACCACCATGCTTCACTGTAGGGATGGTGTCACCACCATGCTTCACTGTAGGGATGCTGCCACCACCATGCTTCACTGTAGGGATGGTGTCACCACCATGCTTCACTGTAGGGATGGTGTCACCACCATGTTTCACTGTAGGGATGGTGTTACCACCATGCTTCATTGTAGGGATGGTGTTACCACCATGCTTCATTGTAGGGATGCTGCCACCACCATGCTTCACTGTAGGGATGGTGTCACCACCATGCTTCACTGTAGGGGTGGTGTTACCACCATGCTTCACTGTAGGGATGGTGTCACCACCATGCTTCACTGTAGGGATGGTGTCACCACCATGCTTCACTGTAGGGATGCTGTTGTCCAGGTGATGAGCAGTACCTGGTTTCCTCCAGACATGACGCTTGGCATTCAAGCCAAAGAGTTCAGTCTTTGTTTCATCAGACCAGAGAATTTTGTTTCTCGTGGCCTGAGAGTCCTTCAGGTGTCTTTTGGAAAACTCCAGACGGGCTGTCATATGCTTTTTACAGAGGAGTGGCTTCCGTCTGGCCTCTCTACCAAACAGACCTGATTTGTGGAGTGCAGCAGAGATGGTTGTCCCTCTGGAATGTTCTCCTCTCTTCATAGAGCAACACTGGAGCTCTGTCAGAGTGACCATCAGGTTCTTGGTCACCTCCCTGACTGAGGCCCTTCTCCCCCGATGGCTCAGTTTGGCTGGGCGGCCGACTCTAGGAAGAGTCCTGGTGGTTCCAAACTTCTTCCATTTCCGGATGATGGAGGCCGTTGTGCTCATTGGGACCTTCAATGCAAATCATGTCCCATCAACTGAACATAGCAGGGTGGACTCAAGGTGGAAACAGGATGAACCTGAGCTCAATGTTGAGTGTCATGGCAAAGGGTTTGTCAGGGACCCGCCAGCCCGCTGGCAGCCCGTGCGCGCGGAGGTGCCCGAGACTTCGGCGCGGGCGGCCAGGGAGCTGCGCGCCAGGCGACGGGGACGAGCAGGGCGCGTGCCGGCGCACACCTGAGAACAATCAGCGTTTTCCCCGCAGCTGGAGCTCGTCAGAGCGGCTGCCGGGGATAAGAGCAAGCGAGCAGACAGGGTTCAGCGTGAGTGCGTACTGTTATGGTTTTCTCGGACCCCAAGCGCACGACAACAGACGGTGTACGGTTTAGCCAGTGAGCTGGCGTTGTTTATTCAAACACAGGAAGGCAACAGTCCAAAACGATAGAACAAAAAAACACTGTCTCAAAAACGGACAGCGACAGGTAAGTCCACCAGCAACGTCACCGGAAACACCTGCCTCCTTAAATGGCAGTGTTGCTCAACTCACGTCCTGGCTCCGTAGCCGGGGTTCTTTGTATAGCCGGGATTCCTCTCCGTAGTAATCCAACATGTGTAGCGTTACCTCCGAGCACGCACTCACGCTGAACCCTGTCTGCTCGCTTGCTCTTATCCCCGGCAGCCGCTCTGACGAGCTCCAGCTGCGGGGAAAACGCTGATTGTTCTCAGGTGTGCGCCGGCACGCGCCCTGCTCGTCCCCGTCGCCTGGCGCGCAGCTCCCTGGCCGCGCGCGCCGAAGTCTCGGGCACCTCCGCGCGCACGGGCTGCCAGCGGGCTGGCGGGTCCCTGACAGGGTTACATGTTATATTTTCGTTCTTTATTTTTAATACATTTGCAAAAATTTACCAAAAACATTTTTCACTTTGTCATTAATGGGGTGTTGTGTGCAGAATTTTGAGGGAAAAAAAAGAATTTAATCCATTTTGGAATAAGGCTGTAACATAACAAAATGTGGAAAAAGTGAAGCGCTGTGAATACTTTCCGGATGTACTGTATGTGCTCATACTGTAGGTATCTTAGTTCCATTATTTCATTCATTTGACATTTATTTAATTTTAGGCCACCTTCAAAAATCTGTCCGGGGACAGCAGATGAAATGTAGCCTCTCTGGCTCACTTTGGCTCACTCACAGTGTTCCCTGCAAAATAAGCAGCAATAAAAAATATTCATTAAAAATAAACTGCCATCCATAAAGTGCAACACAAGCCAACAAATGAATACATAGTACATGCTTGTATTTCTGGCTGATATATTTATTCCGGTCTAATGTCACAATTCATTTAGATACTGATGAGCCCAATCAAACATATGAGGGCTGGATGAACACACAGTGATTGGGCTGTTTTTAGTTAAATGGCAAACGAATGCGAGTTGTAGGTTTTGTGTTAAAAGCTTACAGAGTAAAACATAATCTGGCAGCACATTCCCGATGGCATTCATTGTGCACACACACACGCCCGAGGGCAGGCAGCTGCAGTGTCGGGCAGAGAGGAGCAAATGTTGTGGAAAATAACAGTTTACAAAGACTTTTAACTGTGTTGGATCCCTGTGTTTCTCTGTGTCTGCTGCCCAGGGACGGAGCTGTGGCTCAGAGTCCACAGCGCAGAGAGAGAGAGAGAGAGAGAGAGAGAGAGAGAGAGAGAGAGAGAGAGAGAGAGAGAGAGAGATTAGTGCAAGACAGAGAGGGAAAGAGAGTTGAGAAGCAATATGGACGGAGGCTCACTCAGAGACAGAAACAGAAGAACTGCTCTGAACTTGGTAACAGGAGAAATCCATAAAGCCTTGGAGCCCAACTTTTGGTGATTTTTTTCCCATTAGACAATTTATCCATGAAGTCAGTGCTGGGTTTAGCCTGAGTCCACTTCAGGAAACGGAAAAAAATGCTACTCATTGGTTTGTGGGCTATGGTTTTGAAAGCCTTGAGCTCGGCAAGCCTTGCAATCCTGATTTTTGTCCTTCAGCAACTTCAGTCTTTTGCAACCAGAAGAGAACAAGAGGGTGGAGCTAAGTAGTAAGACAACACACAGACAAACACACTGGACAACGTCGTGATAGCAACCTGTCAATCACAGTAGCCCCGCCATAAAGTGTCCCCTGTTTTATGGTCTGTTTGACTCTAAATGAGCATAATTTACTAAATGAACATCATGCTGTATTGAAGAAGACTTGAAACTAGAGATTGAGACATAAACTCATGTTTACAATGTTTACTGAGGGAATACATCAAGAGAGAAGTAGAGTCATTTATATAGACTTCTATACAACCAGAAGAGTCGCCCCCTGGTGGTCAGGAGAGAGAATGCAGCTTTAACACATGAAGCATAGACTTCTATACAACCAGAGGAGTCGCCCCCTAGTGGGCAGGAGAGAGAATGCAGCTTTAACACATGAAGCATAGTCTTCTATACAACCAGAGGAGTCACCCCCTGGTGGTCAGGAGAGAGAATACAGCTTTAACACATGAAGCATAGACTTCTATACAACCAGAGGAGTCGCCCCCTGGTGGTCAGGAGAGAGAATGCAGCTTTAACACATGAAGCATAGACTTCTATACAACCAGAGGAGTCGCCCCCTGGTGGTCAGGAGAGAGAATGCAGCTTTAACACATGAAGCATAGACTTCTATACAACCAGAGGAGTCGCCCCCTGGTGGTCAGGAGAGAGAATGCAGCTTTAACACATGAAGCATAGACTTCTATACAACCAGAGGAGTCACCCCCTGGTGGTCAGGAGAGAGAATGCAGCTTTAACACATGAAGCATATACTTCTATACAACCAGAGGAGTCGCCCCCTGGTGGTCAGGAGAGAGAATGCAAGTTTAAGAAACCTCATGATTGACAGAACCGAATAGTATTTTTTTTTATTGTTGTTTAAATCCAAACCAGAATTGACGCACATTGTCCAAACTTTATTCAATTCATGAAAAACAAATGGTTGTAGCCCTGAAGTTGACTGAATCAGTGGAGCGTCCCTGCCAAAGCAAGGAGCATTGTAAAATCGGTCCCAATTAAACTGAACACTGTATTGCTTTTGTAACTCGTTATTTTGTTGGTTAATAGCCGTAGTTATTCCTCTCCTGTGCGGGAGTCATTAACTTAACTTCACATATCTCGCTGGAATGCCTTTACAGCTGATTTGCTTTGATTGATCACACTTAGCTCAGTTAAGCTTACCAACTGACACACACACACTGCTGTGATGACGGACTACCAAATGAGATAATTGGATTTGGGTTAATCACTCACTCACACACACACACACACACACACACACACACACACACACACACTATACATCCAAGTGTGTAAGCACACATCTTTTGCACACACATCTTTTCTGCCATTTAGAGCCTGCAGTGAGCTCACTGTGCTGTGGGTCTGGATGTGAGAATTGAGACTTTTTGTGCTATAATGTGACTCCATCCTCAGAGAGAAGATGGATTTGGCACACACACACACACACACACACACACACACACACACAATTTAAATGCAAACAGAATGCGGCTTCACATGAGAAGTCAGACTCTCTGAGGAGGAACATTGGAGATGCTCGGTGACGCATCACACACACACACACACACACACACACACACACACACACACACACACACACACACACACACACACAATAGTGTTTTCATGACTTTTGGGGACATTACAATGATTCGTTCATTTCAGCGAGACTTAACCCAACCATAACAGCTACCAACCTGATCCTAATCAAGGCTTCACCCAAACATTTTATGAATTATATTATGGGGACATGCAATTGTTCCCATTTGGTCTCAAAGAAAAAGATTAGTCCACATAATGTAACTGTGTAATCAGATTGATGTCCCCACAAGATGGGTAAAACACAAACGTTGACGCTCTTCATGGCCGTAGTCATGATGGGTGCGTAGTATAACGCAGTGTTTTTCAACCACCAACCATAAAAGTTACAAAATGTCACATTGTAGCATAATACAGCATATATGGTAGGTAATTATTGCCCTACCTGCTGGCATGGAAGAGTATTTAATTACTACGCCAGCCACTATATTGCAGGCTCATGGTGTGTTCACACCGAACGCGGCACTAATTATTCACGCAAGTGGATTACATGTAGAGCCAATCAGCATTGAGAAGCTCTGCGCGTCATCACTGTCGTCCTGCTGGTGTTGAATCAAACTGCTGCTGGTCCGCCTGAAGTATCGCTGTCAGCGGCCGTCATTCAGACGCTGTTGTGCGGCTACGGATGATATTATGAACCCGGACACGGGGGCGTTTGATGGTCCGACATTAGAGAGACTTCCACAAGAAGTTTAAAGCAGAACTAGTGGTTAGTTTAATGGTGGATGGGGGAAACGGTACTGTGTTTACGGAGATAAGCCACAGCGATAAGCCCCGCCCCCTTTCAGGCGGGGCTTATGTCAAATTGGACATTTTCCCACGGCACACCTGACGATCTCTCACGGCACAGGGGTTGAAAATCACCGGTATAACGGGTGATAAAGTCAACTTAAGGAGGAGGTTGGCCGAGTCCCGAAACATTGAACTTTCACCCAGGAGAACGGGGTTTGTGTCCCCTGTGAAACCAAAAGCAAAAATGTACTTGTTCCAATTATATGACTTACAACGACACTTTTGTAACTTGCAGCCTACTTAACTACGTAACACACCAAAAAACACAATCTTTTCTGAATCCAAATCAAACCAAAACTGAGATATATTTTCAAATATCACAAAGGAAATTGAAATGTGCAAAACTGACGCTAGAGGTGTCACAGTGTGCAGCAAAGGGCCAATGGCCAATCGGCGAGTTGGGAGTGAGAATGAGTTGTCAGCAGCTAATGTCCCCACAGGTGTGATTGTTATTGTGTTATGTAACACATTATTGTGGACATTGTGACTCAGTACACCAACATTAGGGAAAACAATGTTCCCTTGTCCAACAACTTGGTTCCTGAGACGCTGTCTCTAAATCTAATGGTTGGAAATTCCTCTATATAAATATTAACTATATAATATTAAACTATGAAAGGTTTCATCTGAGGCCACCCTCAGCCTATTTGTGAGCGGAGGGCCATTGATTGAAGCCCATTTGATTTATTTGACTCATTAACCAATCCCAAATCTCCATCCTTGGGATGTACTTTTTATTTTTATCCCCATTACTTTTACAGTTCTAAATGATCTTATTTTCCTGTGTTGTTCACTCAACCCTTTCACATAGGGAGTTGTAATGTTGCTTCTCGGGGCTCAAGAACAAGGAATGTTTTATGTGCCTTCTGTTGGTAAAAGAAACTTATGGCAATTTAAACAGGCAAATCAATGAATGATGGGATTTTGTTTTTATTCCAATGTCTTTACAAACATAGTTCAAAGCCACCAATTTTAGCTCATTCTTAATCGAGCCAGCATCCAAAACATGAACATACCATTAATATAATATCTCTAATTTACTGCTGACTCAATCTATCCATGGGCAAACATCCAGAGACCAGATTATTATAGTCTCATTTATGGCAGAATGATCGTACTTATCCTCCAGCACCTCGACAGCGCCCAGCCCCTCCATGCTAAAAGGAGATGATGAGGCAAACCTGTTTGCACTTCACTTGATTAAGCCGCTGAGCAGCTGATCTTCCTCAGCATCCCGGGCAGAACAACAAAGCATCCTATGAATCCATAAAACAAACAAACAGAAAAGCTGGTGTCATTGATACACTCTAATTATTATATATATATTATTGTATTACATAAACTGAAACATTGAACAGAAACATATCCAATAATTGATTACCTATTGTTAGTATTAGTACATCACTTGCAGTAATTCTACATAAATGAGAGATTTTAGTGTGGCTGTTTGGCACTGGAATTGAGTGGGAACAACAGATGTAAAATTGAAGAATGGCCAAGGAGGCATAAGTCTGTGGTAGGTTTATTAACCAACTTTAACAAACCAGAACAAATAAGATAGAAATAAATAAAACTGAAATAACACCGCCTCACAGCAAGCTGCTCCCAACAACCACTCTCCAACAGCCAATCTATTTTTTAACCCCACCTGGCTCCACCCCAATTCGACCAATTTCCAATGAAAGCTCGGCTCCAGTTGACGATTAATTAATGAATTATGTTATTCTCATCGGATCTGCCATGGTACAACTACAATATTTTGAAGATGGACTACAAAAAGCACATCCTGGATATGCCCAGTTAAGTATAACTTCATAAAGCAGGTTAGAATTGAAATTAATATACAAATTATACTAAACAGTTGTGACATTGATAATGACTGCTCAGCTCACCCTTCTGCTGCTGTCCACTCATATTTCTCGAAATAAATCACAATTAGGATGATTGAATGAAACTAATTAACAAAATGATACATTACAAGAGATGTTATGCCTACAAATCTGCTCCTGTACATACCATCTTTTTTACAGGAGACATTATTATGCTCATTTACAGGTTCATACTTCGATTTGGGGGTTTTCCATGTTTACATGCTTTAATGCTAAAGAATGCTTCTTTTTTTCTCATACTGCCTGTCTTAGTGCGTTTCAACAAAATTGCATTGCTCTGCAACATCTTGGGTCCATGTTTACTTCTTGTAAGCTTACGTTATCCACATACAGTCGAACCGGAAATAAGCTGGGCCACATTTAAGAAGTAATACGTTAAGTAAACTGTAAAATGGCATCACAACTGGACAAAAATCCTCATTTGTTCAAAGGCACAGTTTCTGAATACGGGCATGTCTATTTCAATCAGGAGAGACTTGTTTTAGAGTGTAACAATAATTTATTACAATTGCAAATATGCGAATAGTGCAAAGTCTTTGGAGATTGGACTCCATCCTGAATGAGGATAAGCACGGGGTAGTGATGCTGATGTCTGTGCAGGCAGAATCCCCCCTGGAGTCCAGACACTCGTGGTGGTGTTGAAGAAGGGCGTTGCTGTAACCCGATGATGATGATGATGATGATGATGATGATGATGATGATGATGATGATGATGATGATGATGATGATGATGATGATGATGATGATGATGATGATGATGAGCAGGACTGATGCTGACTGGAGGTGTCTGGGGTGGAGGAGGGTCGCATCGGTTTGATCTGAAATGACAACTGACAGCGCCAGAGAGGAGAACGTATTTAAAAGTTTGACACTCACGCTGTGATTGGCTTACCGACCTGCTCCGACTCTGATTGGATCCCTCCACATACACGCCCCTAATCAGCTGATGGACTACTCGCTGTGAGACTTAGAGACTGACTTATGAATGAAGCAGCGAGTAAGCGTGTCTTCCTCACTGAACTTACCCTTGAGCTTCATATATAGCTTTAGACACGAGAACTCAGTGAACCCCTTTAAATGTTTACCTGATTGAGCTTAGAAGTTGTTTTGGGTGATATGGACTGTGGATGAGTAGTTAAGAAAAAAAGAAAGTTGAATCCCCCAAAGATATCACTATCAGATAATAAGTGTCCAACAGCCCTCAACGGACAGCCATTACCCATGGTATGCATCCCCACAAGCCAATTTCAATTAGTGGCCGATAGGGCAGCTGAGGCGTTGTCAGAGTTGCGTGTCTGAGTGGAGCATGCTGCTGGTGTATGGCTCACCTGGCAGATAACCAGAGAGTTATTCACAGGTACAACTGGCATGCACAAAGAGGGTGCTTGTTTAGATTTTGAACAAAGATCGCAAATTAAACATGCCGTCGAAACATAACTGAAATTGTTTCTGTGTA
Source organism: Cottus gobio (assembly GCA_023566465.1). Taxonomy (NCBI): domain Eukaryota; kingdom Metazoa; phylum Chordata; class Actinopteri; order Perciformes; family Cottidae; genus Cottus; species Cottus gobio. The sequence continues at coordinate 28,151,688 of CM042223.1, read as the reverse complement.
TGTAATGTGCACATGGGAGAAAATAGGGAGAAGCAAAAATATGTGCAACCCCCAAGACCTGTCCCTAATGTACAGATCAATTTAGATGCATGGAGACATTTTGCCTTCTCCTTTCTGTACTAACTTTGATGTTAGTTAAGAGAATAAATAGCACATTTGGCTATCGCCAGATAATTGACAACTTAGCTTGGAGTCATTTTCTGTGACCAGTGTTGCGCTGAAGCGTGGTTTAATTAGCAGAATGTCTATCGCAGCCAGCCGGCCACTAGTTTGCTCTCTGGTCCCCGAGGAGGAGAGGATGCGCCCAACAGCCCAACACAGTTCATCATGTTGAGTTAATGCGATAACGATTTCAGTGTGTATCTCCAGCCCACTACTGAGGGGACTCCTGCATTGGCTATGGCTTCCATTACTTTGCGAACAGCCCAGCCTTTGGCCATACTGTGTTGATGCCATTAGATGGATGCCATGATTGCATCTAAGCGTCCCATGATCCACAGCAATGTCTTGATGCACAAGACATTCCAGCCACGAGGAGACAACGGAGCTTCTGAATACTCTCTTACCCGCAAACTAGTGTCCTAGCAGTGGGTGGAGTGACCTCCGTGGTGCACTAGCGTGGTCTTATAAACAGTAAATACAGCAATCTCAAATTGGCACTAAATTGCACCAGATACAAAAAGAAAACGGAAAAGCAAACCTTTTGTTTTTAAACTATGAAATAACAGATAAATGGTCCTCATCCTGTAATTGTTACAAATTGCTACATACAACTGAGATCAACTGACCCAGAGTTTACTGAGTTCAACCCTTTGAGGTGGAACGGTTGCTTGGTGTGCACCAGAGTTTGAGATTGGCATTTGAACCCACCCAAACTAACCACACGCTAGGGTTTGGGTAAAACCAGACTTACTATGGCTTGTGATAACGCACCCTATTATTATTATTATTATTATTATAAACTGCATCATCTCGTATCTGATACCTACTTTTTTAGAAGGCCTCAATAAGTAGAGCATCGGCTCCTCATGAGACTCACAGACCAATGCATAATACTGACAGAGCGTATATTAATGCATGGACATTAGGGGACGCTGACATCAGTTGTCCACCAACTGTAAATGCATGTTGTTGTTCACTCTGGTCTGCGTCGTGCTTTACAAAGCCCCTTAGCTGTAATAACACTGTAAATCACAGCCTCTCATTGCTTTATGCTTTAAGTTATTTTAATTATAATAATCAGTCTTATGCATAACACTATAGTGTTGGAAGTCAGTCTTATAGTGGCTACGTGTTTACTGTAGCTTGCATGGCATTATCTTCTCTGTTATTGGAAGCTTCCAGTTGACGTATAAAAATAAATGTTCTCTGTACTTGTGTCAGCTGGAGGGCTTTGCAGTCAGCTCACACACCTACTGTCAGCTGTTCTTGTGTTTGTTGGAAAACCAACAGCCCTGTGGCACATCTGAGACTAACTTCTAGCATGTGAGCAGTATTGAAGGGTTGAGCACATAGTGGTGCTGTTTGATCTGGTGCCAAATGTAATCTAATAAATAAGATGTAATACAGGAAGAAGCTAAGTTCATTTGGTCATTAATATCGTACATTTATTTTGGTGGTCCCTACCGCTTTAACCAGGCACGCTATGCAAACACACCAACCAGTAACATGCCAGACACACCCTGCTGTGAGCTGGACGGGGAACAGGAGCCTCAGTGTCTAAATGCTCTGCCGGTCTCTATTGCTGTGTTTCTCTCCAGGAATCGCTGTGACCTGAACAGCGAGGACCTGAACCGTCAGTGGTGTAAACCCGACCCCGTGCTCAGTCCAACCATCTACCACGCCAAGGGCCTGCTCTACTACCTCAACAGCATAGGACGGACTCCACTGGTGAGATGCACATGCTCCTCTGTACTGCACACCCCTGAGCGCCATGTCTTTGGCTGTTGTGGTCCGTTGAGCTCTCCCTTGGTTTCTCCCCAGCATGTTAACCCCTTTGAGACTTTGACAACTACAAATGAGTTTTTACCTGTTGTTGCGGGAACTACAATAGAAGAGATTGTGAGTACTTTATCAGGTGTTTATATTTCTGTCTGTCTTTGGACAGACGTTTGTCTTTCAAAATGAAGGTCAAGTTTGAAGATGGGTGTGGCCCGACCAATGGGCCGGAAGTAGAAGGTTGGAAATAGAGAAAGGGTCCTCCACTTCATACCCTCGGCCAACTGAGACGATCACAATTTATAGATCGATACAACATGTACTACGCAGTGCGTTAGATCGCTACGGTTCTCAAGGTTGGACCACCACAGCAGCTACAGTCAACGTTTATGTCAGACAACAACAAACAAACAAACAATATCAAAAGCTAGGCAACTCACCGATGATGCCTCATATTGATCCATAAATCAACAACAGTCTTGTTAAGTCGTAAAAAGGTCCAGACGATCCAATCCCGCAAAACATTTAGTCCAAAACCCATGATTACGTCCATCGATATGCACAAAGTGGTGTTGCATCATTTCATATCAGCTGGAAGATATGACTAAATATTTCTGTATTTTCACTCGCAAAACAACTTCTCATGACCGCACAGATTTAAACCGGATATCAGCATGTCAGCTGAACCCGGGCTTTTTATATGACACCGACATGAGCCAATAGGAGCTTCATGTCCCCTTCCCAGACTAGACTAGCCAACCAGAGTCCACCAAATAATCTGTATACAGGACTTGTGGGTGTGGACAGGTAGAACAGGGGCAGACTTCATGATATAGCAACGTATAGCGTCCCATGCATTCTATATGTTCTAATAACAAACTACACTTGAATAAAAAACAGTTCAATTCAATTGTTATACTGAAAAAGCAAAAGGTTACATGTTATAAAAGATATACTTTTTTCTTTCATATTTTCCTCGAACACTCAACAATATGATTAGTACCTCTATAAGTTTGCACGACTATAAGCCTTTTTAAAAGGGAAAATATTATATACATCATGAATACTCTGGGTTCTTTACAGTCTCCTGTGACAAAACACCTAGACATACCAATAGAAAAACATCTGTAAAATATTCATTTTCTGTGGTATTATTATCTGCTTTTTACTTGGACTAGATAAGGCTTCATACTATGGTCCCATTGTGTTTTCCAGTTCATAAGTCCCAGCTATACTCATCTGCAGGCATCTATTTGCAAAACAATGTTTAGGCGGAAATAAGAACCTTCTACTTTAGTGTGTTCAAACGTCTATAACTCAGTGTCAGCAGCCCTTAAAGTGATTCTGTTGGAGGGAAAGCTTCAGAGTTACCATTCAAAAGAGACCAGGACCATGCATGTACTCCAAATGGTTCAAGTACAGCTTGCAATTTACTTTGTGTATGCCTCGGACAGGCGTTTTAGGCAAGATTTACAGGAACGTGAAGAGGATATTGTAGTGTTTGTTGGAACCGTCTTCATGAACGAAGGCTTGGCCCCGTGGAACATCTCACTCCAGGAAACAGCAACACAGTGAATTTCTGAAGATTACTTTTCCTTTTTTTTTTATTCAAGAAGGAATGAGATTCCAGCTGCAGCGTGGAAACATTTTAGTACATTTCCCAAATCAATGGGAAACTAATTAACAGCTAAATGAATGCTTGATTGTTTCAATTTCCCACTCGCAATATCTGCAGCCCATTATTCAACCAAACACAAAGACAAAAGGTGTGAGCATGTGTGTACGTTGTGAGCTTTATTTCTCCTGAAACTGAAATGTAATGTAATAAGACTTAATGAGAAAGACCTATAATGAATTGACCTTGATTGGCTTATTTAATTACTCCAAATTAGAGCGGGGAGGTTGTTTTTCAAGCTAATTCACGCAATTAACTGCCAACTGTTGGTGCACAGTAAAAGCAGCATGGCCACATTAACACTGTCAGAGTCTACAGGGGTCCACGCCACAGAGGGTGAATTTAACTCTTTTTGGAGAATGAGAACCTTTACATTAATTTACTGTTTGGAGTTCAAATCTGAACACCAAGCAGTGTTAGTTTTTAAAGGGATGGATTGTATGTTAACTATACAAGTGTTACTCCCATATTAACACTGTAAGGTGTAAATCTGTCTCTTCACTAAAAAATGACTTGGAAAATAAAGTTTGCTAACAGGAAGAGGTCATGTTTGTTTTAAAACATGTATTTTAAAACAAGGTGCACCTCATGTATGTTTTATACGGAACAATGCACACTTTCTCATTGCTTATCAAAGGGTCTGACATACGTGAACTGGTCAAGACAAACCCCAGCACCTACATTACTTTGCTCCTCTATACAGCATGCATGACATTATTGACAAAAAAATTAACAATGTTTGTGGTGGGTTTTACAAACAAAACATGTTTTAACTGTACCTTTGTGAACTGGTGGTTTAGTTGTACTTTGACCTGTGAACTGGTGGTTTAGTTGTACTTTGACCTTTGAACTGGTGGTTTAGTTGTACTTTGACCTGTGAACTGGTGGTTTAGTTGTACTTTGACCTTTGAACTGGTGGTTTAGTTGTACTTTGACCTGTGAACTGGTGGTTTAGTTGTACTTTGACCTGTGAACTGATGGTTTAGTTGTACTTTGACCTTTGAACTGGTGGTTTAGTTGTGCTCTGACCTTTGAACTGGTGGTTTAGTTGTGCTCTGACCTTTGAACTGGTGGTTTAGTTGTACTTTGACCTTTGAACTGGTGGTTTAGTTGTGCTCTGACCTTTGAACTGGTGGTTTAGTTGTGCTCTGACCTTTGAACTGGTGGTTTAGTTGTACTCTGACCTTTGAACTGGTGGTTTAGTTGTACTTTGACCTTTGAACTGGTGGTTTAGTTGTGCTCTGACCTTTGAACTGGTGGTTTAGTTGAACTTTGACCTTTGAACTGGTGGTTTAGTTGTGCTCTGACCTTTGAACTGGTGGTTTAGTTGTGCTCTGACCTTTGAACTGGTGGTTTAGTTGTGCTCTGACCTTTGAACTGGTGGTTTAGTTGTGCTCTGACCTTTGAACTGGTGGTTTAGTTGTGCTCTGACCTTTGAACTGGTGGTTTAGTTGTACTTTGACCTTTGAACTGGTGGTTTAGTTGTACTTTGACCTTTGAACTGGTGGTTTAGTTGTACTTTGACCTTTGAACTGGTGGTTTAGTTGTGCTCTGACCTTTGTGAACTGGTTTTACTGCGTTCATGTTGTAAACTGTGGCTTGAATGAAAGTGTAGAACTTGGAAAGAGCTGCGTCATAAGAGAGGCCGATGTGCTTTGAATAGCACATCAAAAGCAGCCACCTGGTCCACAATGATCGAGAACCTTTTGAGTTTCTCCTTTTGCTCAGCGAGACAGAGGAGGAAAGGCCGTCTAGCAACAACTTTCTCCAGGAATGTAGTGAGGCTGGCTCCTTCCTGCCCTTTGAATGAAACAGAAGCATTGATATATTATATAAACCTGCAACTCACATGTCTTACATATAACTGCAGCACACAAACATTACAATGTTGCTAGTACATAAGTACTAATGGTGCATCCCTTAATACACCTTACAAGATGCTTGGCTGCCTTTGCTGAGCTTATCTCAGCAGATTGGTTTTGTGGCCTCTTGATGTAAGATTAGATAAGATAATAATGTATTAGTCCCACAGAAGGGACATTTGCAGGATTACAGCAGCAAAGTGGATATGTGCAACAAGAGACACCAGTAAATCACAAAAAAAAACAATAGCTAAAAAATACAATATAATGAGTGGTCCTCTTCATAAAAGATGGCTGATGTCAAAACAGGTCCCCAGGACCCTTGCCCTCCAAAAGACCTGCGTCTCCTCCGCAGATCTGTCAGGGTTAGGGGGTAGGAGAGTCATCCACCCCGATGCAATGGGCCCACTGATCGGCTCACCAGGGGGCGGAGATGGACAAGGACCAGCCTCTCCAGGGTCTTCAGAGCATGGGCACAAAGGGGAACATATGTCTGAAATAGTTTTGGAGTTTCCTTTTTAAAACCACTGTAGTGGTAAAAATCCCAGAATAAAAGTACAAGAAATTCTAAGGGAAAAGAAAGGACAAAAATAAAATAAAAAGACGCAAGTGTTGCAGCAGGAGTGTCTATTGTGATTAAAAGAACCCTCCAGATCTCCAAGGTCTCCCAGGTGGATGTTTTTATGAAAATCTGGTATGTTTAAAAGACTGTATTTTGTTGTTTTGTTTTCGTTTTATTGGGACAGACTTTGTGATGGATGAACTGGATAGGAGATTGGAGTGAGGGATAAAACGATGTCAGGGCACATTAACAGATTGGGGATTTCAAAATATGTAAAAACATATATAGAGTTGAGTGCTTTGTTGGAATAAATAAATAATTGCTCACATCTAAAGATTATTTAGTGAGATAAAACACAAAAAGACACAAAGGTTGGTTTAAAGTGCCACAAAGGTGTGTATTATTATGCATTTCTCTGTGAGCCAGTCAACCTAATGTCTTGAGGGAAGGGGTATACAATTATTTAAAAATAATTTGAAATAGCTAAGATAAACAGTCATAAACTGATCCCTGTCTGCAGACGGTTACTATCAATTATTTATTAAAATTAGTATTTTATAAAATCTTTGTTAAATATCTGCAAAGAGGGTGCATAAAAAAAGGAACAAGGGGTACCTGTGGAGATTAAAACTTGGCTAATTAAATTAAGATTAAAATGGATACATTTTTAAATATTTAAGAGCGTTGGTCTTTGTCCTTAGCAGGTGAATCTCTCCGCTGCACCGTGCTCTGTCACTCTCCAGACCCCCACACTTCATACTGTGGGCCGTGGAGTTTAAAATGTGCATATAGAGCGAGTTAGAGTTAGGGGGTGAGGATGAGGGATGATAACCACTTTGCTGACTGACGTACCGTAAAGAGCACATGCACATTCAAAGAGGACTTGGTAGGCTTTTCACAGCCAGGTGGGTCGTGCTTGAATAAACGTGCAACACAGCAGTGGTGTGTTCCCACACCACAATAAACCTCTGTTACCTTTCCTGACAGACTCTCGTGTGAATGCTTGACCGATGACTGCTGTCTCTCAGAAACACATTAGGACGTAGTGGGACATTGTTTAAAAGGCCAGAAATCCTTTCAGGGAGCAGGTCGGAGAGGAAAGATGGATCAACGAAGTGTGTGACTTTGACACAGGAGACCGCTGTTCCCCTCGTGCGTACCGTTTCCTCCAACACATTCACAACTAAAATAATCTACTGGTTTCCTGAACATTTTACTGGAACTTTGCTGTTTGACTTGCGTAGAATAACTTGTTTTTTTGGAAAGACAAAAAAAAAAGTTAGGTTTAGGGAAAACCTCATGGTTGTGCTTATAGTAACGACATCTAGTTGTGTTTAAGCAACAATATTATATTATATATATATATATATATTATTGTATATAATAATACATTGTGTGCACATGGACACACAATGTCAACCTGGGCCCCGTTCCTCGTACGTGGTTCAACTAAGTCGATCAAATGTCCTATTATCCAGCTCAAATCAACCCGATGATTGAAGTCAGGCTAACTCGGTTCCTCAAAGGCTCAAACAGTCTCGTTAATTCGAACCAGACGTCAGTAATCAGGATGATGTGCCCGCTGATGTGCCCGCTGGCAATAGGCTTAATAATATGCATCATCGAATGAGATCTTATAGCGAAAATAATTATCAACTCTTTCAGAACAAGTAGACAAAAACAAGCCCAAAGAGGATCTAATTGATACGAATTAATATGAGGATATACAGTTAGGTTCATAAATATTTGGACATTGACACATTTTTCATTATTTTGGCTCTGTACACCACAACAATGGAGTTGAAATGAAAAAATCAAGATGTGCTTTAAGTGCAGACTTTCAGCTTTAATTTGAGGGTATTTACATCCAAATCAGGTGAACGGTGTAGGAATTACAACAAATTCAAATGTGGCCACCCTCTTTTTAAGGGTAATTGGACAATTGGCTGATCAGCTGTTTCAAGGTCAGGTGTGTGTAATTCCCTCGTTATTTCATTTACAAGGAGTAGATAAAAGGGTCTTGGGTTCATTTCAGGTGTGGTATTTGTGTTTGGAATCTGTTGCGGTCAACTTTCAATATGAAGTCCAAAGAGCTGTCACTATCAGTGAAGCAAGCCATCATTAGGCTGAAAAATCAAAACAAAACCATCAGAGAGATAGCAGACACATTAGGTGTGGCCAAATCAACTGTTTGGTACATTCTTAAGAAGAAAGAACGCACTGGTGAGCTCAGTAACACCAAAAGACCTGGAAGACCACAGAAGACAACTGTGGTGGATGACAGAAGAATCATTTCCCTGGTGAAGAAAAACCCCTTCACAACAGTTGGCCAGATCAAGAACACTCCAGGAGGTAGGTGTATCTGTGTCAAAGTCGAAAATCAAGTGAAGACTTCACCAGAGTAAATACAGAGGGTTCACCACAAGATGTAAACCATTGGTGAGCCTCAAAAACAGGAAGACCAGATTAGAGTTTGCCAAAAAACATCTAAAAGAGCCTGTACAGTTCTGGAAGAACATCCTATGGACAGATGAGACGAAGATAAACTTGTACCAGAATGATGGGAAGAGAAGAGTATGGAGAAGGAAAGGAACTGCTCATGATCCAAAGCATACCACCTCATCAGTGAAGCATGGTGGAGGTAGTGTTATGGCGTGGGCATGTATGGCTGCCAATGGAACTGGTTCCCTCGTATTTATTGATGATGTGACTGCTGACAAAAGTAGCAGGATGAATTCTGAAGTGTTTCGGGCAATATTATCTGCTCATATTCAGCCAAATGCTTCAGAACTCATTGGACGGCGCTTCACAGTGCAGATGGACAATGACCCGAAGCATACTGCGAAAGCAACCAAGGAGTTTTTTAAGGCAAAGAAGTGGAATGTTCTGCAATGGCCAAGTCAATCACCTGACCTGAATCCAATTGAGCATGCATTTCACTTGCTGAAGACAAAACTGAAGGGAAAATGCCCCAAGAACCAGCAGGAACTGAAGACGGTTGCAGTAGAGGCCTGGCAGAGCATCACCAGGGACGAAACCCAGCGTCTGGTGATGTCTATGGAATCCAGACTTCAGGCTGTCATTGACTGCAAAGGATTTTCAACAAAGTATTAAAAGTGACAATTAGATTTATGATTATATTAATTTGTCCAATTACTTTTGGTCCCTTAAAAAGAGGGTGGCCACATTTGAATTTGTTGTAATTCCTACACCGTTCACCTGATTTGGATGTAAATACCCTCAAATTAAAGCTGAAAGTCTGCACTTAAAGCACATCTTGATTTTTTCATTTCAACTCCATTGTTGTGGTGTACAGAGCCAAAATAATGAAAAATGTGTCAATGTCCAAATATTTATGGACCTGACTGTATGTACTGTATGCGCTGATGTAACATGTACTATATGTGTAAATTATAATACATGTTACATTATAGAACTAGGAGTTTGAATATGTGTGTGTGAAACTGTTCATGGGCGGGTGTGTGTGTGTGTGTGTGTGTGTGTGTGTGTGTGTATTCAATAAATTGAAGCAGTAAACATAATTGGTGTGTGACAAGGAGTTTTAGTTACTTAACGGAACATTAACCACCAGTAAAATATATAATGAATAATTATCATGACAAACACCCTAGTTACATCTGGAACATTTCACACTGAATTCTGCAAACCTACAAACCTGAATTTTTTTCCCCCAGTTTGACATAAAAAGAGTCTTTGACACCTCATTAGAGTATTACCTTGGTGGTTTACCGGCTTTGAACACTGGTGCAAAGTGAAGGATCCTTCAATAATTGTTATTGAAAGGATTGAATACATTAGTAGTGATGAAGGTATCGTCCAGTCTGTCCTTTGCAATCTAACATGAGAGGACCAAGAAGTAGAGCTTCCATCTCGTCGAAGGTCTTTGTACAGTTCGATAGATTGCTTATTGGATTAAAAGGTTTGAATGTGTTTTCCTCTCCCTTGTGTGTTTAAAACATATGGCCAGATCTTATGCATTGTACCTTTTTAATGAATGGTATGAATTGGATTAATTTAAACTCATATGATGTCAACCCGACAAACAAAATTAAATTAAACCTTACTTAAACCTAAAAATAGAAGTTAAACATGTAAGAGTCTTGGGGGTTGATTTTTGTTAATTTATCAGGTTTCGAGTTAAAGATGCAAAGATTTTATTACAGCAGGCACCATTTTACACAGCACGGAATAATTCCAGACAAAGTATCATCTGTTTGAGGTGCTGCATTGTTAATGCTGCTTCGTGGCTAAAGCAAAGACCGTTCCTCCTCTAGGTGTTCTGTGACTACCACGGCCACTCAAGGAAGAAGAACGTGTTCCTGTACGGCTGCAGTGTGAAGGAGACTCTGTGGCAGTCTGGCTCTGCCATTAACACCATGGGATTGAAAGAAGACCCAGGATATAGGGTAAAACAAACTCTCACACACACACACACACACACACACACATTCAAGCAGGCCACAAAGGGTTCCCAGCAGTGGAATGCAGGTACAACTCGTAAACCAGAGCCAAACATCTGCAGTTGGTTCTCAATGTCTTTCTCGTTCTCTTTCTTAGACCATTCCAAAGACCTTGGATCGTCTCGCACCGGCCTTTTCCTTCAACAGCTGCAGCTATTTGGTAATAAAAATAACCAAGAAAATGGTTGGAAAAAAATACATACATATTATTGACATCACAAGGGCTTCATTAATTCACCTGCCATATTAATTTATTTACAATAAAGTCACCAGACAAATCTTTCCTTGAACAGGTGGAGAAATCCCGCTCTGCCACGGCCCGGGTGGTCGTCTGGAGGGAAATGGGCGTGCTGAGAAGTTACACCATGGAGAGCACTCACAACGGTTGCGACCAGGGAATATACAAGGTGTGTGCATGTGATTGTGTGAAATCGAAAGAAAAAAAAGAAGCAGCCCTTTTTAAGCTCCCTTGAGGTGTTTTTTTGCCTGACCAAAATCTATTCCGTCTATCCTTAAGTCCAATTTTTCTCAGAACCTTGAGGTCAGAGCATAGAACCCTGAGGACAGACCATAGAAACCTGAGGACAGACCATAGAACCCTGAGGACAGACCATAGAACCCTGAGGACAGAGCATAGAACCCTGAGGACAGAGCATAGAACCCTGAGGACAGACCATAGAACCCTGAGGTCAGACCATAGAACCCTGAGGACAGAGCATAGAACCCTGAGGACAGACCATAGAACCCTGAGGACAGACCATAGAACCCTGAGGTCAGACCATAGAACCCTGAGGACAGACCATAGAACCCTGAGGACAGAGCATAGAACCCTGAGGACAGAGCATAGAACCCTGAGGTCAGAGCATAGAACCCTGAGGTCAGAGCATAGAACCCTGAGGACAGACCATAGAACCCTGAGGACAGACCATAGAACCCTGAGGTCAGAGCATAGAACCCTGAGGTCAGAGCATAGAACCCTGAGGTCAGAGCATAGAACCCTGAGGTCAGAGCATAGAACCCTGAGGTCAGAGCATAGAACCCTGAGGTCAGAGCATAGAACCCTGAGGACAGACCATAGAACCCTGAGGACAGAGCATAGAACCCTGAGGACAGAGCATAGAACCCTGAGGCCAGAGCATAGAACCCTGAGGCCAGAGCATAGAACCCTGAGGCCAGAGCATAGAACCCTGAGGACAGACCATAGAACCCTGAGGTCAGAGTTTTAACAAGTGGTTTAATAACCACAGATAAAGCCCCTAACCCCACATCGCTTTACGCCCCCAAATAAACTAGTTAAATACATTTTTCAAAAATTAAGTACTTTATTTTAAGAGTCACGTTTTTCAAAAACTTTCTGTCTTAAATATAACCTTTATTTTACTAGAAATAATAGAAGATATTGTATTTATTACTAGATTATGTATTATTTATAATTAATCCAGTTCAATTGTAAATCTGTAATAATAAATATTGTTTAGATGTTGGCAACTTCAATACATATGGTACAAAATCATATCGCGCAAATTTTATATTATTGTGATGTTCCGGACCTTTGCATAATGAAATTCTCTCTAACTGGACCTCGATGAATTTCAGTTGAATACCCCTGATGTAGACTGTATATGAGAAGTGGGCGTAGTCATCCTGATGCCAACCATTGGTTTGTGGACTGTTATTGAACGAGATGTTAAAAATCGATGTGGTGGATTCATTTGACCGTTGACCTAAGATATGTCTGCACGTGCTCAGTAAGTCTCTCTCTATGTCTCCATCATCAACCTGCCGTTTGCTGCAACAGCTCCAGATCTTTGTGCTGGTTGAAGTCTCTCTCTCTCTTTCAGTGTAATTAAGTCCCGGGTTGATCATTCAGCCTGCAGTCACCAGCTCTTTATTTATAGAGCTCATAAAACCAGAGCTACAAAGAGCCTTCAGCACTTTATATTGTAAATGTGAAAGCACCGAATAATTAGGGCAGGCTGCTGAGTTATGACTGGGAAGAAATGAGTGAAATGTTATCTGTGTGTCATCAACCTCTTCCTTTATGACTGATGTTGGAAAACAGAAGCTCAGGCCGGGCCAGTCAGAGCAGTCTGAACTAGTGCACCAACACGTGGTCCATTCAGGGGAAACGAAACCTCTCCACCAGTTACATGGATACATTGTCTTTTCAAAATAAACTTCTGTGTTTGCAGGAAACATAGTTTTTGCTTGTTACGTGCATAGTGTATTTTCAAAATAAATGTGGGGCAAAGCCATGAATACATTATCAACGGTAAACACCTATTCATGTCACGGGAGTACAGGATGTAGGACCCAAATGCAGACCAAAACGACAGGAAGTTGGATATAAAGGAAATTTATTGTAGGAGTAGTGTGTGGGTTGAGCTGAGTGTGGGTCCCGTGGCCCAACACTGGAGGCTGGCAGAGAGGCAGGATGGCTGACCGGTGTGGAGCCCGTGGTCCGACACTGAAGGCTGGCAGAGAGGCAGGATGGCAGACCGGTGTGGAGCCTGTTGTCCGACACTGACGGCTGGCTGAGAGGCAGGATGGCAGACCGGTGTGGAGCCCGTGGTCCGACACTGAAGGCTGGGAGAGAGGCAGGATGGCAGACCGGTGTGGAGCCCGTGGTCCGACACTGAAGGCTGGCTGAGAGGCAGGATGGCAGACCGGTGTGGAGCCCGTGGTCCGACACTGAAGGCTGGCAGAGAGGCAGGATGGCAGACCGGTGTGGAGCCCGTGGTCCGACACTGAAGGCTGGCTGAGAGGCAGGATGGCAGACCGGTGTGGAGCCCGTGGTCCGACACTGAAGGCTGGCTGAGAGGCAGGATGGCAGACCGGTGTGGAGCCCGTTGTCCGACACTGAAGGCTGGCTGAGAGGCAGGATGGCAGACCGGTGAGCCCGTGGTCCGACACTGGAGGCTGGGAAGGGGAGCAGAAGACGAGCAAAAGACGAACAAGACAAACAGCAGAGGACAAACAACAGGGACAAACAACAGACCGACACTGAGGCCTGCAGACGCAGGGCAGATATAGTCCCCTGATCAAGATTGGCCGCAGCTGCGTGCCAATCAGGGATGTGGCCGTGGGAGGTGTGTGGAGGCGGGACAGAAAACAAACGACGAACACCTGGTAACACAACAAACAGACACATGACAGACACAAGAGGGGAGGAGATTTGGGAAAAACAGGTTACACACACCGGGTCAGACAGGGATCCTGACAATTCATGAATCAACACTTTGCCACTACAATCTAATGATAATCAGTAAAAAGCAGAGTATCAAGTACTTGACTTACGTATTGGTGTTAACCATTATCTTACATTTTGTGTAACATTTATATTGTATTTACTAATGAATTACTTCTACCAAAGATGCTTTACTGTCCACTATGAATTATTGACTAATTATTGGCGTGTATAAATTTGTGAATTCAATGTATTTCTTGTAGAAACAAACAGTGACAGTAAATATAAAAAACTAAATAATGTGCTAAAAGAGGCTAAAAAGCATGGTCCATGCAAAGTATGATGCAGATGTAATGTATGACACAATATCCTGTTCAATGGATAGAGAGGCGAACCCATGTGGGATGTCTTGAGATATTCAAAAGTTCTTTCTTTACTTGTTTCACTCTCATCACGCTCACTGTGGGAGTCGGCGGGATTAGGAGCTCACTGAATTCTTATGTAGTTTGAGTTTTTCTCCGCTCGGCTCAATCGATTGTGCCTCACCCTGTCACCCCGTCACCCCGTCACCCCGTCACCCCGTCACCCCGTCACCGCGTCACCCCGTCACCCCGTCACCCCGTCACCCCGTCACCCCGTCACCGCGTCACCCCGTCACCCCGTCACCCCGTCACCGCGTCACCCCGTCATCCCGTCACCCCGTCACCCCGTCACCCCGTCATCCCGTCACCCCGTCACCCCGTCACCGCGTCATCCCGTCACCCCGTCACCCGGTCACCCCGTCACCCGTCTCCTTTCAGAGGCACGGCGACCTCAAGCCAGTAAACAGTTATGTAATCATCAACTCTTTAAAAAATACATTTTCACCTGAGGAAGAAACCACTCAACTATTGTGCCGTCTCCCTAAAGGCACAAGCCCCTGGACTGCAAAACACACACACACACACACACACACACACACACACACACACACACACACACACACACACATACACACACACCTGTGCAGAAGTCCAACAATGTTGCATGCAGATTTGCAGATATTTCAAAGGGTAAATGTTCAGAAAACATGTAATAACCCGAGCCTTATTAATCTCCAGTGAATATAGTTATTCTTAATGTTTGTCCGCTCATATTCTGTGCAAAATCAGATGAACTCGTGCAGGTTGCACAAGAAACTGCTTCAGCTCAGACTCCAGGACTGTCAGACTGTGCGGAGCTAAAATTTGTGCCACTACCAGTTTTGTCCACAGGGGCCGCCAAAAACTAAACAACAAAAAGAAAATTCCTCATTAAAGAAGAGTGTTACGTCCTGAACCCTTCTTAAAGAGCAGAGTATCCTTTTTCTCAATGCGCTCGTAACAAAAGAACAATAAAAACAAAAACATGGCACAAACATGGACGGCCTGAAGATGTTGGAATCCACCCGGTGAAGTGACGCTGTTTTTCTCAGACAGTCGGCTCCCATTTCCTCCACCCTCCTCGACTGGCCCATATTGGGATTTTCTCTCTCATATATCGATCTAAAAAAAACTAAAAACTCATATACACATATTTTGTTTCTGAGGCAAGCCGGCGGGATCTCTGTTCCTGCTGCACATGTAAACCTCTGCTGCTCTTTGAATTATTGAACAGCCATCTTACACACACACACACACACACACACACACACACACACAGAGAGATTTCGGACAACCTATTAGAAGTCTCATGGGTTATAGTACAGAATAGTAGAGAGAGAGAGAGAGAGAGCTCCGTTGTGGAAAGACTGGGAAACAAGTTTCTTTTTCACATGAACCTCTTCAAACGCTTCACCAACGAGTCCGACCCGAAGCTGAAAATAGGTGAAGGTGACAAATTCATCTGGACATGGTGCCAATTAATAATTAATCTTTTGATATAATGTAATTAATACAGAAACAAATTAATAAATATCAAATAAATCAAGCAGAAAGGCTGTGCTGTGCCATGTCAGCTGCGCAAAATAAATAAATAAATTCATGTAAATATCATGAATGCAAGCTTGGATGAGATACAATTCCTTTCAACTGTATGTTAACGTGTGTGTGTGTGTGTGTGTGTGTGTGTGTGTGTGTGTGTGTGTGTGTGTGTGTGTGTGTGTGTGTGTGTGTGTGTGTGTGTGTGTGTGTGTGTGTGTGTGTGTGTGTGTGTGTGTGTGTGTGTGTGTGTGTGTGTGTGTGTGTGTGTGTGTGTGTGTGTGTGTGTGTGTGCGCGCGCGTGCGCGTGCGCGTGTGCGTGCAGGGCCTGCAGACGGGAACCAGGGAGCTGCAGGAGATGGGCGTGAAGTTCTGCCACAGTCTGCTGTCCGTGACCAAAGACGTGAAGACCCTCTACAGCCAGAGGCTCATCAGCCACGTGGACCTGGACCACAACGGCCTGGACCACAAGTCTCACAAGTAAGACGCAGCCTGGCCTCTTCACGGGCAGGAAGAACACAACCGGGACAATCCTCCGGGACTGAGGACCTGGACTTGGGTTTAGACGCAGGGCTGGATTGAGCAGGAGAGAAGTTAGGGTGACAGGGCACAGACACATGTGGCAGGGTGTTCACATGCAGCATGCACATTATTATGACGACGCCTTGCATTGGACACGTTGTCCTGATTGTGTCCACGTGGTCACACAGAGCAGTCGTCTCGGCACGCGGCCCGGTGATCTGATCCCGATGCGAGATTTGATCTAAGAGCGTTCAGACTTTACAGTTAATTCATCCTGGAATGATGGGATTGTATACATAGATATATATATATATATATATATATATGTATATATATATATATGTATATATATATGTTAGATATGTATTCACTACTTGAATAATAATTATTATTGTATGTTTTTTAATGAGCCTCGTTTTTTGAGGTCTCAAAACATTTTGAAAATGAAATTAAAAGTAAAAAAATTAAATTAACACCTCCATGATGCTTTAACATCATCAATCAAGTATGGCCTCATTAAAAAGAAATAATAAATGATCACCTTTCAAAATGATGTGAAGAATAAAAGTAAATAAAGACAAAACAAAAATTAAAACAAACTATTTAATTGTTTAAACCATTTGTTTAAGAAAGAGACTTGAACGTGTGTTTTAGAGGAGACTTAAAAGAGGACTCTGAGTTCCAGATGAGAAGGCCGGGCCGCTCTTCTTATTCTTTGTACTTCTTCTGAAAGAATCATTTTACACTTTTATGGTGTGTGTGTGTGTGTGAAGCAAGGTACATGAGACGTGAGCACTGGTGGCTTTGATAAAAAACACACACACACACACACACACACACACAGCCCTTCTTGTGCGAGGATCCCTCACCGTGGTGATTGATGCGTAGATCTAAAGTGGAGCTGAATGGCTCCCATTGATTTTCAGACAGCTGCTCAATCTCTCCAGTGAGCTGTGACAGCGTGGGGGGCGGGGCTAGGGTGTGGGGGGCGGGGATTTGTACTCACCTGAATACATACTATTATTGTTTAAATTCAGCTAATTCACTTCTTTTTTTTTCTTTCAATTGGTCTCTCTTTATCTCTCCACTCGTCTCTGATGTCCTTATGTATTTCATCCCTTTCTTCTTCTTCTTCTTCTTCTTCTTCTTTTCTTCTTCTTTTCTTCCCACATTCTTTCGATCCACTGACATATTGCCACTTTTCTTGATTGGTCCCTCGTCAGTCTTTGTGTCCATCTTGGCATTTTTCTCACATTTCTTCCTCCCGTCTCTTTCAACACATCACGTTGGTGGAGGTTCTCTGCGATGCTCGCCAGGTCAGCAAAGCGGTATTTCATTCATAAACATTACCCCCGTCGCTCGTATGCGAATGACAGATAGATCCATCCCTGATCTCTTTTGTCGTTTCGGGATAATTAAGCAACGCAGCGTTTTACTGCCCCCATGGGTAATAACATGTGATAACATGTCACAACACTGGAGTTGTGTTTGTGGATAAAGCACCACACATGCTTTGTGCGCTGCTTGTGTGTCTCTGCTGGCAGTGCGTTGTCCTCTGGTGAGCTGCGCGGCTGTTTAGCTCGATGTGTCGTTTCCTCTGCCCGCGAGGTAATGATGTCACCACAGCTGAGTGGGCACCGCTGATGTGGTGACAGTCGATTGAGCACCGTCTGACAACGGAGCTAATAGGATCTGAGATGTAAACACCGGTGCGTTGTTGGTGTGTGTGTGTGTGTGTGAGAAGCAGCAGTGTGTCGTATTAAAAGGCTGATGTTTGGTCTGTATCCCTCTACTAAAAAGGAGGTCGGCAGCATTACGAGGCTTCGAGCGTCTATTCTGCTGCGCGTTTTGCATTTCGTTTTTCTGGCTTCCGAGAGCTGAAATATTTTGGGTAAAACACTGCGCTTGTTCATGTCCCTTTTCACCCAGCGGTCCGATCACAGTGGAGGGGCAGGAGAGATACCATGGAAGTAGTGGATTACTTGAAGCAGGCTTCGTCCAACTTCGGCTCTTAAACCAAACTGGACTTGCCGAAATGTTTCCTTGCCCGGTAAATCTCATGAACCCACTTGGACAGGTGGATACACAGACTGTGTATAAGAAGTGAAAGTCACCTATTGGTTTGTGGACTGTGGCTTTGAAGCCTCAAGTTCGGCATTGCTGCCGTTGCCATCTTGTTTTTTTTGCAACGCCCTAAAGCATCCCCTGCTTTATGGTCTGTTTGACTCTAAATGAGCATAATGTACTAAATGAACATCATGCTGTATTGAAGAAGACTTGAAACTAGAGATTGAGACATAAACTCATGTTTACAATGTTTACTGAGGGAATACATCAAGAGAGAAGTAGAGTCATTTATATAGACTTCTATACAACCTATACAACCAGAGGAGTCACCCCCTGGTGGTCAGGAGAGAGAATGCAGCTTTAACACATGAAGCATAGACTTCTATACAACCAGAGGAGTCACCCCCTGGTGGTCAGGAGAGAGAATGCAGCTTTATCACATGAAGCATAGACTTCTATACAACCAGAGGAGTCGGCCCCTGGTGGTCAGGAGAGAGAATGCAGCTTTATCACATGAAGCATAGACTTCTATACAACCAGAGGAGTCGCCCCCTGGTGGTCAGGAGAGATAATGCAGCTTTATCACATGAAGCATAGACTTCTATACAACCAGAGGAGTCGCCCCCTGGTGGTCAGGAGAGAGAATGCAGCTTTAACCCATGAAGCATAGACTTCTATACAACCAGAGGAGTCGCCCCCTGGTGGTCAGGAGAGAGAATGCAGCTTTAACACATGAAGCATAGACTTCTATACAACCAGAGGAGTCGCCCCCTGGTGGACAGGAGAGAGAATGCAGCTTTAACACATGAAGCATAGACTTCTATACAACCAGAGGAGTCGCCCCCTGGTGGTCAGGAGAGAGAATGCAGGTTTAACACATGTAGCATAGACTTCTATACAACCAGAGGAGTCGCCCCCTGGTGGTCAGGAGAGAGAATGCAGCTTTATCACATGAAGCATAGACTTCTATACAACCAGAGGAGTCGCCCCCTGGTGGTCAGGAGAGAGAATGCAGCTTTAACACATGAAGCATAGACTTCTATACAACCAGAGGAGTCGCCCCCTGGTGGTCAGGAGAGAGAATGCAGCTTTAACACATGAAGCATAGACTTCTATACAACCAGAGGAGTCTCCCCCTGGTGGACAGGAGAGAGAATGCAGCTTTAACACATGAAGCATAGACTTCTATACAACCAGAGGAGTCGCCCCCTGGTGGTCAGGAGAGACAATGCAGGTTTAACACATGTAGCATAGACTTCTATACAACCAGAGGAGTCGCCCCCTGGTGGTCAGGAGAGAGAATGCAGGTTTAACACATGAAGCATAGACTTCTATACAACCAGAGGAGTCGCCCCCTGGTGGTCAGGAGAGAATGCAGCTTTAAGGCACTTCTGCATTTGGTTCACATTTCAGAACCGGAGGTAAGACCTACATGAAGTGTGACCTCTACATTTGACCTCTACATTTGACCTGTACATGTGACCTCTACATGTGACCTCTACATTTGACCTCTACATTTGACCTCTACATTTGACCCATCCTAATGACGCACAGCATGGCGTCTCTCTCAAAGTAGGACCCTCGGGCATTTGGACAGTAGAGGACCAGTGAGGGGCTTGAACCGCTAACCGGATGGTTAAAGGACGACCCGCTCACAACACCGATGTCCTCCTGAACAGTTTCATTGGGGACCAGCTGTGTTTGGTAGAGTTGTTCCGATACAATACCTGTATCGGAAACGCCTCTGATGTGGCCTAAGATGCTGGATCGGGTTTTGGTGAGGACGATATCATGTAGCTAGGCTAACCCATGCATTGACTCCACTTCTGTACTTAACACAGAAACGCAGAAGTTTCATATTCATCTACTCATATCACTTTACACATTAAGCCAAGAACAATTCCTTTAATAGCTAATTCGCAAGTGCGAGAAACTAGCCGAGGTCACGTCCTAATCTCTGCTTATTGTCTGCTGTTTTTTTCTTTGCCTTTTCAGATACCTCTGGACTGATATCACAGACATCTTCCTCTGCAGCAACTTTGTCTTTCTGTTTGTAGCAGAGGAACTCTTGAGAGTTGAGCTCTGGGAAACTTTTTTTTGTCTTTTTTTTTCCCCCAGCAGAAGCAGACCCAAGGATATAAAAGAGATCTTTGTGAAGGGAAGAGATATTTAGTAAGCCTGAGCCGAGACTGAGTGTGGAGTTAAGGCCAAGCCTCCAGTGCCTAACCCTCCTGTGCTCTCTCGCTCGCACATGAGATACTGACTGCCTCTCTCGCTCTCTCTCTCTCTCTCTGAGTGTCTCTACATCACATTCTGTGCATTCTTATCTTTTTTTTATCATCGTCCTTCTCGCCCCCCCGCCGCCGTTCTCTTGCTTTCCCACTCTCTCTCTCTCTCTCTCTCTCTATGCACCCACTGGATCTTCTCCATGTCTTTGACAAAACAAAAAGCACAGTCAGAACTCTAGCGTAGCGCTACGATTAGCAACTAGCATGGCAGCCTGCCAGGGCCCAGCAACCTGCTGTGCTCAGTGGGGAACATTCAGCTCTGCCCTGATAGACCCTTTCAGCTGCTGAACCACACTTGAAACGAGCGTTCCCGACTGTGGCTCAGTGGTTAGCAAGTCGGTCTTTCAATCAGAAGGTCGGTGGTTCGATCCCCGGCTCCGGCAGTCTGCGTCGTTGTGTCCTTGAGCAAGACACTTAACCCTAATTGCTCACCGTTGCTGTGTCTACGGTCTACTGTATATCATGTAAGTCGCTTTGGATAAAAGCGTCAGCTAAATGAAATGTAATGTAATGTAATGTTGCGTTGTTACCCTTGAACATGATGGTCCTAGGCTCACATAGGATCCTCCATACTGGGGGAAACCTGAACTAAGTATGGAGGATTGATTGCAGGTCTGTGGTGTGTATACACAGTGCATATGCATCATGTATATTATATTTTCTCATCACCCTCTTATAATTGCTAATCCATTGGACTACTGCCACCCTGGTAGCACAATTTGTCCATATTACCAATTTTGATTAGATGTAATGTATACAATGTGCATCTGCAACAAGACTCTAAAGCAATGCAGTGTTTATTAAACATTTGTTTCTAGGGATCTGTCCTTAGGGTGCGCTAGAGGAATGATTAGGAAGTGAGTTTGAAGGTACTCTGTATATTTCATGATAATCTCATCATCAAGACTTTCACTCACTGTCAATGGTGACTTATTTTGCCCGTTTTGTTACTTAAGTACTCAACACCAGATAGTAACAAGCATCATTATTTTGCGTAACAATATTAAAAATTGAAGGTTTGATGCAATATGATTTGATATTCCAGAACAAATACCTCTCAAGATCAACATGAAACATTCATACCATTGGCATGAAGAGGAAAGAAAAGTGAACCCAACAAATATTATACGGATTCAATCAGTCTGACTAAAACAAAGTCAGAGAGGACAAAAGTCAAATACCAACAGCTCTATACTGGATACGTAGTGTCACGGGAGTACAGGTTTTAGGACCCAAATGCAGACCACAAACAGTTAAAAAGGGATTAACGGAGGTTTATTGTGACAGTAGCGTGTGAGCTGAAATGTGTGTGGAGCCCGTGGTCCGACACTGAAGGCTGGCAGAGAGGCAGGATGCTGACCGGTGTGGAGCCCGTGGTCCGACACTGAAGGCTGGCAGAGAGGCAGGATGCTGACCGGTGTGGAGCCCGTGGTCCGACACTGAAGGCTGGGAGAGAGGCAGGATGCTGACCGGTGTGGAGCCCGTGGTCCGACACTGAAGGCTGGCAGAGAGGCAGGATGCTGACCGGTGTGGAGCCCGTGGTCCGACACTGAAGGCTGGGAGAGAGGCAGGATGGCAGACCGGTGTGGAGCCCGTGGTCCGACACTGAAGGCTGGGAGAGAGGCAGGATGCTGACCGGTGTGGAGCCCGTGGTCCGACACTGAAGGCTGGCTGAGAGGCAGGATGGCAGACCGGTGTGGAGCCCGTGGTCCGACACTGAAGGCTGACAGAGAGGCAGGAACACTGAAGGCTGACAGAGAGGCAGGATGGCTGACCGGTGTGGAGCCCGTGGTCCGACACTGAAGGCTGACAGAGAGGCAGGAACACTGAAGGCTGACAGAGAGGCAGGATGGCTGACCGGTGTGGAGCCCGTGGTCCGACACTGAAGGCTGACAGAGAGGCAGGATGCTGACCGGTGTGGAGCCCGTGGTCCGACACTGAAGGCTGGCAGAGAGGCAGGATGCTGACCGGTGTGGAGCCCGTGGTCCGACACTGAAGGCTGACAGAGAGGCAGGATGCTGACCGGTGTGGAGCCCGTGGTCCGACACTGAAGGCTGACAGAGAGGCAGGATGCTGACCGGTGTGGAGCCCGTGGTCCGACACTGAAGGCTGACAGAGAGGCAGGATGCTGACCGGTGTGGAGCCCGTGGTCCGACACTGAAGGCTGGGAAGGGGAGCAGAAGACAAACAGCAGAAGACAAACAACAGACCGACAACCCAGGCCTGCAGACTCAGGGCAGATATAGTCCCCTGATCAAGATTGGCCGCAGCTGCGTGCCAATCGGGGATGTGGCCGTGGGAGGTGTGTGGAGGCGGGACAGAAAACAAACGAACACCTGGTAACACAACAAACAGACACAAGAGGGGAGGAGATTTGGGAAAAACAGGTTACACACACCGGGTCAGACAGGGATCCTGACACATAGGGTTAGGGTCACTTCTGAAGATCTTCCATCGGACCCCTGGTGTTTTCAAAATAAACTTAAATCTTCACAGGAAGCTCAGTTAGGTTAGGCAACAAAAGTACTCGGTTAGTTTTCAAAAAGTATCGTTAAAATAACTTTGGAAGGGACATTACCGAAGTCCAACAAATAAATCAACCCTGACTTCTCGTTACGGGGATCGAACAGCAGTTTCCTGGCCGAGAGGTCACTGGACTCATCCACTTCCCCTTCAGTCATCCCTGTGTGGGCTTTACAGTCTTTAAACTTCCTCCTTCATGATTACGTGGATGACAACATGTCATTTCGTGGGATGTCTCCCAGGTGTGGCACGTTATTTTGTTGTAGCTTTAGCTCCAAACGCTGGATGAGACCAGCCTGCCTCATAATACACATCCACACTTTAAACCTCAACCCTAACCAGGTGGTTTCCTGTGAACACAGACGTTTATTCTGAAAAGAAACTGTCTGCATGTAAAGAGCAGAAAGTGGCATAGAAGAGAGGAAGTACGTAGAGCGTTGTTAAATTCAAACCTCGGGCGGTCGCGTGAAGAGAGAGTCCAGGATTCCATTACTTATAATAAAAAAGTATTTAATAAAAAGGATGATGATGATGATCAGAATATAGTTCCCGGCCGGGGGTCAAGCGGTCCACAGGCCACTTACAGTCGTGCTGTAAGCAGTTAGCTGTCTGTGCGATTCACGAGAAGGAACATTTCACCCCGTACAAATGTTCACGCGACTTGTTAAATACTCTCATTCGCTGAGCTTAAGGCCTCTCCATTGGTTAGTTTCCCAGCATGCAAGATAACATAACAATAACATAGCATGCTAATGGCTAAACCCTTCACAGGAACGGAGTCCTACTCAGGTAAACAGTCCTACCTCCTGCTAGCTTTGTTACTTCCGGTGTTTCCTCCATCCTGTGCTTCGACAAAATAGTCCCTTTTTACGCCATGCTTGTTTTAACCTCTTACCACGTGTCTATGCCCTCCATCTTTAATTTATTCCATTCACACCTAAACCATTTCACAGTAACATAAATCCCAGTGTCTTTCTACTATGCTACAATACACATCTTCATAACCTTAATTAATATTCCTATTAATTATTATTATTATCCTATTATTATCCTTCATAAGTATTGTAATTTAAACATCGACATTCTTTATATTCATGTGCAAGTTAAAATAACTATTACAACTCAACAGCGTCATGTTTGAAGTGGGGAGTGAGAAAGTGTTCAAACGTGACCCTCAGCTGAGGACAAACTAACCTCACTATTCAGATTACCAATGTTCCTTAAATACATTTGTCTCTGGCTTTGTTGACACGGATGAAAACGGCTCATTGGGAATGCTCTGTTCTCCGGGCGACTTATTATCCGGCTCAGGCACATCTTTTACACACTGTTGGGTCTGATATCACAACGTAGAGGATGAATTTCCAAATAAAAAAAGAAAGAAAAAGCAATTCAATCCAATAAATCAGAGCGTAAACAAAGCCGCTGGTGTTTCAGCAGTGGTGCTGCACACACTGGGCCCTGTGGAGCATCAGAGTACCGACTCACACTGTAGACAAGCTGTCCCGCTTCATTACCATTCACGGCACACACACACACACACACACACACACACACACACACACACACACACACACACACACACACACACACACACACACACACACACACACGGGTTGCTGCCATCGTTATGCTAGACGTACTCTCTTTCCCGTCTGCCTCGCTCCTCCCTTTCCTTTTTCTCTCACCCTCTCTCAGCCACAGAAGATGGAGATCAGTGTGCGTGTCACATCCTCTCTGTCCCAACAGAGTCCCCGTGTGTTTCTACATGCTCTCACACACACACACACACACACAGACATACCATGACTGCGTGTGTGTGTGTAATCAGATTACCGGGACTTTCTGTCAACTGTCAATCCCAGCGACTGTAGCCAAGCTCAAGGTTACGCCGTGTGAGGAGGAGACCGGAGCCCCCTGAGCATGAATATGTTAAAAACAATACACCACAGGTGGTTGGAGGAGTCACGACCTTTGTTCTCCGGCTTTGTTCACACCCACACTGCTCATTTTGAAATTCCAACAGAGATCCCAAAGTGCCCAAAGATACGGACCAGGTCAGGCTGAAACGTGTGTCCAACAATGCAACAGACGTGGAAGAGGATTTCCGTTTGATGGAGTGTAAACACACATTTCAGTTCTCACCGCATGGCATTCTGGGACAGATTGTAGGCCTCTGTGATGTTTTCATTTAGATGGTGCGAGGGTCCAACTGCAATTCTGTTTTCCTTCCGCTACGCCTCACAGAGGAGTTCTGTAAATCATATACCTCGTCTTTCCAGAAATGAAAAAACAGTTTCCAAAAGGGATATTTCATGTGTTTTGGTTTTCAGCTCAGCTGTCAATCATACTCCGACGAGACCCTTCAAGATCTGACAGGAAAAAAAGTCCTTTTATTCTTCCCTTTTTATTAAATAAGCTATTGAACATTTATTTGAAAGTCACTTTGACATTGTTTTTCACTTAATTATTTTTCAGTTGGACTTGAAACAGTGTTTAAGAGGTTTGAGTTGTTTTGTTTGATGATTATAATCTCCACTACAACAGTATTACGGGAGATCAGGGCTGGTTGGCACACTTTTCACGCCCTGCTTTATTTCTCTGGCATTATTTATTAGAATATTCTAACTATTTTCTAACTGTATATATGTTGTAATGTACACACATGTTAGGTGGTTTGTGATTAAAGTCATGTTGTGCGCATTTGTGACATCAAGGGGTTGGTCGGCACATTGTTAAAGTTTTGTAGTTTTAGCAATTAATACAAACCTTTTAAACAGAACATTCAAACGACATGAACATTTAATAAAATAGCTGCTCATTTTTAAAACCAATCAACATACTGAATTACATAAATGTCATTACGCATGCAGCAACAGTAAAGTGTCTAAAGTTAGTACTGTAGTTTTGTAGATAAAGGCTAACTTTACTAATCAGTAATACAACTTAATTACTTACGTGCAAATAAGTCCTTGTTGACTTTTGGATTAGAAACAGGAAAGTCAAATCCACGTCATCGTCCGTCTCCTCTTCTCTCCTGCAGCTGCTTCGAAGACGACGAGCCCCCCTGTGTCGAGGACATCGAGTATTCCGCCGACTGTCCTGCACTCCAAGGTGCCGATCTGGATTCGGACGTCAACGGCAACACGGCCAGCGCTGACGAGGAGGAAGACGACGACGACGGAGGATGCAAGGGAGTGAAACATCGGCGGGGCAGCGTTGGCCAATCGCAGCAGTCGAGCACGAGGGCCCGCCTCTTCCCTCACCTGATGCGACAGGCCTCCGCCGAGCCGCTCACCGAGAAAAGGACGGCGCGCAATGGTGTGAGCGTCAACGGACAAATCATGAGCTAAACAAACTTTTAAAGTCGACATTGTTCTACGACTTTTCCCAGCATTGTGAGCGTTGCTCGTCGGAAGGTGTGCTCGAATGAAAAGAAACACCGTGGCAAATTATACACACGAACGAAAGCAAAGAAACAGAAAAAGAGAGTTGAAATACTTTTAGAGGCCATTCACACCGAGACGCATCGCTAGAAAGGCGTTTCCCCCAAACCATGTTCCCACAGTGCAAAGCCTCCTATCTGCAAAATGATCCAGGAAAAGTGGTGGAAGACCCCCTATCTGCACTTTTACTTATTTTGTAGTTTTAGTATTTTATATTATGTATTGGGTATCCTTAACAAATAGCATTCTGCAAAAAAAAATGTTTTGTATACTCAAAAAGGTGCATTTTTCAGATAGGAGGTCATCCTTTGGCCATCGATGTAAGTTTAAATATTCTCAACATTTTAGCGCCAGGCAGCCAATCAAATCAAGCAAGAGGCGGGCCACTGATTTCCTGGTTTTATACCAATGGATGTGTTTGGAACAGACATTGATATTAACAATAGCGATGATCTATATGATTTGTGTCTCAAGCCTCTTCTTTAATGGACTCAGAAGTATAAAAACTCTTTCCGCAGAAGTCTAAAAGTCTATTGTGTAATAGTACAAATATTTTACAAAATGCAGTCAGACCTGCACTCAGAGGAAAGCCAACAATGTTTTAACTTTTTTCGGTTTCAAAAAGTCCAGGATGGTCAGCTGCAGTATTTCATGGTCGGGCAGGATAGTCTTAATGGTGTGGATTGTTCTCATGCAACCGATAAATAAACGGAAGTAGAATAAAACCCATTCCTGTAAGGAACACACACTGCATGCTTAGTACCTTTTTGTGTTTAAAAATAAAGTAGCTCATATTAAATTCACATTTTGGCCAGCTAGTGGCAGATTAAATGTATTTTTGTCTTTTAAAAAGAAATTGCAAAACTTGGAATGGCCGTGGTCTGTGTTTGTTTTAGTCAATGGTGGGAACACAGGAGCTGAGACCAGCTGTGAGAGACCTTTACGGCCTGATTATACGTATACAGTTGACCAGCTCATTTTAAACCATTTTAACCCACCCTACGATAAATGATGGCTTCTAAGATAACATTTCAGCCAATGCGGGATTCAACCGGCCTGCTCGAACGTGATTGGTCATTGCTAGTTGGACTACAACACGGAACCTATAAAATGATACAGTATATTCCTTGGACTGCAAACTTTAGATTCCAAAATCTTGTCCTGTTTCCTGTTATGGATATGAATGCAGAATCTGTTCATATACTAATCAAAATTCAACAGTGAATTAAAAAAATCATCAGCTGTTTGTTTGACATAGATCATTATTATGCTGTGCTAATTGACCAGAAGATCTCACTTATTAACAGCCCAACATGTCCATATCAATGCAAGAAAGAGCTACAAATCAGGGGCAGACTTTCCTGAAATGTAATGAGCACACACACTTGCAAATGTGTCAACTCTGCAAATGTCAACTCAGCATAAAATTCTATGAACAGCGTTAAGCAGATTGTATGAAATGTGCTTACACAATCATGTTCCCTAAGGGTTACACTTTGTTGTGTTATTTCTGGCTCCATAACTTGTTCTTGTTATATCAGTGAATCTGTACACTTTAAATATGCTGAAGACAAAGCACTATACACACAGCTCCACTGTTTCATTCCCAGTATAAAACATTTTATATTTTTGAAAGTACTAAAATACTTAAGGCAGGTTATTAGGCCCTCTTTATTTCTGTTTTCTTCGACAGCCTTAAAAACAAAAACACTTCAAAGTCTTTCGACGAACAATTAGTTGAGTATTGATGAGTGTCGATGTAGTTTGATTCAGAGCCGTGTTATTACATTACATTACATTTTCATTGTTATCTGCGGACTGGAACCAGCCTCCCCCGGGGCTCCACAGGGAGTTAACCCTTCTGCTGCCAAGAGAAGCAGAGGCCTTCGTACAAATGTATCTTGGGTCATTTGCAATAAATATTCCACTTAACCTAAGCATGTAATCTTGCAAGCTTTTTAGCAAACACAAGCTGCTTTAAATTAAACACAAATATATATATATATATATATATATATATATATATATATATAGAGAGAGAGAGAGATAGAGAGAGATAGAGAGAGAGAGAGAGAGAGAGAGAGAGAGAGAGAGAGAGAGAGAGATTTTAAACTCACGTTAGTAGTGGAAACCTTCATCCCTTAAAGGCTTTGCGCTCTAAGAGTTTTCCCCCACAGAGATAAGGAGGGTGCATTACATCTGGTCCTCACAGTACTTATAAATCTACAAATGGGTACTTCTACAAATATGTCAGCTGGATTTGTGCATGAAACATGTATATTCTACAGTGTCGTTCAGGTTGGACATTCAGTGTGAAAGGTTTGTATTAGGGATGCAACGATACCATTTTTTACAAACCGATACGATACCGATATTTTTATTTGTGTACTTGCCGATACCGAGTACCGATACCGATACTTCTTAGATTTGGTCTCCATGAAAGTGCAATTAATTTGGAGGCAGATTTTATTTTATCCTCTGCAGATTATGTCAAGCCTATAGTACAAAATTAACAGAAGGCTATCCCAAGCTTTAAACGTCTTGTGGAAGTCCCTCTAATGTCGGACCATAAAACGCCCCGTGTCCGGGTTCATAATGTAAGCGATAATATTAGGGATGAGCAATTATATAGGAAGCTGTGTTCCAAGTTATGTTTCCGGTGCTTTTATTGTGGAGGGAGAAACGGAAAGGAAAAGAGTGGAATTGTGGGATATACGTGTGTGAAGGAGATAAAAAAGTGGTTCAAGTTACCCTGCAGCGTGTTTTCATTTTATTATAATTACAAATATAGACACACAACAGACACTCGGCTACAATAATATCATCCGTAGCCGCACAACAGCGTCTGAATGAGGCCGCTGCCAGCGCTACTTCTGGTGGATCAGCAACAGTTTGATTCAAACCGGCAGGACGGCGGTGATGACGCGCAGAGCTTCTCAATTATAGATGTATTAAATATGGAAAATGTCAACTCTCGCGTCTAACGTGCCGCCGGCGTAAATTTGCGTCTGTCGCAACCACACGCGTCTGTGCATAGACTTTACATGTAATCTGGTCGCGCGAAACATTTGCGTCGCGTTGGGACGGACTGATTACAAGTAACTCCGGGGCTGTCAGCCACTAACAAGAGCACTAATATGTCATACACACGTATGCAACACCGGTTAATAAGCACAATATCGATAAAGTCTTGTATTGTACTCGCGTCTCACTTTTCTCCTGTCTATTGAAAGAAGTGAGCGCTGCGTAGCGAGGATCCAAGATGGCGGCTCCAGATTCTGCTGTTGAGACAAACTGGCCATCTGATTGGACGGCAAAACAACTTGGATAGCGTGATTGGCTGCTCAGAAGTTGAGACTGTTGAGACAGTTGAGACAGAGAAGAGTGTCTCCGGCTCCGCCACGGGGTTGCTTCTCCACAAAGCGCGACCAGTTTGTTGTAGTGAAATACTGTTGAGTGAGTATCGGTTCTTGGTATCGGCCATTGAAACCGATGCGAGTACGAGTATTTAACGCAGTATCGACCACCGATACCGATACCGGTATCGGTATCGGTGCATCCCTAGTTTGTATTATATGTTATGGTCTAGATTTTATAAGATATTTGTAATTTGCAGTGACACAAGTAAGATGGGAAACACACAGAATAGATGTGCTGGTTTTGTGGGTCAGATTTGAAGTTTTTAGAACAGTAAAAAGATGAACAAAGGAATATTTCATGTTTTGTTCATTTTGTCGCCACTGCTTGGAAACACCAATTTCACCATTCGTTGGGTTTTTGTTGACGAAACTGTCAAGAAATATATTTTATATCATGCTTTTTTATGAGGAATACTATATTTTAATAATAAGACAAAACAAAGAAAAACTCTAAAAACAACTAAAATAGTTGATGAAAAAATGACTTGACTGATTACAAAACTATAGATAACTATATTTATATACTTTCATCAAGCAAATGAAGAATAGATAAAATCCATTCTTGACCTCAAGAACCGTAACGGACTAAATTTGATTTTACCACATGGACCCCCCCTCCAAAAAAAGTTTGATTTAATTCCAACTTTTACCAGCTTCAGAACCAAATTATTATCCAAACACAGACGTAATAAAAGACTTGATTATTCTTCACTCTCAACCCTCAGCACTTTCTGAGGCATCTCCAGAAAACAGGATGTTTAAAGAGTTCTGTGCTCATCAGCAATATGATGCATTATAAGCCGATCGCATCATAATGTGACGACCCTCCCACTCTGCTGGCTGGATGCCCGCCCTCAAATGGCTTCCTGGTGGGAGGAGCTGCGACGTTCCGCCTCCAAGAGGGCATACAAGACAGCACCAATGGGAATGTGGGGCTCTCTGCTGCAGCAGCCTCATCCTGTGTTTGTTAATGGAAGCTGTCTGTGCTAAAATGAACAGGTTCTCGTGTTGAGGATCGACGGGTGGCCTCCCTTTTTGTTGCTAGCCACGAGCCAGGTGACAATAAGTAAATCAAATCAAAAGCTGTAAATCGTTCATACACTGATACCTGAACTCACACCCACCGAACCAACACCATCAACGCTGCTGTGGTCGCTCTCATGTCAGGAGGAGAACAGTCGACCTACGGAGATGAGGCTACAATAACCTGACACTCCAGAAACTAAAGTCCTCTGACTTCAGGAGCCCTGCCCTGCTTTACATCAACAGAATCCGTGTGGAGAGGATTCCCATCTTTTTAGGGGGAACAGGGACCTGTCCTGGTCTGTGAACACTGCGGTTGTTCGGTAAAGCGCAGCAGCAAAACCACTTCCAGGGTGTTTCAAGAATAACAGGCAGGAAGAAACGCTGCTTCATCCGGAGTGCAGGCGTACTGCATCTCAGTGTGATGTGGTGCTGGCTGCTCAGCAGAGCTCCAGTCACTGTTGTGCAGTAACTACATGCATTCTAGTTGTAAATGGTAAATGGACTTGGACTTGAATAGCTCCTTTATAATCTTCCGACCATTCAAAGCACTTTAACACTACATGTCATTCGGCGATGGCGAATGCGATTCTATGCAAGGTGCCGCCTGCCCACCAGGACCTAAGCATTGACATCCATTATGCAGCATTCCGGAGCAAAATGGGTTAAGTGTTTTAAAATCCTTCCCATACCGTCAGAATCCATCATCTGAACCACTTATCCTGTTTTAGGGGCGCGGGATCCAATCCCAGCTGTCATTGGGTGAAGGCAGGGTTCACCTGGACAAGTCTCCAGTCTATCACAGGGCTCACATAGAGACAGACAACCATTCACACCTACAGGCAATTTAGAGTCCAATTAACCTAACATGCATGTCTTTGGACTGTGGGAGGAAGCTGGAGAACCCGGAGAGAACCCACGCTGACACGGGGAGAACATGCAAACTCCACACAGAGGGCCCGCCCAGACCGGGATCTGAACCCCAGTCCCTCTTGCTGTGAGGCGACAGTGCTAGTGGAGCCAGGGCTCGAACCACCGTTCTAATGATTGAAGGACAGTGCAATAATTACATGTATTCTGATGCAACAATTGCATCCTTTCTCGTGCTTATATGACTTTTGTGCTTTATTTTATTTTGTTGCTTTTCTTTGTATCCTCCGCCTGTATCTGACTAAAATCAAATGAAAGAGGAACATTCTTTCTAACAAATCTCTTGTGGATGTAAAAGTACAATTCAGCTTGTGGCTGTGAATCATCAACTGATTTTTTTTAATATGATGTTAATTAAAATGTGTTCTACCCCTCAGAAACTTAAGGAAAGAGTACATCCAATAGACCAAAATGTGATGGTAAATGTATTCAATCTACTATCATCTTGAGAATATGTCTAGAATGTCAAGACTTAAGTTTCAGCTGGATTTACAAAAACTACATTTTACAGGTTGAAAAACTTCAATCCCATCTTTACACTGGCCTCCTACCTGTCAAGGAATTGATTTTTAAAACACCAAATGGTTTTGGGCCAAAATGTTTATCAGATCTGCTGATTCATAATAAAACGTCCTTTATGACCCCTCCTTTCACTATCCTCAATCTCCCCTACCTGATAAAGACTTTAATTGATATCTTCTGGGTCCGGACTACAAGGCTAATGACACTACTGATTATCTCCAGGAACAGTCGGGGCCCTGTATGCAGCTAGCGTTCTCCATTCCTGTCCTGACTCATAGAAAAGGAAAGGTGAGGCTGTGAAGAAACATTAGTAAATCTGCAAATGTATCAAACTTAATGATCATTCCTCGTCAGCCTGTCCAGATACATAGGACAAATAGAGCTTTAAACACATTAAACTTAGCTTTATTAAATGTCAGGTCTCTGTCAGGAAAAACATTTTTAATCAATGATTTCATTGTTAGGCACAAGCTGGATTTTTTGTTTTTAACGGAAACTTGGTTAGACCAAGATAACAGTGCAGCTGTTCTTATTGAATCCTCCCAACTTCAGTTTCATGAGTGAAACAAGAGCGCATAAGAAAGGAGGAGGAGTTGCTATTTTATTTAATGAGTCTTTGCAATGCAAGCAGATGTCTTTTGGTCATTTTACTTCTTTTGAATATGTGGCTCTGAATTCCACTCGAGTTTTATTCCTTAACATTTACAGACCACCTAAATACTGTGCATCCTTCTTCGATGAGTTTACTGAACTGCTGTCTATAATCTGTATTGATTTTGATTGTGTTGTCATTGTTGGTGATTTTAATATCCATGTTGATAATCCCCAGGACAGAGGGTCTATACAGCTATGTGGTGTCCTTGATAACTATGAGCTGACTCAGCATGTAACAGGTCCCACCCACAACAAGGGGCACACTCTGGACCTAATCATCACCAAAGGTCTGGACAAGGGTTAGAGGACTTATGTCTCAACAGGCTTTGGAGAAATTTGTCCATTAATTTATCTTCAGTAGACTTGACTACTGTAACGGTGTGTTCACAGGTCATTTATCTTCAGTAGACTTGACTACTGTAACGGTGTGTTCACAGGTCATTTATCTTCAGTAGACTTGACTACTGTAACGGTGTGTTCAAGGTCATTTATCTTCAGTAGACTTGACTACTGTAACGGTGTGTTCACAGGTCATTTATCTTCAGTAGTCTTGACTACTGTAACGGTGTGTTCAAGGTCATTTATCTTCAGTAGACTTGACTACTGTAACGGTGTGTTCACAGGTCATTTATCTTCAGTAGACTTGACTACTGTAACGGTGTGTTCACAGGTCATTTATCTTCAGTAGACCTGACTACTGTAACGGTGTGTTCACAGGTCATTTATCTTCAGTAGACTTGACTACTGTAACGGTGTGTTCACAGGTCATTTATCTTCAGTAGACTTGACTACTGTAACGGTGTGTTCACAGGTCATTTATCTTCAGTAGACTGGACTACTGTAACGGTGTGTTCACAGGTCATTTATCTTCAGTAGACTAGACTACTGTAACGGTGTGTTCACAGGTCATTTATCTTCAGTAGACTTGACTACTGTAACGGTGTGTTCACAGGTCATTTATCTTCAGTAGACTAGACTACTGTAACGGTGTTGTAGCAGGGTTCTCTTATACCGGGGGTTTCACGGAGCTCTTGACAGAGGACAGACACAATCGCTTTCCGGGCTCTGCTTTTATTCGGCATCCTTACTCACAGTATTCACATGCCTAGCTTCCCCCTCTGCGTGGCTCTGGGAGCTTTTATGCTCCCTTCCCCGCCCACGCATCCCCACAATCATGGGAATCAGCTGTGCCCCTTTACAAGCCGCACAGCTGATCCCCCTGATTGCCCCTCTCCCTCTCTCCCTCTCCGCCGCAGGCGCGCTAGCCACGCCCCTCACCCCACATACCCCCACCGCCCGACTTAGGCCGGGGAGCCACCGGTCTAACCAACTCCCCCCCCCCCTCCCTCCCACTGGGAGCGGAAGCGGGAGTCAGCCCCGACCATCTGCACCCCCGACCTATGGACCACCATGGAATTAACTTGCGTTTCCGCCAGATGCCAACGGGTGGTCCGGGCGTTGGCATCCTCCATCCGTGGGGGTCCGGGCGCGGGACGTGGCCCGAACAGAGGGCGATCGAGCGCCCCGGGAGGCAGGTCCCTCGCGATCCACGCCGCCTCCTCCCGGGACAGAACCGGCTCTCCCCCTCCATCCGACGCGACCACCTGCAACAAAAGAGAGAGAGAAAGTTTAGGGTCGCGGGTCCCAGGCGGTTCCCCACCACTCCCGCCGGGCCGCCGCCCGCTGGCTGTCCGTGCGGGCCCGAGCGGCTCGCCCGGCCCGGACTCTCTGCCCCAGCTGGCTAATCGGACCCCGGTCCTCGATGACCCTCCAGAGCCGGCTCCGGAGATCCTCCAGCTCCCTCCGTATCATGAGGGCCGTCTGGATCGCTGTCCCCTGGGGTCCCTGTGGCTCGCCCCACTCCGGGCGACTCCATCCCCACCTCCGGGACCCCCCTTTCCGCCGGGCCGTCCGGAACTGGGGCGTCGGCCAGGGCGCCGCTTCCGGGTTCAGCGAGGGGTACTGGGTTCGGCCGTCCCGCCTCCCCCGGTCCCCCTCCATCCCTGTGCAGGTCCGCCAGACGTGCCCCAGGTGTCCGCAGGCCCAGCACCGCTTGGCGCAGTGGCGCTGTAGGTGCCCCTGCCGGCCGCACGTCCAGCACACCCGGCCCGCCGAGTCTGGAGCCACCCGCCGATCCGGTCGGGCCAGGCCTCCCTTCCTCGGCGCCGGCTCTTCGAGGCTCGCCGGCGGTGGTCCCTCCCGGACCACCGGGTCCGGTGCCGCTCCAGCCGACGCTCCCACCGTCGTTGGAGCGGCCGCCTCCGCTGCCGTCCCCGTCTCCGTCGCCGCTGGAGCTGCCGTCGTCGCCTCTGCCGCGCCCGCTGACGTCTGCGCCGCCGCCGTCGTCGCCGCTGCCGCGCCCGCTGACGTCTGCGCCGCCGTCTCCGTCGTCGCCGGAGTCGCCGCGGCTTCCGCCGTCGTCGCTGCTGCGGCCGCCGCCGTCTGCGCCTCCGTCGTCCGAGCCGTCGCGCCCGCCGCCGTCAGCGCCGCCGCTTCTGCCGTCGTCGCTGTCGCGCCCGCCGACGTCTGCGCCGCCCGAGTCTTCCGGCGGCTGGCGTCCGTCTGGGTCGCCCCGACCCTCTGGCGCCTCACGTCGGTCTGGGTCCACACATGGCTCCCCGGTCCCGGCCGCTTCCCCGCCGCTGGGTCTAGCCGGTTTTGCTCAACGGCCTCCCTCAGCCGGGCCGATAGCGCCCCGAGGATTTCCCCGGACTCCTGTCGGAACCGCTCCTCCCTCCTGGTCTGCTCCTTCAGCTGCCCGGCCAGCGTCTGCACCGCGCTGGCGTACGCCTGCACTTCCGCCCGCAGCTGGTCCCTCTCGGCCTCCAGCTGGCACAGCCGTGCGCTGTCGGACTGCTCCTGGCGCGTCTCGTCCCGCGGCCCCACCTCGGTGCCGCCCACCTTCGCCGGCGCCGCCGGGACCCGCACCGCCTGTGCCACATCCCGGACCTCCGGTGCCCCCGGCACCCCGCCGCCAGACATGGCGGCGTACAACGCCTCGATCGCCGCGTTTCCATCCTCGTCCGGCCGTTCCGGCAGCTCCTTCCCCCCCGGCAAGCCCCATGTTGGGCGCCACTGTAGCAGGGTTCTCTTATACCGGGGGTTTCACGGAGCTCTTGACAGAGGACAGACACAATCGCTTTCCGGGCTCTGCTTTTATTCGGCATCCTTACTCACAGTATTCACATGCCTAGCTTCCCCCTCTGCGTGGCTCTGGGAGCTTTTATGCTCCCTTCCCCGCCCACGCATCCCCACAATCATGGGAATCAGCTGTGCCCCTTTACAAGCCGCACAGCTGATCCCCCTGATTGCCCCTCTCCCTCTCTCTCTCTCCGCCGCAGGCGCGCTAGCCACGCCCCTCACCCCACAGGTGTGTTCACAGGTCTCAGTAAAAAGTCAATCAGAAAGCTGCAGCTGATACAGAACGCTGCAGCTCGAGTCCTCACTAAGACCAGGAAAGTGGATCACATCACTCCGGTTCTGAGGTCTTTGCACTGGCTTCCTGTCCAACAAAGAATTGACTTTAAAATCCTGCTGCTGGTTTATAAAGCCCTGAATGGTTTAGGGCCTGAATACATTAGTGATCTGCTGCTGCCTTATGAACCATCCCGACCCCTCAGGTCGTCTGGGACGGGTCTACTTTCTGTTCCAAGAGTCAGAACTAAACATGGAGAGGCAGCGTTCAGCTTTTCTGCTCCACACATCTGGAACAAGGTCCCAGAGAGCTGCAGGTCTTCTGAGACCCTCAGCCTCTTTAAATCCAGACTGAAGACCTTTCTGTTTGCTGTTGCCTTTAATTAAACCAGATTCTACATCTTACTACTGCATTTTATATCTTAAACTGCACTGCAACTTTTATTCAATTCTGTATCTATTTATTTTTTGCTTTTTAACTGTTTTTTAATGTTTTAATGAATGTTCTTAATTGTTTTTAAATCCTTTATTTTGGATTGTGTTTTTATGCTTTTAATGGTTGTATGTGAAGCACTTTGAATCGCCTTGTGTTGAAATGTGCTATACAAATAAACTTGCCTTGCCTTTAAAATCAGGCCAAGTTGACGCTTGTGGAGCTTTTCAACTCGAAAGAGCCGGATGACCACGGGTTCCTGCTCATTGTTAATATACATTTTGTCTTTCAATATTTAATCAAACCATCTGTCAACAGCATACCAAAATCGTTATTAAAAAAACGTGCTTGTTTTCGGTACATTTTGTTGTGACCATAGACTGTACCGTTCCTGCGCTTTGCATTGTGGGAAACTGTAGGCAGTGCAGTGCAGACTGGGCCAATGCATACTGGAGATTTTTCCCCCAAATCAGCAAGTCAATTGGGTATTTTTGAAATCTGCAGCTTTTGGTTCACAGCGAAACATGTATTAAATTATCTCTTGACAGTTTATTGAGATGATACCAGCATCAATGCTACAACGTCAACGTCTGCATCGGTAGAATGACGCTAACACGGGAAGAGTTAATATCGATATTTAACAGCTTCAAATTAAAGTCACTCTGTGGACAGAACCCTTTCATTTGTCAACAAAGCTTTTATTCTGAAATAATTGTGGTGCAGTCTTGTGGAAAATGGAGCAACTTCATAAATTGATTTAAGCACCAGGCCTTTAATTGTGGATTCATATTACTATCTACAAAGGAGCCCACGTTTCTAAACCCAAAATAAATATATACATTTTTGTGTGTTTAGATTTCAAGATGGATTTGTAAAGAAGCCACTTGTGTCTGCTGCACATTTTCCAAAATGTTTAATTTTCCATCTGCATTGAACTATTATTCAATGAGAGATAAATATCAAATAGACATTGGACACATTTTTCATGATCCTGATACATTTAACTAGTTTAATTCTACATGATAGCCAGATTAGTGGAGAATAATATATGACTCATTATCAACATGTTACCTCCAACAACAAACAACTGATTATAAATGTTGTGTGTAAGCACCTCAGGGTGGAGTTTAGAGAGGCATCTTAAGGTTACCAGTTAGAGGTTGGAACAACCGACGGAGCCCACTCACACACAGCCGCTGCCTCCTGTGCTTTGTAAATCATTCATGTCTTTTCTTCCCCTTTCTTTGCAGCCAGCAGATCCACAGGAAACGTGGTCATTAACCTCTACACAGACGTAGTCCACAACGAGTGAAAGGACTGAAAATCCTGCAGCCAGGTGACACATTAATGGCAGATAAAGTGCCTCCTTTTCCTCCCTGACATTTGTGTAAACCTTGTAAAGCCCAGTGCTCTTAGGGGGTAATTGCTAGTTAAGTAAAGATAAATATTAGATTGGCTTCACGTGGCAAAATGCTGAATACTGTTCTGCCCGTTTTACTTTGTTCAAGGAGTTACAGGAAGTAGGAGGACAGACTCACACAGGGGGAGAATGTCTTCCCCATCTACTGATTGTAAATAAATAAAAATAAACTCTGAGATGAACTTCATCTCAACTTCATTTTACAACAAATATCACTCATCGTCATGGGATGCTGATGACGAATAGAAACTAAGGAACTTCCAAAGCATCAGAGTACTAATGCACAGGTGATTAAAAAAGGCCTGTAGCCCGAATGACATGAAGCGGAGCTGTGATGGAGGTAGAGTTGAGACTGAGTTAAGATGGAGCTGTGATGGAGCTGGAGTTAAGACCGAACTATGACCAAGCTGGGACAGCTGTGATGGAGCTGGAACTTGGAGATTAAGATGTGACGATGCTGTGATGGGAAAAGTCAACGGTGTGAAGGAGCTGAGATCGAGGTGTCACAAAAGTGAGACGAAGGCGTGGCGGAGATGTGGTGGAGTTGACAGACACGCGACCAAGCTGGAGATGTGATGGAGCTGTGATGCTAACCAATAGAGATGCTGGACCCCTTTACACCCTTCTGATAAAGAGAGATCAGTTGGAAGTCAAAAGACAATATTTATTGAGGTGAGTAAAGGCGAGGACGACTCTGGTGATCAGACTCCATCTACATGAAGCATCTGCATTAAATACACAGTAGATCCCCAGGTGGTGGTGGTGGAGTGAAAAGTCCAGTTTAATTTACTGGAACTTTGTGTTCGATCAGCTCTGATGGACAAACACTGGTCAGATCTGGTGACCTCAGGTCTGGGAGATGGAGGTGAGGGAGGAGATTAGAAGCAGGAAATACATATCACAACACAGAGGAAAGCAAGAGACAGGGTTTTCTTATTGACCTTTCACCTCCAATATCCTTAATGCTAATTGCATTTTAGAGAACAACGTTTGCTCGTCGATTTTTATTAACTTTTTCAGAAATCTAGCGCTCTGTTTCTGGTTCCTCCCAATCTCAACTCTGTGTATGTGCAAAATATGGATATCCTTGATCCCAGTCCTCCCAGCAGAACCACTAAAGCTCAACCCTGTCTCATATTGGTGGTCTTAACATGGACCAACAGGCAGCGCAACCTTTCCGGCCTCCAGCTCACAGCAACACTATCTCAATCTGCCAGCACCGAGGATTGCTGCTGATGAAGCTAACTTGTGACCGGCGGCCGCGCGTTGGTAAACAGACCGATAAGGACTTACTGAGTATTGTCCCAAGACGATTACGATTCCCACAGAATTGGCTGACCCCATGTTCTCATTACATTGATTTATTAGTGTAATAGCACTTTAATCCCAGCCAATACCAGGGTGCCTCTCTAACCCTCTTACGGGCTCAGCATAGCAATATACCAATGTACACAGATGAAAATACCAGGCATATAGTGTGTGTGTGTGTGTGTGTGTGTGTGTGTGTGTGTGTGTGTGTGTGTGTGTGTCTCTCTCTCTCTCAATTGCCACTAACTCATGTAATAATGAGTCGGACATCTTGCTGAAGACGCCATTATTTCAAGATGCTTGACAATCTATGATTTATATGCAGTGGTCATGTGTTTTCAGCCCTAAATATCATATACCATACATGGCAACCTGTTCCGCTCCGGTTTGGAGTCATTGGAGACTAAAACCATCAAAAATTAGGAAGCATATTTAGCAGTGTCATTTAGAACTATAAAAGAATATATATTAACAGTAAAGTAGATGTATCATTAATATTCAGGAATGACAGTAAAAGGTCTGGCAAGAAATCAGGAGCCTCGTAAAGGTCTCAAGCCATTTATCTTTTGTCTTGCAGTGTTCTACTCATATTTTGTCTTCCAGTGAAAATAAAAGATTAAAAAATATATTAATTTTGCATTACATTTGTCTCATATATACTATTATTCTTTTTCTTACTTTAGTTGTGCCCAAGATGAAATTCTATAAAAAATGTTTTAAATGCCACAAAGTCTCATAAATCCAACAAGTCCTCCAAAAACAACTGAATACTTTGTTTGCACTAGCAAAGGGACACACAAGCAGGAAACTAAAAGGGAACAGGAACTTGGGGAAAATAACTTTATTCCAACGTCTGATGCAGCCAAAGCTCTTCAGGATGTTCTGCTGGTGAGAGAGTGGGTTCAGCACATGTTTGTCAATCCAGTCAATCAAGGTTCTAGCTTTCCTTCCCGTAGGTTTGCACAGGTGCTGAAGCAGCTTCGTGTCCAGCACAACCAGGCCTCTGCTCATCATGCTCAGAGTCAGGGGTCATTGAAGTCCCTCCCATGCTTCCTGCATGGAGTAGAGACTGAGAGCAGGGTTTGCCTGGTTAACGCTGGCAGCTAGAGAGAAAGACAAAGAGCCCAAATGAACTGGTGTTGGTGCTCCTGTCAGAGGTCCAGTAGCTGGACAGAGGCAGAACCTCATAACAGCTGCATGAATACGTCAGCAGTTTAGACACAAGCTTTACACACTTGGAGAGCTAGCTCGGCAGAATCTGGGTTTAGCTGAAGTCAAAATGAAATGGGTCGGCATCCGGTGATAAAACAAATCTCAAAGCAGAATACACAATTTCAACGAAGGCCACGCAGCTTTGTCATGTGAACTAGCTTAAGCCATATAATGTGCACGCCCCTGAGCCCCTTTCCTGGTTGACTCTCCGCAGAACCGGATGGGTCGTGGGGAAGACGCATGGGGTACTCCCAACCCGGCAAGGTTGCAAGGCCGGTTGAGGAACACTGAGACTTTCTGTTTGGACATTCTTTATGTGAAGGAGCCAGGATCATGTTGTCTATTCCTAACATAAAATAATTAAAATTGCTTCCGAAGTGCACCGGTTGCTGAGGTGGGAACCTGGTGCAAGAGATATTGGATTTTTGGTCATGTATATTGATTTGGGTGATTTAGCAAACTTTGTCCTGTTTTGGTGTTAAAATACAATTATGCTACACCTTTGATACTGGGACTCCCTTCAGGACCAAGCTCTTATGGAGGGGGGTCCGGTGCTCGCCAACTAAAAGCTTTGCCTTTGTGAGATTTAGTTCTTTCTCTCTGCTCCTGGGCATTATTGTTTTGTGGCCAGCCAGGCAACATCTATGCAACCGTTCCTAGTTGTTTTGGGGTTTATTGCCACTGACCTTAAATAAATAAATCCCTCTATGGTTTGCTTTAAATCTGCGTCTCCCTCTTTGTTGTCGTGGCTTTAGAGTCAGGTCATAGTGCAGAAAATCCCAAACTCAGAAAACAACTCCAAAAGGTCTGCAGGCATATCACTTTAGCTCACTGCTTTTTTCTTTAAATTGTTAAACAGTCACGTAGTAAAATAAAAAAGTTCATCAGCCATGTCGGCGTCTTGTTTCTTCTCATACGCAATGCCACACACTCGCTCCCTCAAGTATTGATGCTATTTTTGAGTGCAGCGAGAAAAAAAACTATATTAGGCATGTCTTCATATTGACCAAGTGTCAGTTACTCACATTTTCCAGATTTAGCCATTATAGTTTGGGCGCAGTCTCAGATGATTTATTCTGTATGGAAACATAGACATAAGCTTTAATAATAATGTGTCTCAATGGAGGCTGGATGCTGAACTGACAAGTTGTTTTACATCATGGTGGCCATGTACGGTTAGGTTTTGTTATATTATACAGACCTTTAAGAGACAAAGCCAAATGTAGTCATAACCATTATTTCATTTTGTTTTTTGTACGTTTTTCATTGTGCGTTGTATATTCTGTAGTTCGTCAGTTTCACTTTTGAAAAAGGAAGTTTGGGGTTGGCCCCTGATTGTATCGCTGACTTACTAACCGCTGAATGCTGCTTGAAAAAGTAAGAGTTTTTTGTTCTGCAATTGCTATACTAGATTTTACTGTGTTTCAGGAATTCATACTTCCCTTGTTAATTACTGTAGCAACTCTTTATTTCTTACTATTCATTTATTTTCTTTGTAAAGCATTGTGTAACTTTTTGAAAAGTGATGTATGAATAGAGTTATCACAATTATCATTATTCTTTTGACCTAGTTGTCTTTTCTGTTTACTGTATTCAATCGAGAGCATTCATCGTATACGTGCACAGAGGAAAGCCTGGGTCATCCAGGAAAATGGATGTAAAAAGACAATTTCTGAAACTAGAGCTTTCTTTGTTGAAACCTACAAACAAAACGTATACACAAAATACAGTATATCTAACATTTCTTGCAAAAGTAAACATCTAAAATAGGTTTTTGCTCCTTTCACATGTCAACTGCACACCGATAGTACATTTTCATCTGTAGCATGCTGCAAATATAGACTATGAAAACAAATGCAATGTGTTTACTCTCAATACACAATTACTGTTAGTGAAGATCAGAATCAGAACCATTTATTGCCATGTATGTTTACACATACAAGGAATTTGTCCTGGCGGGAAGGTGCATACATTTAACATTTAACAATACACATTTAACAGTTAACGCAGTGCAATAAATGAGGATGAATGAATGAATGGATATTTACATTGAAACAGTAGCATATCAAAATATGACGTTGACATAGTTACAATCTTGTGCTGTTAACAGAATACAGGAAATTACAGTCCTCTAACTCTCGCTTCAAGGTTGACTCCATTGTTGTGCACACAAAAGATCAACACTAAATCCTATTTATAGTGTTCAAGCTCTGATTGGCTCTGGGTCATCTAATTGGTCACAGTTGTTTTCATAGGTGCATTCTGGGTGCAGGTGATTGATTATTGAGTGGGGTAATTCAATGGCAGTGTTTAGCAAACAACAGTCTACTTTCGATAACCATATGTTTTTTTTTAAAAACATTGTGACATAAGTGATTTAGATAATTGTGCCACAAGTAACAGTTTTTATACTGTGACCATTGCAAACCACTAATACAACCAGCATGTGTTCACGTGGAAAGTCAACTTTGATTTCACACTTACGTGTACATGTGTGAGCATTACGTGTGCATCTGCGTTACATGAGGCCGAACGTGTACACGTGACTTGGCAGCGTGCGTATGCTTGTTAAATTGGTAAAATGTGTGTGTGTGTGTGTGTGGTATAGATATGGGAGGTGAAGTGTTCATTCCAATTCCTTTATCAGCTAAATAAGCAAGATGAAATTGCTGCAGCCTAATCATTAAGCCATATAATTACAAGGCTGGGACCCAGTGTTTTTAATGACAGCAGCCTAGCTTGAGCTTTATCAGGAAAACAGAATGGCTCTGGGGAGAAGAAAAAAACAAGACTGACTTGTTTTTCAGGGAATTGACTTTTAATTTGGAAGCGTATGTCTTTGTCTCCTTTTCTCTGGTTCTGTCTTTATCTGACTTCATGTCTGCTCTGCTGTGTGTCTGTTGGGTTCTCTCTGTACCTTTCTATTATCTTCACTCACTTGTGTGGGGAAATTAGCATATATTTTAAGTTAAATAACTATGGTTGTTTCAGTAAAGTACTGAAGTAACAAAATTAAAGGTAAATGAAGTCTCATTGTCTTTGTTTCACCAGGGACACAAAGAGCGGTCTCCAGGGTGAAAGGCCTGTGTTTGAGCCATCTAACCTTCTGCACAACCCTTCGACGGCTTTCACACTCTTTACACTACGTCAGTTGCATTGACCGTCAAATACTGATGGAGATGGGTTTACGATGCAGTTAGTTGAAAGCCTGGTTTCATACCTACATTAAAGGGGACCTCTGTATCAGTCCCTCATCTAGTTTCTCTGCTTTGTATATGAAAAGTGAACTTGTGTTTGACGACAGAATGGAGCCAGCGATATAGCCTTTTAAAAGGCTGCATTTGTTTATTGTTGATGTACTTCTGACCTTTGCCAGAATTGCTGGATGGACATGTTTCAATCGAGATCCGTCTCTTTATGAGAAGGGATCTCAAAAGGTTTAAAATGTTACTGGAATATAGACTTTCTGGCTCCAGCATTATATATATCACAAACACATGTGGACATTTTGGTGAAACATGGGACTTTCATCCTGTATGAGTACCAATGTCAGTTAAAACACTATAACGTTGATAAACATGAACTTGGTATGACATCACTTCAGTTGTAACATTGTCTGACTTACATTGGTGCTACGTTACTTATGCAACCCAATGGGGGCTCTGGGTTCAGAGGCTCTGGGACTTTGGTGTTCAGAGCCTATCAATAAATACTAGCCCTTAGCAGAGCCACTTGTGTGATATAGCAAACAAAAGGCACATCCTGGCCTCACAAGTAAATATAAGTTAATTTGTCATGTTTATAACAATATTACACAATAAATATGAACATAAACCATAAATGACTCAAAGTGACCTCCAAAGTCGCTGAGAATGCACCCACAAGTTTTGAAAAAATGCAAATTAAAAACGTTAGCCAAATGCTACAACGCTAAACTCAACGGTTTTGGAATCGTTAGAGCCTACAGAGTTCATTCCTCTGTCAAGCAAAGCATAGCAAAGATACGCACAATGTCATTTTTGTCCTGCAAAAAAATTAAAATGTACTTACTTATGACTGAAATATTAATATTCCGGGCCTTCCTTCTACGTACACACAGCTAACGGCACATAGGAACAAGATGTTGTTAAAGCGAGCCCTGTTCA
The DNA here is from genome assembly GCA_023566465.1 of Cottus gobio. Lineage (NCBI taxonomy): Eukaryota > Metazoa > Chordata > Actinopteri > Perciformes > Cottidae > Cottus > Cottus gobio. Next base: position 28,106,720 of record CM042223.1, on the reverse strand, counting down.
AGAGCATCGAGGACTGCAGGAATTTTCAATCTTCAGGGGAGTTGAAATGAGTTCTCGAAATGTATGAACTAAAATAATTATTAAAAATACTTAACATCACTCAATCAAAGCTAAACTTCGCACAGATACTCCTACAAGACCGAGCTATTTTATATATTCAAAAAAAGCATTCGTTAATATAGTTACGATAATGAAAATAACTTTGAACTTTTTCTTTGAAAAATATTATTTATTTATTGTACTATCATAAAACAATATACCACTAACACATATGGTCTTATTATCTATCTTCACAAGGGTTTTCTGAATATTATACCTTTTGAAATTATTCAAATATACCTTGTGAATGAGGAGATAATCAGGATCAAGTATGAGATGCAAACTATTCACTATTTTTTAAACAAAATGGCTGGGGTGCAACCGATTTTAAATAACTTTTTTTTGGACTGCCAAGTTTAACAACAAATCCAAAATGTATGGCTTGCTTTATCCTTTGTGGTGCTCCATTTTTTGAGCCTCCAATTTTTGTGGGCTAATAATTAGTGACAATTAGCCATCAAAGAAGCATTGGGCTGAATCTAATCAGGTTAGGCCAATATTCTAAAATGTACTCCCAGGATTTTATATGAATCACATTGACAGACAAATATAAATTTTTATTTTTTTATGTTCAAATTTTTTATTTTTATTTTCACCAAGACATACTCACCATGTTCTTCTCGAGAGGAGATCACTCGTTGAAAAGCTTCTGCTTAGCAAAGTCTTTATGTTTTAATGTAAAAAGAAAAAGGTTAATTATCAACTACCATCAATAATAGAGCAATACTATTCTATAACTTTTGAAGGGGAAGATTGAAATGTTTGTGACAATTATAATTTGTTTAATTAGCAGTTAATTTGTTAGGAAGCTTAGCCCTTTTAACCTAAAAAAAATGCATTCAGTCAAATAAAAACCCATGCACACATACTGGAATATGCACAACTGAGTCTTTCCAGTGACAGACATGTGATGTCAAATTTAAGGACTTGTATTCAAGCTCAACCTGGTTTGCACCTCATTGTGTGCATTCTCAAAATAGTAAATCATCTTGATCATCTTAATTCATCTTTGTCATAGCAAACCAATATCTTCCAGATACAAAATGTTGATTCACAATCAGTGTTCTTGTGTATCAAGGCAGGTTCCTTCTGTAAATGCATGCACATGGAATGTAAATCCCTTCCAGTGGTTGGAAGACATGGGCAGACTAGACTAAGACCATGCAAGGCACCTGCCCATCAGGAGCGTTCACACACCTTAGGCTTGGTTAAGTGTCTTACCCAAGGACCCATCGACACAGATTAGCGGAGCCGGGGTTGAACTGGCGATCCCCTGATTGAAGGACAATCCTGTTCACCACTGAGCCTAGTGCCACTGACATGCCACTGGTAGCATTTTCTGAGTAGCCTAGCTTGCCGGAAATAAAATTCATATATGGTAAGATATACAGGAACTTTGTCATAAGCTTGCAAAGGACTGAAAACCAACCCAAAAGAAAAGAGATGAGAGAGAACTGTATTAATCCCGAAAGAGTTTATAACATTAAAACAGAAGAATAGTTAAAAAAAAACAATAGAATAAAAAAACATTACATAAATTACATAAATTGTTAAGAGTAAATAAATAATACTGACACTATTGCAAAAATAAAACATGATAGCTGTAAGAGTAATGTAAACAATTCAGAGCTAACAAAAGAGTAAAAATGTATTATATTACATTAGGGTTAAGTGTCGAGCTAATGGACACATCAACTTGAACTAGCAGAGCAAGGGATCGAACCACCAATCCTCTGATGGAAAGACAGACCTGCTATCCACTGAGCCACAGTCACCTATTTAAGGAGTGATATTAACACCAGTGTCTAATGGAAACTAAAATATAAAGTTATATGGACTATAATATTGTCAATAAGATAAGATAAGATAAGATAATCCTTTATTAGTCCCGCAGTGGGGAAATTACAGGATTACAGCAGCATTGCTCAGTACGTAAAGATAAAATAAAAATCAAGTAATATAAATAAACAGTAATAAACATAACAAAAAAATAAACAGTAAAGAAGAAATTGAATGTACAGTAGAATATTGAATATATAAATTACAAAATATTACAAAATATGGCACCAGGATGGATTATAGTGACCAGAATATTGAATATACAAATTACAAAATGTTGCACCAGAATGGATTAAAGTGACCAGAGTGATAAAAAGTGTTCAAGTATTGAGAGTTGAATGTTTGTGGGCTACTGGGAGGTCAGCTTGTTGTGCAGCCTGACAGCAGCAGGGAGGAAGGACTTGCGGTACCTCTCCTTCACACACCGGGGGTGAATCAGCCGGTGGCTGAAGGAGCTGTGCAGAGCTGCCAGGGTGTCCTGCATGGGGTGGGAGGCGTGGTTCATCAGGGATGAGAGCTTGGCCATCATCCTCCTGTCTCCCACCACCTCCACAGTATCCAGAGGACACCCCAGCACGCTGCTGGCCTTCTTTATCAGTTTGTCCAGTCTCCTCCTGTCAGCTGCCGTGATGCTGCTGCACCAGAAGACCACTCCATAGAAGATGGCTGATGCCACCACAGAGTCAAAGAAGGTCTTCAGGAGTGCTCCCTGCACCCCAAAAGACCTCAGTCTCCTCAGCAGAAAGAGTCTGCTCTGTCCCTTTTTATAAAGTGCATGTGCGTGGTCGGACCAGTCCAGTTTATTGTTCAAGTGAACACCCAGGTGCTTGTAAGATGTCACCATCTCAATGTCCAGTCCCTGGATGCTCAATGGTAGCGGAGGAGAGCGTTTGCCCCGGCGGAAGTCCACCACCAGCTCCTTGGTCTTACTGGAGTTTATCTGGAGGCGGTTCCGCTGGCACCATCCTAAAAAGTCCTGGTTCAGTTCCCTGTACTCCCTGTCATCATCGGCAGAGATGAGGCCGACGATTGCAGAGTCGTCAGAGAACTTTTGCAGGTGGCAGTTGGCAGAGTTGTGTTTAAAGTCCGAGGTGTAAATGGAGAACAGGAATGGAGCCAGAACGGTTCCCTGTGGGGCCCCCGTGCTGCAGGACACCCGATCTGACTCACACTCCCGTATCCGCACATACTGTGGACAGTTGGTGAGGTAGTCCAGGATCCATGCAGTGAGGTGGTGGTCCACCCCGGTCTGCTCCAGCTTGTCCCTCAGAAGCAAAGGCTGAATGGTGTTGAAGGCACTGGAGAAGTCGAAAAACAAAATTTCCAAATGAGAGAGGCATCTCTGTAGCAGGAAGATGACGGCGTCATCCACCCCGATGCCAGACTGGTAGGCAAACTGAAGTGGGTCCAGGGATGAGCTCACCAGGGGGCGGAGATGGGCAAGGACCAGCCTCTCCAGGGTCTTCATCAATGAAAAAGTAGTGGAAAGTTATATTATAAATTGAAATGTATTATTGCACAGTTGAAAAAAGTAATATTGAACACATGGTTATTATTGTTTTAAGTTGTTTTTAAGGCAGCCAAGGCTTCATCGGGTTTCAAAAGTGAATAAATGAGGCTTGTTAAGTGCGTCCAGCTGCACAATACTTGTTCACTTGGGCTGCATGATACATGCAGTAACATTGTTGAATATGACAAACGATAAAAGGACATCAAAGTGTTCTATGTTCTGCCTAAGTGTATCACACACACACACACACACACACACAGTATGCTACATATAGTTTATTTGCCTCGTGGTTTTTTCATCAGATAACATTTTCTGTTTTAAAAACTCGATTTCCACCTCTGAAAAGGCATGGCTTCATCAGATCCAGGAGGGCCCTTGAGGCTACAGCACCGAAGCGGACTGAACCATAAGGGTTGCAAAAATAAATAATAGGCAGCTCATTCTCCCAGCCTTTTTTTTAATTCAACCATTTGAAGCCTATCATCCTACTCTTGGAGAAACTGGATGAAGTATGGTCATTTAAATGTATTTCATCAGTCCTTGAACATGGCAGAGATACTGCCGAAGTTCCTTTCAATGAGCTGTCTCTTAAGTCATATCGAGTTTTGTTTGCTCCTCTACCATCTAATGACATTTCCGCCTTCGCACCCGCAAGGCCACCTTTGTCACGAAAGGGCCTCCTTGGCTGCGGATTCACTGCCACGAGAGGATGTAACGGCAGCGCCACAGCAAACTGTTAATCTCAGGCCCCAGGTGGATGACTGTGATCTTCAGCACGGTGTTTGGTCCTCAAACACATGACATCTATTGTTTCTGTCAAGAGAGAGGGATGATCCTCCTCTGTTGTTCTCCCAAAGGTTTCTTCCATTTTTTTCCCTGTGAAAGGGTTTTTACTATTTATTTCGGGGGGAGTATGGTCCTGGGACAGGGATGTCGTATGTGTACAGATTGTAAAGCCCTCAGAGGCACATTTCTATTTGTGATTTTGGGCTATACAAAATAAACTGAATTGAATTGAATAGATTCCAATCAGGCTTCCAGTCCTCCGCAGGAGAGCAGCAAATGCAAGGAGGAGCTCTGTGATCTGTGGCAGCCGTGCCGAGGCTGTCATGCACAGGACAACATGCACATTGGTGTCTAAACCTTCTGACACATTGCCCAAGAAAAAAGGGGTTGCCCCCACTGACTTGCTTCGTATTCAAACTGATATCCTGAACCTTTCACATGGAAAGAAAAACTAAATCTGTTGTGCATGTAATGCCTTGGCTCAAAGAAACCTGAGGATGGTTGCTACAAAAACAAAAATTACCATTCAAACACAGTTAACAGAGGTTAAACCTAAAAAAACAACTAACATACACACACATACACGTTTTAATAACACCGTGAGGACTACCAACTAGCAGCAGCCCAACGGGATCCGCCCTCTCTGAAAGCTCTGGAGCACATATGTCAAACTCAAGGCCCGCGGGCCAGATGTGGCCCGCTACGTCATTTTATGTGGCCCGCGACGGCTTGAAAGGCATGATCACCACCGTGGACCCGTTTTCAGTCCGTCGCGGATCCGTTTCCGGTTCGTCGCGGACCCGCTTTCGGTTCTTTGCGGACCCGTTTTCAGTCCGTCGCGGATCCGTTTCCGGTTCGTCGCGGACCCGCTTTCGGTTCTTCGCGGATCCTTTTTCGGTTCGTCGCGGACTCGTTTTCAGTGGGTTGCGGACCTTTGCATGGGCAATATAAAAATCTTGCGCTTTTATTTTGAAGGGAATTTTGAATGCAGCAGAGTGCGTCTATTCACACTCCTCAGTGCTGCGTTCACAACACACTTGCATGAGTTTACACACGCACTATTTGTGATAGTTCACTTCATTCCCGACCTTTTTATTATGTTTGTGCATGAAAGCACTGCTGAGTCTGTTAAAAAAGGCTGAAGTTATAAAATGATTGTGTGTTGTATTACTTTGTGTCCTTAAGATGCACTTTGGGGTTTTTAATTGAGTGTTAAAGGGAATATTTCAAACTAGATTTATTGTGTTGGCATGTGAGATTCTGTACCATCTCAGGCTCAAACTGCACCATCTTTTCATTAAATCCATTTGAGAAGTTGAGCATGTTCCTTGCTTTGGATCTCGGTTCATTCAGGGGTGATGGTGCAGCCAGACCAGTAGAACCACTGCCCCAGACCACATGCATGTTATTATTGGCTAGTTATGTCCTTCTCAACTGTGACAAAAAAAGCTTTGAACAAAGTTAATATAACAACGATTGTTTGATCTTTGTCTTTGTTATTTTCTTCTGTTTTAAGTTTGATCTTTGATAGAGTAATGTGGGTTTATATATATATATATACATATATATATATATACACTTGAATAACCAATACAAAGACAGTTATTTAACAATATGCTTGGTAGTAGATACATTTATACAGTGTTACAGTTACAACCGGCCCTTTGAGGGCGACCATGATGCTGATGTGGCCCGCGGTGAAAATGAGTTTGACACCCCTGATCTAGAGAAATGAAGACAACGCAAAAACAACTAAGTTACCACAGCAAACCCGTGCATATTGGTTGGCGATGTCTGGACACACAAATAAGATCTGATCATTTGCAAATAACAAAAAGGAGAGTCTGTTTTAGAAGATTTTCACCCGTAGTTCAGAATCAGAACCATTTATTGGCATGTTTGTTTTCACATTCAAGGAATTTGTCCCGGCGGAAGGTGCATAACATTTAACAATTAACAATAAACATTTAACAGTAAACAGAGTGCAATTAATGAGAATGAATGAATATATACATTGAACAGTAGAATATAAAATTAAGATATGATAAAGTGCATGGAATGTAAGTGTTATGTTAAAATGGCGAGTGTATTTAAATATGAGGCATGGTGGTATGTGCAGGGGAGTGTCCAGTGGGAGATTGTCTGGGGGTCAGTGTGGGACCTGGGCTCTGTTGATGAGCCCGACTGCAGACGGGAAGAAACTGTTTGTGTGGCAGCTGTTGGTGTACAGGGAGAACGGGCCTGTAGTCATTGAGTCCTGTGATCCTAGGTTTTTTGGGGACAGGGATGATGGTGGAGGCCTTGAAGCAGGCTGGTACATGGCATGTCTCCAGGGAGGTGTTGAAGATGCCTGTAAACACCGTTGAACTGTAAACACATGTTGATTCAATCATGCGTAAGTGTTGTGGATATGGGTTAGCATTGTGGTAAGTAAACTGCTAAATCTCAATGAAAGAGGACTGACTTTTACATGTAGCCCAGAAAATAGGGCGACTGTGGCTCAGTGGTTAGCAAGTCAGTCTTTCAATAAGAGGGTCGGTGGTTCAAACCCCGGCTCAGCCAGTCCATGTTGTTGTGTCCTTGAGCAAGACACTTAACCCTCATTGCTCACTGTTGCTGCATCTACGGTCTAATATATAGCATGTAAGTCGCTTTGGATAAAAGCCTCAGATAAATGAAATGTAAAAAATAAAGACTGACTGTAATCTGACCAACAGACACATGTATTTGTACATAAGAGTCTTAGATGTGTGGATTTAAGAATTTTCATTTGTGGTCTTTTTGTCTTAATTACTGGAGCACATATGGCATAAAACAGAGTACACCCATCAACATTGGGGAAGTCATGGGAATTGGAATTAATTCGTTGGGAGCGGACCTTGACGCTCATTGGCCACTTCTGACCACCCAGCCCAAACGCCACGAAATAACTGCTTTTGTTTTGTATGAGGGCAAATACGACATTAACTACAAATTAACTACAGGGTGAAGGGAAAACTGGAGAGAAAATGACTTATGCACCAGAGCCAACAGATAGAAAACAAATGTTTAAAATACAGTTTGATGATTTCAGCAGATTACTAGTGTTAGCGTAATCCAAATTGGATGCCTGGTAGAAACTCCGGAAGAATTCAGCCGAACAACTTCTCTCATTTTGGTAGATTTATTTCTCTGGTCACAAGCAAAGTATAAGCGCTGCAATTACAAGAGCAGGGAGTCGTTTCGTCAACACGCAGGTTGGAAACCAAACAAACTTCCACCACAACCGGATGTTCAGCTGTCTTATACACAGATTACGTCACAGGTTTCATCACATCATCCTAGCATCTAATTGGCTCTAACCCTTCAACGAGGAGGAAAGACACATGTCCTCTCCTTGTCTCACAAGACTGGGGCGTCCATGGCCAGTCCCACTGCACCTGGTCTAACATAATGATTGTGAGGGTTGTGACCTAACCTGTGTTCTTTTTGTGAGTTCCGCCCACAGCCGCACCTCTCTTCGGGAGCACAGCTGATTCCTATCGCCAGTGATCAGCGTCGGCGGTTAAATTCTCCTGTCGTCCTCGTCTCCGCTGTCAGTCCGTCCGTTTGCCAACCTGGCTTCCTCGCCCGTGAGTAGCTCGTGAGTTCTGTGAGTTTCCTGTTGGATTACCAGTTTGTTTGTTCCCCCCTTCTCGTCAGTGTCGAGCCTCGGGTTTTCACCTGCGAGAAGAGGACCTCCCGCTCGTTCCACGGAGATCAGCGGCCCGCTCGTTCCACGGAGATCAGCGGTGAGACTTTTAGTTCTTGTGTCGAGCCTCGGGCGTCACACAACGGGGAGTACACCTCGTTAGCGGCCACCTTCCGGCCCGGAGCGGAGCGCAGGCCACTTTCCGGCCCGGAGCGCGGGTGCGCGCTCCCGTTTGATTGACAGATTGCTGCAGTTCCCGTCAGCCGCTGCGCGGGCACAGGTCCTTGTTTACTGTTCCTCCTGTTCCTTGTCAGTGTCGTCCTGCATTTGGATCTAGTCTGTTTTCCCTGTGTCAAGTCCTGCAATAAAACCACTATTAAGAAGGAACTCCGCTGTCCTGTCGCTGCATTTGGGTTCCTGAACACACCACATCATAACAATGATAACATGTGAGTGTTGTGGCGGTGTCCGGTGTGTATCTAGTCTAAACAGTCAGCGGTTCCCCAGGGACCTCTCCAGCTTCATGATCCAGTATTATTATTATTCTGACCCTAAGCGACCTGAACAGGTTTCATAGACAAAAATGTACAATTATATAACGAATGTCATGATTTATATTTTCACTAGCACCAATCGAACACTGAGACAGTTTTCCATGTTTCCAGATTTTTGCTTTTCTGCTCCCCAGTAGCCCAGTAGTGGCTGCCCTCCATCTGATCTGCCTCTCCGGTAATAATGTAATTTCAAGCTCTGTCTGTTTGGCCTAATTTTGTGTCCACATGACACATGACTCTGAAGATCACGATTACACATGACACATATTACTTAAAACCGAGTTTAAGGGAAGACGGTAGCTGTAATTTTCTGTTCCTCTTTCCTCCTCTTCACTCTCTTCATCCCCTCCCCTCTTCTCACTCTCCCCCATCCCAAACCCCCTCTCAGCTCCGTTGACTTTGTAACTTATAGAGAAGATAATTCAATTTCATGTTCCATTGGCTCAGCCGACAGACAGTTGGAAATAAGCTGTGGCATCCAGCTGCCTCAGGAGTTATTCTCTCCTCTGCTCCCTCTCTCTTTCCCCATTTATTTGCCGGTATCTCCTCTCTCTCTCTGTCTGTCTGCCACTAGCATGTGGTCACAGTCTGTCTCTCCCCCTCCGCTTGTCCGTTTCTTTTTTACACCTCAACTTCCAATTTTCTTCTTCTGCAAGTTCTGCGGTCCTCACTGTCAGTCTGTGCTGCATAACCCTTCCGATGCCAAAAATCTTGCATTTCTGGATTATCTTTTCCCCCTGTACAACTTTGATAAATTGATGAAAAATGCCACCTATTCAACTATTTAAAGTTTGGTTCAAGGGTCATAAATTGTCTCCCACAGTGTATATGAAAAACCCCAATTAAGATGACATTTTCTCTTGGACATTCAGTAAGGTTCTGATGAGTTTACTCTGAGACAGCAGTCCATATAGGTCATATTTATGATAAGCTTTTTCACTGCTGTCTTCACAGTTCTGTACAAACCAAATATGTTTCAATAATGCTGTTGAATCTATGTCTAACATACTGCCAAAACAACAAACATTTGAAAGCAGGCATGTTTTACATCTTCAGTAATAGTGTTTTATCCTGGGTATCATTTGAATTTATGATGTTTTAGCATATAACCAGGGATGGAAAGAGTTAACTGAATTAACAGTACCATTATAGAGAGACCAAATAGCACTAAATTAGCTGAGTGCTACTTCACAAATGTGTGTGTAAAAAAACAGTTGCTTTTTAGATCCAAGGACATATCTCAAGACCAAAAAAGAGAGAGTTTAGACTTGAGCTTTGTGCTCAATAAGTCACAATTGAAAAAAATACAGTGGCACACTATTTTACAAAATACGTATTTGAACTATCGGCCTTCTTCCGGGCACATTGAAACGAGTCAGCGCTCACAGATACACCGCGGCTGGTGTCAGCTGCCAAGCAGGTATAGTTTACATAATTTGGCCAATTATAACAAGGCATCGATATCTTTGAGTTTAGCAAATAATCAATAACATTGGCTGTTCACTAAGCATAGATGTTACAAAAAATACTATAATGGTAAAAAAGAAAAGGCATACTTTGAAATGTATTGCAATTCTACTTGCATCTTTCTCTTGTTAAATTTAAATCCCTTTTTTTATGAAACGGCCACAACTTGAATGGGGAGAAAAGAACTGGCAGCAGGACCAAACTAAATGTCAAACTATTGTTCAGGATTGTAGATATGGCTTTAGACTATAGAAGAATTTAAATCCAACAGCTGGAGAAAGACGCAAGTAGAACTGCCAGAACCGAGACAATGGGTACATCCCAAGTCTCTTAATTGCATCCCTATTTCCCTTGCTTGCATCCATGCGAGGAAATATGTTTGAAGAGAAATGACACATCCTTTCCTCTGAAGCGACGTCTGTTTTCTGATGAGGGCGGATGCTGATCACAGCTGGAGAGACTTTTGTCGGATTTTGTGTATGTTTACATGATCAGTGTACTAATACTAATAAAGACACAGTTATCATCACTGTCAGAGTTGAGATGTTTTCTATTTGTAAACAAACTGCATTGAGTATTTATACTGCCTTTTGTGTGCTGCTTATAAACGCAGCACCGATTTCTACAGACGGAATACGTTTGTCTTATTTATGACATTTTTTAATCTGTATGTTTTGAAAATCTTATTGTGACATCATTATTAAATAACCTATAATATGATTACGGTCTACGTCCCAACCCTCACCTATGGTCACGAACTTTGGGTTGTGACCGAAAGAACGAGGTCTCGGATACAAGCGAACGAAATGAGTTTCCTCCGTAGAGTGAGACCCGACCCCGGATAAGAGGACGGAAATGGATGGATGGTTATGGTTTCTCTTGAACACTGGAATATTTTTTTAGGCTCAATGTTTTGGGGGAAGTTTAAATGACATAACTCATCAAACCCAACACTCAGGAATGGTAAGCCCCACGTGATACATTATGTAAAAAGTATTACTGAGAGAGAGAATCTCCAGATTTCTCTGACTTTAATTGTTTCCATAATATCATAAAATTCAAGTTATAAATCGCTACTTTTTTCCTCAACTTTGACCAATCTGGCTTAATTACCGGTGTGGCTAATTTGTGTATTTTTCCGATTCTAAATTTAGTAGTGGTTGCAGAGACATAATAAATGTGAAATATTCCCAAATCCCACAAGCAGCAACCAATTTCCCTGCTGTCCTCCCTGCTGCGCCTCTCACCCAGCCACCTTGCTTGGCTTTCCGGCGGCACCCACCAATGATGCCACCACGTTCACCCGATGGAAAAAAGGTCTGATGGGGTGGGAACCCCTGCCTCTCCCCTGCGCTAGCAGCAGAGCTAGCAGCAGAGCTAGCAGCAGTGCTGCTACGGACTCCGTAGTTTTCTCTGGCCCTCTCCCAAATACGGTCACTGATGAGATGTATAGCCGCATGTCATCACTCCACCGTTGGTTGTCAAGGTGGTGCCCAGCAAACAATGTGGGCTTCTGGATAACTGGTAGACATTCTGGGGGAACCCTGGTCTGACCAGGAGAGACGGCATTCATCCCACTTTGGATGGAGCACATCTCCTTTCTGCAAATATGACCAAGTTTTAACACCACTATTGCAACATGGTAGGATAATTAAATGTGGACTCCTAAATATTAGATCTGTCTTCCAAAGCTGTATTAGTAAATTAATTGATATCAGACAGTCACATTGATGTATTTTGTCTGACTGAGACCTGGCTGAGACCTGAGGATGTCAGGACCCCGGGTGTGGAGTCGAACCCGGGCCGCTGGAGGGAAAGCCCACGAGTTACCTCGTGAGCCAATGAGAACCCGAATGCAGAGTATGGAATCGTATCTCGGTTTTATTCAGGAGTCAGAGGGGTACACACAGAGGAAATCATCCAACAATGTCACTCGTGAAACAAAGGGAATAATCCGACCGAAGGAAAAAATAGTCCAACAGGAAAGAAGCATCCAGCAGGGAAAAAGTAATCCAACAGGGAAAAAGTAATCCAACAGGGAAAAAACAGTCCCAGTCACAAACGTTTTAACATAGAGCGCTGGCGCCAGGGAGACAGTCTTTACTCACCCAGGCCAGGATTGACACACCACGGAGGATCGGAAGGCTTACTAAAGCCAAAAAGGCACGGCCGAGAACCGCGACCTGGCTGGCTGGCTGGCTGGCTGGCAGGCAGGCAGGCAGGCAGGCAGGCAGGCAGGCAGGCAGGCAGGCAGGCAGGCAGGCAGGCAGGCAGGCAGGCAGGCAGGCAGGCAGGCAGGCAGGATGCTACGTGAGGACAGCAAGCACAGTATCTGTGATCAAACGTCACCGTGACGAGTCCAGTCTGCTGCCAGGTATTTATGTCCTGGCCACACCTGGTCTGATTGGGGCTGATTGTGAATGACTCCCAGGTGTGAATCTGAAAAGCCGGGCCCCAACCCTCAGTCAGTCCGCAATAGAGTCCTTCCACCTCTAGAGACCGCCAGAGGCCCATGACCGGAGTCCCGAGTCGTGACAGAGGAATATGTCAGCCTGAATGAATCGACTCCTCCAAGTCATATAAATACTCACATTCCTCGAGGCACTGGTCGAGGTGGTGGAGTAGCTGCCATCTTTGACTCAGGCCTGTTAATAGGCCCTAAGCCTGGATTGAATTGTGGCTCGTTTAAAAGCCTTGTTTTGAGTCTTTCACATCCGAGCTGTAAAACTGTACTGCCAACTCTGTTTGCTGTAGTATACCGGGCACCTGGTCCGTATTCAGAGTTTTTATCTGTTTTCTCAAGTTTGGTCCTTAAGACTGATGAGGTTATTATTGTAGGTGATTTTAATATTCATGTGGATGTTAGCAATGATAGCCTTAGTGTTGCATTTATGTCATTGTTAGATTCGATTGGCTTCTGTCAGAGAGTACATGAACCGACTCACTGCTTTAGCCACACCCTCGACCTTGTTCTTACATATGGTGTTGATGTAGAGCATTTGGTGATTTTTTCCACAGAACCCTGTTTTATCAGACCATTGTCTTATAACACTGGCGTTCGGTATGGAGTTCCACAAGGTTCTGTGCTTGGTCCAATTTTGTTCCCCTTGCATATGCTTCCTTTAGGCAATGCTATCAGGAAACACTCAATAAAATGTCATTGTTATGCCGATGATACCCAGCTATACACTCACCTAAAGGATTATTAGGAACACCTGTTCAATTTCTCATTAATGCAATTATCTAATCAACCAATCACATGGCAGTTGCTTCAATGCATTTAGGGGTGTGGTCCTGGTCAAGACAATCTCCTGAACTCCAAACTGAATGTCAGAATGGGAAAGAAAGGTGATTTAAGCAATTTTGAGCGTGGCATGGTTGTTGGTGCCAGACGGGCCGATCTGAGTATTTCACAATCTGCTCAGTTACTGGGATTTTCACGCACAACCATTTCTAGGGTTTACAAAGAATGGTGTGAAAAGGGAAAAACATCCAGTATGCGGCAGTCCTGTGGGCGAAAATGCCTTGTTGATGCTAGAGGTCAGAGGAGAATGGGCCGACTGATTCAAGCTGATAGAAGAGCAACGTTGACAGAAATAACCACTCGTTACAACCGAGGTATGCAGCAAAGCATTTGTGAAGCCACAACACGCACAACCTTGAGGCGGATGGGCTACAACAGCAGAAGACCCCACCGGGTACCACTCATCTCCACTACAAATAGGAACAAGAGGCTACAATTTGCAAGAGCTCACCAAAATTGGACAGTTGAAGACTGGAAAAATGTTGCCTGGTCTGATGAGTCTCGATTTCTGTTGAGACATTCAGATGGTAGAGTCAGAATTTGGCGTAAACAGAATGAGAACATGGATCCATCATGCCTTGTTACCACTGTGCAGGCTGGTGGTGGTGGTGTAATGGTGTGGGGATGTTTTCTTGGCACACTTTAGGCCCCTTAGTGCCAATTGGGCATCGTTTAAATGCCACGGCCTACCTGAGCATTGTTTCTGACCATGTCCATCCCTTTATGGCCACCATGTACCCATCCTCTGATGGCTACTTCCAGCAGGATAATGCACCATGCCACAAAGCTCCAATCATTTCAAATTGGTTTCTTGAACATGACAATGAGTTCACAGTCACCAGATCTCAACCCAATAGAGCATCTTTGGGATGTGGTGGAACGGGAGCTTCGTGCCCTGGATGTGCATCCCACAAATCTCCATCAACTGCAAGATGCTATCCTATCAATATGGGCCAACATTTCTAAAGAATGCTTTCAGCACCTTGTTGAATCAATGCCACGTAGAATTAAGGCAGTTCTGAAGGCGGCAAACACAGTATTAGTATGGTGTTCCTAATAATCCTTTAGGTGAGTGTATATATCGATCAAGCCAGATGAAACCAGCCAGGTGGCTAAACTTCAAGCGTGTCTTAAAGACATAAAAACCTGGATGACCTGCAACTTCCTGATGCTGAACTCAGACAAGACTGAAGTTATTCTGCTTGGCCCAGAGCATCTGAGAAATCAATTATCGAATTTGATATTGTTTCTCTTGATGGCATTGCTCTGGCGTCAACCACCACCGTGAGGAATCTAGGAGTTATCTTTGATCAAGACTTATCCTTCAGTTCCCACATGAAACAGATCTCAAGGACTGCCTCTTTCACCTACGCAACATTTCAAGGATCAGGCACATCCTGTCTCGAAGGGATGCAGAAACATTGATCCACGCATTTATTACCTCAAGACTGGATTACTGTAACTCTGTATTATCAGGCTGCTCTGCTAAGTCTCTTAGGTCTCTCCAGTTGATCCGGAATGCTGCAGCCTGGGGACATCTTAGGATACAATGAGCTCCTCTCTGATCTTCTCTCTCTCGCTCCTCTTCTCTCTCGCTCCTCTTCTCTCTCGCCCCCCCCCCCCCACACACACACACACCTCCCATTCCACCCTCCACCTCGAACTTTTCGGTGCTCATGGGGCACTCCTATAGGCTTAAATTGCGTGGGAACATCCTAGGATACACTGAGCTTCTCTCTCCTATTCTTTCTCCTATTCTCCTCCTATCTCTCCTTCTAGATAAATTAATGTCTCTTTAATGCACATTACTAACTCTACTTCCTCTCAGGAGCCTCTGTGCTTCCTCTCCTCAGTCTTCCATGGATTGTGGTTGTCTGGATCCGGTCCTGCTCCCTGCCATGGTGGCCCTGCTGATGCCCTTCATCTCTGCCTGATTCTGGTCACATGACATCTATTGCTTCTGTCCATCCGGGGAGAGGGATCCTCCTCTGTTGCTCTCCTGAAGGTTTCTTCCCTTTTTATTTTTTCCCTGTAAAAGGGTTTTCACAATTTTTTTCCTGATTCGATGTGAGGTCCCGGGACAGGGATGTCGTATGTGTACAGATTGTAAAGCCCTCAGAGGCAAATTTGTATTTGTGATTTTGGGCTATACAAAATAAACTGAATTGAATTGAAAAAGATAAAAAAGATAAAAAAATCTGTGATCTATCTTCACTCTGGTATGAAACTCCAATGATGTTGATAAGAATCAGATCAGCTGCAGCCTCCAATCAAATAACTGATGAACAATTAGGGGGGGTGTCGGCCACTAAAACACTTCCTGGAAGGCTGCTCTTGTGCATCCTCGATCCTCAACGACTTCCAGTTCAAGCGAGAATTGAGCATCGAGGAAATAAAAAAGAGACTTGCGATGTGCTTTCTACCACTGTTCCTTCAAAGATTTTTTTCCTCAAGTCAAGGTTGAAAGTACTTGTTTCCTCGGATAATTAAAAAGAACATAAGTTAAAGTAGGTCTCTACCAACTCCTGATGAACCTATCCGTCTCATTAGCCTCTAAATGCTCCACAATTGGTCGATACTGCGTTAAAATACTTGTACTCGTATCGATTTCAATTGTCGATACCAAGAACCGATACCACTCAACAGTATTTCGCTACAACAAACTGGTCGCGCTTTGTGGAGAAAAAGATTTGTTGTCCTACCTGACTTCAACGTCTAGGGCAGGGGTCGGCAACCCGTGATCCAGAGCCGCATACGGCTCTTTCGTCGCTCTCTAGCGGCTCTTGCAGCAAGGTGTGTAGAGTAATGTGCGTTCACACTCAACGCGACACAAATTACTGCCGTCCTGCCGGTTTGAATCAAACTGTTGCTGGTCCACCAGAAGTAGCGCTGGCAGCGGCTTCATTCAGACGCTGTTGTGCGGCTACGGATGATATTATTGTAGCCGAGTGTCTGTTGTGTGTCTATATTTGTAATTCTAATAAAATGAAAACACGCTGCAGGGTAACTTGAACCACTTTTTTATCTCCTTCACACACGTATATCCCACAATTCCACTCTTTTCCTTTCCGTTTCTCCCTCCACAATAAAAGCACCGGAAACATAACTTGGAACACAGCTTCCTATATAATTGCTCGATCCCTAATATTATCGCTTACATTATGAACCCGGACACGGGGCGTTTTATGGTCCGACATTAGAGGGACTTCCACAAGAAGTTTAAAGCTTGGGATAGCCTTCTGTTAATTTTGTACTATAGGCTTGACATAATCTGCAGAGGATAAAATAAAATCTGCCTCCAAATTAATTGCACTTTCATGGAGACTGTAGCAAGGTTCGACCATGCCGTGGGTTTTCCGGAGCTCTGCACATAAGGACGACACCAGTTCTTTCCTTCTACGGGTTTTATTCGGCATCTTGCCATACACACACAGGCGTACCCTACACCTGTACTGCCTAGCTCTTTCTCCCCGCTCTGCGTGGCTCTGGGAGCTTATCAAGCTCCCTTCCCCGCCCACGCAATCCCCCGATCATGTGGATCAGCTGTGCCGCCTCACGCGCCGCACAGCTGATCCCCATGATCGCCTCTCTCTCTCCCTGCTGCAGGTGCGCTAACCACGCCCCTCACCCCACATACCCCCACCGCCCGACTTAGGCCGGGGAGCCACCGGTCTAACCAACTCCCCCCCCCCTCCCTCCCACTGGGAGCGGGAGTCAGTCCCGACCATCCGCCCCCCGGCCTATGGACCACCATGGAATTAACTTGCGTTTCCGCCCGATGCCACCGGGTGGTCCGGGCGTTGGCATCCTCCATCCGTGGGGGTCCGGGCGCGGGACATGGCCCGGACAGAGGGCGATCGAGCGCCCCGGGAGGCAGGTTCCTCGCGCTCTCCGCCGGCCCCCTCCCGGGGCCAAACTGGCTCTCACCCTCCGCCCGCCGCAGCAACCTGCAACACAAGAGAGAGAAAGTTTAAGGGGGCGGGACCCATACCGGTCCCCATTGTGCTCCAGCCCACGGACCCCAGACGCGGGCCCGAGCCGCTGGCTCGGCCCTCCGTCTCCGGCCCCACCGGGCCCCGGTCCCCTGGCCTGTCAGCCGGTCTGGCCCGGCCCCCTCGTCCCTCCAGACGATGCGGACCGGCCGGCCCCAGTCTCTCCCCCAGTCCGGCGGCGGTGCCCAGCGTCCCGCCTCGGGGTTCCGCGGGGGGCCCCAGGGTTGGCCGACCTGCCTCCCCTGGTCCCCCCCCCACCCCGGACAGGACCTCTGCAGGTGGCCCCGTCCCCCGCAGCTCCAGCACTGCTTGGAGCACTGGCGTTGTAGGTGTCCCCGGCGGCCGCACGTCCAGCACGCCCGCCTTGCCGTCCCTGGGGACACCCACCGTTCCGCCCGGGCGAGGCCACCGATCCCCGGACCCAGTTGCACACGTCGCCGCTGCTCCGCAGCCCGCCGCGCCGTCTGCCTGCCGACCATAGTCGGCCCCTGGCGATCTCTCGGCAGCTCCGTCGTCGGCCCCGCCGTTGCGTGGGCCGGCGCCTCCACCGCCCCCGGAGCGACCGCTCCTGCTGCCGTCTCCGTCGGCGTCGCCGCTGGAGCTGCCGTCGTCGCCTCTGCCGTCGTTGCCGCTGCCGCGCCCGCTGACGTCTGCGCCGCCGCCGGAGCGCCCGCCGCCGCCGTCTGCGCCGCGGTCCCCTACGTCGCCGGAGTCGCCTCGGCCGCCGACGTCTGCGCCGCGGTCTCCGTCGTCGCCGGAGTCGCCTCGGCCGCCGACGTCTGCACCGCGGTCTCCGTCGTCGCCGGAGCTGCGCCCGCAGACGTCTGCGTCGCCTGGGTCCGCGTCGTCGGCGCTGCCGCGCCCGCCGACGTCTGCGACGCCGCTTCCGCCGTCGTCGCCGCCGCGCCCGCCGCCGCCCGAGCCGTCACCGGCGTCTGCGCCGCCCGGGTCTTCAGGCGTCTGGCGTCTGTCTGGGCCTCCCCGACCCGCTGGCGCCTTGCGTCCGTCTGGGTCGCGGCTTTCGCCGTCTCTCGGCCCGCCACCTGTTCCAGCGCCTTCGCGAGGAGCGCCTCCCTCCGCGTCTGCTCCTCCAGCTGCCTCGCCAGCGTCCGCACCGCCTTGGCGTACTCCCGAACCTCCGCCTGCAGCTGGTCCTTCTCGACACCAGTTCTTTCCTTCTACGGGTTTTATTCGGCATCTTGCCATACACACACAGGCGTACCCTACACCTGTACTGCCTAGCTCTTTCTCCCCGCTCTGCGTGGCTCTGGGAGCTTATCAAGCTCCCTTCCCCGCCCACGCAATCCCCCGATCATGTGGATCAGCTGTGCCGCCTCACGCGCCGCACAGCTGATCCCCATGATCGCCTCTCTCTCTCCCTGCTGCAGGTGCGCTAACCACGCCCCTCACCCCACAGAGACCAAATCTAAGAAGTATCGGTATCGGTACTCGGTATCGGCAAGTACACAAATAAAAATACTCGTACTCGTATCGATTTGTAAAAAATGGTATCGTTGCATCCCTATCCACAATGTTCACCAGCTACTATCTTAAAAACTTTAGCCCCCATTTTTGGGTGCTTGGTGGTCAGAGCTTCTGGGACTCAGAGGGGTTCAGAGCCTATCAATAAATACCAGCCATTACCGAATGTTGTAAAACGAGATGCATTCAGGTACGCCCGGAGAAGCTATTGCACTTTCAGTGTCGACCGACAATTTCTCGAAATGTATCTGCTGGATGCAATTGTGGTAACGCTGTATTTGGCTTTCCATGATTGCTTTTTAAATCAACAGGGACAGATCCAGCATGGACAGATACGGGAGTACGGGACATGAAGAACTTGTCGGAAAAATGAAGAGAACATGAGAACACCAGGACACATGAATAACTCCATCAAGCTAGCACATCAGGCTGAGTGAACATCGCTACCCAGCTGGACGACGGACACAGGATTGCGGTGAAGAAACACGGTAGATAAAAACGGGCACACTTTATCCCAAATAATTGATTGTGTGAAGTTTTGTGGGCTTTTGAGTTTTGCACTACGAGACCTCCCTAGACGCTGTACTGGGGGAGCACCGTAACACATCCAGCGTTTTTAAAGGCACGTCAAAGACGGCACAAAACCAGCTGTTGGACGGCATGCTGTCGGTTATTATATAATATGTAAGTAACCCAATGTGTGTTCTGGCTTTAGACGGTTTGTCAATCAATGTTGTTTTTGTTGCGTGTTTTTAGCTAAATTTATCTGGTTTCCTGAAAGTAGTAATGCGTAATACCTTTTTTTGCATCGAATCATTCAGTATGTTTTCTGAAATTGATTGGATGGCCCTACCAAAATCAATTTCCAGCAGCTGCTACTGCCAGCAACATTAGCAATAAAAGCTCTGTAGAGCTCAGGGTTTAAGCTGAGTAGGCGATCGTTCTCCTTGGGTGTTTTACTACGAGCAACATTTGACATTGTATCCATTGTTCATATAAGAGTATTCAATGATTTGCATATCATGTCATTTTTAGTATTCCAATTTGAAGGATTTTTGAAAAATGCTGTGTTTCATTTGGAAAGTTATACCAATAGCTGTCAAATGGATCATACAGGGAATAATAGTATCCCTTATCTTCTTCTCCTTCATAAAGCATGGCTATTATTATCACTACCATGAAACCCATTTGCTTGAATTCCTCTCCCTCTGGTAGCTCACGTGTGGACTGACGCGTCCCTCTTTCCTCACACTTTCTATTTCCTCTCCCAGCATGCTCTTTCCACCTTGTTGTGCTTGCTGCCAAATGAGAGGGAAAAGCTAATGGATTCCTTTCTCTGTTTTCATTTTCTCTCCATTTCCCACCTTCCCCATCTTTCCTCCCTTTGAATCATGTGTGTAAAGTTGGATTTAATCGCAGTGAAGAATATTGTAATGCATTCACCCTACTGGATAGGGCACATGTATCTAGGGCCTCTGTCTGTTAAACTATTCATGAACTGTGCTGTGCCTGTACACCTGTCACCTTACCACAGTATAATATAGCACTTACAGAACTGCTGGAGCTAAAAAAAACAACGTTTATTTCAACTTAATTTCCAGTAGCTTTGAGGCTGCATGATTCTTTAAAACCGAGCATCGTGCTCCACATGTTCTTTACTCCAAATGAAAAATGGTGAAGGGCCATGTACAGCAAGATTACCTTATTAAATATTTCCACATTAGTCCTCTTTCTGTCCTGCAGTGATTTATATTCAAACCCTAAATCACATTACATCTCAACCCACCATCCCCTCCCCAAAACAGCACAGTGAAATCTAAAATATCCTATTGTTTAGGTTGTAAAAAAAAACATATTTCCAAAAAACATAAATGTATTATTCACTTCAAGGAAAACTAAGATCTAACATCCATCCAATAAGTCAGGAAAGAAGAGCAACTGATCAGACAGGGAGGAAACAAACCTCCCGGTAAGACCAGCGTAATATCACAGTCTACAGGGCTGACTTCCTTCTTCAACGTTGACCAACAGTACTTAGTGTAGTTGTGTACATGGTGCGATGCTTTTCCCTGTGCCATGAGGGATTATTAATCAAATCGCAGGCCTCTTTTATCTTCAGGACTCGAATACATGACACGTTGCATGCAACAACAGTTTGCCTGCCACAAACGAGTTCTTTGCCTCCTCCATTGAATTACCACCTTGATATGGTAAATTGATTTGTGTGACCCTTAGAGTTGTGTTGATGGAGGCAATATCTCCTGGGTCTCCCAAGGCAAAGGGGTCCCAGGGGAAGGGCCTGACCAAGAGAGATTCACTGACCCTACATGATTTGGCCAGAGAGGAGTCGTACCAGCTCACCCTGAAAATCAAAACCCGGGCCTTCTTCCAGAGCAAGGGCACGGGCTGGACTAAGGCTCAAGGTCGTCTTGTGGCAGCAAATAAAGAACCGGCTGGAGGAAAACCAGTGGTGAAGGAAGCACTAGAGCAGAAGAAGGGTTGCTTTACAATCTTGGGTGCTCTGGAAAAAGCATGCGCCAAAGCCAAATCTGGGAAGCGTTTGGGGGAACCTATGTGAAAGGACTTTTGGTTAGCCTCATGGAAGTTCTGCTGCCTTAGACATTAGTTATATATATTATTTGCATCAACTATCCTGAGATTAACACACTCGTGGATGAATTTTATTTATAGACTATGAGCCAGACCAAAGTTGGATTGTATTCAGGGCCTCTAACTCTCGCTGCTTCTTCACCTAACTGACCAGGACGCAATGCTGACTACTGACCTTTCTAATGGGCAATCAATGTGTAGCAACACCTGTACTAAGAAGGCCACATGTCCAGATGGCATTGAAGACATCATTTTCTCCACATGGAAGCAGGGGCACGTGCAACACATGCATTGTGTTCTCTTGAGGTTTCTGGAAAACCAACTCTTTGTCAAGGTCAAGAAGTGCGAATTCCATGTCTCAGAGGGGTCATTTCTAGCGTTGGTCTTCCAAGAGGGGAGCATCCAGATAGACCATGTCAAGGTAAAAGCAGTTTTAGACCGGCCTCCTTTTTCCTCCCCGGAAGGAGCTGCAGTGCCTTCTGGGATTCGCCAACATCTACGGACGGTTCTGCAGGAATTAAAATTTTGCGGTGACTCGTCTCACGGCCCTCACCTCTCTTCCTATGATCCCCATCAGCAGAGAAGATATTCAGTGAATAAAATCTTCATATTTATGTATTCCTATTGGTAGCTTCCACCGTGTACAGCAGTACACCTACAGATTGGGACGGCTCTGCGCTGTCTCATCTCACAATCCCGTATCCCCCATCATCCATCTATTCATGCAATATCAAACATATTGCATGAATAGCATGTAAAATGGTGGTTTGATGAAACCATTGAATTATATTTTGCTGAACATTTCAGACGGCGCTTTACAAGGCAGTAGTATCTGATTGCCACAAATGGTTCTACAAAACCCTAACTTTATATACTGTTTACTCTGTTTATTATTGATCTAAAAGAACATTCGCTCAAGAGAAACTCTTATGTCTGAATACAATTAATTTAACTTACTGATTATTTAATTTCTTCAATTTTGTCGTTTACAGTATCTACTCTTCAATCTCCGGCAGAAAGGACTTTTTATTTTTTATCTTAGTGAAAACTGTGGGAATTATTGATGAAGGTTAGTTTGCTTGTAGCTTCTGCTTTCTCAGCATATTCAGCCACTGATTTCTCTGGGGGTGTAGATCCTTTTCCAATGATCATTTCCTGTATTGATGGAAAATCCTCTCTCAACTCGGGCCTGACCAGGAGATTAGCCTCAGAATCAGCTGAGTCACTCAACTCACTACTGCACCTCACCCAATCTACATGCACATCATTTTTAATTTGTCGCACAGAACTCCATCTTGGGTAAATGGCATGACATGCGTTTCTCAAATGCTGATTCACTGGAGACCTTTTTGGACACAGTGGTTCTATGTGAGACCACAGTGGTTCTAAGTGAGACCACAGTGGTTCTAAGTGAGACCACAGTGGTTCTATGTGAGACCACAGTGGTTCTAAGTGAGACCACAGTGGTTCTATGTGAGACCACAGTGGTTCTAAGTGAGACCACAGTGGTTCTATGTGAGACCACAGTGGTTCTAAGTGAGTCCACAGTGGTTCTATGTGAGACCACAGTGGTTCTAAGTGAGACCACAGGGGTTCTATGTGAGACCACAGTGGTTCTAAGTGAGACCACAGTGGTTCTAAGTGAGTCCACAGTGGTTCTATGTGAGACCACAGTGGTTCTAAGTGAGACCACAGGGGTTCTATGTGAGACCACAGTGGTTCTAAGTGAGACCACAGTGGTTCTTGAGTTCCAGAACCTGCCTCTGTAATCATCACAGGGAGTAATTTGTCCTTTTTTAGACAAAGGAACATTGCGGAATCATTTGTGTGGAGGTGGACTCTCACAGGTATTAATCATTCAGAAATCCTCCCATGACACATGTGTTTCTGAGCATTTTGCTCAGTCTGCCTTCAGAAATTTAGACAGGTTGCCAATTGTGATATAATAATAAGTCCCTAATTATCCCATATATATCCAGGGTTGATGGGTGGCTCTTTGTCAATGTTTTTAGTCTTCACATTGGCACCGTCTTATACTGTACTCCCTTACGGACCTGTTAGGCCTGTAAATAGTAGGCGTTTATCACACGCCATGACATATACTCTTCGCTTCATCCCTTGGACAAGCCTTCAAGGAGTCAGCCAAAAGTGTACAAACATTGCAAACAAGCATCACTGCGGCAAACAAGACAACTCTAGGCTTATGGTGTGTTCACACCGAACGCAACGCGAAATTTCGCGTCGCGTTACTCGCGTGAGTTTACTCGCTCGACTTTATTGGTGTGTTCACACCGAACGCGACGCGAAATTCGAGTGAGTTTACTCGCGTGAGTTTACTCGCTCGACTTTATGTGGTTAATTTCCGTCAACGCAAATTCGCTTTAACGCGGGCGGGGCTTATCTCCGTGGCTTATCTCCGTAAAAACAGTACCGTTTCCGCCACCCACCATTAAACTAACCACTAGTTCTGCTTTAACCTTCTTGTGGAAGTCCCTCTAATGTCGGACCATCAAACGCCCCCGTGTCCGGGTTCATAATATCATCCGTAGCCGCACAACAGCGTCTGAATGACGGCCGCTGCCAGCGATACTTCTGGTGGATCAGCAACTGTTTGATTCAAACCGGCAGGACGGCGGTGATGACGCGCAGAGCTTCTCAACGCTGATTGGCTTTCGCGACGCGAATTTTCGCCCGAGTTGGAAAATTTCAACTCACGCGAATTTCGCGTCAAACGCGCCGCGCCAAACGCGTCTAACGCGCCGCCCGGCGAAATTTCGCGTCTGTCGCAACCAAACGCGTCTGTGCATTGACTTTACATGTAATCTGGTCGCGCGAAAAATTCGCGTCGCGTTCGGTGTGAACACACCATTAGAGAAAGCATCAAAATTACTCTCCTTATCCCCAAGAACCAGCAGCATCAAGAGGCAGGCCTTGAGCTGTAGCAGTCTGGCAGGAACCAAGCACTTTCTGTCTGTGTGTGATTCTAGAGAGAGATCGGGTTGGAGGGGTTGTAGCAATGAAATCACACATGTAAACACAATGTAACTCTATGACCGAAGGGCAGGTTAGTCAGGTTAGCTGTGTGGAGGCCAAACAGTAATGGATGAATGAATGGACATTTTATTGCCCATTGGGGAATTTGCTTTGCGTAAAGGGCATTGAATATATCAAAAGACATGACAGCACATAGTATAACATAGCATGAGCATCACAAAACATAAAAAAGCATCATCTTAATTATTATCTTGATATGATCAATACAGGATCTGAATCAGTAATGCATACAGGTTTTATTTCGATGCAACAATTTGTGATAAATGATCCCAAAGACAGGATAATTTCCTTGAGTCCAATTAATCCGCCTCAAATTAGTTTGAAAAAGAATATTAATTAGTTTTCTTATCCATCTTCCAACCAGTGATTGGAAAGAAAAGCTTGATGCTATCGACACGCACCAGACTGTACACAAACACACACCCCCCCACACACACACACACACCCACACACACACACACACACTCCTTCCAAAGGGCTTTTTACTGCGATTGCTGCACAGATGGATTGCTGTTAAAACAGCCGTGAAAATGGTGTGGTCTATTTGCAGGGAGCTGAATGTGAATATGGGTTAATAGGGCCGGTATAGTGCTAGAACATGTGTTCCATGCTATAGACTCCTCCCAATAAAAACAATTCAGTCTTTCTTAGTCTGTCCCTTTGCTTGATGATGTAAGTGCCGTGCAAAGGGCAACTTCAACGTCTTTAAAGTCGGTCTTTCTAGTACAGTCATTTTTATACAAAGAAAAGGCTGTTACTTTTGGAGGTATTGATTTGTTTAACACAGCCCTTTGAAGAGAGTTAGATAAACTTTGCAATACGGAGCACAGATCAAGGATTATTACTTGTGTCCCCAAACACATACATGCGCTGGAGCTCGCCGATTGCACACTATTTGTGTAACTGCTTTAGAGTTCAGTTACAAGTTCTCATAGATATACATGTATTTTCATGATAGGAAACCTATGTTGAATCCGGCAACAACAACGTACCACAACAGACACCTTCCTAAAGGGAATTCAGCCAACTCCTCTGTTATATTAGCAGCTTTCAGGCCGTTGTCAGAATCTGATCATTTTCCCTGTCTTTTTTCATCCTTTTCTTTTGTAAAATGCCTCTAAAGATGTTTGATTGTGTGCGTTTGTTGCACACAATCAAACATTGTGATGTATTACCACACGTTTGGAGGGCTGAATGTGTTATTCCATTACTGAAGGGCAGTGTTCCATCTAACTCACAACTATAGGCCAATAAATACAATTTCAGTTGTAGCTAACAGTATGGAATGGCTTTTAAGCAACATATTAAAAGAGTGTCTGTCAAGACATGTATTCTGTCATAAATTCTGGTTTTACAAAAAACACAATACTGGTGCAGCTACAATGGAGGTCCTTAAAGACATAAATGCAACTGCTGCATTATACCTATATCTATGCAAGGATTGTGACTTTGTGGACCACTCTGTTTAGTTACACAGGCTGGTTAACATACTGTAGGGCTGTCTTCAAAAAGCAATGAATGACTTGAACATTATTCGAGCAAAAGAATGTTTGTTTGTTTATTAATCATGTAAAACATTTTCCAACAAGAGTCCTTATTAGATCCTATTTTATTTACAATGCACTTTATAATAAGTACACACTATTTAGCATTAGTAAAGCATGAATAAACACTGAATTCATCATTTATAAAGCATTATTCCAACATGAATCCTCATTAGTAACTCATTAATTATAAATATGTCATTCTTGATTAATAAGCTTGGGGTTTCATACTTTATAAATTATGGATTCCCTATTTGTAAATTATGTATTAAGCCATAGCTAGCATAACCATAAATATGTAGCTAACAAACTATGGAACACTCGTGCTATGACGGGCATGGCCTCCCAGCACCATCATATTAATGTTCTTTATCACTTTGTGTTGACTATTTCCCTTTTCTGTTGAGAAGATAACTGAGACTTCTGCTAGCTTTGAGGCACTGCTTATAAATGAGTTGTAAAGCATAGATAGTCTTCACTTTAGATTAGATCACAGAATATGCTTAACTAATACTTAACTAACGAGTAGTAACTTACTGAATCAATCATAAATTCCAGCTTTTTTATAATTTACTAACACTTTACAAATGATCTTAGTAATCATCTATGAGTCCTTAATACTTCATTTACAAATGGGGAATCCATCATTTATAAAGTATAAAACGCCACGCTTATTAATAAAGAATGACACATTTTTAACTGTGTTTATGAATTGCATACAAATGAGTTACTAATGAGGATTCATGTTGGAATAATGCTTTAAAAATGATGAATTAAGTGTTTATTCATGCTTTACTAATGCTAAATAGTGTGTACTTTTTATATAGTGCTACTCAATGTATGTATTTATGCATTTATGCAATACTACAAAATAAAAAAACACCAATACATTTAGTTCTGCCTAATCCTAACTCCGCGAGTGGGATTGAGGAACTTTAATCTGCTCCTTATGTTGTTCAGAGCAATCTCTGTGAATAGATACTTGTACTAAATGTCGGCAAATCCAAAACTCTGTACTTTGTACTTCTCAAGCTCAAAGAAGCCACCTTAGGATGTGTATCAGATTCTTACTTTAAACAATACGGTTATTGAACCCGTGTTCACTTTGGCTAAAGTATGTTATTTGTCAGAGAAGCAAATGTTTTTCATTTGGTGCATGAAAAAAATAAAAATATTAAAGCAACACTTCCATCAGGAAACGACTCTGGTGACATTTTATATGCATACAAGCTCATCTTCTTTGACACGGTTATGTTCAGTTCGACACGCTGCCATTACGATCAATGCAGTTTGTCAGAGGAAGTTGGTTCATCTTCGTTATATAACCGAAGAATGAAACACTGGCACATTTTTCTATTCAAGGCCATATTACAAAAACTGCCTCCTTATCTGTGATCTCTACTGACGGCATAAACTCAGTAGCTGCAACCTTTAGTCGTGTGTACAATATACTGTAGGTAAAAGCTGTAAAATTGAACCGTCTTCTTCCAGTGAGCCACTGAGACATTTTAAACTAGATTATTTCATAAGAATGCAAGGTTTTAAAATGATCAATTGATAACTGAATGTATAGTGAGTGACAATTATTTATTTGGTTAATATACTGTTTTTAATGTGTTTTTCTTCTGTTTTTTTTTAAGACAGCTAGTTTTGTTTTCAGTGCTGTTATTTGTGTTTCCGTGTGGTGCTTGTGTGAAACCTTTTTTCTGCCATCTTTTGTAAATTACATTACAAATCTCAATGGGATTTTTCTGTCTAAATATGAATGAAAATATTGTAGACATGGCTGTTGTTAAGTTCCTTCGAGCTACAATAAAAAATGTTCAACAATCCATCCTGGACTACAACAGGTTGTTGTAGTTAAAGTGTATGATGGCATTGGATTCTTATCCTCGAGGCTTCACTGCTGCATCACTCAGCGCATTAAAGGGATGGTTCTGATCCATTTGCTCACTTCTTTTGGGTCCTCCTCATGAGGACCATGGTCCAGAAAGAGACAGAGAAGTGGTATTCATAGACTACTGTCCCAAATATTTCATCATGGTTTTGCATATTCATCATTGATTTATTCAGTTGGGTTGTTACATTCAGTAACAATGAATACATTCAGTTTAAATGTTGCTGTCACTTCAGAGACTTCCATTCCCACCTGCCTGCCCTGCCGTCAGGAGAGTTACTTCACCTGCTCATCCTGTCCACTCGTCTGTACGCCATTGTATCATTAGCTCCCAGATATACTGTATTTACCCATCTACTTCCACTAGCTCTCTGCCGGATTTTGAGAAATTTGCATCGGAAGGAATTTGAGGAAACATTGTTCACGAAGGGCGACTGTGGGTCGTTGTGTCCTTGAGCAAGACACTTAACCCTCATTGCTCACCGTTGCTGTGTCTACGGTCTACTGTATAGCATGTAAGTCACTTTGGATAAAAGCGTCAGCTAAATGTAATGTAATGTATTGTGACTACATTAGAGCACATTGATGTAAACAAACAGTCCCCCTTCCCTCCTCTTTCTGGAGTCTGCATATTTTCCAGTGAGCTAGGAAAAGGCTGAGGAGTTCTTATCCAGGCTCTCTTCCCTCTCTTCATGGGTCGGTCACCTCGCTTTTGATGGCGTTTGGTTCGGCCAGTCCGGATGAGCGGTCGGAAGATGTTGTGGGTTCTGATCGTCTGCACTGAATCCAATCGTCCTAATTTCTTTTACGATGTTGATAAGAGCATTTTCTTTTCTACAGGAGCTCCTGTCAAAACAGACTGCTAAGTCTCGTAGGTCTCTCCAGTTGATCCAGAATGCTGCAGCTCGTGTACTAACATTACTCATGTACTAGCTGCTCTCCACTGGCTTCCTGTAAGACAGAGAAAGTCCTTCTTCTTACCTACAAAGCCTTAACTGGTGATGCACCATCATATCTTAGGGAGCTTATAGCACCATATTGTCCCACCAGAGAGCTGCGCTCAATGAATGCGGGCTACTTGTGGTTCCTAGAGTCTTAAAAAGTAGGATGGGGGCCAGAGCCTTCAGTTATCAAGCTCCTTTTCTGTGGAACCAGCTTCCACTTTCAGTCTGGGGGGCAGACACAGTCACCTCATTTAAGAGTAGACTTAAGACTTTTCTCTTTGACAGTACTTATAGTTAGGGCTGGCTCAGGTCAGTCCTGGTCCAGCCCCTGAACAATATGTCACTAAAATTGAAGTTGCTCAATTACTTGAGTGTTTTTCTACAAACTATATTATTGTCTAGGTGGAAGAGAATAAAACAGGAAAAACTAAACCAAAGTAATACCAGCATCTTAAAACAGGGCAAGGCGAGTTTCATGCTGAATGTATGAGTCCGATCAGACAGCTGGTATAACAGGATAGGATGAACTATATATTGACTAACTGTGGATTGCGATGAAACTCTATCTCTTTAAATATGATCCATTTAAATATGTATCACTCAGTGGGATCAAATCATTTAAGGAGGTATTGGGTTAGATTTTAAACAAAATGGCCATCATACATCAGCTGGGGATTATGTTTTTTTGGTGATTCCCAAAGATTCAGCTGTCTCAACTTTATACATTTTTTATTGTTATGTCAAATTCCTGTTAAGAATATTGTGGTGCAAGCAAGAAAGTCACCCTCAGAGTGACAACCCCCCCACCAAAAAAATCCATCTAATCATCGACTGGACTGACATTGTCCTCGTTGGTGCAACCCGATTGATTGTTAATCTAAATGCGATCCACCTCCTTTCAAGCCAGTAAGAACAATGTAGTATCGAGACAAAGACACAGTACCTTCAGGATTTTTTGTGTTTGTTTTGTGTCCTTGGTTGCTGCAAAGACCCATCCTCCTCTCTGGATCATCAAAGTTTCATCTAACCCGATTCATTTTATTGCAATTGTGTGTGAACCTGCTTCAGCACTTCCCGCCTGAACCAGGGTGCATTGCACCGGTCATGGCATTGTGAGGTGGCACTCTCTAAAAGCATAAATCAAGTTATTTCACCTGTGTGAGCAGTGACAGACAGACACACATACACACACACAGACTGGCGCCCATGCACCAGAAACAGACATCCACGCACACACAGGCTGGCATACCAAGGAACACGCACATCTGTGCACAAACACTTAATGCGCTGTGGTACAGGAATGTGTTCAGGGAGCCATAGACATCAATAACTCTTGACAAGCATTTTATTTATTAATGCTCTGAATTATAGATCACATGTGTTGTGTGTGTGTGTGTGCGTGTGTGTGTGTGTGTGTGTGTGTGTGTGTGTGTGTGCGCAGTGGTGTACTTGAACATGTGCAGTGTCTGTGAGTTATGTGCATGCACATGAGTGATGGTAGAGCAAAGCTCTATGAAGAACAATGAGCTTCAGTGGTGTGTGTGTGTGTGTGTGTGTGTGTGCACACTGCAATGGCAAGACTCACTTCAGAAAGTAGCACATTCAGCAAATGATCTTATCTTGTATTCACACTTGTTTATCTTGTTCATTTTATTGAAGCTACTTCGATAAACTTACATTTCTATGTTGATTTGCGTGGTCCCCCTAGAGAAAAGCTGTCGTGTACCAGAGTCCCTCAAGAAAACCTCATTTTTCTGTCTGATTTCTGATATTACATTACATTACATTTCATTTAGCTGACGCTTTTATCCAAAGCGACTTACAATAAGTGCATTCTACGGTTACAAACAAGAAACAGAACAACAAGAATCAAGAAGGTACAATTTCATCAATAGAGTTCAACTAGAAAGTGCTATCAGTAAGAGCCATTCCAGGTAGACCTGCAGGAGGGAGTTACAGTAGTCTAGACGCGAGATGACCAGAGCCTGGACCAGAACCTGTGCCACCTTCTGGGTGAGAAGTGGACGTATTCTCCTGATGTTGTGCAGCATGAATCTGCAGGAATGAGTTGTTGTGGTAATGTTGGCAGTCAGGGAGAGTTGACTGTCCAGGGTCACACCGAGGTTCCTGGCAGTCGGGGTCGGGGCCAAGACTGAGTTGTTGAAGGTAATCGTCAGTCTTGTCAGGGTTAATTTTCAGGTGGTGCGCGGACATCCATTGTGAAATGTCAGTCAGACAGGCAGAGATTCGTGCTGCTACCTGTGTTTCCGATTGGGGAAACGAGAGGATCAGTTGGGTGTCATCAGCATAGCTATGGTAGGAAAAGCCATGTGAGCGAATGACGGAGCCAAGAGAGCTGGTGTACAGAGAGAAGAGAAGAGGACCCAGGACGGAGCCTTGAGGGACCCCAGTAGTGAGAGGACAAGGGTCAGACACAGATCCTCTCCAGAGGAGAGAGAGGCTTCTCTAGCAGTGTGAAGCTTCTCTGAGACAGCAAGGAGGGCAGAGTTGGGATGCATGAGTGAGAAAGAGTCAGTTGAAGGAAGGGCTGACAGAACAGACGAGGCCAGAGAGGAGGGAGAGCGGGTGAGAGGGAGGGAGAGAGGGAGAGAGGAGGGAGAGAGGGTGCGAATGTTGCGACGGACAGGTGCAGAGTCTGTTGTTGTGGGAGGGTTGTCAGTTCCCAAGAGTGGGAGAGAGTAGGAGATAAAGAAGTGGTCAGAGACATGAAGTGGAGTTACAGTGATACAAAAGCATCAGTATTAAAAGGACAACATTTTATTACCAATTAAATGTTCCGCATAGTTACTTAATACAATTCAGTGTAAATCAAAGTGAGTTGGCTCATATGTATTGTACAGAGCATTCTTTTCTTTAAAAAAAAGTAACATTATCAACATGTATATTATAAGGATCTGTGCTTCATTAAGACTTTGTCTTGGTTTCTTGCTTCTCATACCTCCAGGGCACCCTGGCTGTAATAAGGGGAGTCTTGTGTATTCTCTTCTGTCATTAGATTGGGTTAAACATTGTGCCACAGGTGTTGCGCTGTGAAAACTGATTTTAAGTCCCATGTCCATATTTAAAAGTAATTGCTCATGAGCTCCAGAACTAAAATGGCATATCCCCAACCACTCCTAATTATAAATCCAATGTAAAGTGGATACAACACATAATCCCTGTCTAGTGATGAAACGGCTGTAGTTCCTGGCACTGAGCTTCACAACAGAGCACAAGACGTGCCGTTTGACAGTCTTAAGCATATTTCAAATCACATTTTAGAACTTGGTATGATTGATTGGTGTTGTACAGTCATGACTGCACACCCCAACATGGAGAGAACTCTGTTGTGAAGTTTTGGGCGTCATGGGCCAGATTACAAACAACGGCGGGGATTTGTATCGGAAGGAAATGAACAATCTTTTTCCACGTCCATCATTCCATTTCATACACATTTTCTAACTATACTGTAATGTAAAACACATATGTATGTATATATATATATGTGATCCGTAATCTGTATTCTTTGTAAAGAGAGTAGCTCATTGTCTCCTGTTAAATTCAAAACGATTGTGCGAAGAGAAATCCCGGATGCAGAAATTTTAAGTATAACGGGTTTAATAAAAAATAGGTCAAAGGTGATGCAGCATAACATTCACGATCGAGGGTGCACTAGCGCTCCGTCTCCACAGACCATTTACAGCTTCACTGCATTGGTTAGCTGTTTAGGCTAAGGCTAATGGACCCCGAACACATGTTTGCAAAGGGTTTTATTAGTAAACACTGGGCACACTCGCCTCTCATTGGTTAGTTTCACTGCATGCTGCGGAGCGATCCTACGGCCCAATCCCACTCCCTTACCTTTCAGTTCCAGGTGTTTTACTCTCTCACTCCGCCTTAAAGAGGAATAGTCCCCCTGTAAAGGAATTGTCATGACTTGGGACTTCTGGTTGCGCCACTTGGGTCATTGGCGACCTCTGCTGGCCTAAAGACACTATTTCAGGTCTACTGGATTCTTTGCCTCTGCCTTTCTGGTCCACACCTGTTTGGCATTTGTAATTTGTGTTCAATCAACCTTGTTTGACCAGAGTATAAATACCTGGTAGTGTGCTAGACTCGTCATCGCGACGTTTGATTAGATGAAGTGTTCCACGTTACCCTCTCGTAACAGTTTGTGCTTGTTAACGCGGTTCTCGGCCGCTGTTTCGCTGCTTCCCTAAGCAGTGCTTTCTGGATACCTGTTTTTTGTTTCTTCGCCTGGGTGAGCAAGCGCTATCCCTTTTTGATAGCTTCCTCAGTTAAACCTTTTCTTAGTGACTGTTCTTCTGTGCTTTGGGATTACCTTTTTGTTTGGATTACTACCCTGTGTTGGAATTAACGATTTTGTTTGGATTATTACCTTTTGGAGTGTTTCTATGCTTTTGGAATCCACCAAGTGTGTTTGAGTTATTGCCGCCTCAAAACTGTTGGCATTTTGTGAAGCCCCGCCTGACGAAGAAATAAAACTAAGTTGTGACCTTACTATCTGCATCTGGGTCCTCAATAACCCACTGGGTAACTCGTGGGTTCCCACTCCAGCGACCCGGGTTCGCTTCCCGACTCCGGCGGTCCTGACAGGAATAGTCCCCCCTTAAAGGAATAGCCTTAAAGCCCCCCCCCCCCCCCCCCCCTTTAAGGCTTTCGACTGGGTCCCCCGGGGCTTTTTGTGGGGGGTGCTGCGGGAGTATGGTGTGCCGGACCCGTTGCAACGGGCCATCCGGTCTCTGTACGCCTGCAGTAGGAGCTGTGTTCGTATACTCGGCAGTAAGTCAGATACGTTCCCGGTGGGTGTTGGCCTCCGTCAGGGCTGCCCTTTATCACCGGTCCTGTTCGTGACTTTCATGGACAGGATATCTAGGCACAGCCATGGGGCGGAGTGTGGTGTATTTCTATTCTTCACCTTAGAGCACACGGGTGCAGGGGGAGACGAATGCAGAAACATGGAGAGACGTTTAGCATGACGTTTAGCTCATCTTACAGTAACACATTCCCATTTATGGTATATACAATTGAACCTCTAGAAGACATCCCCATTTATAGTATATACGATGGAACGATCCCAGGGACAGGGTGTTTGCGTCAAGCGTCTAGGAGACATTCCCGTTTATGGTGTGTATGTTAGACCGTGTGTGTACGCGTGTTCTTCTGTTCCTGGGCGTGAATCTTTCCCTTTTTAAGAATGTGTTTTACAGCGGATCTGGGGATATTCTTTTGGCTGTGATTGTTCCCCGAGGAGTCTGCAGCTCCTCGCCCTGACATGTATGCTCCCTGACTTTAATAAACCTTTTTATTGATGCCAAAGATACAGTGTCAAGCGGAGATTTCTTTCTTCATCACCACCTCTTCAGCTTCAAGTGACCAGTAAAGGAACGACAGGAGAATGTCAGGTTCGGGGATCTCGGGATAGCCTCTCTGCTGTTTGCAGATGATGTGGTCCTGTTTGCCTCCTCGGACCATGACCTCCAGCATTCACTGGGGCGTTTTGTAGCCGAGTGTGAAGCGGCGGGGATCAGAGTCAGCACCACGAAATCTAAGGCCATGGTGCTCTGCCGGAAACCAGTGGATTGCTCCCTCCGGGTGGGGACAGAGTGCCTACCACAAGCGAAGGAGTTCAAGTATCTCGGGGTCTTGTTCACGAGTGAGGGTAAAATGGAGCGGGAGATCGACAGGCGTATCGGTGCGGCTGCAGCAGTAAAACAGGCGTTGCACCGGGCCGTCTTGGTGAAGAAGGAGCTGAGCCGAAAGGCAAAGCTCTCAATTTACTGGTCGGTCTACGTCCCAACCCTCACCTATGGTCACGAGCTTTGGATCGTGTCCGAAAGAACGAGGTCGCGGATACAAGCAGCCGAAATGAGTTTCCTCCGTAGAGTGGCCGGGCTCGGCCTTAGAGATGGGTAAGGAGATGAGTTTCCTCTGTAGGGCTCAGCCTTAGAGATAGGGTAAGGAGATGAGTTTCCTCTGTAGGGCTCAGCCTTAGAGATAGGGTAAGGAGATGAGTTTCCTCTGTAGGGCTCAGCCTTAGAGATAGGGTAAGGAGATGAGTTTCCTCTGTAGGGCTCAGCCTTAGAGATAGGGTAAGGAGCTGAGTTTCCTCTATAGGGCTCAGCCTTAGAGATAGGGTAAGGAGATGAGTTTCCTCTGTAGGGCTCAGCCTTAGAGATAGGGTAAGGAGCTCGGACATCAGGAGGGAGCTAGGAGGTGAGCCGCTACTCCTTCGTGTCAAAAGGAGTCAGCTGAGGTGGTTCAGCAGGTCCACTGTGACCCGACCCCGGATAAGCGGAAGAAAATGGATGGATGGATAAAATGAGCAACGTGAATGAATGAGATGGTCGAGATCTAGCTAGGCTAACACACGTGATGTTCCCAATGTTGTTTGTCTGCTGCATAGCAACAGCCACACGTACAGGTGCATCTTCAATAATGTACTGGTCAAGGGTTTGCCTCACAACACCCTTGACCAGTACATGATTGTACGATACAGTACTGCCTCTCGAACCTTATTGTTTAAATAATGAACCTACAGTTGTAGGGAACAAGGAACTTATAGAGGCCAAACCATGATTTAATTTACTATACGTTCACTTCAACACGTCACGTGGCATCCAATGGTGTGTGTCCAACGCTGGGGAGCTCGGACATCAGGAGGGAGCTTGAAGTTGAGCCGCTACTCCTTCGTGTCGAAAGGAGTCAGCTGAGGTGGTTCGGGCATCTAATTAGGATGCCTCCAGGACGCCTCCCTTTAGAGGTTTTCCAGGCACGCCCAACTGGTAGGAGGCCCCGGGGAAGACCCAGGACACGCTGGAGGGATTATACCTCCCAGCTGGCCTGGGAACGCCTCGGGATCCCCCAGAATGAGCTGGTAGATTCGGTGTCTTCTTCAAAAGGCACAACTTTGATCATCCACAAGATATTTTTTGCCTCTCATTAAGAGACTCTTTGTTTATTTAAGACATTAACCCTGAATTGATTAGCCTCCATGTAGTCAATAGTCACATGACAAACCGATAATTCACATGCATTGGCTGGGAATCGAACCCAGGTCAACTAGCCACTATACCACTAATGCACAAATAGGGCTTTACATAATGACAGAAAAAATTGAGTGAAGGGAAACGTGAGTCAGCGAATGAGATTGAGATTTTACATATGTACCGTCAACCATTAGTACTGAGCCCACTCTGTGGGTTCCATGGTGTAATGGTCAGCACTCTGGACTCTGAATCCAGTGATCCGAGTTCAAGTCTCGGTGGAACCTCGGTTATGCTGAATTGTTACTTTGTTCACATGCTGGAATCAAACTCAAATGTGATACAGAGATATGCTAGACAAAGCTAATAGCCAGAGATATTTGGTGTCTTCTTCAAAAGGCACAACTTTGATCATCCACAATATCTTTTTTGACTCACAGCCACGTGACAATAAGGGATGCTTTGTTTATTTAAGACATTAACCCTAAAATGATTAGCCACCTTGTAGTCAATTGTTGGGAGCCTCTGTGCTTCCTCTCCTCAGTCTTCCATGGATTGTGG
The DNA here is from genome assembly GCA_023566465.1 of Cottus gobio. Taxonomy (NCBI): domain Eukaryota; kingdom Metazoa; phylum Chordata; class Actinopteri; order Perciformes; family Cottidae; genus Cottus; species Cottus gobio. The sequence goes on along the minus strand of CM042223.1, from coordinate 28,070,400 downwards.
TTGTCTGGATCCGGTCCTGTTCCCTGCCATGGTGGCCCTGCTGATGCCCCTCATCTCTGCCTCCGTCTGCTGACATGGATCATGGTCATCTGGATCGTGGTCCATGCCTACTACTCATTACATGAATCATTTCTGTGATATTCATTGAATGTGCTGTAACTCTGTTACGTTGATTCTGGTCACATGACATCTATTGATTCTGTCCATCCGGGGAGAGGGATCCTCCTCTGTTGCTCTCCTGAAGGTTTCTTCCCCTTTTTTTTCCCCTGTGAAAGGGTTTTCACTATTTTTAGTGGGAGTTTTTCCTGATCCGATGTGAGGACAGGGATGTCGTATGTGTACAGATTGTAAAGCCCTCAGAGGCAAATTTATATTTGTGATTTTTGGGATATACAAAATAAACTGAATTGAATTGAATTGTTCATGCTCAACACCTGTGTTTCCCCTCTCATATATACTCCACTGCTTTCCCTTGTCCCCTGCCAGATTGCTGTTGTATGCCCCGTGTGTTACAGCCTAGTGATCCAGTGTTTTGTCATAGTTTTCCTAGTTGTGTATTCCTGTCTTTGTTCCCAGATTCCCTGCCTGCCCTTTTTGTATCAGTTTTTTTGAGCACTGAAGTAAAGGACCCTTTTGATTTTTCCTCAACGTGCCTCCTGTCTTTTACCTCTGCACCTGAGTCTTTGCCCCACGACACCCGGTCATGACAATTAAGGCTTTGTATGTAAGAAGGACCCTAAATACAATTCTCTGTCTTACAGGAAGCCAGTGGAGATCAGCTAGTACAGGAGTAATGTGATCTCTCCTTTTAGTCCTCGTTAGTACACGAGCTGCAGCATTCTGGATCAACTGTAGAGACCTGAGAGACCCAGCAGAGCAGCCTGATAATACAGAGTTACAGTAGTCCAGTCTTGAGGTAATAAATGCGTGGATCAATGTTTCTGCATCCCTTCGAGTCACTGAGCCACAGTCGCCCAGGAAGGTGCAGGTCATCCTGGTTTTTATGTCTTTAAGACACACTTTAGTTTAGTTTGAACAGTTACAAGTCCCCTATCTGATGCAACTAGAAGGTCATTCGTAATTGTCATCAGTGCTGTCTCTGTGCTATGATGCTTTCTAAATCCGGACTGAAAGTCCATAAATAAACTACTGCTGTGTAAATATGAATGTATAAATTACATTCTAATTTCAACATTTTCAATATCTGTTCTGTTATCTATATTTGTGTGAAGGTTATATTGTATGGCATGGGCTTGGTGTTGTTTGAACACATTTAAATGCCAGCACCAAAACCAGTGCCCTTTAAGTGATACCAACGGTACCTATTTAATTTTATACACATGTGAATGCAAACTATGATTCAGTCCCACACTGCACAGTGCTCATACGGTGATCACCACCAATAATGAGAGATAAGATAATCCTTTATTAAGCAGTGGAGAAATTGCAGGATTACAGCAGCAAGAGATATTAGTAAAATAAAATAAAACAAGTAATAAATATTAGTAAACAGTAATAAAACAGTAAAAATAATGCGAGTGTATAAATGACCAATAGACATTTCTAGATATGGGCACAAAAAGTATTGATTGTCTGGAAAAGATTCAATAGTATTTTTCACACAAAAAAATGTGTTCGATACCAAGGTATCAAGTATAGGTACAATTTAATCAGTTGTATTAATACAAAAGTCAATGTGATTTTTTTACTTTTAATACAGAAGTTGAAAATTGCACTCTGCATAGCTAAAGGACCATGGAGGCCACTTACAGGGTTTCTACACCCATCCATCCATCCATCCATCCATTTTCCACCGCTTATCCGGGGTCGGGTCGCGGAGGCAGCAGGTCAAGCAGGCTGACCCAGACTTCTCTCTCACCCGCAACATCTACCAGCTCATTCTGGGGGATCCCGAGGCGTTCCCAGGCCAGCTGGGAGATATAATCCCTCCAGCGTGTCCTGGGTCTTCCCCGGGGCCTCCTACCAGATGGACGTGCCTGGAAAACCTCTAAAGGGAGGCGTCCTGGAGGCATCCTAATTAGATGCCCGAACCACCTCAGCTGACTCCTTTCGACACGAAGGAGTAGCGGCTCAACTTCAAGCTCCCTCCTGATGTCCGAGCTCCTCACCCTATCTCTAAGGCTGAGCCCGGCCACTCTACGGAGGAAACTCATTTCGGCCGCTTGTATCCGCGACCTCGTTCTTTCGGACACGATCCAAAGCTCGTGACCATAGGTGAGGGTTGGGACGTAGACCGACCAGTAAATTGAGAGCTTCGCCTTCCGGCTCAGCTCCTTCTTCACCAAGACGGCCCGGTGCAACGCCTGTTTTACTGCTGCAGCCGCACCGATACGCCTGTCGATCTCCCGCTCCATTTTACCCTCACTCGTGAACAAGACCCCGAGATACTTGAACTCCTTCGCTTGTGGTAGGCACTCTGTCCCCACCCGGAGGGAGCAATCCACCGGTTTCCGGCAGAGCACCATGGCCTCAGATTTCGTGGTGCTGACTCTCATCCCCGCCGCTTCACACTCGGCTGCAAAACGCCCCAGTGAATGCTGGAGGTCATGGTCCGAGGAGGCAAACAGGACCACATCATCTGCAAACAGCTGAGAGGCTATCCTGAGATCCCCGAACCTGACATTCTCCGCCCCACGGCTGTGCCTAGATATCCTGTCCATGAAAGTCACGAACAGGACCGGTGATAAAGGGCAGCCCTGGCGGAGGCCAACACCCACCGGGAACGTATCTGACTTACTGCCGAGGATACGAACACAGCTCCTACTGCAGGCGTACAGAGACCGGATGGCCCGTTGCAACGGGTCCGGCACACCATACTCCCGCAGCACCCCCCACAAAAAGCCCCGAGGGACCCGGTCGAAAGCCTTCTCCAAGTCCACAAAGCACATGTAGACTGGTTGGGCAAACTCCCAGGACCCCTCCAGTATCCTTGCAAGGGTAAAGAGCTGGTCCACTGTTCCACGACCAGGACGAAACCCGCACTGTTCTTCTTGAATCCGAGGTTCGACAAACGGTCGGAGCCTCCGTTCCAGCACCCTGGCATAAGCTTTTCCCGGGAGGCTGAGTAGTGTGATACCCCGATAATTCGAGCACACTCTCCGGTCCCCCTTCTTGAAGATGGGAACCACCACCCCGGTCTGCCAGTCCATGGGCACTGTGCCCGACCCCCATGCGACATTGAAGAGGCGTGTCAGCCAAGACAGCCCAACAAAGTCCAGCGCCTTCAGCATCTCAGGGCGGATTTCATCCACCCCCGGCGCCTTGCCACCAAGGAGCTTTTTGACTACCTTAGTGGCCTCTGCCAGGGATATGGGTTCATCCAACCCCAAGTCTTCAGGCGCTGCCCCCTGTTCAGGGGACATGTTGACCGGGTTTAGGAGTTCCTCAAAGTGCTCCTTCCACCGCCCGACGATATCCTCTGTCTGGGTCAGCAGCAACCCTCCCCCGCTGATAACAGCCTGGGGAAGGCCCTGCTTTCCCTTCCTGAGTCGTCGGATGGTTTGCCAGAACCTCCTTGAGGCCAACCGAAAGTCCTTCTCCATGGCCTCCCCGAACTCCTCCCATGCCCGAGTTTTAGCATCCGTGACCACCGCAGCTGCAGTCCTTCTGGCCTGCCTGTACCTGTCAGCTGCTTCAGGAGACCCCTGGGCCAACCAAGCCCGAAAGGCCTCCTTCTTCAGCTTGACGGCTTCCCTCACCCCCGGTGTCCACCACCGGGTTCTCGGGTTGCCGCCACGACAGGCACCGATGACCTTCCGACCACAGCTCCTAGCGGCCGCGTCCACAATAGAGGCTTTGAACATGATCCACTCGGATTCCATGTCCCCAACCTCCCTCGGGATGTGTGAGAAGGTGGGAGTTGAAGACCTCCCGGACAGGATCCTCCGCCAGACGTTCCCAGTTCACCCTCACTACACGTTTGGGCTTGCCAGGTCTTTCTGGCCGACTCCCCCGCCATCTGATCCAACTCACCACCAGGTGGTGATCAGTTGACAGCTCTGCTCCTCTCTTCACCCGAGTGTCCAAAACATACGGCCGCAGATCAGATGATACGATTACGAAGTCGATCATTGATCTCCGGCCTAAGGTGCTCTGGTACCAGGTACACTTATGAGCCACCTTATGTTCAAACATGGTGTTTGTTATGGACAAACTGTGGCTAGCACAGAAGTCCAACAACGAAACACCACTCGGGTTCAGATCAGGCAAGCCGTTCCTCCCAATCACCCCCCGCCAGGTTTCTCTGTCGTCGCCCACGTGAGCGTTGAAGTCTCCCAGGAGAACTATGGAGTCGGCAGGCGGCGCCCTTTCCAGGACCCCTCCCACCAACTCCAAGAAGGCCGGATACTCCGAAATGCTGTTTGGTGCATAAGCACAAACAACAGTCAGAGCCTTACTCCCCGCAACCTGTAGGCGCAGGGAGGCGACCCTCTCGTTCTCCGGGGAAAACTCCAACACAGCCGGGGACTCGTGAGTATCCCCACTCCCGCCCGGCGCCTCTCACCCTGGGCGACTCCAGAAAAGAACAAAGTCCAACCCTTCTCCAGGAGTTTGGTTCCAGAGCCAGCGCTGTGCGTGGAGGTGAGCCCAACTATATCTAGCTGGTACCGCTCCACCTCCCTCACCAGCTCCGGCTCCTTCCCCGCTAGCGAGGTGACGTTCCACGTCCCTAGAGCTAGTCTATGTCGCCGGCGATCGGCTCGCCCAGGCCCCCTGCCCGGCCCGCCGCCCGGTCTACATAGCACCCGACCCCGATGTCTGTCCCTGCGGGTGGTGGATCCACAGGGTGGCTGCACCATGATGTTTCTTCGGGCTGAGCCCGACCGGGCCCCATGGGCGAAAGCCCGGCCACCAGACGCTCGCCGACGAGCTCGCCTCCCGGGTCTGGCTCCGGGAGGGTGCCCCGGTTTCCCTGGTCCGGGCGAGGTAGCTACATTCCGTGTGCTGCTATTCATCAGGGTTTTTTGAATCGCTCTTAGTCTGGGCTCTCCCCCGAGACCTGTTTGCCTTGGGAGACCCTACCAGGGGCAGATGCCCCGGACAACATAGCTCCCAGGATCATTGAGCCACTCAAACTCCTTCACCGCGTTAAGGTGGCGATTCGCGAAGGAGTTTTCTACACCCCACACTACAAAATGTTTTTGACAAGTGATTTCATGGGTAAGAAACATTCTGTGGTATGCTTCAGAGTCCACGGTAGTTTAGTGAATGAAGGACTAAATGAGTGTCAGGATAGATTGTGGTGGCACTATGTAAGTAAGTAACATCAGCGGCTCACCAAAACCATTAGGATTCCTCTTGGGACGCATCAAATTTCATAGTAATCTGGCTTTGGAGCAAAGTGCTAAAGAAAGAGAAGGGCGGACCAGCATCCAACATCACATCACCACCTGGGCTCTGCTGCCAGTCAGACAAAAAAAGTGCCTGTAAAACAATTCTGTATATCCCCAATAAATCCCAGAGTGACCACAGTGATCCAGCATTGTTTCTGCAGAGGACGGAAAATGCAGTGGCGGAAAGGGCTGCAGTCGTGAACCCTATAATCATAAAACCAATAGAGAGAGGATGCTGAAGATTAGATGCTGCGTGTCTGTTGTTTGAAACACAGGTCATCAGAGTGTGGAGCGTGTAGGATGGGAAAAGAGACGCTGAGAGAGATGGGCGAGAGCCGAGCAAATTTCACACTGGCATTGGCAAATAGAGACCAAATAAATGACAGAGTGGGAAAAGCCGGGGCACAATAGAGAGAGAGAAAAAACCTGAAAGACAGATTGTCAGACAGCAGAAAAACCCATCATCTGATACCGCAGCTGACCTCTGACCCTGCCAATCTGTCACCTGATTGGTTCAATCAATTCTAAGGAGACCAATCAGCTCCAGTGCTGACCTTCATATATTTCCAGCTATGGCACAGATGAAGGGAGAGATGTAGGAAAATCATGATGGAAGCGATGGCTGATAGGACAGAAGGGGATCCAAGCTCTCCGGTAGCCCCTTTCTCTTTTGTTACTGCCTTATCGGGGAACTGGTCCGATATAAGTATTTTTTTTTTTCCAAAGGTACTTGAAGCGTTGAACATGACAGACTGTCCCAAAAGGCCTATGTCATTGTAGCCTAAACACAGGTGTAATTAATACCATTATAAAGGCCCTGTTCCATTCAGCTTGACCAGGGCCCTGGTATTGTGCATGCCGGCTCACTGGAAAGGCTGACACACAACATAGAATGCATAATAACTAATTTGACCAATTATGCCGCTGTTTACCCTGCTATTACATGTTAAAAATATCTGCTGTGAAAAGGGCCTAAAGTCTGTATTTGTAGCCCACTGGCAACGGCACACTGACTGGTTAGGTTGGTGGGCCGCGTCCATTGGATTCATTCTCAGCATCAAGCGTTCAATAGCAGGACATTTGCAGTACAGCCGAAGCTGATGGGGGATGCAATCAGAATCAGAATCAGAACCATTTATTGCCATGTTTGTTTTCACATTCAAGGAATTTGTCCTGGCGGAAGTAAATATTGAATAACTTTGTTGGGATTAATCTTCTGTGTCATGGATGGCTGTCCCATTTTGTTTGCCAATGTATCCAGTAGATTTAGAAAAATGTCACAGGGTAAGTAAATATTTCAATCAATATCTTTGCAGAAGCTTGTTGCTCGTGAACCGTAGGCCCAGATATCCAGAACTCTCCTGGCGTGCCGAGAACTATGCAACCCTTGTATCTTCTCTCAAAACACATCCCAGCTGTCCACTTAACTGCACAGTAAACATGCAGCTCTCCCGTTACAGTAGCAGTTAATTAGGTTGCTCAGGAGGGAGTTTTATTGATCTGCTCAGTTAATTGGTCGTTTAACTGTCCAATCCCACAGGCCCATTCACCAACACAGCTACTGTTTCAGCTTGTGTGGGGGTTTGCAAATGTGAGAGTAACGGAATGCAGGAAAACCTTGAGACCCACAATGAACTGGCTGCAATGCCTGATATTTACAAGCCTTAAAAATGTTCTGCTCACTTCTGTGGGCAGTGGGAAAAAATATTTTAAAAAACAGATTTGTCCCGCTGACAACATCATTAAAACTTTTGACATTTCCTGGAACCCTTCTATTCTCAGACCCATGAAGCGCCCTCAGCAGATTTTAGGATAATCATTATCATGAACATTCTTTTTTCATTTCACAAGCTTATTAAGCTTTGTGCTACGAGTCCATTCATTTTTTCCAGTTTACAAAAACATGATTATATAATAATATACAAAAAAACAATGAATATATACAGTACATAGTGATACCTGCCAAAAAAGCAGAGACGAACAGTTCAATGAAACGATCAATGTATCGAGAGGCAGGTTTAGAGATGGAATCTATACGGTTGATAACGGGTCGACCTGAAACATTTTATTTTTTATTTTTATTTTTTATCACGATGTTTGTATGCACGCGCAATATTGGGCAAGATTTCCTGAATTGTGTTTAATTCTTGTGACAAAACCAGTTTCTCAAAAGTAATTTCACTGGTGAAATGATCGTTAGCAGGCCAGTCAGCCAAAGACTACTTGATGACAGTTTGATTAACTCATTTATCAAGTAGAAATACCCAATCATCTGCTGTTAATGTGAGGATTTACTCCTCTCTGTTTCATTGTTTCTCTCCAAAGTGATTCACTTTGGATCTCAGTTTAAAATGCATTCCTTTTGAGCTCATGCTATGAGTAAAACAGTCAATAGATGCACCGCCATTTAAAATGTTGGCTAGTTGCAGCCCTACTCACATCGCTCTATGCCAGACGCTGCCCATGGCGTTTGACAGCTCATCGATGAAAATTGACCACAACACTTGTGTGTATGCTGACAATTTACTCCGAATTTGGACACAAGGCTCTTAATTGCAGCATCATTAAGAGAAAGTGTCCGAACATTTGACAGCGAGCTGGAGGAAGCGCTTATGCATGCGGGGGAAGTGTTCAAAAGGTCAGAGAAGTGTCTCGCGCCGTATGAGAAGATGTTTTGGGGGGCGGGTGTGGGTGGTAGGTCAGGAGACAGATACACGATCTGCAAAATAACATGGCGGGCCAACGGGTCTGCAGGGAAAGAGTAAAGGCAGAACAGGGAGAAACATGGACAGCAGAGAGGGTCACAGGGGTGGTGGGTGGGGGGCAGACAGGGGGAGGCGGCCCCTCCGAGGCCTCATATCACCTATATCAGGTTTTTAACAAAACTAAATTTGAAACTGGAGCATGCAATATGAAATCTGTACGATGATTTGTGATGAGTGAATTATTTAGTAGTCTGAAAGCCCTTCTGCCTACGGTAAGGCCTATTGCCAAGGGGCATAGTGAGTCATGTAAATGTAATACTGCCTAACCCCAGTGACAGAGACACTGTTATGAAGTCATACCAGTCCAGTCTCGCTTCTTTCAAATCGAGATGTTTGGAATTATATTATTTCCTCCGAAGCTTGTCAACTTTGTGTTAATGTTGGGGAACCAGATGAGTTTGAACGTTGTACGATGAGATCCGCAAACTTCACTGTGACCATCCGAGATACGCCTTGTCCTGATTTAGAAGAACCTTCAAGCTACACTTAAAGATAAACATCTGGCTGTGACATGAATTGGTCTAACCAGCGACTGTGTGTACAAGTGAACGTAGGCATTGTTATCTGGGATATTAATTGGGATGCTAATTTTGGCTAGGCAGAAAAAGGCTTAACAATGAATATTTGGCTGTTTAAGTACAACTGAACGTGGAACGAGGCAGTAGCAGAGAGATCTTGGTTGCAACCTGTTACTCAGGAGCCACACCATTAATTAGAATTATTAAAATAGTTTTATAATACGGGTAGATGAAATCAAGCATTCTGATTGGTTGAGAGTGAGTCACGGGGTGTAAAGTACTGTAGCTACACCTGTTTACATTTACCTGAGCGTTCCATATCAGTGTGCACTCACAATAACAGTTGGAAGCAGAGAAGTCATGTCAGTGAGGACATGAATCCTTCAAAGCTAACAAACGTTAACAACAGCCTAATGTTAGTCTATCGAGTCTGAAGTCACTCGTAACTTTTAAGTTTAAACGTTTATTAACGGTGTTATACCCAGTGCGTACGAAGCATTTATGATTGATTTAGAAGGTTTACATTGTATTATTTTATTAAAGGTGTCCCATTGTCATTTTTATTATTTTAAATTAAAATAAATTTAAATTAAAAATGAGCAGGAGCGGGAGATCGACAGGTGTATCGGTGCGGCTGCAGCAGTAAAGCAGGCGTTGCACCGGGCCGTCTTGGTGAAGAAGGAGCTGAGCCGAAAGGCAAAGCTCTCAATTTACTGGTCGGTCTACGTCCCAACCCTCACCTATGGTCACGAGCTTTGGATCGTGTCCGAAAGAACGAGGTCGCGGATACAAGCGGCCGAAATGAGTTTCCTCCGTAGAGTGGCCGGGCTCAGCCTTAGAGATAGGGTAAGGAGATGAGTTTCCTCTATAGGGCTCAGCCTTAGAGATAGGGTAAGGAGATGAGTTTCCTCTATAGGGCTCAGCCTTAGAGATAGGGTAAGGAGATGAGTTTCCTCTGTAGGACTCAGCCTTAGAGATAGGGTAAGGAGATGAGTTTCCTCTGTAGGGCTCAGCCTTAGAGATAGGGTAAGCAGATGAGTTTCCTCTGTAGGGCTCAGCCTTAGAGATAGGGTAAGGAGATGAGTTTCCTCTGTAGGGCTCAGCCTTAGAGATAGGGTAAGGAGATGAGTTTCCTCTGTAGGGCTCAGCCTTAGAGATAGGGTGAGGAGATGAGTTTCCTCTGTAGGGCTCAGCCTTAGAGATAGGGTAAGGAGATGAGTTTCCTCTGTAGGGCTCAGCCTTAGAGATAGGGTAAGGAGCTGAGTTTCCTCTATAGGGCTCAGCCTTAGAGATAGGGTAAGGAGATGAGTTTCCTCTGTAGGGCTCAGCCTTAGAGATAGGGTAAGGAGATGAGTTTCCTCTGTAGGGCTCAGCCTTAGAGATAGGGTAAGGAGCTCGGACATCAGGAGGGAGCTAGGAGGTGAGCCGCTACTCCTTCGTGTCAAAAGGAGTCAGCTGAGGTGGTTCAGCAGGTCCACTGTGACCCGACCCCGGATAAGCGGAAGAAAATGGATGGATGGATAAAATGAGCAACGTGAATGAATGAGATGGTCGAGATCTAGCTAGGCTAACACACGTGATGTTCCCAATGTTGTTTGTCTGCTGCATAGCAACAGCCACACGTACAGGTGCATCTTCAATAATGTACTGGTCAAGGGTTTGCCTCACAACACCCTTGACCAGTACATGATTGTACGATACAGTACTGCCTCTCGAACCTTATTGTTTAAATAATGAACCTACAGTTGTAGGGAACAAGGAACTTATAGAGGCCAAACCATGATTTAATTTACTATACGTTCACTTCAACACGTCACGTGGCATCCAATGGTGTGTGTCCAACGCTGGCTGACTGCAGTGCAGCAGCAGGTTCCTAATTGTAGTAGCAACGTTCTACGGCACACCTATTTTCTAATATGCTCATAAATTTAACAAATGCACTGAATAACTATCTGCTTATAATACAGTTTGTTCAAAACAATTTCATACATGTTTATATCCGGCTTATCAATGATGAATAGGGGGTCATATTGTGTTACCATGAAGACTAACCGATAATGCTTTCAGTTAATGCTGTAATTTAATGGTGCATTTTACAAACACAATTTCCAATTGATTATTGTAAAATATCTTGTTTTCAATTGCTTTCTTTAAATCAAAGTGTTAGAACAACAATAAGATTTTATCAGCTGCATTTTCCCAACGTTATTATACATACCTGTAAGATTGATTGGACTTTTTAATCACCCATCCCTCTTTTGAAGAAATTCAGCATAAATTATTATAATTAATAAAAGCATAAATATGGACCATATTTGTTTGAAGTTTTAAAGCTGCCTCGACCAGATAATTGTTCCTGAAAATTAGCAACAATTGTAAAGAGTCTAAGCTATCGATATTAATATCTAAACTTGTTTTTCATCAATATAACTCCTTACTATATTACCACCATTGTATACAGCTCAGGCTGTTCCAATCCCTTTTTGTACTTAGATTTATGGGGGAAAAGCACCCACGTAATCTTAAGCCAGGATTTGTAGGGCTGCCGCTAAGGAAGGAAGGAAGGAAGGAAGGAAGGAAGGAAGGAAGGAAGGAAGGAAGGAAGGAAGGAAGGAAGGAAGGAAGGAAGGAAGGAGAAGCGACAGAGTCTGCATAGGTTGGAGGTTGGGGTAGATGGACTGGTTCGAGAAACACAGGACTTTCACCTTGGAGACCACTGTTTGTCTTCCACCCGAAGCCAAAAATGTTGACTGATTTTACGTACTTAGCTAACGCCGCCTACGTATTTTACATTACAAACATACTTGTTAATTGTAACTAAGGCACTAAAGGGAGTAACCTGTGTCTGTTACAGGGGAAAACGATGCAGCTGAAGACTCGATGAAACGTTAAAAACTACAAATGATGGAGTGTTGAAAGGGATCTGGAATCAAGGCTGAGACACATTGCTGAGGTCTTCACAGCGACAGTTGGTGGTGAGGAAATGATATATACTCAGAGGAATCTCCTCTTTTCAGTAACACACACACTCTGAGGGGGAATAAGATCTACGTGTAACTACAGAAGCACCAGCAGTCGTTTAAAACCATATATTTGGCGAGCACAGTAAATTATATGCCGACTAGACTGCCCTCTGTTCTTTGTGGTCAGTCAATTGTCTGCTGTCGCCCTTTAAATATGAATGAAACTAAACCTGAGGACTCCTCCCTCATTGCTGCTGATAAATCCACATGTTCCATCGATAGGCAGGCATTTACCCTGCAACCCTAAACTACAGGGTCACGGAGAGCAGTGTGGGTGTGAATGATGGATCCCTCCTCGGTAACTCCACACAGTTAGGATCACAACACCCACTATGGATTTCATGCATATCTGTGTGTGACATTTGGGGACCAGTGACGTGCTTTAGTAAGCTTTAGTTACAATCAATAAAGTAAAGACATGATAATATATACATGTGAGAGGAACCATCCAATTATAGTGTGAACAACCGAGTCTCCACTTTGAATCAGTCCAAGATGGAAGGTTCTTCCAACGATGATTTCTCACATAAAAAAAACGACTTCACAACAAATTAGTAATTGAATATCCACATACTAAAATCACAAACCATAATGACTACAATTTGGGCATGAACTGCTATGATCATAAAAATGGAGAGGAAAGAACAGAATATCAGATAAATGAATGAGGAGTTCAGGCCACAGCAGCAGCAGTCCTGATAGATCACAGGCAAATTACTGAAACTAAATATTGAACACACAAAGCTTTCCCAACATCAATCCTTCTGCAAAGAGCCACAGACTCTGTTCTCTGTTCTTTATACGTCTTAGGTGGGTCGTATCCAAGCAGAGGTATTTGTGTTGGGAGTGAGAACAGGTTGGTATTCCACAGTTGGAAGCCAATCATTTCACTTTAAACCTGAAGTGAATATATTATACCGTCAAGCTTAAAGCCACTCCTTTGGGGTGGTCAGAACAACCTGGAGCTGAACAAGCTCAAAACTGTGGAGATGACAGTGGACTTCAGGAAGAGCCCCCCAACACTACCCCCCCTCACCATCCACAACAGCACTGGATGGATTCAGGGACCATCGAGGACTGTGGGAACTTTCCAGCTTGAGCGGATTTAACATGAGTTCTCGACATGTCTGAACTAAAATAATTATTAAAAATACTTGTCTTCACTCAATCAAAGCCAAACTTGGCACAGAAACTCCTACAATATATATATATATATATATATATATATATATATATATAAAAGTGTTTGTTGATATATTTAAAATAATAGAAATTAACTTTTCTTTTCTCCGAAAAAATACATTTGTTTTTGTATTTTTCATAAACCAATATACCACTAACACATATATGGCCTTATTATCTATCTTCACAAGGGTTTTCTGTGTATTATAGCTTTTTACATTTTTCAAATAGACCTTGTGAATGAGGAGGTAATCAGAATTTAATATGAGATAAAAAGCATTTGCAATTTTGGCTGAAAAATGGGTAGCTCCTTAAAATATAAAATGTTGGATTAAACAAAAAATTCAGTCAAATGTCAAATCTGTAAGCTAAAATAATAGGAGTGCAGTAAAGTTTGAATTTCCTAAAACATAGGAGTTTAAATTCAGTTCTTACGATTTCTAGGAGTTTGCCCTGACAAGTTTGGAGCTTTTTCTGACCTTAAGGTATTCTGTTTGTAGTATTATTGTATAATTCACAATGAGCACTGTGTTGATTCATTGAGCTCACATTGTTGGTTTATCTCTCCAGGGTCAACAGCAGACTTGATGTCTTTGTTTCCCCAAGGTTATCGCAATCTGGCTTGTTTGTAATAATGAAAGCTCTTTTTCTTTGGAGTGTGCTTCATCGGGTTCCTTACCTTTCCTTTTGTCCCTGGAGGTTAACCTGCTTTCACCTTCTTTTGTGTTATACTAAAACTCATTATTCACTGTCTGGGCTTTTTAAAGTCCTGTTTTTTTTTTCACGTTTACCAGCTAGATAACGGCTGACCAGGAAGCTTTTATTTGGATTGAGTGTAGGTATAATATGGAGATAGATTACTGCAGGCTGAGATTTTCAATTGGACTTTATATTCATTGTATTAAGTAGATGGTATGCTGTTAGAAATGCATGTTGGTCAATACTTTTTATAAATGAACTGCAAGCAGACAATGTACATGCAAACAGCTTGGACAAATTCAAAATAGAGAAAATACATTTTATTACAGAGTGATTATTGAATGTAAATGTTTTTAGAACGCTATTTCGTCCCTTTATCAAAAATATATTTTTGTAATGGGAAAAGTATTTGGATACCAATGACATTATGGCAAGTTTTTTGTGTCTGCAAGACTTTCTTTTCTAAATAAAATCTAACAACAAAGATATCTGGTCAAACTTTCAAACAATACCATTTGGCCCTCGTTTTTTTTTATAAAGGTATCGCACAAAAGGTTTTGCTAACTTGTGAAAATAATTTGTTTATTTTCAGAAAATGACAGGGCGGACAATTACATGAGCATGTGGCCACTGAAGATACCCCAAATGAGCCAATAATGTGGCCTTCTAGTGTTAAACTCTGTACATCATAGTAAAAGTCAAGCATTCAACTGCAGAACAAGAAAGTTCAGTGTTGAACGGTCAATTAAAAAACAAGAAAAACACATCTTACAGAGAGATCAGTTAGAGAGAACAGTCTCTCTAATGGGATGCTGAAAGAGAGTGGACCCAAATGCCGGCAACTGTGTAAAGTAACTGTATTCTTTCCAACAAAAAAGGGGAGATCGAAGCTTCTATAAACACAGGGTTGTAAAACAAAGCTTCCATAAACACGGGGTTGAACACAGGACTGACAAACAGACACTGGAGCAGGAGACAAACATGATTTAAATACACTGGGAAGGTGCAAGTGATTGGGCACAGGAGGAAACAATCAGGGACAGGGCAGCCAATCACAGGGGCAGGAAGTGCAAGGAAACCGACTTACAAATAAAACAAGAAACCAGAAACAAAACCCCCTTGGCTCAATTCTGCGGTTGCTGTTCCACAAACTTCTTCTGGCCAGCCCTGTTTCTGACTCTGTATTGACTGTTTGCCTCTCTCCATTTCTTTATTTTTGCCCTCTCTCTCACTGAGCTCATTGACACCCTTCCTGTTATGGCTGGTTATACTGGGACCCAAAAGCTAACACGGAGATGGCAAAGTACTAGCCAAACAGTGGAAGCCGACACCAACTTGAGCGGTGAAACATGGACATTTAAATTAATCTTTAACGAGGATGGGAGTTTAAGCCAGACTGCAGAGGGATTCATGATTTTATCATTTTTGAAGTTTCCAATGAAATGGGTGTGCCAACTTGCATGATTCCACCTGAAGGGGTATGTCACGTGATGAAAGCCTCCCCTTTTGACCAGGACGATAAGTGGGTGGAGGGGTTCGGTGACAGTCAGCAAGGCGCCTGTTCTGGGCGGCCGAACAGAGGAGTGCTTACTTGGACAGATATAACCGCCACCTCCTCTTCTTGGACCGGAAAAAGGGTGGTTGATAACTGAAGGAAGCCATGAAGGAAGCCATGAAGGAGGACATACTTATGGCGGTGCTGGTGAGGGAATTATGGGAATACTCAATCCAAGGCAAGTGTGCACACCAGGAGGACAGGTGGCGAGCAGTGACACAACATAAGGCTGTTTCTAAATCTTAATTTGCCCGCTCAGTCTGACCGTTAGTCTGAGGATGGTATCCAGAGGAGAGACTGGCAGTGGCAGCCAGAGCTCAACATAAGGCTTTCCAGACCTGAGAAAAAACTGCGGGCCTCGGTCAGACACCATGTCCTGGGGAATGTTGTTAAGTCGGAAGACATGGAGGAGCAGGAGTTTAGCAGTTTCAGTGACTGAAGGCAATTTGGGGACGGGAAGGAAATGCACAGTGTGGTGGTACAGGAGCACCACCACCAGGTGGTGCTATAGTAACCCTGGTTACGGCCAGAATGTCCCTCTCTCTCTCTTTTGCAATCAGGCAGATGCTGGACAGCTGGGAGGAGTACGGCCGCCACTCGCAGCTGCAGATCATTCCCATCATCAAGGAGCAGTTAAAGGTGGCCTCCTCCCGGAGGTCCAGCGTCGAGAGATTGCTTTGCTATGCCGGGCCCGTTAGCCAACTCTGCCGACCACCGAACCCGATCTACGATCCGGATCCTCACGAGCCCGCACCGAGAGCCGCCGAAGCAGCGGCAGTCTACACATCACGAGCCCACGCCGAGAGCCGCCGAAAACGAGCGGCTGAGTATTCCCTGTTTTCCCGTTTTCCTTGCCTGCGAGCAGCAATAAACACCTTTGTTTACACCATCTCACCCTGGTTGTCCGCAGTTTGCTTTTGGGTCCTGTTAGCATATTCTATATTGGATGCCTGGTAGAAACTCTGGAAGAATTCAGCCCAACAGCTACTCTCATTTGGTAGGTTTATTTCTCTGGTCACAATCAAAGTACTAGCGCTGCAATTGCAAGAGCAGGGATTCGCTTCATCAACACGCAGGTTGACAGAAAACAGAACTGAACTCCCGTCCAACCGGAAGTCCGGCGGTTTTATACACAGATTCTCGTCACAGGTTTCATCGCATCATCCTAACATCTAATTGGCTCTAACCTTTCAAGGAGGAGGGAAGACACATGTCCTTTCCTTGTCTCTCCAGGCTAGGACGTCCATGGCCAGCCTACTGCAGCTGGTCTAACATAATAATAATAACATATGTGGGTGTTGTGGCGGTGCTCGGCGTGTATCTAGTCTAAACAGTCAGCGGTTCCTCAGGGACCTCTCTGACTCCATGATAACACTATTATTCTGGCCCTGAGCGCCCTGAACTGTTTCATAGACAAGAATGTACAATAATATAACAAACATCATGATTTATATTTTCAATCCCCCTTTTTACATAATTCATTATGTAAACTAAACAATATGAATCAGCTACAGAAACAGGTTATATTAATTCCTAACTATGTGTGCGTTATTTATGTAACAGGGTGGAAATCCCTCATCTATACATATATTCTACCACCAAGATGGCTAAATCAGTTCATGACTATGTGGGTGTTACTTGTCTCACAGGGTGGAAATCCCTAACAGATACATATATTCCACCACAAAAATGTCTAAACGCATTATAATGAAGCTAAGCTAACCCCCTTTCCTCCCTCCGGCATCACCTAGGCACATGAGCATAATATGGCACAAGCAAAACAGTAAAGAATCATCCTAGGCCCACAATCTCACGCCGTCTACGTGTGTGCGTATGCTACATGGGATATGGTCAAATATTAGCAATGTTACTCATACAGGAAGGGGGTCTGACTCGGTCTCTTCTTCGGATGTTGATTCTTTACCAAACCATCCTCACCATTCTCCTCCTTGAGTGACTGACATCACTCATGAAACAGAAGATCTCATCGCTCCTTTGAATCTTCTGGCCAATGCACTTTACGCACAGTAGAGGGCCGCTCATGCATCAGGTTACTAGCACCTTGTGGAGAAAGGATGCATGAGCTGTTGCAGATCTTCTTTGGGGCGGGGTTAGTGGAGGCCGGTAATACACTTCAGGCATAACTGTCTAATACAGGGGATGCAACAACATCCACATAACGACATCACCACTCTTGCTATGACTATGGAGAGAAATGCAGATATAATTACGCTCTTCCACCTGCCGAACATACTATTTAACCGATCGTTAAGGGGGCTTACTATGCCTGAGTGTTCTGCCAACTCGTGGGACATTGCTCTCGGACCGTCTAAGGCCCTTGTGAAAGATCCATCTGGGGCTGTGTTATTTGGAATGAAAGTGCAACAAGTTTGGCCAAACATAGAGCAGACTCCTCCCTTCTCTGCTAACAACATATCGAGCGCCATCCTGTTCTGGTAAGACATTAAGGAGGTGGCAGACAACTGTCCATGCACTCCATCTAGGGCATCTCTAGTCTGGTTGGTCAGGCGTTGAATATTAAAATGTACATAATTCAGGCGGTCCACATTTTTATTTACTATGATCCACGGGAGAATGGATGCAAATCCATCAGCTATTTGGTCGGCCAGCTTATATTCGTTAGGGACCCCTCTGGGCACTCCTATCGCATCGAAATATATGGGGGACCCCTTATCTAAGTCTACAGTCCTCCTCTTTCTTTCCCACGGACCAACCCTTCTCTCCCGGGTTTCTAACTGCTGGACGTTCATCTGAATTACACTAATGGGAACTATCAATGAGACAGAGGCGCACGCGCCCTGCCAATTAGAGGGCAATACATTAATTAGTCGTCTTCCTCCACAGAACCAATAGATATCTGCCCTGGCATACTGCAATTTTGTCACATTTTCCCAACTAGTGACGTTAAATGTGGTACCGCACCAATCTCTCTCAATCTCACCTACCAGAGCACCAATCCCACTTTCCCTCGCAAAACAGGTGCACTTATTATAATCGTCATGGTCCACCCCTCCTGTTTATACAAAGTATAACTCATTAGATCTAGAAAAAACCTTTTTAATGTAGTAAAGCCCACCACTAAAAACCTGGTTTATCATAGACACCATCCCCCCCTGTTGAGACATGGTCCAAACCATGTCTCAAAAGAGCTGCATATCTATATAAAGTTTTTACCGTTCTAATTGTACTACTGGTTGCAACATTACTTCTTTATGCGTAATAATAGTCTTGTTTGCTGAATTAGTTCTCTGTAATTCACGACTCTGTTTCAGTTAAAATCTTCCTACATATCACTTTGTCAGCTTCAGAAGTTAAGCATATTTCACTTCTACTTTCCACAGCTGCAGTTAATTTATTATCTATTATTTACTTTATGTCCTTGTTCCCCTAGGAATGTCAATAGCACCAGAGTGTCTTCTCTGCACTTATCTCGTGTTTTGGAACATACCAGAATGTCATCAACATAAAGTAAAATCTGTCTCCACTGTGGAGGTTCAACATCAGCTAGATTAGCAGCCATTCTCTTAGAAGGGCCTGTAGGACTTTTACAATACCTCTGACTCTAGAGAAAGAGTATTCAGCTACTGGTGTTATTCTCTCAGCATCGGATAGCATCTCTGGAAAGGCCTAAACCTATTTTATTTTTATTGTCACAGGCTCTACTTCCCCTTTTGACCATAAGGTTTTATCAATTATTTTCAAAAAGATGTCTCCCGTGTTTTTAGACTTCCTTTTTAATTTCTTCGCTACAGTAACTCAGTTGTTGTGTAGGTTTTACTGAGGAGGAATAATACACCTTGAGACTCCCTCCCACAGGTTCCCTCCTCTCAGTCCTCTGCGTTGGACACAACCCTTCCACATCTCCCCTCATAGCATCAGGTGGTTTAGCTAGCGAGAGATGAGGCGCACATTCACCCCTGAAGAGTTTCTTCTCTTCCAGGAGATTGCATGTTTATTTTTGCCGTTGAGGCTTTAAAGAACCTGTTCTTATATCTTTTGTTCGATCCTGAACATTGAAAGAACATCGTGTAGTGCATGTCCCTCATTGGTTGCTGCTTCACTTTTTTAGTTTTTCTTTTCTGTTCCTGTGTAATAGATTGCGTCCCTGTGTTGGCCAGGTCTAGTCTGGTGACCCCACGCCCTCCTGAACGTAGCAGTCACTCGCTTGTAACCGAACTACTTTCATGCTTTTTGGTGTTGGTTACACCCCTAGCCCCACCACAGACATACAATCCCTCTTTAACAGGTTAACTAGACAATTCATTTATTTTTTATTATTTATTTTATTAGGCAACACAAATTGTTGTCCTCTCTGCACGCCTGTTTTTGGATCCATGATCCTTGATGCTACCGATAGGTTTTTCCCCATTTGCTGTTTTCACCCCAATGGTGTTTGATGATCATTTCATTAATTTTTCCTTCTGAGGTTAGAATAACAGACCTGCGTGCTCCGGAATCACACAGAAATATTATCTCTCATCCCTCTACCATTAAAGTCACAAACGGTTTCTCCTCTTGTAACAAACACATCTCTATTTGTTCTAACTCTCTATTCTCTAATATTTCTCTCTCATGTTGTTCATTGACACTCTCTGTTTGTGTATCAGTGTGTGTGTGTGTGTATATGACCTGGGCATTCAGCCGAAGTGGATCCTTGACGTCCCCCCCTCTCCGATGTCCCCCTCTCTCCAGCCCCCCTCCTCCTTGCAGTCTCCTCTCCAATGTCGGTCCCTTCCACAGCGAAAACAAGCTCCTCTCTTTGTGTAGTCATCTCTCCATCCACTCTCCCCCCTCCGTCTACGTCCCCGTCCACGGAAGCCTCCGCGCTTTTTGGTTATCTCGGGAATACACATCAGGAAACCAGGTTCAGACATTTCATCATTTCATCATCATCATAGCAAATTAGTGTTGGGCTCTGAGCCTATGGTTTCTGGAGAATCAGGATATACTGGTATGGTTTGCTTACCGTATTCCACTCCTGATCTGGTGTGCGCTGTTAGCAACGGGCCCACATGTTTGGCGCCTCGCTCTCTCCAACGCAGACACGAGGTCAGCTGCTGTGCTGCCTTTCGGCTGTGCGTGTCCGGGCTGCGGCGGCAGGTGGAGAGGGTGGATGGAGTGTTGGAGGAGACGCTGGAGGGTGAGGTCACTGCAACAGGAGGAGCGGGAGCAGGGGCAACATGCGGAGGAGGCCGTCTCCCGTACACCACTTCAGCATCTGCTTTATCACAGAAATGTACGCTTGGAAACAGATTAGAAGAGTTAGTCATGTTTCATTCATACTGTTCTTTCCTCAATTTCTCCCTTTCCATGCCTAATTTACGTATCTCTGCTTCTTTTGCCCACAGCCGGGCTTCATTTAAACCTTCTTCTTTTTCGCTGTTCTTCATTTAAGCTCTATTTAAGCAATCAAAAACTGACATCCTGTGACTGCCAGCTTCCCGTTAAAACCATATTCCTTCGTCCACTTCCTTAGGTATTTAACGCTTCTCTCATTTTTGTTTCTCCTATATCTTACATCAACTCCCAGAGTCGCTTCTCTGCTGAGGTTGGCTCCCATCTTCTAAAAAAAAAATCTATTTTATCTTTTTATTTTTTAATTTGAATGATTCTGCCCTGTGTCTTTCTTACATCCTCTGAGAGAGGAGTTTAACTACAGGCGGGTTGCCCTTCCAGTTCCTTTTTCCCAAAATAGACAGAAGAGTCCAGACTTCCTCCCCAGTCCTCCCGTGGGAGACCAGGAGGATCTAGACCTCTTCCTATCAGCCTGCTTAAAAGCGAACGGGTCCCCCTGTTCCCTTGAACTGGGCCCTTCCCCCAGTCTCCATATCCCGCCGAAATGAAGCGTTTACCGGTCCGGACTCCTTACAATTCACCAACTCTCAAGCTTTTTAAAGTACGACTCCTTGGGTTGTGAAAGAAGCTCTTTAAAGTCCCGCAACCTCCGACAGACAGAAAGAGATCTCACCTGCAATGACTCTTCCTCACCGGTTCGGTAAAAATTGGATCTCGTCACTCCTCTCTCCTCCAGCCATTTTTAAATGATTTAATCTTCATCTTCACTTTCTTACCTACCCTCATCTACTCTGCCTTCTTCCTAGTTTGCCTGTATTCATCAGAATATATATTCATACATTAAATTGTACATTCGAAACGATTGGTGACTGTGGTCAACATGTATGGAGACCATCAGGGAGTCCGTAAAGCCTTCATCACCTCCCCCTTTTCCCCAATTGTCTCTACCAGATATATTAAGGTGCATTCCAGATAATTATCACTCTTGACTATTACCCCAGCCATCAAAAAAGGCTCAAAAATAATGGCCTCCTGCTTAAGTGGATAGTACCTCATGCCTGACCTGAAATCAGATTTTGGGTGAACCACCACCGGTGTCGCACTCCTCATCGGTCCCACGTCTTATTCATGCGCAGACCACAGAGAGGCGGGCACCTCCGACAGCTCAGCCATGTCGACAGATGGAACATTAGACCCCATGGTGTCTATGTTTTGATTAAACATACGTTGAATAACTCTTTTTACTATTAGTAATGTACATTCTGTTTTGTATACTTTGCCTTTTACACTGTACCGGTTCACAGGATCCTCTGTAGGCCTCAAGTCAGAAAGTAGAGTCTGCATGCTCAGCCAACCAGCCACGTCCTTCACTCCACTCCAACATGCAGAAACTCCCCCTTGAACAACTCAGATTGTGTGGAAGACAGAAACAGAGACAGCAGCAGTATTCTCGGCCTGATAAATCTATATAGTGCAGCACTAATTGAAACTAAACTGAGTGACTCTCGAGTCAACCAAAAATGGAACATCTTTACCTCTAATAGTTAATTAATATGACTTATGGTCATTTTCTAAGCCCTTAATTTTCATTCAAACACGTGTGTGTGTGTGTGTGTGTGTGTGTACCTAACTTCTAATGTGTGTATTGCATAAACAAGCTTGTCATAATCCCCATCAGAATTTGCTCACCCTCTGTGCTGAGATGTGTGTGTGCGTCAGGTGGTCCCTCCCTGGGGTCCGTCCCGCCACCTTCCGCTCCCCTCAGTTGGATTGTTGCCGGGTCCTCCCACCAGTCCTGTCTTTATTCCACGGAGCTTGTGGGCAGTCCCTTCGCCAATGTCCATCTTAGCCACAAGTGGCACACAAAGTCTCTGGTTCATGTGGGTCAAAGTCTCTGGCCCTCAGTTTTTCTCTGCCGCCCCTTTCTTCTCTTTTGGGTGCAAATCTTGTTCAAAAACACAACTTCAATATTGTCATTGTCCAGTTTGAGCCTTTTGCTCATCAGATAGCCTGGTTGGCCTGTATTGTCCAACAGAATAGAGAAGAGTTCTCTCAACCTCAGTCCGTTTTTCTTTGGGCTTGTCACACGATTCATTGCGTCTTCAATGTCTTTTCCTCCCCATGGGCATCATCTCAACCTGGGGTTCGGATAGGGGCAAGCAGGCTCTGGGTATGTCCTGGCATGGTTCCAGCTTAGCTTTCCGTGTGAAGGGTCGGTTCTTTTCCTCTCTGGACTGGTGGTTGGACGGCTTTCCCCCTTTAGAGCATATGGCGGCGGCACGGAGTCCAGATCAGGATCCTCGTGACCATGTACCTCGGACAAAGAAGGACACGGTTTAGCAGTGCATTCTTTTTCCATCCATTCACATTAATGTTATCTATTTATTATACTCATCCTTTCATCTTCTCTTTTCCTTTCTTTCTGTTTCCTCTCTTCTCTCCGTTCCACACACGCTCTGAGCTGCTTCAGTTGTTGCAGCTGAAACTGCCTTTCTCGGGAATCCATTCTTCCCATTGTTGGACAGTTTGTCTGTCCTTCTCCCCAAATACCTCTTATCCCTACGATAAGACTCTGTAAACAGGCTGCACAGGCTGCACTCTGCTCCAACTTTTACCCATACTTCTATTCCAATCCAAAGTTTATTTAGCACAACACTACCAGCGTAGTCCTATTTTATTTTCCTCTAACTTTTTAAAAGCTCACTTTATTCGGCTCAATATTTGGAGTCTTAAAATAAAAAATGATATGTCAATCATAACTATGTGAGAGCAACGTCAGTCCACTGACTTCTTTATTCTTTGCAGCACACAAACCTGCCACACCTCAAAACAAAAACAAAAAACCCCGGACCCACACCACTCTTATTTTAGTATTACCATTTATCAGTGGAGGGCCAATTCCCATTAAATTCCCCGTATATGATTAATCATTTTCCCTCTATCTCCTTTTCCAAATATCATTTCTGCATTACTTATAGTATAGTACCATTTAACCCTTTTATGGCTTATTCACCCTGACTATGAGGAAACTCCTCATAGGAAATCCTTTTAACCGTAAATCAGAGGAAGGCTCCTTCTCTCCAGCTCCGCCCCAGCATTGCCTGACCCCCCTCAGATCTCACACACAGTCACCAGGGTCAACAATTTTGCTCAGTATTTATTGTAATCTACTTCGTTACCTTAGTAATTTTATTCTTATTCAATTATTCTTAATATGTTATCCGCCTACAACTGATTATTGAATGGTTCACAAAATACTCATTGATTTATTCCAATATATATATAAACATTGCTACTTAACAGTTCCCAGCAGAACATGTATTCTACCTCTTCAGCTCCAGAATTATATCTTATCTATCTTATTATCAACGTAAGTCTTGTCCCCAATTTCCAAGGATCTGCCATATTTTTATCCTTTTCTTATTAACACACAGTTTTCCCTAAAGTTCATTACACAATTTTAAAAGGCTATAACTCACAACATGCTCAATTCAACAAGCAGGCAGTTCATCACGCACCTGTAGACTTAAAGCAGAGCACAAGTTTCAAATTAGGCTTCATCAATAGCAACAGCAGAAATAGGCACGGCCGCCTTTTTCTCTCTTTGTTCAAAGAGAGATTCTTATTGTTTGGGCTGCTTGTGGCACATTTACAAATGCCCTCTTTATCTCAACAGAGGCTCATCATTCTTTACAAAGGGTTTTCGTAAGGAAGTTATGGCTCTTGCTTCATCATCTATGAATCTCTCCTTCATATTTCTACTGTGTTAATACTATTAGTTCAGTTGCATTCCTTCACTTTTCAAACTATTTCATTCATCTATGATTCTTCTATGACACATACATGTACATTAAACAAAGCACACAATTCTGTCTCAGCTGAGACATATACAACGCTTTTGAAGCAAACAACACACTTCTGTTCTTAGTCCAGAGTCGTCACCCTGATAACTCAACCACTCTCATCTGCAGAAGTTACTCTCATCTGCAGGAATATTTCAGTTCCTCCACCCTCAGGAATTTCACACCTGGGGACTTTCTCTCAAACCTCCTCTCTTGGAGGAATCTCACTCACACACATAGACATGCAGCACGTGCCCTGGGATTACGCTTCGTGATCCCAACCAACACTCCCCCCATTTCTAAACAATCCCAAAACTCATTCAGTTCAATGTATTACCACCATCATCTATAGGTGATACACAACATAAATTTGTTTTATCAACAATTATGCCACAGTCCAATCATAATTAAAGCACATTACAATTTACATTTGGGGTTCAATAAAATGGTTACTGGGTGTCGTGTCTGTCTTTCAGGGCGTCCTTGGGAGGCCCTCCTTCACGTTACCCCCTTCCTCCTCACAGACCTCCAATGCAGAAACTTTAGAAAAGGCTTTCTGCCAACCTTAGACGCGTCTTGGACATCGGTCAGTCTGTGAGAGAGCAAAGGCTGCACCGCTCAGGCCTGGCGCCCGCGGAGCCCTCCTGATGGCTCGACAGATGTTTTAAGTATTGTTTCCACTGTTTGCGGCATCTGCACTGCCGTCTTACCCATTATCGCAGCATTCATTTCCCCCAGGAAATGATTACAGTCGGTCAAAAACTCTTCTGCTTGCTCCAAACTCTTCTTCTCCTTTCCGCTGCCTTTCCCTGTTTCTGCTAGTACCAGCTGTGATTGCTCTCTTCCCTTTCTAGCCATGCTCAGATGGCTTACCAGTCCTTTGCATGTCGGTTGGGGAGTTTTCTCCCCTTCTAGCATGCCTCTCTCTCCCATGCTTTCTGTCCACTTCACATATCTCTTTGTTACACACCCCTTATCTTATTATTATTGGGTTTTCTTCATAACCCTCTCATATGTTCTCACCAAGGCATGCCCCAGTGTACCTTCCGGGCACCCCTTCCATACCTCAATTGTTCTCTTCGTTCTTCCCATGTTCAACAGTTTATTCTATTTATTTACACGTATCCTTGAAGCTCAGGAGAAAGGCTGCAATACCCAATACAGTAAACTCGAACGAGAACCTTCTACTGTATCAGAGGGATACAGCGCTCGATCGCTGGGGTTTCTAACACCAGTTCACAAATATTGTTTTATTTCTCCCGGCTCCGTAGTACCCTAGACTATAATTTTCCCTTTTATTCCCCTTCAATGCCCCACAGATATGCAGTCGAACACCTTCTCCCGAGGAATTCTCAGTCCACCTTCGTGTTCTGATACACCCGGTTCCAGGTTTCGTCAAAACACCAAGACTTACAAAACCCACCCACACATTCCATGAAACACAACAAATCTTTCCCTGTGTCCTTATCTTCGCCTCTTGCGACATCGCTACCACAGCGGCATTATCTAAAATCCTAAACTGACCGTCACCATCATCGCTATATCGCTCCGTGACTTCAGTTACCAGAGGTATCAATGTATCACACGGATTTCAACTTGGATTTCTACCGACTAAGAGTCGACCACCGGTAGCTCCAAGGAGCATCCCTTTGTCCTATTTAAACTCTTTATTCGTATTAACTAAATCCCTAACCCTGTGGACACTTATTCTCTTCCCTTTTCAACATAACATCATAAACATCAGTGGAAATATGTGCTTTTACTTTACTTGTGACCAGGTACCATGTTATAACTATTTCTAAACTATGGGCAGAGACTCATTCAGTTGTTGACAACACAATTTAGTTTATCCAATCACAGACATTCTATTCATCCGAATAAAAGCCTGCTCACCTGTTCTTTATGAGGCACCTCTCGTTGTCAACCGCCAAACAGCCGCCGACCCTCAGCAGGGGGTCCGGGCAACGGACGTCGTCACCGCTCTTTCTCTTTACCCAGGTCAAACAATCACGTCGGGGTCACCAAATTGTTAGCATATTCTATATTGGATGCCTGGTAGAAACTCTGGAAGAATTCAGCCCAACAGCTACTCTCATTTGGTAGGTTTATTTCTCTGGTCACAATCAAAGTACTAGCGCTGCAATTGCAAGAGCAGGGATTCGCTTCATCAACACGCAGGTTGACAGAAAACAGAACTGAACTCCCGTCCAACCGGAAGTCCGGCGGTTTTATACACAGATTCTCGTCACAGGTTTCATCGCATCATCCTAACATCTAATTGGCTCTAACCTTTCAAGGAGGAGGGAAGACACATGTCCTTTCCTTGTCTCTCCAGGCTAGGACGTCCATGGCCAGCCTACTGCAGCTGGTCTAACATAATAATAATAACATATGTGGGTGTTGTGGCGGTGCTCGGCGTGTATCTAGTCTAAACAGTCAGCGGTTCCTCAGGGACCTCTCTGACTCCATGATAACACTATTATTCTGGCCCTGAGCGCCCTGAACTGTTTCATAGACAAGAATGTACAATAATATAACAAACATCATGATTTATATTTTCAGTCCAGACCACTGGACCTCACAGCACAGCCTTGGAAAAACAATCCACAACAGTTAATATGGTGGCGCTCCCTTCAGACAGGGGCAGGTCAGTAACAAAATCCACTGCTATATGGGACATGGGATGGCGGGTGATGGGCAAAGGGCGCAACTGACCAGCTGTGGTTGATGGAATGCCTTGCTGCGGGCACAGATGGAGAAGGCTGACACGAAGGTGCAGGTTTCTTGGGACATAGGCGGCCACCATTTCCCATTAGACAATAAAAGGGAGAGTGCGGTGGAACCCAGGATGGCAGGTAAGTTTGGAAGAATTCCCCCATTGTAAGACTTGTGACCTGACAGCGTCAGGCACAAACAGAATGTTGGAAGGACTGTCACCTGGATGGGAACGCTGGGCCTCCCGGAGGAGAGACTCAACTCCCCATATGACCACAGCCACCGCACAGGAAGGGGGAGGGGAATTGGTTTAGGATCGACGGTGGGTTTTTCTGTGGTGGACTGACGAGTCATGGTCCCTGCTGTGCCTCTCTTCCCTCCTAGTATCCTGCCTGTTTTCCCTCTATTGTTTCCATTGGTCCCCCGTTTGTCCTGGTTGTGTGTGTCTGGGCATAGCCTCCCTTTCCCCCTTCTGCTGCCAATTAACCTGCACACATGCAACCCATTCTCTCATCAAGCCCTACAGTATATCTACCCCAGGTCTCTCTCCACTCCTTGCCACATCTTCAGTTCACATTCATGGAACTACTGTTACGGCCATTTTGATCCCCAAAGATCAAAGTGCGTTCCCCAGTCTCTCTGCTCCCCTCGGAAGCCCCCTGGTCTCAGCCTTGCCGACCCAACCAGCCACATTGGACGCCATCACCGATCCTTCACCTTTTCCACCTCTGGTTCTGTTTAAATAAAGGTAATTGTGTACTACTCCTGCTCCATTGTTCTTGCTCTTGGGTCCAGCCCCGCATGACAGAGAGTATTGGGTTTGGTGTTTCTTGAACCTTGGCTTGGAGAACTTCAGGGGTGTTGGTGACAAGCATGATAAGATACTCATAATGGCGGGGTGTTAAACGTTGTTTTCCATTAATCTCCTTCAGGGATTCACCAGGTGAGATGGTAGGCGTTGCGGAGGTCCAGTTTGGAGAAAACAGTGGCTTTGAGAAGGGACTCAAAATTGAGTCAACGAGGGGGAGAGGATATTTTTTTAAATGGTAATATCAGTAAAACCATGGTAATCAATGCAGGAGCATAGTGTACGGTCTTTCTCGTCCACAACAAAGAACCCAGAGATGGCAGAGTAGGTGATGGCAGAGTAGATGATGCTGCCACAATGCTGCCACAATGCTGCCACAGTGCAGCCACAATGCAGCCACAATGCAGCTATATTTCTCGGTCACAGTCTGACGAGCACTCGCGACGGCGTCACTTCGTTACTCTAACCTCCCGGGGAGGAGAGGATATCAGGATAAAAGCCCCTCCCTCTGGAGCGTCTCTTTCTTCTTAATTACTGACCGACCAGATAGGATAGGGGGAGAGATCTGAATTCTGATTAGGAGGATCCATTGCACTGCTGGTGTATGCAGTCGAGTGTGCGCGTGTGTGTGTGTCTCTCTATACACTTGTGTTTGAAAATGTGCATGTGAGCAAGTGCACCCTCACACACTTTGGGCATGTGTGTAAATGGATAAGTCTAAATGTACAGTGTGTGTGTGGTAACAATGTGCATGTGCAACTCTGATTGTGTAATCCTCAGCTGTCAAGAAGAAAGAGTAAGAAGAGATGATGGGAACGCCGGCCAGAGGGGGAGGATGAGAAAACGGAAGGAAATAAAGTGAGGGGGCAGGATTGTATAGGGCCCAAATGCAAAGTATTAACAAAATAATAACAAAAGATACATTACATTATGAAGTAGAACATCATATGGATAGATTGAGTAAAATGAATTGAAGAACAAAAATGAACACTTGTGGTGTATATACGCACAGACACACACACACATACAGTACACATGCTGTGGTGTTCTGAGCAAATTGGCCTGCCTGCTTTGACAGAGGCTCATTTCCCAGAATTCACCTCTCTCTCTCTGAAATCAGGCCAAGAGCACGATAACACACACACAAACACGGTGTCTGGCATTGAGTACACGATACTCTTCATTGGGTTTAATTAAAATGATTCAATATGTTTTGTGTCTAACTACATTATAGATGTTAGATTGTGCACTTTCCTCCTTATCTGGTACCTCAAAATCACTCGCCATCGTTTGTTATTTTGTCCAATGTTGACAATTTATACAACTCCTGCCTCGCAATGTATTCTGGGACATTACAGAGTAAGTCTTGTAAATCCACATCTCCCCTCGTTGTCGCCGCTCCCTTTGTTCTCTCTCCCCGTCTGGCCTAAGACCCGCCATGTGACACTCGGACGCCTCCTATCTTCCGCCTCTCCAGACCGACAACACCCTCATCTCTTTTTTCTCTCCTTTTTCATTTCCCCGTTCTCTCTTCTCACCCCTTCCTCTGCTTTCCTTTATTGTGCGTTGCTTTCTCTCTCTCATGCACAGACAAGCACATATGTATGTACACACACACACACACACACACAGTTCTTTCCTGAGCAAATTGGCCAACCTGCCCCAACAGAGACTCATTTCCCAGAGGTCAACTCTCCTCTCTCTGTTGTCTAGCTTTCAGCAAGCACACACACACACATAAAAAAAAACTGGCATTGTCCTGCAATTCTCATTTTCTGGGACTCACTCCTCACTTGTCCAAACAACTAAAGCCCGTTCTGAAGGTAGAGCGATAGAGGGAGAAACAAGAGAGAGGAGAGGAGAGAAAATGGCAGCCAGTGAGTGCAAAAGAAGCAGCAAAACGCAACAAGCCAATAATAATTGAATGTGATTTAAAGACTTGTATCATCGTTTTCATCATGAAATACATTCACATTGAGGTTAGTTTTGGAAACATTTTGGAAAATTGTCTATCATTGTACGGTTTAACTTCTGAGATCAGCGATGACGTCGTCTGTGGCAGGACTGAAACCGTCAGACGATCAGTCTGAACTGAACTCAGCAGGTACACAGGAACAGTTTGGTAATAGTTTTAAAGTTAACCTCTATTTTCTATTGGAAAGAAGTGTGTGTGTGTGTGTGTGTGTGTGTAGCCACTGCATGGCTAACTGAGACACGTCATGGGATGGTCCATCAGTCCATCCAATCCCCAGTCCATGATGATGCGCCCAGGGCAGACAGGTGGCCTTCATTACATTTATCTGAGGCTTTTATCCAAAGAGACTTACATGATATACAGTAGACCGTAGACACAGCAACGGTGAGCAATGAGGGTTAAGTGTCTTGCTCAAGGACACAACGACATGGACTGGCTGAGCCGGGGTTTGAACCACCGACCCTCTGATTGAAAGACAGACCTGCTAACCACTGAGCCCTTCAGGGTTTGAAAGTGAGTGTGTGATGCTGACATATGTAGTCTTCAGTGTTTTGAGTGGTCGGAAGAATAGAAAGGTACTTTACAAATATCCTTTGACTAAAAATAGGTGAATGTATCTATATGGCTCATTCCCATAAAATAGGTATTAACCTCATGTTTTATTTTTTCTGATACAATGGAGATAAATATGACTGAATGGCTGATGGCATCATGAATTGCGCATCACTTGCACCCACCATCTGCCCCGTCTCAAGCACTGATTCACAAAAGTTATTACACTAATGATGTTGCAGTGCAAAACGAGGGCCATAATGTGTTGTGTACAATTTGCCCTTTTGTTTTGTTTTTGCATCTGATTATAATTATCCACATGGCAAAGTATAAATATTGCCTTTATGCCAAGAACACAGGAGGCAGAACAACAGCAGAGAGAACAGAAAAACATGTCCGCTGGAAAGCTGCAGGTCCGGACTGTCGAGGCATTCCTCGAAACTTCAGACCAGGAATTGAAACGTGACAGACGGGAACTGTATTTTGGATTTAATATGCCACAATCCCTGGAAAGGTCTGGGCATTAAAGCCTTTTTAAATGTGCTTCAGCTACCAAATCTCTGAAGACTTCGTAATTCCTCCGTAGCTGCGTGTGGCTCTCAGCGCTGACCTTTGTGAATGGGACTGTTTCTGCAAAGAGGATAGTTTGCATAGAAAGGGCCAGATTTTGCACACGTGGAGCTATTTGCCGGTGATTTGAGAATTACCCGTTGTTGTTCTTTTTGTCTTATTGGCGCAGGTTTATGTGGAAGTCGAGGCTACAGTCTACACCCATGTGCTTCATCTGTCGGAGAGGCTGTTCAGTATGTGTGACAGGCCGGGATAATGTAGATGGTGAAGTGCAGCAGAGCCGATCCCTGTGTGCCGCTGGCAGAGATTCAGCTCTGTGTTGGGGCTTTGCTGGAAGTTGGAGAGCAGAGAGAACTTAAACTTTATTGGGTCCTTCATTTAACATATCAACATACAGAAATGTGGCCTTCATTACATTTAGCTGAGGCTTTTATCCAAAGCGACTTACATGCTATACAGTAGACCGTAGACACACAACGGTGAGCAATGAGGGTTAAGTGTCTTGCTCAAGGACACAACGACATGGACTAGTGGAGCCGGGGATTGAATCACTGACCCTCTGATTGAAAGTCAGGCTTGCTAACCACTGATCCTCAGTCCCCGCCTTCAAACCATCCTTAGCATTTTAGGAGCAGTGGGCTGCTGTGAAGCGACGGGGAGCAACTCTAGTGTCTTGCTCAAGGACACTTAGACATACGATCTGTGGGAGGCCTGGGATCGAACCGGCTACGTTATGGTTACACAACGACCAAGCTACCCCATGGCCACAGCCAGCCAATGTAGTGAGATTATGACAAAGAAACGCCAAAATAATGACTTATTACTAATGATTATGAAAAGATAAATGTGTATTATTAACAGACGATACGCGATGATAAAGTCTCACGGTCTTTGGCTCGATCAGCAACAAGAAAATTCCCTCCGTGGAGTCCAGACCTGGAGGTGGTGATGATGAGGCTGATAGAATGATGACTTGATGAAGATGATGGACCTGATGAAGGGTGGAGATGGGGAGGTGGAGGGGTGCATAACAGCAGCATGAATGAACTGAGATAGAAAGACAGCAGCAAGATGATAGGCTCACTATTATTATTTTTTTGTTACGCTTATTGGATAGTAGAGACCAGCTGATGATCTAAACAGCTGGTGTCATGATTGATAGCCCCGACCAATGACGGCAAGGATATCATGAGTGAGCATGCGTGAGAGCAGTGATTGGCAGATGTATTCCTTCCTGACTGACAGCATCATTTCAAACTATCTGCTTTGTATTTGCTCTGACAGCACCAGGGCTCATTGCTGGTTCTGGAAGATCCTCCTCAGCTTCTGACCGCCTTTTAGGATTTTTAGTCATGCTTGTGGTGGAGGCTCACGGGAAGGCAATGTCAGCCAGTCAACCCCTTGGATCCAGACAGAAACATCTGGACTATACTGGATCTATTGCCATGGTGTTTAGACTTCATGACATTCACGCTGTCCAGATGATGAATCAGCTGTACTGCAACATCGTAGTTGACAATTTTGCATTGAGAGAAATCAGAGGACTACGCAATCAAATCATACATCATAATGGGTACTGACTATTGTTATGGGGACTGTAACAAGGGTTCGTTGCCCGGAGAAACCAGCCGCCACACAGGTAAGTATCTTTTCCAAATGCTCTTTATTTTGCTCTCTTGCTCGCTCGCTCGCCGCCGTCGCACACCTCCGTCGCACACCTCCGTCGTCAGCACTCACTCGCTTCCGTCCCTTGGCTGTCGTCACTTCCGGGTATTTATAGCCCGCACACACCCACACATCCACACATCCACACACACACACACATACACCCACTTGTTAGCCCCAGGTGTGGCTCATTCGCCACAATTCCCCACACCTGTTCCCCGAGCCGCCCCTCTCTCTTCCTTCCGTGCAGCCGCGCTAACCCCGCCCCTGCCCCACATACCCCCACCGCCCGCTTTAGGCCGGGGTGCCACCGGCCTAGCCAACTCCCCCCCTCCCCCCCCCTTGGGGCCGGGACAGGAAGTCAGCCACAGCCATCTGCGACCCCGGCCTATGGACCACCGTGAAATGGAAAGGCTGCAAGGCCAGATACCACCGGGTGATCCGGGCGTTGGCATCCTTCATGCGGTGGAGCCATTGGAGCGGGGCGTGGTCCGAACAGAGGGTGAACTGGCGCCCCAGGAGGTAGTAGCGGAGTGAGTCGACCGCCCACCGGATGGCCAGGCACTCCTTTTCGATGGTGCTATAACGTGCCTCCCTGTCGGACAGCTTCCGGCTGATGTACACCACTGGCCGGTCGACCCCCTCCACCTCCTGGGCCAAAATGGCCCCCAGCCCTCTGTCCGACGCGTCAGTCTGCAAAACAAAGGGAAAAGAGAAGTTAGGAGTGTGGAGCAGCGGCTCCCCACAGAGGGCCTGTTTCACCGCCTCAAACGCCCACTGGCACTGCTCCGTCCACTGGACCGGATCTGAAGCACCTTCACGGGTGAGGTCGGTCAAGGGGCTGGTCAGCTCCGCAAAGGCGGGGATAAACCGCCGGTAGTAGCCCGCCAGCCCCAAGAACCGCCTCACCTCCTTTTTAGTCTTGGGCGGCGGGCAGGCTGCAATCGCCTCCGTCTTGTCTACCTGAGGACGCACCTGCCCTCCGCCCAAGTGGTACCCCAGATACCGTACCTCCCTCCGTCCAATTGCACACTTCCCCGGGTTGGCGGTGAGTCCGGCCTCCCTCAGGGACTCGAGCACCGCACCCACCCGCTGCACATGCTCCGCCCACGTGTCACTGTGGATGATGACGTCATCCAGGTAGGCGGCCGCATAGTCAGCGTGCGGACGCAGCACCCGGTCCATGAGACGCTGGAAGGTGGCCGGAGCCCCGAACAACCCGAAGGGAAGCGTGTTAAACTGGAACAACCCGTACGGAGTGGAGAAGGCCGTCTTTTCCTTGGCCTCAGGCGACAGGGGAATCTGCCAGTAGCCCTTGGTTAAATCCAGTGTGGAAAATAATTGTGCAGTGCCCAGTCGGTCCAGGAGCTCGTCGACCCGGGGCATCGGATACGCATCAAACCGTGATACCTCATTCACCCGGCGGTAGTCCACACAGAACCGTATAGACCCATCCTTCTTGACGACAAGAACGATGGGACTACACCAGGCGCTGTGGGACTCTTCTATTACTCCCATCTCCAGCATAGCCTTCAATTCTCTCTGGACCACCTTCTTTTTGTGTTCCGGGAGCCTATAGGGGCGGGTCCGCACTGTCACCCCCGGGGTTGTCTCAATCTCGTGCACTATGAGGTTGGTGCGACCGGGCCGGAGCGAGAACACGTCCGCAAAACGCGCCTGCAGCTCGGCAAGGTCTGTTTGCTGGGCCGAGGAGAGGTGGGCTTCAACCTGGAGCGAGGCTGGAATGGTCGATTTTGGGGCCTCGGGCCCCAGCTCCTCCCTCTCCGAGACTGCGGACACCAGCGAAACAGACTCCGCCTCCCTCCACGCTTTTAGGAGGTTAAGGTGGTAGATCTGCGTGCTCCCGCCCCTGTCCGACCGCACCACCTCATAGTCGACCTCCCCGACCTGCCGTGTGACCACAAAGGGCCCTTGCCACTTGGCCAGGAGTTTCGAGCTGGAAGAAGGGAGCAATACAAGTACCTTTTCTCCCGGTGCGAATCGTCTCAGCCTGGCCCCTCTGTCGTACAGGCGTTTCTGACGCTCCTGGGCCTGGCGCAAATTTTCGCGTGAAAGCCGACCCGAGGCGTGAAGCTTTGCGCGCAGGTCCAGGATGTACTGCACCTCGTTCTGGCTGGTGCTCGGCCCCTCCTCCCAGCTTTCTTTAATGAGGTCGAGCACCCCCCATGGCTTCCTGCCGAACATCATCTCAAAAGGGGAAAACCCCGTGGAGGCCTGGGGTACCTCCCGCACTGCAAACAGAAGAGCGTCAAGCCATTTATCCCAATTACGTTCATCATTGCTAATGAATTTACAGATCATGGTTTTCAAAGTCTTATTGAACCGCTCCACCAGCCCGTCGGTCTGGGGATGGTAGACGCTGGTACGAATCGACTCGATCCCCAACAGCCCGTAAAGCCCTCTGTGTGCGCGACATGAACGATGTGCCCTGGTCGGTCAGGATCTCTTTCGGGACCCCGACGCGGGAGATGACCTGAAACAGCGCCTGCACAACACTCTTCGCCGAGATGCTGCGCAACAGCACCGCCTCCGGGTATCGCGTTGCATAGTCCACCAGGACCAACACAAAGCGATAGCCGCGTGCGCTCCGGTGAAATGGCCCGATGAGGTCCATGCCGATACGGTCAAATGGCACCTCCATCAATGGTAGAGGGTGCAATGGCGCCCTCGGAATGGCCGGGGGATTCACCAATTGACACTCCGGGCAGGAGGCGCACCATCGGCGCACATCCGCCCGGATGCCCGGCCAATAAAATCGGGTCATTATCCGGTGCAGTGTTTTATCAGTACCCATGTGTCCAGCCATCGGGTTATAATGAGCCGCCTGGAAAACTATTTCCCGACGGCTCTTCGGCACCAGCAACTGGGTGTCTTTTTGCCCGGTCTGGGTGTCACGACTCACCCGGTACAACCGGTCTCTGATTAATGAAAAATGCGGATATGTCTGCGCCGCGTCGGGGCGCACCACTTGACCATCAACCTTGCTCACTTGGTCCAGGGCCGACCGCAGAGTCTCATCCCGAGTCTGCTCCAGTGGAAAATCTTCCATGGCGTGAAACTCGGGCGCCGGCGGAGTCTCCATTGGAGGCTCGGCCGGTTCCCCCGCCCCGGATGCAGCGTCGGGAGGACCCGCGTCCCCGCTGAGCACCGCACACATATCCCACGGCCCTGGCTGTCGTGCCCGCACCCCCGCGGCCTCCCCCATTAACCTGTCAAACCCCGGCCAATCGGTTCCCAAGATTAGGGGGTGCGTAAGGCGGGAGCTAACCGCGACCTTCACCCTATGCTTTTTCCCCCCGTATCTAATCTCCACTGGCACCACAGGATACTCGTGAATGTCCCCTTGCACACACCTCACCCTCACCCGTGCTGCCTCCACCAATGCCCCGGGACGAACCAGGTTCTGGTGGATCATGGACTGAGTGCAGCCTGAATCCACCATCGCCTGGCGTACACCCCCCTGGACTCTTACCTGAACGCGGTATGTCGCTCCCGGACCGGGGGAGGGTGCTGGGGCGCCGGCAACCCGGATCGTCTGCCCCACCTCCATGGCCGGACACTCCCTCCGGAAGTGTCCGGGCTGCTGGCACCTCCAGCACACCTGCCCTGGCGGTTGAGGGACCCCCTGTGAGCTGGGAAGGGTGCGGGGTTCGGGTGGGCTCGTGACGGTGGTCAATGGCGCCGTCGGGTTCTACTGTGGGGTCGGCGGCTGCCTGCCCCTCCGCTGCCCGGCGGCCGGCGTTGGTGGTGGTCCACCCCCCCCCTTCGCCGACGGGTAGACGGCCAGGTGGTCCTCCATGAGGGCGACGGCTTCCGCCAGTGTCGAGGGCCGGTGGCAGCGTACCCACGCCGCGGTCCGAGCCGGCAGGCCCTCCGCGAACTGCTCCACCACGAGGGTCTCCAGCATGGCCTCCGGCCCTTCGTCCCCCGCGGGCCGCAGCCACCGCCTGCCGGCGTCCATCAGCTGCTGGCCGTAGGCGAATGGTCGGTCTTCCGGTCCCAGCGTGGCCCCGCAGAATCTCTGGCGATGGTCCTCTGGGCCGAGTCCCAGCCGGTCCACCACAGCCCTCCGGATGCTCCCGTAGTCCCGCCTAGCTGACGGGATGCTCAGGGCCGCCGTCTGCGCCGCCCCTGTCAGCAGTGGCAGGAGGCGCACCGCCCACTCGTCTCTTGGCCAGGCGCAGGCCTCCGCTGTTGCCTCGAAGGCGTCCAGAAACACCTGGGCGTCGTCCTCCGGGACCATCCGGTGCAGCGTCAACCCCAGTCGGGCCACGGCCCGGCTCGGCAGGAGCCGGCGCCGCCTCCACCCTGGCGACGAGGCGCCCGAAGGCGTGGGTCTGCTGCGCTGCCGAGTCCTGGATCGCCGCCAGGATCGCGCGGTTTGTGTCCAGGCAGGCGCAATTTACCACCGCCTGCTCCTGCTGAATGGCGGCTATGCCGGCCATCATCTGCCCCAGCGCCAGGAGCGGCTGCGCCGGCGCGTCCTGCAGACGGTCCCCTTGGTCCGTTCTCCGGAGACCACGTCGGGCGCCACTGTAATAAGGGTTCGTTGCCCGGAGAAACCAGCCGCCACACAGGTAAGTATCTTTTCCAAATGCTCTTTATTTTGCTCTCTTGCTCGCTCGCTCGCCGCCGTCGCACACCTCCGTCGCACACCTCCGTCGTCAGCACTCACTCGCTTCCGTCCCTTGGCTGTCGTCACTTCCGGGTATTTATAGCCCGCACACACCCACACATCCACACATCCACACACACACACACATACACCCACTTGTTAGCCCCAGGTGTGGCTCATTCGCCACAATTCCCCACACCTGTTCCCCGAGCCGCCCCTCTCTCTTCCTTCCGTGCAGCCGCGCTAACCACGCCCCTGCCCCACAGGGACTTTTGTAAAAGATGGGCTGAAAGATGAGATTTTGAAGTGCGAATAAAAGGTGTAAAAGACAGGGGGTGAATGCAAGAGAGAAGAGTTGATTGTAAAATAGAGGAACAGTTTGTGTTTGGCACCAAGGGAAATATCCTCTGTAACATAGCTTGGAGACACACACACACACACACAGCTGTTGGAGTAAGCCTGGAAGTCTTTTTTTCTTTCTTTTTTAGGCAGAAAGGCGAGAAACCACCAACACACACACTTACACTCTTCATAGATGATTAGATTTTTAGAGGATGTGACACATTCCTCAAGCTGCAGGCCAGACTCATGGGTACATATCAGCTTAACTGGAAATCTCAGTAAACTTCTTATGAGAAAGTGTTCTGTGTCATCGGTGCTTTCAAGTCAAAAATCCCTTAACGTCAGCTGGCAGCAGCTGGTGGGCAGCGCTGTCCTACTTGTTGGCTAAACATCTATTCCTGATTTAACGTTTTGAAAATGTTGGTGTCCAGACTGCTAAATGAATGAAGGGACTTGAAGAGGAGACAGGAACATAAAAAAGATACTACTGAAAAGCAAAGATGTCGGATTATAGTATGTCTGAGAATCATAGCATAATAGGCCATAGAGCTGTAATCTTGTAGAAATCATCATACAATGCCATATATAAGATGCATTGTCCTTACCCTGCAGCTTACCCTGCATCTGTTAACATCGTTGTTGGGCAGTAAATGCATTCTGATCATATTTGTCGCTCAGGTTTATTTTCTGTGCCTTCCATTTGGATTTGAGTCGGTGTGTTTTTAATAATCGCCATGGTCTCATGGTTTTAAACTGCCCATGGAAAGAATGACCATTTAGGAGTCTGTCCATTTTTGTACTCTGGATAAGCTGTCCACATTCCTCTTTTTAGAGATCGTCATGTGAAATAACCTCTGACTCACGTACTTCTCTTGTTGGGTCTCTCCTCATTTTTACTGATCGAAATACACATGATTGATTGATTGGCTGAGTAGCATCACGTGAGATGATATACAACACATATGGTTGTCTGGTGTTTCCTGGACCGCTGAGTAAGTGCTGTAAAGGCTAAAGCTGTGTCGGTTAAAGTAAAAGTACACCTCAATTCTGTATCGGGTCCAGATACCGTGGCGTTTGGGTCCGGACCCGGACTGCAGTCCGCCTATTAGAAACCCAGAGTATAGCATGTTGAACAAAAACTATTGGTACAGTATGTCAAAAAGAGTCAGGATAGTATTTTGAAAAGTATAGTATATCTAAAAAGGTCAGAGTATAGTATTTTAAAAAAAAGTCAAATGAAAGAGTGTAGTAGATTGAAAAAGTCATAGAATAGAAAGAATGTTGAAAGTCATAAAAATGTCAGTAAAAAAACGTTTTGTAGTGTCTGTGTAAGAAGTCAGTAACAAAAGTTATTGATCCTAAGTAAATAGGATTCATGAAAAAAGTTATACAAAAATCTGTAATATTATAGTACGTCCAAAGATGTCGTGTAAGTCAATAAAGTCAGAATGTAGCTTCTCGAAAAGTCCCAAATAAATAATTGTTAAAGGTTAAATTAAAGGTTCTTAAAAGTCACAGTATAGTATGTTACAAAAAGTCCAAAAAGCACATAGAAGTATGGTATGTCAAAAAATGCACAGTATAGTAATTAAACAATAGAAGTTACAGTAGGTCGAAAACAATGCATAAAAAGTCAGACATTAGTATGTTGGGGGAAAAGACCTTCTATATACTGGGAAATGAACTCACAGCTAAGTATGTCAAACTGTCCAAAAAATATCAAAGTGTATTCTGTCAAAAAATAATAATTCAAAAGTAATTGTATCGTACCCTGAGAGTCAGTTGAAAAACCACAAACCCTTTCACACATTTCCTGTATGACAGCAGTAATGACAGATAGGGCCAACTTTGTTCTGAAGCAATTATAATTATTGAAAGTGGAATTTACAGAACAGAAACATTCAGCTTGTGACTTAAAACCACAACAGAACAGCACCAGTGACAATTTGTAATTTACTGACAAACCTGATAAAGACCAATCAAAGCGATGCTGCCATCACATTGTACAGAGTTAGAAAGCCAATGCATGTTTAAAGTATTGAAGCATTTAATTAAAAGTGGATTTGTATTCACAAATGAAGGCATTCTCTATAGCTTCCCCTGAATTTGTAATATGAAAGACAGCAAAAGACACAACAAGAGAACAAAACTATTTAAAGATGAAGTAACTTTTAATGAGTCAGAATTAAAAGTTCACCACATCTCAGCTTTTTAAAAAGACATTATACATGTTGTCAAATTATTCTAATACATAGTTATAAATGATAGTATGGAGACAGATATACAACACTTTACCCAGAGAGAGAGAGAGAGAGAGAGAGACTGACTTATTATTGAGTAATGATGGCTTTAACATATTCAGCTTAAATACTTTGTATGAGAAACATGATGCAGGGAAATGCTTTAGAGGAAGCAGGGAGGAAAGAGTACATGAGCAAGTAAGATTGATTAAATACCATGGAGAAAAAAGATAGAGATAAAAGAGTAGTATAAATGTGATGTCATGATCCAACAGAATGAATCGAAAAGGATTCTCCCCCTAATGCCATGAGTCAGAGTATACAGCTGAGCCTGCTGATCATACAGCACACACTGAGCAGCGTGATGAGTCTGAGTATGGCGAGCTATTCTATCTTTTCATAGATATTCTTGTTTCAATTTGTAATAGTAAAAATGACCTATGTGAGGTCAACAGTAACATTCTTCTTAACCATAATTGTCATTTCAGTTATCCACAACCTCATTCTTTCTAGGAATACATTTAATGAACAGCTTACCAGGAAACAAATCCAATTGTTGATTTTAGATGTCCAAAATTAAAAAAGCATTCCAGACACCCAAAATGTAATCTGAATATTCAAAATGCATTACGGCCAGTAAAAATGTCATTAAGATATCGATCATTTTCATAATCTTGAAATACAATTTCTACTGGTAAGAATGGCCTAACCCTAATAACCCTAATAACCCTAACCCTGGTGTAGACTCCTCAGGACAAATAAGTCCTGGCATTAGACACAACACCCTCACAACTGACTTGCAAATTGTAATTATGGGATGCTGGTGCACCGACTCTATCCTTCCTATACGGCAAAAAGAATGAATTTGTCAGCAAAAATATTAACCCTACCGCCAGGCAGAACTTGGCGGCAGGGTTAATAATAAGGTTACGGCTGGTTAAGAAAAGATAGCTAAGCTGCAACCTCTGGACCCAGAATGAGGACACTGTCCAGTTTACTAACCCCGAGGTTGTCAGGGTTTACTTTACCGTAGGATTTCAAAGGGAGGGCAGACACAAAGACATTATTGATTCCTAACTGGGGGCTTTTAAGAAAAGATTTAGCTCATTTCTCGGCTTCAGCGGTACATGCATCCATCCATCCATCCATCCATTATCTGAACCGCACGCGGTACATGCAATACAATCTAATTTGACAAAGGAAATAATTGATTTGCTGCTTCTAACTCAATGAGGAATTGATGCTCCTCTCTGTCACTGCTTCTCCTTGTGACTGAGGCTGATGCCACCAACTGGCTGTTCAGTCTCAGGGGCAATTCATACTTTCCAGGTACCCGCGTCTGTTCGGACCCCGACAGCCTGTACGCATAGCAAGCGTGTCTACTGTCATACTGGGCGTACTGGGCGTACTGGTAGAGAACAAAACAGCACACGGATGCCTGTTTTGAAGTAAGGTTGCACGAGGAGTTCTGCCATTACCCACATTTATATAACGTGTCTACCAAAGAACAGCCAAATGACTGACATGGAGCGTATGCGTAGAATGCCAGACCGACGAGGAAACCTCCCTTTTAGTAAATATATGGAAACGTGTGTGCAACACAAAGGACGTTCGAGGCTTTGCAGAGCAGCTTTGATGCAAAACAGTTTGTGACATGAAAGGATCACTCACATGGGAACCACTGGAGGAATTGCAAAAACACTTCAGTGGGCAAATTCCGGTGAATGATGCAAGGCAAGTAATTGCGTCACAGTCTGAGCGCATCTTGAGAGCAAAGGGAAGGCGGGTCTACCGTGAGCCTGACGGGTGTCAGCACAGTCTGAACTAGCATTATGCGTTGTAATGACGCTGCTTCTCCCCAGCACCCAGCAGACGTGAGGAGAACCTGACTTCCTAGAGGACATACAGGAAAAAAAACATTCACCGTGAAAAAGATGCAACGTGCTGATCCACATGTGTGTTTCTACTTTCTCCAACAGAATTCTTCAGGAGCGTGAAAGACGAGACGCTGTGAGAACAGAAGTGCTTACAGGGCCTTCCTGTGCCTGCTAAATCCCCATCTTCATAAATACTCATATTTATGGAATATAGCCATTTAATATGGTTAAAGGTGAATCATAAAACAGCCACTTATGACTACACTAGTAATGGTATCATATAGTAGTTCTTGAAAGGTTTTAGAGAGAAAGAGACTCGGAAGGTTTAAACTCTGGGTGAGGTTTTACATAAGCTGGAAGATAACTTTGGTCCTATTTCATCTTGGCATTTGTACGTGAACGTGTACATTTAAAAAACCCTAAGCATTGGAATCCAATTTACCTATCATCCAGTTCTCATTCCCAGGGTGTCAAATATGTACATAAATCATTTATGTCATATACTTTGAATGTGTTATAACTGTTCATTCTGTACACATTGCATTGTACTCCATCCTGATAGAGGGATCCTCCTCTTCCGAAGGTTTCTTCCCTTTTTCTCCCTGTTAATTAAAGTTTTTTTTGGGTGGGGGGGAGTCCCGGGACAGAGGATCTCGTATGTGTACAGATTGTAAATCCCTCAAAGGCAAATTTTTTATTTGTGATTTTGGGCTATAAAAAAATAATTGAATGGAATTGAAATTGCGCTGCTTGGTCACGCCCCCTGCCGTCTAACACGATGCACGAGGCCCCTTCAGCTTCTGCATGAGACTCACCAGGTTTTCAAGTTTTATGCTCTGGGAGTGTGATGGCGTAGTATAAAGACGTCAAAAGCCACAGGACTTTCAACTAGGAGAGCAGTGTGGATGATTTTTTGCATTTTTACGCATTTTAATCCCAAACAAGAATCTATCTTCATCAAATTTAGGTGGTTTTGTTGGCTGAACATAAGTGGTTTTTGCTTGAATTCACGAGGTTAACCACCTCTTTACTGCGACGAGTTGGAATGAGAACCAGTTGATTCAATCTCCCCAGCTGGCACTGGTGTTTGCGTCTGCTCAAGCTTAATGACCGTTGGTCTCCATTACGACTTTAATGCCAGGTGAAACATTTTGGGTTAAATATTTTGCCCACAGGTGCTTTTCAGCATCAGATACATGACAATCAAACAACACTGAATGGTGAGACGGTGGCTTACATGTCCACGGAGCAGCTATCAGCCATGTGACTCACTATTTTCCTTGTCACAGATGACACATTAATACAGTTATGGCTATAATTTAGGACAACGTTGAGCAATGGCTTGTCATTTAGCTGTTAAGTTGACTTGACAACAGCATAGTATGGGTTCTGTTAGTCAAGTTAATAGATGGAGCGCTGCTTTTTAATTGCTGTCATTGAGTAAGGACAGATACAATGTGTAGTGATGGTTTGAGGATGCCAGCTAAGCCATGAGCTCAGACACCCAATGACCCAATGTGTGTTTGCCTTTGACAGAATATCAAACCTCTCAAGCCTCGCAAGCATGTCTAACTAACAATCTCATGCCCTGAAATGGGTGTGGTCTAAATCATAATCTTCTACAGTTGCCTGCATGAATAAGTAGGTAAGGATGGCGAGAGATAGCTGAACGCTCAGTTGCGTGAGTGAGGCGACCCACATATTAGAAGTGTCGGACAAAAGTAAGAACACAAAGGTCATTTTTATCAGGCCTCGGTAAAAGTGTGAAAGTAATAGTGCTTTTCTGATCAGTGATTTACAAACTGTAAACGCTAACAAGAACAATGTGCAGTGTAATAAAACAAAGTTTAAAAGAAAGAATCCCAAAATGCCCAAAATGAAAGATACAGGTTAAGTTTTATTTATAAAACATTTCGGTAAATGTTGCGAGCTTGTTGTAGAACCCATGCTCGGTTGAGACGACGGAGGAATTTATTTTTTCACTTTTGTGGGAGCCATGAGGCCCCGGGTTCCCCTCTTGATCCTAAATAGGCCAAACACACGTAGACACACAGAACTGAAGTGGAATTGTTGAGTGATGAGTGGCCAACAAAGTGAATCCCAAAAACTGTTCCTTTAAAATTGAAGAATATCTCTGATCCCAGAAAAGCACTAGAACTCTAAACAGGTTAACAAAACACCGGCCTAATAACTTTACATATTTCTTCTACTGGCCTGACTCATACATTACCATCAAATGAGCAACTCAAATAAAAAGTATTTAAATGTAGATTATCCTGTTAAAATGTTGAAAAGACATAGTGTGACTAAATAAAGTAAATCAACAGGAATCACAAATAGAAAGAAAAATTATCAAAATATCTATTGGCTTTCACTGAACCATATAACAACACATCAAGAAGCTCAAAATAATCAAACTCGAGAAAAAGGAAATAAGTTAACATATCTCAAGACGTAGAGATTTACAGTATATACATTTTAAAAAGATTGTGTTCATTGACTGGTAGCTCCGTCGTTCTCCTTCAGTTCAGACTTCCTGTT
Source organism: Cottus gobio (assembly GCA_023566465.1). Lineage (NCBI taxonomy): Eukaryota > Metazoa > Chordata > Actinopteri > Perciformes > Cottidae > Cottus > Cottus gobio. Next base: position 28,026,225 of record CM042223.1, on the reverse strand, counting down.
GCCATGCGGCTCCAGGCATGCGACCCTACACAGAGAGGCTTGTTTAAGTCGTCCTTCAAGGCTTCCTCACAGCCCACTGCTTGTCTGTTAGTGGTGGTCAGTCCTGTCCTGCCCAGTGGCAGAATATTCCAATGGCTTTGGAGCATGGCAGAGGTCCACTCTTTGATTTGAAATAAAAATAAATAAAAATATATAGAATATGTTTTTGTTTTTTTTTAAACCAGAAAATGTAACTTCACCTTGGGTAGTTAAACGTTCTCGTCAAGCTGTGAAGAGTACAAAAAAAGCCTCCTTGTTCTCCATTCGTTTTTGCTTTTCCTACCAGGGGTTAATGTTTTTTCTGTATAATTTTCAATATTTTATTCTTGTTTTTGAGTTGTTGTTTTTTTGCAATACATAGAGTGCTGAAGGTTTGTAAGAAAAACAAGGAAGGTTTACAGCTAGTGTACATTTTTTAAGCAGGTAAACAAAATGTAAAAGTGCTCTTATTTTGAAAGACTTTTTTTGTTTTTTTGAGTTTCCAGTGTTTAGAAAGAAGTATGAGGCACTTAGGTCCATCTCTATGGCGACAGACAGTCACTCAGGCCACACCTCCAGGCTCAGGATTGGAAGGTCTGGTCGGGCTCGGTGAGTCCAGGACTAGAAGGTGTATCTATGAGGGCTCGGCAGATGAAAACACTGACGCATTGGACTCGCACTAAAGAACACAACAGATGCTGCACAGGGCATGTTAGATTTATGCACCTTGTCCTTTCCACGTTGACACACTTCCTCTATGTTTCAATGACCCATGTTGAAAAAAAATGAAATCTGTCCTACAAATTATCAAATTCCATCAACGTTTAGCAAGAACTGCCTGGTCCTTCTGCCACTGATTTATGTTTACAATGTGATGGTTTACTTCGTCCGCATTTTTTGTTATTTTTCTTTGGATTTTGTATCTGGACAAGGTTGCTGCCGGTTTCAGGAGTAGGCCTGCCAACAGGTCCACAGATGAAATGATGCAGCACTTGAGTTCCTCTCTCCACAGGAACCATCCATCATAGATTATCAGGAGCAGACGCCTGTCTCACACCCCAATGTTCTCCCTCATATATGTACTTAACTCACATGTTAAATTCATGTTAGTACTTCTAATCTGTGTGGGGTCGTGAAGATCTTGCAGAACGTTTGTCAAGTTCTACATGAGGGGCATTGAGTCCAATCTGGCCAAGCGCTGATATAAAGGTACATACAAATAGACAAGCCTGGGCAAGATATCCTGGAACACAGGAGCTTCCACAGAGATTTATTTAGGTCAACCTACCGAACTTCTACATTACACAGTAGAAGTCAAGTATGGTTTACTGTGTAAGGACCAGGCAATAGTACAAGCCAAATGAGGCTAAGCAATTAAGATGGCTCGATATCGGGTCTTGTGAAACCGAGCTAAGCTGAACCATTGCCTGACTTGCCAAAGGACACAGATACATCCTTGATAGCGTGAGGTCAGTACAACCTAGGACAAGATATTTTTAATGCAGCCAAGCCGAGCCAGATCCTACCGGGCGACGTCAGGCTTCCTCAAGGTGGAACCAAAGCTGCAGTGATTTAGACAGTGAAATGACAACACATAGGCTAGTACATTTTGTTACCTAAATCATTAGGATAAGAAAGCCAACCATACCAGACCAGTACAATCAGGGTAATTCAGTTCAGTCCAGTTCGATGCAATCCAATCTTCATTGTCTTTTAATCATGAATGAATTCACAACGCAGCGAGGCTGGACCTAGGAAGCCTCGGCTCAACCATTTAGGTAAGGTCCAAGACATTCCCTTTGATTATTATGCAATGCGATGCAATCCAGTTCATTCCAATTCAGTTAAACACACTTTACTCCACTGTAGTTTGGTCATCCGATCCTTATATGTCAGGCAGTTGGATGCAGTACAGTCCATTTCTAATATCAATCCACACGGTTCCATGACAGACTCGGCTATGAGTCCAGGCCAGAGTTCCATTCCCAAGCCAATCCATTTACTTCTGATCCAGTCTACTCGTTTCTATTCCAGTGAAGATCTAGTCCAAACCAAAACGCATCCAATTCCTTTCACCTCGTATTCCATTCCTATCCCAGTATGTCCAGATAGACCGGCGTGGCTTTCATCAGCGTGAACAGTATCTTCTGAATGTCTTTGACGTTGAGGCGCTGTTGTGGCTGACTCTGCCAGCAGCCCAGCATCATATCGTAGACCTCCTTGGGACAGAGTCTGGGGCGCTCCAGCACCCTGCCCTGAGTGATGCACTCGATCACCTGGGAAGACAGACAGAGAAGCACTGTTAAACATGTTGCCTGGTTCCCACGGAGCATTGTTCAGTACAGAGCACATGTAGAGCAACACACATTGGCTGCTACAGTAATCAACACATTCCAGTCCAGGAGACAACTGCTGCTTTACTGGGGAGTTGAAACACTTTTATTGTGGAAAATAAGACTGAAATAGTGACTGTGCAATATTTTTATATTGATAAACAGATGCATGTATTACTGTCATTACTTATTTATTGATTATAGTATTGGGACTTGTGAAGCTCCAAACAGCCTGCAGGGCTTAAGAAACTGCTCAGTAGCAGCAACACCGTCATCCCATCGAAGTCGCATGGAACGCTGCCACAAACATTCGGTCCAACTTTCCAGTTAGTTGGAACTGCCGTACTCAAGTGACCCGACCTCCAGAGCTGCTTCAACCCAAACCACCATTGTTTCATAAACCTAAGTCCTTTTTTTGCATATAACTAATCAAGTTGTTCTCTGTGAGGAAGTTTATTTTGAAAAGACTGCATGCAATGTAACTGGCAGAGTTTATGAAAAAAAATGAATTACCTATTGTATATGTATATGTTCATGTGATATGAGGGTATGGGGACTAAATAAATTGCTGTTTCATCTGTTTTGAATTAGCTGTTGATGCTGTTTGTGGGTGAACCCCTAACCCTAATCCCTAACACTAACCCTAATCCCTAACCCCTAAGCCTAACCCTAACCCTAACCCCTAACCCTAACCCCTAACCCCTAACCCGTGTCCATCACTGCTCCGCCACTTTCTAGCTTGAAGAGCAATCCCAAGTAGTTTTCTTTGCTCGTACTCGGGCCTTCGTCTTCGTCAGACATTGCCCTGATGGTTCCTGTCAAAAGCCTTCCAGCGGCTCAAAGGAGCGAAATCATTCGCTTCACGTGCAAAACGTCTTCGTTACCATTGACAGTAATGAACAGCGATCAATACGATGGCAACGTAGAAGCAATTAGTGAGTGAAACCACTACTTCTGCTCCATAAAGTCTGAGGGACAGCGTTATGTTATTAATGTTGTTTTACTTGCACACATGCCCTTTACTTTCTTACACAAACATTTTATTTTGACTTGAGGTGGAATATTATAGTATTATTTCCGTCCCTGACCAATGACTTTATGACATTTGACGAGCCTTTGAATTGTTCATTGTGGCCACACCCCTGGAATAATTTATATCATTTCTTCTGTAGGAGTATGGCCTGTCAAACTGGTATGCACGGAAAAAGAAAGCAAGAAGAATTGTCTGCTTTTGAAAAACCAGTTCATGCGTGTCCTGTCTCATAAAAGCATTCTTCACCCTGAGGTTACAATATGATATAATATAATAAGGTATGACAGCTGCTGCAATATCACACCTTCCCAAAGTGCAGTTGTGCAGTTAAACTAAATACACAAGACACATGCACTGTTAGCTGAGATCGCTGAGGTGAACCCATCTTTCCTGATTTCCCCTCAAAAAATCAATAAAACTGGCATTTAAACAAAGGGACTAAGAGCCTTGGCAGACCAATGGAAATGGGATTCTTGGGTGTGAAGACTTCTGTGATATGTGAGTTCCTTCATTGTGCTGTTCACTTTACCGTGCAGGCAAAGAAGGAGCATTTCTGTAATGATCCACTGATCCACGTTTTCAAACTAGAAAAGTGCATCAAAGATAATGAAAACTTGTATCGTGCCTTACATTTTAGATCATAACATATCCGTTATGGAATTACTACACAGATGCTCCAGTTAAAACAAAGAGAACAAATTATTTTGTGGATGTCAGTTTTTGAGCCACAAGTAACCTCATAAAAAAAGTGAATACAATTATGTTGACCCTTTTCGCTGGCTTCCTCCTGGCAGAGACAACCCAACAGCAGGAGCCAGGGTGGGCATGAGTCTGAGAACAGGACCGTGATGTCTGCAAAGGATGGAGGCCTCATCAAAATGTCTACAGCTCTGTGTGCATCATACTCAGAAAGAATATTTCTGTTTGCCTGGTGGATCTCCGCGAGATCTCAAGAATTCAACGCCACAATTCACAAGTCCCTTTATTTATTTCCCAGAAGCACAGACAGACCACAGTTAGGCCTGTTGATCAACCCTCCGGACTCCATTCCTACACACAGTTGCTAAGCTTGCTGCATCTCTGGTCACTCATTTGTTTTTTGAACAAAAAGTGTTCACTTCACTTCCGGTTTTGGATGCGAATGGAGTAGACGCGTCTACCTCGTGCTCCCTGTACAAATCTTCTATTCTATCAGTTCATAATCCTCTATTTGCTTATTTTTCCCGAATGCACTGAGATAACAACTTTGATATACACGGAAGCAGAAAATGGCATCCAAAGCAACCAAGCATGCGAAGAAAGACACAAAAGACGACGCTATCGCGGCTCAGGGCGAGGTTAGCATGTCAGCTTTGACTAGCTTATTGGAGGAACACAGAGCCGCGCTCTCTTCCGATTTCAAAACTGCTTTGACATCTTTAGAGGCTAAACTTGATCTCGTCCAGGCTTCGGTGTCGGACCATGGAACGCGAATAACATCATTGGAATCTAATGCAGACGACCTCAGCGAGCGAATTCACTCTCTGGAGGCAGTGTGTGCCGATCTGACGGAGAACTACGCTAAACTCAAGGCCAAAACAGCAGACCTGGAGGGCCGCAGTCGGCGTAATAATATCAGGATCATTGGCCTACCGGAGTCTGTTGGGGGTCCCCGGCCCACAGTTTTTTTTCTGAGATGCTGTCGGAAATTATGGGTGAGCAGATTTTGCCGTCTCCTCCAGAACTTGACAGGGCTCATCGGGCTCTGGTCGCCAAGACGAAACAGGGCGGGAGGCCGAGGGCGGTAGTTGTCCGCTTTCATCGTTATCAGACCAAGGAGATGGTGATACGTGAAGCCCGTAAAAGAAGAGGTTCCTTGAAGTACCGTGGTAACCCGATCGCCATTTACGATGACTACACTCCGGAAGTTCTGGATCAGCGCGCTCAATACCGCGGGGTAATGGCAGAGCTCTACAACCTTGGATTTAAACCATCTCTTACTTTTCCCGCAAGGCTGAGGATCCTGACTAAGGAAGGTGAGCAAAAGACGCTTGCATCGGTGGATCAGGCCAAAGAATTCCTGACGGCTCACCGCAGGGCCGCTTAGTGCTTCTTATGTTGGCCGTTCATTGATCGTGTACGGTGGCTTATGACTTCATTTTTTTTTATGTCACGAGGGAACGTTATACGCCAATTTTTCCTGAGCTCTCTGGCATTATATAAACGGCTGACTGTACATTGAAAGTAGTTTATTTAATGCGGTCACTTTTACGTTTCTAATGACTGATTGGTGCTGTGATGTCTAATCTGATACCATTGGTGAATTAGACTTGTTAATGTATCCCGTTTAATTCTACTTCATGGCGCACAAATTCTGCTTGCAAGTTCGATTGCAACCTTTGTTTACTTTTGATGGAAAATATTTATAATATGGTTATGTGTATGTATGTATATATGTATATATATATATATATGTATGTATGTGTGTATATATGTATATATATATATATATATTGTTTTTACATTCTCATTTATTTTTATTTGTTTCCTGATCATTAGATCGGTCAAATGTTTAAGTATGATCCAAGGATCGTTATGCCATGGGTCTGCTCCTATGTTAAGTGTAGTATTTGACACTGCAATGTTATCTTTTTTTTTCTTTTCTTTCTCTTTTTTTTATATAATGAGGATACTTTGCTTTAAGGGATTGAGGATTATATAAGGTAAGGTTATATAAGGAAGTGTTTGGTACACTAAGTTCTTGTTCTAGTAGGTAGTTTCGCTGTCATTATAATGTTTTTTGAGGGTTGGGTTGATTTTGTGGGTGGGCTGGGTTTCTGTATGGGATTGCGTCGTGCTGACCTTAAGTCTTTTATGTTGGTCTTTAATTTTTTGATGTTATGTTTTTTTGTTTTTTGTAACTCTTTTACCTTTATTTTCCGATCTCAAGCCTCGGATAGATATTCTAATGGGTAGAGAGTTGAGATTTGTGAGTTGGAACGTCAAGGGCTTAAATCATCCAGTTAAGAGAAACAGAGTTCTTGCTCATCTTCAACAGCTTAACGCAGAGGTGGCTTTCTTGCAAGAAACTCACCTACGGGTCAATGATTACAATCACCTCAATCGTAATTGGAAAGGGCAAATTTTTCATTCTTCCTTTCAAGCAAAGGCAAGAGGTGTGTCTATTTTAATCAATGCAACTGTACCTTTTGTACCAAAGGATATTATATCAGATAAGAATGGCCGTTACATAGTTGTTGCAGGCACATTATGCAATAAGAATGTAACTTTAGCTAACTTTTATGCTCCTAATTTTGATGATGTCAGTTTTTTTAAACATTCTCTCTCTCTTATTCCTGATCTAAACTCACATTCCCTTATACTTGGGGGAGACTTTAACTGTTGCCTTGACCCAGTGCTTGACCGTTCTGCATCTAGACCATGTGCTGCAAACAAATCCTCAATTTTCCTGAACAAATATTTTTCTGAATATGGTATGTCTGATGCATGGCGGCGTTTGTACCCGAAAAAAAGAGAGTATTCTTTTTTTTCAAATGCCCATCACTCTTATTCTCGGATTGACTACTTTGTTCTGGATAATGGTTTAATTCCTAGAGTTCAGTCTTGTGCATATGAAAGTATTATTATATCAGACCATGCTCCTCTTACTCTTGATCTAACCTTTCCAAATTTGCCTTTACTTAGGAGGAATTGGCGTTTTAATACTTCACTCTTGGCAGATGATAATTTTGTTTCCTGTGTTTCTGACCAAATTCCTTTTTTTCTAAGCGTTAATAGGTCAGCGGAAGTTTCAGATTCAACAGTATGGGAGGCCCTTAAGGCATATATTAGAGGCCAAATTATTTCATACAGTGCTAATAAAAGAAAGCTCTCTAAAGAAAAGCAGATCTCACTTGCCAATGAAATTTTAGAATTAGATAAACAATATGCTAGTTCTCCCACGCCAGATTTATATAAACAACGCCTTAAACTCAAATCAGAGCTCGATTTGTTTTCGACCAATGAGATAGAGGGCCTTTTGAGGAAAACTAGGAGTGTTTTTTATGAAAGCGGAGAAAAATCTGGGAAAGTTTTATCTAATCAACTGCGAGGGCTACGCGCTAAACAAATTATAAGTGGTCTTCGTCTGGATAACGGGGAGGTCACATCTGATCAAAATTCTATTAACGATAAGTTCAGAGATTTTTATTCCACTTTGTATACATCTGAACCCTCATCACAGGGGGATATGGAAGATTTTCTTGGTCGATTAAATATTTCGACTTTATCCTCTGATCTTCATAACCGTTTAGAGGTGCCGATTTCTCAGGAGGAAGTGGTGGCCGCTATTTCTTCTCTAAAATCTGGCAAAACTCCAGGTCCTGACGGTTTTCCGTCAGACTTCTATAAAAAATTCTCAGTACAACTCGCTCCTTTTTTGACATCTGTTTTTTCTGAATCTCTTAAGACTGGGACTCTTCCCCCAACGTTAAATCAAGCTTGTATTTCTTTATTACTGAAAAAGGATAAAGACCCCTTAGACTGTGCGTCATATAGGCCAATTTCATTGCTCAATTGCGACGTTAAAATTTTAGCGAAGGTACTTGCCTCTAGACTTGAAAATGTCCTCCCCACTATAATCCATCCTGATCAAACAGGGTTTATAAAGAATCGGCAATAATTTTTTAATATTCGCCGCTTACTCAACGTGGTTTATTCTCAACATCAGGCCATTCCAGAATGTGTTGTTTCTTTAGACGCTGAAAAGGCGTTTGACAGGGTCGAGTGGGAGTACCTTTTTTTAGTTCTAGAAAAATTTTGATTTGGCCCAGTCTTTCTCTCTTGGATAAAATTACTTTATAATGCTCCCTCTGCAACAGTCCTGAGCAATGGTCTGTACTCTAAGCCGTTCAACTTGCACCGCGGAACCCGACAGGGCTGTCCGCTAAGCCCACTACTATTCGCTTTAGCCATTGAGCCTTTAGCAATCGCCTTACGCCAGTGTCAACAGATCACCGGAATTTCCCGGGGTGAGATCATACATAAGGTAACTCTATATGCAGACGATCTACTGCTTTTTGTATCAAATCCACAAACTTCTTTACCCACAGCTTTATCTTTGCTTGAGGATTTTGGTCGGTTTTCTGGCTACAGACTTAATCTGCACAAGAGTGAACTCTTTCCAATTAACAATTTAGATACGCAACTACAGTATTCCGACATACCACTGAAACTAGTCAAGAACAAGCTCACTTATCTTGGGGTCTGTATCACTCGCCATCATAAGCACCTTTTTAAACATAATTTCGGCATGCTTCTAGAACGGATTAAGAAAGATCTTTCTAAATGGTCACCTTTAAAGATTTCACTCATTGGGCGCATTAATTCCATTAAAATGGTGGTTCTTCCTAAATTTCTTTATCTCTTTCAGTGCTTGCCTTTATTTCTTCCCCTGTCCTTTTTTAAATCTTTGGATTCTGTTATCTCTTCTTACATTTGGAATGGTAAGCACCCTCGTCTACGCAAAGCATACCTTCAGAGGCCTAGATGCAACGGTGGTATGTCTTTGCCTAATTTTAAGTTTTATTATTGGGCAGCTAACATACGAAATATACTTTATTGGTGGCATTATCACCTTTTGCCCAATAGACCGTCTTGGGTGGACATGGAAATAAATGCTTACAAGCAAATTTCCCTCCCCGCACTTCTTGCATCTAAATTACAGATGACCACTTATCCTTCTGTCGATTGCCCAGTGGTAAAACACTCATTGAGGATTTGGATCCAATTCAGGAAATCATTTGGTTTTAGGGATCCCTCTCTTCTTAGCCCTGTATTCCATAATCATTTTTTTTCACCTTCAATGCAGGATGGTTCATTCAAGTGTTGGTCCCACAAGGGGATAAAGTGTTTCAAAGATTTATTTGTAAATTATGTTTTTGCTTCTTTTGAGCAATTGGTATTGCATTTTGATCTTCCCAAGTCAAATTTTTTTAGATTCTTGCAGGTAAGACATTACGTTAAGTCACTTATACCAGACTTCCCAATGATGCCTTCTGAAAATCCATTGGATAGTTTCCTTTCATGTAGTGTACTGGCTAAAGGCTCAATTGCTATTATTTATAATTTAATGATAAATCTGGCACCTTCATCCTTGGATAACATTAAGAGAGCTTGGGAGGAAGACCTTGATAGAACACTCTCCGAAGACACTTGGAACTGTGTTCTTAAACAAGTTCCCTCTTCATCAATATGTGCTCGGCATTCTCTTATACAGTTTAAAGTACTACACAGGGCTCATATATCTAAAGTTAAACTGGCTCAAATGTTTCCTGGTGCTAACCCTCTGTGCAGTAGATGTCAATGTGCCGAGGGGACGTTAATTCACTTATTCTGGACATGCCCCAAATTAGAGCAGTACTGGCGATCCATATTTCTCACTCTTTCGGCGGTCCTTCAGCATAGATTAGAGCCAGAACCTCTGGTGGCATTATTTGGAGTCGGTCCAGTGGAGATACGGCTGTCGGCATCAATGTGTAGGGTCCTTGCTTTCTCTTCTCTGATTGCACGTAGAGCAATATTACTGAAGTGGAAAAACCCCTTGCCGCCTACTCACACCCAATGGATCAAAGATATGATGTCTTGTCTCTGCCTCGAGAAAATTAGGTATTCACTAAAAGGATCGGAAAAACAATTTTATAAGTTGTGGCGCTCTTTTATTGAATATGTTGACAAATCTGTTTAAATAATGCCTCTACTATGGACACCCCTTTTTTTTTTTTTTTTTTTTTCTCTTTCCTCTATGACTTTTTCTTTTGTATTTTTTATGTATGTATTTATTCGTTGTATGTGTCTGGAGGTTAATATTTGTTAGTATGCTCGTATGTATTTTTGGTTTTCACTATTTTGTGTTGATTCAATGGGCAGTATGGATGCTATTCTAAGGGGTAGGGGATGGTGAATGTGATTTGTGTTGTGAAAAACAATAAAAACAAACTTTGAACTAAAAAGTGTTCACTTAGGGAAATGCCAGGACTCTCCCCACACTCACCCAGTGATGGAGGATGAGACAGCCACCAGTGTCGAAGCATACATTCCCCCCTAGCAACAGGGAAAAGACTGCATGCCCCTGTGGTGCTCTTGGGGATGAAGGAGCGAGCAGCAGGAAGTGGTGTTTCTGTGCTTAGCTAGAACTCATAACTCTTGATGCCGTGTTTGTCTGTTACACATCACTGTGTGTGAGCTCTGCCATTAATGGATCCATTCTGTTTATTATAACCTGGGTCTTTTTCAATACTTTTGTCATTTTGGCAACATTGTACTCACCGAGTTATTACGCTGAGATGTGGGAACACTTCAACATCATTAAAAAGTTGTCCGATAGGAGGTACTTATTATGGTTTATGTATTCTATTATGTTTTGTGTAAAAGTCTGAGTTTAAATTGGCTTCAAGACAAATATCCCCTCGGCGGCAATACAGTTGAAGTTTAAGAACCACAGTCAGCTAAGAAGCAAACAAAACATATTGAGTCATTAGAATTTATAAAAAAGATGTTATTTAATTCTTAAACATCAGTATTTCTTGTCTTTATTAGGTTTATTAGAATTGTTTGTGACTTTGCTTAAAAACATTCAAATTTTGAAATACTTAATCTAAATTTAAAACAACAACATGTTGAATATGTGTGAAATTGTAGAATGGAAACTCCCCTTTATCCCATTAAATTGTCCAGCTAGCCAGAACTATTAGAGCGAACATCCAGGTTAATGTTATTGTACCTGACGGGAACGACCCTACACATATAAGACACACATTTGAATCCTTTCATCTAGTTGTTATTCGTGGCTAATAGAACATGACTCAAACAGACTTCCCCCACACACACAGCTGGTACATCAATAAGGTAAGGTAGCGCACCTCGTTGTTGGCGAGCTGGAACCACGGCTGTTTGCCGTAAGTGAAGATCTCCCAGAGGATGACGCCGAAGCTCCACACGTCACTCTCCGTGGTGAACTTCCGGTACATGATGCTCTCCGGAGGCATCCAGCGGATAGGCAGCATGGTGTGACCTCCCACCTGAACACACACAGAACAAAGAGGTTTTAGAGATGAGCGTGAAATGTGCATGATGAAGTGTGTGATGAATATCTTACCCATGATGCCTTTGGGGGATGATATCGCCATCATTGAAACGCCACAATTATTAAGGGACACACACAAATTAGTCAAACGTCCATGTGTGCACATGCTCATACAATGCCATTATTTTGCAAGTCACAAGCAAATATTATATATGGAAAATCCCACTTTGTGGAATCAACTTTGGGTTAATTTCTTTCTGGAAAATGAAACTGAATAATGTATTTATTGACCTAAGTTTTTTTTACCTCTTACCAAAGGTAGAAATTGTGTGTATTGTTACATTGTCCCTGTTGTTTGTATGCTACCTGTTATGTTTTGAGGACAATGTAATAACTGAAATGATAGATTCTGTGGGTCCAGACCAAGCTATCCAAACCCATTTTTGTCGATTGAATTTCCCATCATTTTGAATTTTGTTAAAATCTTTTTTTTTTTTCACTGCTCCTTCTAAACATTGTGGGCAATCGTTACCAAATTTAGCAGAGAACTATAATGCTGTGGTGTCGCAAATGGGATATTTGAGTGACCTTGCCAAAGTTGGTCTACCTGGCCAACAGGTGGCGCTGAAGCAACATCAAACTATAAATCAAGGAATTTGTCTGCTTCTGTGTGTCTGTCTATCTACTTCATTCATTCACCCTACTTGCTTGTGTCCAGGGTGCATGTGTTAAAGCTGCATTCTCTCTCCTGACCACCAGGGGGCGACTCCTCTGGTTGTATAGAAGTCTATGCGTCATGTGTTAAAGCTGCATTCTCTCTCCTGACCACCAGGGGGCGACTCCTCTGGTTGTATAGAAGTATATGCGTCATGTGTTAAAGCTGCATTCTCTCTCCTGACCACCAGGGGGCGACTCCTCTGGTTGTATAGAAGTATATGCGTCATGTGTTAAAGCTGCATTCTCTCTCCTGACCACCAGGGGGCGACTCCTCTGGTTGTATAGAAGTATATGCGTCATGTGTTAAAGCTGCATTCTCTCTCCTGACCACCAGGGGGCGACTCCTCTGGTTGTATAGAAGTATATGCTTCATGTGTTAAAGCTGCATTCTCTCTCCTGACCACCAGGGGGCGACTCCTCTGGTTGTATAGAAGTCTATGCGTCATGTGTTAAAGCTGCATTCTCTCTCCTGACCACCAGGGGGCGACTCCTCCGGTTGTAAAGAAGTCTATGCTTCATGTGTTAAAGCTGCATTCTCTATCCTGACCACCAGGGGATGACTCCTCTGGTTGTATAGAAGTCTATGCTTCATGTGTTAAAGCTGCATTCTCTCTCCTGACCACCAGGGGGTGACTCCTCTGGTTGTATAGAAGTCTATGCTTCATGTGTTAAAGCTGCATTCTCTCTCCTGACCATCAGGGGGTGACTCCTCTGGTTGTATAGAAGTCTATGCTTCATGTGTTAAAGCTGCATTCTCTCTCCTGACCACCAGGGGGTGAGTCCTCTGGTTGTATAGAAGTCTATGCTTCATGTGTTAAAGCTGCATTCTCTCTCCTGACCACCAGGGGGCGACTCCTCTGGTTGTATAGAAGTCTATATAAATGACTCTACTTCTCTCTTGATGTATTCCCTCAGTAAACATTGTGAACATGAGTTTATGTCTCAATCTCTAGTTTCAAGTATTTTACAATGCAGCATGATGTTCATTTAGTACATTGTGGTCCAGTTTAGAATTAAAGAGCCCGGTAACCAGCGCTCGTTGCAGCAGGGGTGGGGCTTAGCTTCAGGTCCCTGCAGACTGAGTCCAGCATGTCAGTCCTTTACAGGCCGTGGCTCATTGACCGTGGTTCCCTTTTGCTGCTGGATGCTGGATGTATACACATTACAACCAACCTCTGAGCGGTGCTGGACAGAGCTGCACCTCCAGAGACTGAACACACTCCTGAACACACTCACAGAGCTACATTCACATTATTTCAAACTGTATATAGTGAAAGAATTACCAGAGTATTACCACTGTTCTCTGGCTATAAAAGCCATGGCACATGTACCCTGTGGCATTTCATTGTGATACAAAACTGTACGCACAATGATGATGACGAGGATGCAATAAACTGATACAGCTGACTGAGTTATAGCATCCAGCTGGTTGGTCACTTCCTGTGGATTCTGTCATTGGGTGGATTTTTCCTCTAATCAAACATGAGTAATTGTGAGGATATGAGAAGACGCGCGGCCCAGAATGTCTTCTCTATTATCCGACAGCGTGTACATCAGACAGACTGAATCATTATTCATCTGCTCCTGCCTGCTCTGCAACGGCTGTGAAATCATAAAGAAGCTTGACTAATTTAGTAAAATATGTGCCTCCTAATCACGACTCACATAATGAATGACCTCCAGTAGGTTGCTGACTAATCGACCTTCCTGCACCCCTCCCCCCTCCTTCCTCCTCTGTCTGATTCCCCGTCACCGCTTCCTCCTGTCCTGCCATCCTTTACCCGTTTCTCCATCATGAATTAGTCATTCCTTCAATATTCAATAAGTACTTTTATAACTTTAATTTCATCTCTTATTAGTGATCATCACTGTGTGTAACCTGTTCAAGCCCTTTTCTCTCTCATCATTAGCATACACCGACTTTAATTGTTTAATTGTTCTGGGCATGAGAAACCCAAGGGGTGAAGCTGTATCGTCATTTAATCCATTTCCATCTAAAAACCAACATTGCTCATTCATTAACAGCTCATTCCCTCCTGAGGTAAAGCTTCTGCTATTACACCAGAAAATGATCATTGTCAATCATTATTGGAGCGAATGAAGAGTGGCAGCCTAAACCACATGACATCACCGTGCATTGATTTCACTTAATTACAATTTTACAAACTTGAATTTGACATTCACGTTTTGGTGATGAATATAAACTCACCCCTATAAACTAGAAAGGATGCTGTATAAGGTTTGTACTTTACATTGGACATTTAACCCATTGTGTATTCAGAATGTCTCCGACAGAATAAATGACTTATTGCTGATCCATAAGCTCACTACGTTGTTTAACTATAATTTATATTACGGGTAGATTAAATCAAGCATTCTGATTGGTTGAGAGTGAGTCACGGGGTGTACTTTTGAGCCATAAAGTACTGCAGCTACACCTGTTTACATTTACCTGAGCGTTCCATATTGCACTCACAATAACAGTTGGAAGATAAACCATGTCAGTGAGGACCTGGATCCTTCAAAGCTACTGAGCACCAGAGAGAGCCAGAGAGAGCCAGAGAGGAAGTGATGTCAGTTCTAGGTCTTGTGCATGTGACTCACTGGCCTGGCTCATTGCTGCTGGTCTGTTCGGTTTTGCACTGGCGGGGCTTTCCCAGGCGCACACACTCTCATAGCTGGGGTTGATGGACATTCGTAAGAGAACTTTTCATCATCTATCTTGCGTACCCGTTGACTGAGGATACAGTCACAGAGACCATAAACAGAGCTTTGAAGTGGGAGGGCTGGTTCTGTAATCCAGTGCATGCAGTGGGAACGGCTGATGCCCCCAACGTTACACCGCCAGATGTGATCGCATCTCAATGGTCTGTAGTTCAAGCTTGTTTTGGAGAAATCAGGGTTTGAACACTCCACCTGGCATCATGTTGATTGGGGAATTTTGACAAAGTTAACGAACAAAAACAAGAAGCAGCCTGAGTGTGAACAGCGGGGCTGCAGCTGGAGCGCGGGGAATCGGTGCAAGCGACAATTTATCTGAGCGCAAGCATACGGTTTGAACATCAGCGGAGAAAATCCAAGAGCAAGAATGGACTATATGAGTGCAAGGAAGCAATGTTTTGAAATGTGTTTGTCATGCTCTCAAATTGGGTCCATTGAGTTCAGATTAAGTCCACGCTCTTGGATAGAGAGAACAAAGCTCCCTACCTGTCTTTCCAGAAGATGATTCTGGGACAGCAGTCTTCCATAGATTTCAAAAGCTCTGCATTAATCACATTTATTCTCAGGGTTCATGTTCTCAGGCTTCATGTTCAAGCCCAGGGTTACTGTTAGCCTCAGGCCAAGAGCTGGCTTGAGACTAATCTAGACCACCTTCCACAGTGCAATGCATTCATTAAAAGGTTGAATCATTCACTGGTTCAAGCTTGTACATGTTTTCATGTCACTGTAAACTCAATATCTGTTGGTCAAAGATAGATGCTTTCTTCGGCTTGGGGGGAAATTGTGATTGACATTTTTCACAATTTAAGTAGCAAGCAGAGTGGTGGAAAGGCATCAATATACAGTACAATATTTCAAAACTGAGCGTCCAGAAGGGTAGAGGTGGATCGCAATATATGCACTGCAGCTTTGGTTCTGATGCGTGGTACAGTCTGGAAGCCGGTGCAGCCGTGAGCACGCAGCAGAGCATCGTGCACTCCATCTGACCCGCAAGTCCTGTGTGCTCAATCCTCTCAGCTTGAGCTGCAGAGTTCTGTTTGACTGCAGGCAAACAATCTGCACAGGGAGGAGGATCACTGGAGGAAAATGATATCCTCGGCCACTTTGGATGTCTGAGCCTGAATCGTAGACAGCTGATGCATGTTAATCAGCTCGGTCCTCTCAGACGGAGTACAGCCGGTGGATATGTGGCCCTGTGTCTGGAAAATAACATGTTTGGCTCGCTTGCCAAAAGATGAACTAAATAAATGAAAAAATACCAATGAAAGGAAGTTGTGTCGGCTACAGTTCTCAAAGAGC
This sequence comes from Cottus gobio, assembly GCA_023566465.1. NCBI lineage: Eukaryota > Metazoa > Chordata > Actinopteri > Perciformes > Cottidae > Cottus > Cottus gobio. The sequence goes on along the minus strand of CM042223.1, from coordinate 28,010,042 downwards.
CAAAGTAAAAACTAGATGAGTCGATAAAAACAACTTAAACATCGCTGTGTGTTTCTCGTTAACCGTGACCATGATCGTTCCTACCAGGTGTTTATCATTGTAACCAAGCGCCAAAGAAAGAGGGGGCAGCATTTCGCCTCTATCACTAGGTCGATACAATCTCAATTTATTATCAGTTATGAAAAGAAAAAGCCAATTACGAACTAACAGCAGAGCGAGAAGACTCAAAAATACAACTGCTGGAACGCTGAGAGCCTGTCGACATGACACGTCGATGGCGATGACCTCTACATTACATTACATTACATTTCATTTAGCTGACGCTTTTATCCAAAGCGACTTACATGATATACAGTAGACCGTAGACACAGCAACGGTGAGCAATGAGGGTTAAGTGTCTTGCTCAAGGACACAACGACACAGACTGCCGGAGCCGGGGATCGAACCACCGACCCTCTGATTGAAAGACCGACTTGCTAACCACTGAGCCACAGTCGCCCCTCTAGTGTCCGTTGGTCATGTGTTTACCGTGACACTAAGCGTGCGGTTTGGGTATGTTTAGATGGATATTGTGCTTTCCCTGTGTCTCCCCAGCAGGGACTGCTTCCTCCTAGAGGAGTAGCGTGCAGTGGCCCCGGGGTCTGAGCTTCAGTTGGCAGCTGTGGTGGCTCGGGTTCCTTCGAAAACCTGATTCCCAGTGGGCTGGTGGAGCGTCGGGTCAAACCTGTGTATTTGTACCAACAGTGAGTTACTGATCCGGTGCGACGTCGGCTGAACTCTTTCACGGAGACGTCGGCCCGTCTGCCAGGGACTCACAATCGCCTATCTAATTACTACAAGAGAGGAGGGGCGGGGCCTCGCTTTTCATTTCATTTTCCCTTTCAAACAATATCTCTGCAGGAAAAAAAAATACATAAGACGTCTTTGATATAATGTCAACACTGTAATCTATTCACATTCTGTTGATAATGTGGCCACATCTAATACACATGCTACCTTTAAAGCAGCTGTATACTCTGTGGAAACCTCTGTCTGTCTGTCTACCAGAAATGTATACAACAAATTCAACTTAAACAACATTGTGCTGCATTAAGGAGAAGGTCGGTGAAAGCACATGAGCAATTTAAACAAGGGAGTACAACTGAACCAGTGCACTGCTGATAAGGGTTTAAATGAAGTCCGTCAGCCTTTTGCTGCTGACAGCGGGCCCCGCTGAGACGGCGGAGCAGCCATTAAAAAGAAAGCAGTCCACAGAAGCTACTTAGGGGGGTGGGACTCCATGGAGTCATTGACATTTACTGCCAAATACAAATTATTTCCCACCATGCCAATTACAGTGCTCAGAGAGTCTCCTGAAAATCCCTATGAGCCGCTGTTCCAAGCATCCACAAGACAAACCTCATCTGCACAGGCAGGACACGTATAGGCTTCTCCAATTTCTCCATCCGGGACCCACATGATCGTTTTCAACGTCTCGTCCAGGGCTCATTAAAACATTACAAATCCTTAAAAAAAAACAGCTGCAGGCTAAATCATTTAGAGACGCTACAAAGTTGATGGTCACGTTATAGCAGCCTCCTCTCCTGCAGCTGTCGCACAATGCTAGGATGCAATCGGTGGTCCATCCTCCATCGGTCCACTGCAAAACGTAGGGCATCCAAAACCACAATGAAGACCTCCGAAGGTGAGTCTGCATGAGTGATGGAGTAATTCTCAACAACACCTAACCAAACGCACATCACATGTATTGGCATCCGATAACGTTCAAATAAACCTCCAATGCAGGTTTACTTGTGCAACAAAAGCTCTTAGTTTGGTTGAGGCCACAAAAGTACTTGACTCAGAAATATCCTACTTTTGTTTGATAAAATTGTAAAAAAAATGACATAACTGGCATTAGCTAAGTGAGGAGCCTGCATAATCAAACTAAGGTGAATGTGTCCTCCTCCTTGTTGAAGGTTTGTTTGACCCGTCTGTCCTCACAGGCTTTTTTCACTCTTTATACTACGCCAGTGGCTCTGACCATCTAACAATGAAGGGGAGGGGTTTAATTTGCAGTTGGATGGAACAATGATTTATATTTGAATACAGATGCTTGAGGCTCTCTGGGTTACGTTGATTGGTTTTGGACATCCAGGTTCACAAATATCACACATTTGAAATTGCCTTTGTTTGGTTCTCACTGAGAAACTAGTTTCTTTTGACTGTTTTTTTCCGTTTGCTGTTGACTGTTTTTTTCCGTTTGCTGTTGACTGTTTTTTTCCGTTTGCTGTTGACTGGTTGCACAAACAACCCGAGCAACAAGCTCTTGAGCTAAGCCTCACTGTTGCTGTCTTCACCTGCAGTTTGACACATTTCAGCAATCAAACTCTGTTGCATCAGTGGCCACGGTATGAATTTGGCTATATTCAACGTGGAAGTTGACATTTTATTCTGAGGCTGACAACAGAGGGAAAGCAGTGGTATCCCAAGATAAATGGGATAATCTTCTGGGAGCAGGGGTGTGCTTAGTTCATCCCATTTCTTGAAATTGGCCCTGTGTAAATGAGACATGCATTCTGCATACCACAATGCATTTTTCATTTTGGGGTGAATGCACAGAGAGAAAAGAACAAAAGTTGTGTTTACGTGAAACAAGCGGTTCTTACCCTGTAATAATCGGTGCTGTAAATGTCTCTGGACATGCCAAAGTCTCCTATTTTCACCAGAAGTCCGTTCCCCACCAGGCAGTTCCTGGTTGCCAGATCGCGGTGCACAAAGTGTTGAGACGCCAAGTAGATCATCCCACCTGCGATCTGACTGGCTATGTGAAGCATCTGCGAGATACCCAGCTCCCCATTGGTCTGCAGAGGCAGTCCATCCACCAGGATCATGGCGTCTGGCCCGTGGGCTCTGAGGAGGAAGTCACAGAGAGAGTCAGGAAATGTCTCACGGTCAAGCATTACTGCTGCTTTTGCACGTTGTAACATAACTTTAAATTGTGACTGCTTGCCTACAAACAACTGATTTAATTAGCTTCCCTTAGGCAGACATTGTATATTAGTATAATATGAAATCTTGTTATAATATTTTATTGAGATATAGATTTTTATTACTTTAACGTAAATCATACATTAAAATGTGCAAGAACTACTGAAAAGAGCTGCCTACAGTCTTTCCAGAGGTAGCGATAAACGTACCATCCGACGAACAATATTCTTCCATAATTTAAATTATTTTCTGGCTAATAATATTATTTTTGAACTAGCCTGGCAACACAGATGAGTGGCTAGAGGCGACCTGAGCCGGCTGCTCAACCACCAGAGTATGACCTCCATCTTCTAGCTAAGATCACCAACAATGACTAAAACAGATATCCATCCATCCATTTCCGTCCTCTTATCCGGGGTCGGGTCTTGGTGGCAGCAGGTCCAGCAGGCTGACCCAGACTTCTCTCTCACCCACAACATCTACCAGCTCATTCTGGGGGATCCCGAGGCGTTCCCAGACCAGCTGGGAGATATAATCCCTCCAGCGTGTCCTGGGTCTTCCCCGGGGCCTCCTACCAGTTGGACGTGCCTGGAAAACCTCTAAAGGGAGGCGTCCTGGAGGCATCCTAATTAGATGCTGAACCACCTCAGCTGACTCCTTTCGACATGAAGGAGTAGCGGCTCGACTTCAAGCTCCCTCCTGATGTCCGAGCTCCTTACCCTATCTCTAAGGCTGAGCCCTACAGAGGAAACTCATCTCCTTACCATATCTCTAAGGCTGAGCCCTACAGAGGAAACTCATCTCCTTACCATATCTCTAAGGCTGAGCCCTATAGAGGAAACTCATCTCCTTACCCTATCTCTAAGGCTGAGCCCTACAGAGGAAACTCATCTCCTTACCCTATCTCTAAGGCTGAGCCCTACAGAGGAAACTCATCTCCTTACCCTATCTCTAAGGCTGAGTCCTATAGAGGAAACTCATCTCCTTACCCTATCTCTAAGGCTGAGCCCTATAGAGGAAACTCATCTGCTTACCGTATCTCTAAGGCTGAGCCCTACAGAGGAAACTCATCTCCTTACCATATCTCTAAGGCTGAGCCATAGAGGAAACTCATCTCCTTACCCTATCTCTAAGGCTGAGCCCGGCCACTCTACGGAGGAAACTCATTTCGGCCGCTTATATCCGAGACCTTGTTCTTTCGGACACGATCAAAAAAACAACAGATCTAAAACAGATACTTTGTGTAAAAAGTGTTGCAATGTGAGATCACAGGAATGTACGATATGTAGTAATATCCTTCATGTTCATGAATTTGAATGCCTGATCCTTAACAAACCATTTTTTATGTTATGTCACTGGCCAAGATGTTTTTATAATATTTCTTTAACTCTATATTGATATTGGTATAAGCTCTATTTACCATGACTTGAGTGTATTAGTAAGCCCAATAGCTAACAATCCCCAGTTTGGCTCATTTAAAGAGGGGATGTCCAGATTAGTGTCCAGCGTGCTGTATTTGAAGCGCCAAACAAGCCGATCATGAACCACCGAAGTCAGCAGTAACGTCTACCACCATCAAAACAGGAAGTCAATGGTAAAGTAATAAAGCCCGCCTCCTGCTCGATTTGATTGGCTGTGTTATGCGGCGCAAGAAAGCAGCGTACCATAGAAGAACAATGGGTATGCGTACCTTAAGAAAACAATGGTTTTGCGTACAATATGAGAACAATGGTTTTGCGTAACGTAGGAGAACAATGGTTTTGCGTAACGTAGGAGAACAATGGTTTTGCGTAACGTAGGAGAACAATGGTTTTGCGTAACGTAGGAGAACAAAGGTTTTGCGTAACGTAGGAGAACAATGGTTTTGCGTAACGTAGGAGAACAAAGGTTTTGCGTAACGTAGGAGAACACTGGTTTTGCGTAACGTAGAAGAACAATGGTTTTGCGTAACGTAGGAGAACAAAGGTTTTGCGTAACGTAGGAGAACACTGGTTTTGCGTAACGTAGGAGAACAAAGGTTTTGCGTAACGTAGGAGAACAAAGGTTTTGCGTAACGTAGGAGAACAATGGTTTTGCGTAACGTAGGAGAACAATGGTTTTGCGTAACGTAGGAGAACAAAGGTTTTGCGTAACGTAGGAGAACAATGGTTTTGCGTAACGTAGGAGAACAAAGGTTTTGCGTAACGTAGGAGAACACTGGTTTTGCGTAACGTAGAAGAACAATGGTTTTGCGTAACGTAGGAGAACAAAGGTTTTGCGTAACGTAGGAGAACACTGGTTTTGCGTAACGTAGGAGAACAAAGGTTTTGCGTAACGTAGGAGAACAAAGGTTTTGCGTAACTTAGGAGAACAATGGTTTTGCGTAACGTAGGAGAACAAAGGTTTTGCGTAACGTAGGAGAACACTGGTTTTGCGTAACGTAGGAGAACAAAGGTTTTGCGTAACGTAGGAGAACAAAGGTTTTGCGTAACGTAGGAGAACAATGGTTTTGCGTAACGTAGGAGAACAATGGTTTTGCGTAACGTAGGAGAACAAAGGTTTTGCGTAACGTAGGAGAATGTTCCTAGCTGCGGGTCTTTGTGTGATCACTGAGGCGGAACAGCTGTTCTCATTTCAGTGAGCCGCTCTGCCGAGTTTTGCCCGTTAATATATATTTTTAACGGTTTAACTATGACTGCTAACTTAGTGTTGGTTATCGGTTCATTATTTACGATCTGGATCCAGTGGACTTGCATGCATTTGCAAAATGTCCACGACATGATGATTCATCAAAGGAAGTCAACGATGTAGCGCAGCGGTCACCATCATGGTCCAATGATGTGTTAGTGCCTTTTGGAGGGGCGATGGGGTTCAGAGGCTGTGGAAGGACAGAGTGCATGCTGTGTGTAGTTAAATACAAAGTGTACCCCTTCATTCAACCTGTGTGTGTGTGTGTGTGTGTGTATGTATTTGTGTATTTGTGTGTGTGTGTCTTTTCAGCTTCACTGCCTTTTAAGTCTCTAATGGAGGAAGTGATGCCAATGAAGTGGCAGCTTGGTGTGTGTGTGTGTGTGTGTGTGTGTGAGAGAGAGAGAGAGAGAGAGAGAGCATGGTGGTTTAGAGGGCAACGGGTGCTGGCTAAATTAGCAGTATGTCCTGGAAGAATTGATGCCAGCACTTTAATGGAAACACAATTACTGAGTCGAAATTAGCATCTGAGGTACAAAGAGACTCGCTGAACCGCTGTCCCATACAAGCATGCCCACATGCACATGCACACACACACGCACACACACACACACACACACACACACACACACACACACACACACACACACACACGTCCCACATAAGCATTGGTAGACTTCGCTTCCTGGCGGCGGACTAAGTACCAATGTTCTATTCTGCAGGGCAAAGCATCCTGGGAGCAAATAACATCTAATCACAGCAGACATAATGCAGCTCATTAGCTTACCAACCGCAATTTACAATTTGGGCATTTAGCTTGTGCTCTCAACTCTCTCAGCTGCAGGTAGAGGGGCTGCAGAGTCCGACTCAGCTTGGGACCTTCTTGTCAGGAGATAAGTGAGGTAAGGAAGTAATACTGGTTCCCCAATTTACAGCTCATGTTGGTCCATTCATGCATTCTTTATATGTGGTAATGGCTTTTCACGTATTATTTCAGTCCAGTGCATTCACTGTTGGGGCACTTGATTACAAAAAGTAATCCAAGTTGTATTACATTCAATACCTTTGGATTGTTCCTGATCCCATGTGAGGTCCTGCAACAGGGATGTGTATGTGTACAGATTGTAAAGCCCTCCAAAGCAAATTTGTTTTTGTGATTTTGGGCTTTACAAAATAAACTGAATTGAATGTGATGGATGCTCAGCTGCTCACTTATCGACCAAAACTCTTTTCTCACAGAAAATGTAGCGCTCGAAAATTTAACCTCCTGCACGTTTGGGGGGAATTTTGCTAATTTTCGATATTTGTAACAGTCACGATGGTCCACATTCACGGAAAAGGAGCGTGTGGGGCATGGTGGGTAAACAAAGGTTAGGAATTTGATAAGAGACGAGGCTTGTTTCCTGCATCTTATGAGTGGTTAAGTTCAGGTTACAAGTTTTTAGTTTAGGATAAGTGAAAGGCTTAAGCTTTAGTTAAGCATTCAGACTTGTTTTATTTCTACTTATGTTATATTTTGCAGCATTGTGTACAAATTCACATTATATTTTAGAGAGTCTTTATTTCTTTTTTCCATAGGTTATTGATTTGTTTGTTTTTCTTATACTTCTTCATGTTTACGTACAAATTTCTCTCCGGGATCAATAAAGTATTTCTGACACTAATTCTGATGTCTCACCTTTGTTTTAACTTGAGAGGGGTGAGAAGGGAAAGATCATGGAGTTCATCCTCTGGTGATCATGAATGTGCTCAACAAACGTTATACTAATGAGCCCATTTGATTCCTCTATATGTGTGAGAGAATAGTTGGACTTAAACAGTATCAGAAAACAAGTTTGGGGGTAAAAGCAAAAAAATACATACATACATATACAAAGCAAATCTGGTGGATATTTGCCATCACTAAGTTGTGTTAGGAATCTTTGCAATGGAGCAAACTGTTGGTTGGGGACCCGAGGATGCAACACAGTGATTAAACCAATAGCATGCCCCAGCATCCGTCTGCCTTCTATGCTTCGGACATCAATCCCCGTGTAACGGCTAAAGCAGCTCTGCACTGTTCCTTAAGTTTTACAGAACGCCAGTGGAACCGTTCCCTCCGCCGGGCTGCCACTCCGCCGGACATTCATCCATCACCAGGCCGCTCCTCTAACGAGGCTCTCGCAGCGAGGCACGCCGACCGCTGACAACATTTGATGGCGGAGCGGAGTCTGTCATTCATATTTATGACCTCGTAACAGTCAGCAGTTCACAAAAAATGTTTTTCCATAAACGGCCTGGCGTGGGGAAGGAAAGTGAGTGTAGAGGAAGAAAGAACAGTGGTTTAGAACAGAGTGTGTGTGTGTGTGTGTGTGTGTGTGTGTGTGTGTGTGTGAGTGTGTGTGGGGGGGGGGGTGTAGTCCGGTGACAAGGTTAAAATGAATGCGTCTTCCTGGGACGGGCCCATCCATCACTCTGGTGCTGGCACACAGCTCTCTGTGACCACGCCGGTCAGCCTCTGCAGACCTCTTCTAATGAGTCGAGAGCCGATGAAAGAAATTATAAAAAGCCAAATCAGAAATTCAAGACAGGTGATTAGGACGCTCCGAGGAAGAAAGATCTCATACTCGTGAGGCAGCACTCCAGCCTTTTAAACTCCTCAGTGTTGAGACAGTGGGGGATGGTGACAAAGAACATTCATCAAATTGTAAATGTAAAATAATATGTATTTGAGTTTTCACATGCACTGCCATAAACTGGTGACCTGTCCAGGGTGAACCCTTCCTCCGCCCAACGGGACCCTGGATCGGATAATCGGCTCTGATGATGGAAGGAGTTTTTCTCACGTAAAACTGAATCTTCTTATTCATTTCTACATTTCAGAGAGTTAGGGTTAAATAAATGTAGTTCTTCATGACATTTAACTGACAATTTAGTTAGCAGTTACTGTATTTTGCAGATTCAGGTTGACATATGATCACATGACCAATATATGATGATTGCAAAATATGATACATTGTAACAGGTTTAAGGACCCAATAGTCTACAAGGGAACAAAAGAAAGCCCTGAGAGGCAAGCAAGGAAAAAAAGAGTATTGTTTTTTGTCAGCATTATGTTTTTGTTAATTGTTGTTATTCCTATTTTGGCCACAAGAGGCTGAAGTGCACCCCTACACCATATTCTAGATAGGAGTACAATAATTCACGTTTTCTTCCAGGTGAGGTTTAATTTCTCCTCGCAACACAAAGTACACATGTGTTTACAAGTTATGTAAATTAAAACTCACCTGAAAGAAAGAAAGAAGGATGTTTTAGTCTCTATTTGGACTCTATTGAAATGGATATTTTTTGAATTTATTCTGGCACTACTCATTTTATTCACAAGGTACCTCCAGTTTGTTCAAACTGTATATTTGTTCATGGCTTTATTCAGTGGCATTGGGACAGCGGGCTGTTGGTATTTAAATCTGTGTATTTTGTGATGTTCACATCAAAAGATGGTTGAGCTGCACAGCTCAATGTGGAATAACTCTCTGCAGTTATCTTTAAAAATGTTGATTCTTTCAGGCATGTGAAGGCTGTCGGCAGAACCGAGTGAAATCAACATCAGCGGTGGGTCGGGGGGCTCCGGCCCTGGAGCCCCGGGTGGCCCCGGGTGGCCCCGTACATATCTCATGGTGCCTGAGACAGCGGCTGATGGTGTACATAGCATCACTCATGCAGATGTTTAATGAACTGAGCACGTCGTGTGCTGGAGGCTTTCCAAGTGTCTGAGGAAGCTGCACTTGGTCTCAGCTCGTTATGTGTTCATTGTGATCAGAATGCAAAATTGCACATTTGATTCTGTTTCTCAGATTCTTTCATAAGAATATATATTATCTTTTCATAATAATGCCTGTTTACATTTTTTATGTCAATCAAATGTTTTACTTTCATCAATATATTTAAAGTATTTTAATGTGCACTCACTGCACACACACACAACACACACACACACACAGACACACACACACACACACACACACACACACACACACACACACACACACACACACACACACACACACACACACACACACACACACACACACATTTGTACCCCATGCAAGGTGCCAACTGCCAATCAGGCCTCTGTACTAATTCACCGGTCAATGTCTTGCCGGTGGACACATCAATATTTTGACTGGAGGAGCCGAGGATCGAACCCCAGACCTCGAAATGCACGAATGCAACGCTGTGAGGCAACTGAATCAAGTCTGTCATCACAATGTCACTTCGGACCGTGAATGCACCACCAGGAGGGGATCGCAGATCATTCCACCATCGTGAAACCATTCAAACTCCAAAACCAAGTGACATGGCCAATTGATTTTGAAAGTGGACTAAAAGGAACTACTGGCCCCTGGAAGGTAGGGTACCATGCATTGGAAAAGTGGGGAAATAGTTATTTGTTATTGTGTGAAACCACTGGTAACGCCCATTGAGGCCTTAATCCTAATCAACCAATGTGTTGTATGGAGTGTTGTATTGCGAGGATAATAACTAAACAGTACAATGTGTATTTAATATCCTTCACGTCACTTAATATCCGTAACACGTAATATTTGTAAGAAATAATGTTTTTGCCCCAATGAAATGGAACATTTTGTGTGCGGACAAAGGAAATACTAAATTGCTGATTTTCACTTTAATCCCTTTGGTTCCTAGTCGGGAACTCTAGTCCCAAAGGTCAGAAGCCTCTGGCTGCCGCTGTCCGTCTGCCGAGCTCACCTGAGGAACTTGTTGAGATCCCCGTGCTTCATGTATTCAAAGACCATGATGAGAGGGTCTCCGTCCACACACACCCCGTAGAACTTCACTATGTGCTCGTGCTGCAGGTTGGTCAGCAACTCGGCCTCGCGCTGGAAGTCCTTCCTGGCTGCGAGGGTGGGGTCCTTCAGCGTCTAGAGAGAGGGAGAGAGAGAGAGAGAGAGAGAGAGAGAGAGAGAGAGAGAGAGAGAGGGAGAGAGAGAGAGGCAATGGGTTACACGACCAAATCATGACCAGATCAAGGGTTGCACTTGGGTAGCCATGGAAACATCCCTCCTCATTATATTCCACTTCTCTCACTTGCAGTTTGAAGAAGCAAACAACATCTGGAGTAAAGTGATTCAGTGATGGTGGAATGGAAAAAGACGGAGAGGGAAGAGGACAAAAGAGCAGCCATCAGTAGCTACAGCGTCTCTTTTAATTCATACGTTTCTTCAATTTAAAATGTGGTGCGATACATGGCAGCTTCCTTCAGACTCGGACCTAACTTACATAACAGTGAAGTAGATCATGATGAAGATGAAGATGCTCACGGCTCTATTTCAGATGTGTGCCCTCTGCTCAGCCTCACAGGCTCTGTGTGTCCGTGATGAAAAGAAGTGTCGCTGACATGTCACGTCATGGTGGGACAGAGGGACATGTTGCTCTTTACGTTTTCAAAGAGAACTCAAACATTGGGCCTTTTTCAGTCCCGTTACTGTGTGTGTTCATACCACACCTGGATCAGGGTCCCGGTCTGCCAATCACAACGAGTGTGTCTGGATCGAAGGCTGATGACCTCGTTCACACCGACTCACTGCATGTGTGCTGGGCTGATGGGATAGCTTTCCCATCTCAAAAATAAAAGCTGGAAAAGCCTCCAAATTGGCCCCAGCTGGTGTGAGATGCTTTCTCTTCAGCAGTCATCCTTCAGATGGGCCACACTGCCAAACAACTGACTGAAGCAACTTCAGGTCGAGGCAATACAACTACTTGTCTAACTTAAGCAAAAGGTGGTGATGTGGGTTTAAGTGATCCGCTTGTTGAGCAGTGTAGGCTTCGTATAAGTTGAGTATGGAGTTTCTTTATGCATGTGATGTAATATGTTCACATTGGACAAAACGTAAAATGTCCGTATGCAGAGTGTAGCTGAATTTAAGGATTGCATGAACAGAACGTGGAGCACGTTTACTGGTCATTACAGCTAATGGGTTTCCTCCACTTGCATTCTCACCATGAGTGGTTCTCCGTCCATTATCCTCCAGGTGTTCTCTTTAACACAGTGTGCTCTGCTTTCTTTGAAAAACACAAACAAAGAAAAGGTTCTCGAGGGCCAGAGCGAAGAGAATAAAACCAGAAACCAGGATGAGCGATGTGCCGGAGGGCAGCCTGGTGTTCTGCGTGCGGCGGTGACGGGTCAGCGCTCAGATTACCGTTAATAGCAGTCCTGCTGCCATGGTAACCATCTTGTTTACCTGCCTCACCTATCTTCCCTTCTGTTCATACAATATGCACTGAGTGGGCTGTGATGTACCTTTATATGGTGAATGGAGAGAACCAAACTGTGGCTCAGTGGACACATTTGAGAAGGCCTTTTGAAAATAGATTATTATAAAAGGCCTCTATGATCAAGGGATCTGTGGGGAAAAAGAGAAAGATGCAGACGATCACCTGTGCGGAGGTGTGAACAATATGAAAACCTGTTTGCAGTTATTCATTGAAGAAAAAGGCTCAGAAATAAGTGGATGAGTGACCTTTTGAACTATTGGCGGCATTTCCCTCCCGTTATTTAATACTTTTACCAAGGATTTGTTTTTGTTTTTAGGTTTTCCACCTCAAAAAGATTATTATACTATAGTAAGAACAACAAAACAAGTGAATGGATTTTGTCACAAGGAAGTATCAAGACCAGTAAACTAAACACAGGGCAGGTGGGCGGGGCAGGTGGGCGGGGCAGGAGGTGGCGCTGATCATCCCCACGTGGCACGGGAAGTCAGCGTTGGTGCTTTCGTCTCTTAACTTTGTAATTAGTTACGGCACTTCTGTGGTTATTTTAACCCAAGCGGCCATCTTTTCCTAAGAGTGATTGTGTTGCCTAAAGTTGTTCCTTTTATAGGAAAACGCACAAACAAATGAGGATTAACGTTTCGTGAAATAAAGCTGCTGTATGAGGATGCGCTGGTCCTCTGCCTGAAGGAATCGATTCAAACTTTTACTAAACAAGTGAAACTGTTGCACATTTGTGTGTATTGGATTTGTGCGAAGGCTTAGGATGTCCTTTTCCAGAATGATGTGAGTATCTCAGATGAAGGGATGTAATATTACACACATGGTTCAATTTGATGCATATTGATTAGTAGACGTTAGTATTGAAATGAGGAAAATGATTCAGTAAAAATAGAAACCTCTCTCTCCCTTTGTTACAAAAGGATGATCCTGTCATCTCATGTTCTCATGATCTCTACAAAGCCAAATATGAAAATGTACGTATAACATCAGCTGTTTAGAAGCGTGGGCATCCGTCTGCTGCCAGATTAGTGTGTGTGCAGTGAGGGAGCGCTACAGACAGACACACACACACACACACACACACACACACAGAGCTACAGACAGACACACACACACACACACAGAGCTACAGACAGACACACACACACACACACACACACACACACAGAGCTACAGACAGACACACACACACACACACACACACAGAGCTATAGACATACACACACACACACAGAGCTACAGACAGACACACACACACACACACACACACACAGAGCTATAGACACACACACACACACACACAGAGCTATAGACATACACACACACACACACACACACACAGAGCTACAGACAGACACACACACACACACACACACACACACACACACAGAGCTATAGACATACACACACACACACACACACACAGAGCTACAGACAGACACACACACACACACAGAGCTATAGACACACACACACACACACAGAGCTATAGACATACACACACACACACACACACACACAGAGCTACAGACAGACACACACACACACACACACACACACACACACAGAGCTATAGACACACACACACACACACACACAGAGCTATAGACATACACACACACACACAGAGCTACAGACAGACACAGACACACACACACACACACACACACACACAGAGCTACAGACAGACACAGACACACACACACACACACACACACACACAGAGCTACAGACACACACACACACACACAGAGCTATAGACAGACATAAGAGATTGAGGAGTTTTAGAGCTAGTTCCTCACTGGCTGATGGGTTCTGTCTTCAGGCTCAACCTGCAGTGTAAAGTATATCAGAAGTGTATCCTAGAATGATTGAAGCTACATACCAGTGCTATCAGCAAAGAAAATAGAACATCTGTGGATTTTTGCCACATGGTTTCACACTCTACGATATCTGCACAACTTCTTGAAAGCTAAGGTCAAGGAAATAGTATACATGGTTTGTTTCAATTAATAAAAAAGCAGCTCTGGCTTACCACCAATCCTCTGTGTTTGACTTCATTGAACGGTCCACGAGTTCAATTGTGTGTGCTAATGTGTCCACTGAAATACACTATGTGTTGTGTATACAATACGAGCAGTATAGTTTATATATGTGTTTATATATACTCGTATGCACATATTGACTCGTATGTACATATTACATTTCACTGACGCTTTTATCCAAAGAGACTTACATGATATACAGTAGACCGTAGACACAGCAACGGTGAGCAATGAGGGTTAAGTGTCTTGATCAAGGACACATCGACATGGACTAGTGGAGCCGGGGATCAAACCACCGATCCTCTGGTTGAAAGTTGGACCTGCTAAGCACTGACCCACAGACGCCCATATTACTTCTGAAAAAATACATAATAACATCATGCTATACACATACAAACTGCCTTGTAACCTGTGACTCAGCAGAAACGTCTATGCATGAAAACGATCCTGACAGACACAATGAGTGTTTGTGCAAAAGTGTGTGTGTGTGTGTGTGTGTGTGTGTGTGTGTGTGTGTGTGTGTGTGTGTGTTTGTGTGTCTGATTGGGCTGGATGGTTGTACGGATGGCAAAAAATAGCATAATGCTGCAAAGGGCAACAAATCCTGCGGGATTAAAAAGGCTGCAGCTGTAATCCCTTTATATCCTCACTAAGACTAACACCTGTCTGCTGCAGGTCAATGAGGCGGCCATGTTTCCATTAATAATGGCTGCGGTGCTTACAACAGATTCTCTGTCTTCGACATATATGATGTTAATAATCCAATATTCATGCCATAATGTCCACATGGCATTTTTAATGAGAGTGTTAACTTTATGAACTGGAATGATGCTTTTCAGCCCCAGTTATTCCTTTCATAAGTATGTCACATTTGAGGAACAAAAGTATTTTCAAACTCCCCCCGTGTTTTGTCCAAAATCCAAACTAAGTACTTTGGTTGCCTAAAGCTAACCAAGTAAACAGAAAAAATCAAAAGACATAATATGAATGTCATGAGCGAGAAACTTTGAACAAGTTATTATTATTTTTTACAGAACTGCCCCTCATCTGATTGGTGGATTAGGCCCAACTAATCCCACTACCCAGCTGGGTGGCTCTAGAGTAGAGCTATACAACTGTAACATCAGAGTTTCTTGTTCTGAAAAAGTCAAACCATGTGACCTGCTGTAGAATTTAAAACTCTTCAAAAGTCTTGGAAGGGAGGCTTCAACCCAACGTTCATAATTTCAAGGGGTTGTTTGTACTTTGTGGTGAACCTCAGATGTTGTGTCAGTGGCTGTTTGCAAAGAGAAGTGGCTCATCTGTGCTGTGGGTTGTAGAGAATGTTCTTTAAATTAATTTCCTTTGCTGGATATAAAAGTCAGGCCATACGGAACGATGCATCATTAAGGCAACACTTAAAACCATTCAGGCCCGATTCACCTCACAGAGCCAGTAAACCAGTGATTATGAAAAAAAAAGAAAAGGCAGAGCAGAATCAGTCTGTAATTGTCAAGCCCTTTAACTTCACAGAAACACACACACAGCTGCTTCCATGTGTGTGTCATCTTGTCAACATCTCTCCTTGAGATGCAGCTGACTGTTGCTGCCTGCTGGAGCGCACTTGTTCCATCAGCTAGATGCGTTTACACACACACACGCACGCACGCACGCACGCACGCACGCACACACACACACACACACACACACACACACACACACTGCTTCTATCTCTTACCTTCACAGCTACCAGCATCTTGTCCTTGGTGGGGCTCAGGTTGTAACATTCAGCCAGGAAGACCTTGCCGAAAGCTCCTTCTCCGAGCTCCCTCTTCAAAATGATGTCCCTCCGTTTAATATGCTGAACATCTGAGAGGGACAGAGACAAAGGGACTCATTATTATTAATATTGTTATTTTTAAATGCAACCACACACAATGCTCACAGCCCCACGCTGTGGCCGTTGTGTTTGGTGGAGCTTTTCGCTTAATTCCCATCAATCCGAGCTCAACCACATTACATTACATTCTAATTTTTTATTGCAACTACTTTTGACCAAAGAAACCGAAAAGCGGTCTGGGCATTATGTGCAGTAACCAGGACACAACGAAAGAAAGGTTTTGTGCACCAGGGAATTTAATTAAATGTATTGAGGGGAAGCAAAACCTCAGGATACATATCTCAAAAGAAATGCAATACAAGCACCAGCAAGATAAAATGGGAGTTCATCTTTGCAGACCAATCCATAGAGCTTACATAATACTTGGGCGTAGTCACCATGACGTCAACCAGTGGCCGTCGCAATCTTGTTTTTTTTTGCAACCAGAAGTGACACAAAAGGGTGGAGCAAAGAATAACCAAACGCTGAATAAGACATTTTTAGGCGACCAAAATGTTACAATTGATTTCCACGAACTGAAGAGATGCTGTGAAAGGGTTAAAGTTCTAAATGGAAAAACACGACGGGACCTGTCCGCCCGCATAAATCCTCCCCTGCTTTATGGTCTTGTAACAGGGTCCTTCATAGCCGTGGGATTCACGGAGCTCCTGACACAAGGATGACACCAATGCTGCACGTTTTCGGGCTCTTTTATTAGGCATTTTCTCACCGGCACATTCACTTGCCTAGCTCACCTAACTCTCTTTCCCTGTCTGCGTGGCTCTGGGAGCTTTTGTAGCTCCCTTCCCCGCCCACGCAATCCCACGATCATGTGGATCAGCTGTGCCGCCTCACGCGCTGCACAGCTGATCCCCATGATCGCCTCTCTCTCTCCCTGCTGCAGGTGCGCTAACCACGCCCCTCACCCCACATACCCCCACCGCCCGACTTAGGCCGGGGAGCCACCGGCCTAACCAACTCCCCCCCCCCCCCCTCCCACTGGGAGCGGGAGCGGGAGTCAGTCCCGACCATCTGCCCCCCGACTTATGGACCACCATGGAATTAACTTGCGTTTCCGCCAGATGCCACCGGGTGGTCCGGGCGTTGGCATCCTCCATCCGTGGGGGTCCGGGCGCGGGACATGGTCCGGACAGAGGGCGATCGAGCGCCCCGGGAGGCAGGCTCCTCGCGCTCTCCGCCGGCCCCCTCCCGGGGCCAAACTGGCTCTCACCCTCAGCCCGCCGCAGCAACCTGCAACACAAGAGAGAGAAAGTTTAGGGTCGCGGGTCCCAGGTGGTTCCCCACCATTCCCGCCGGGCCGCCGCCCGCTGGCCGTTCGTGCGGGCCCGAGCGGCCCAGACTCTCGGCCCCAGCTGGCTCATCGGCCCCCGGTCCTTACTCCGGTCCCCGAGGACCCTCCAGAGCCGGCTCCCGAGATCCTCCAGCTCCCTCCGTATCAGGAGGGCCGTCTGGATCGCTGTCCCCTGGGCCCCCTGTGGCTCGGCCCCCTCCGGGAGGCTACGTCCCCACCTCCGGGACCCCCCTTTCCGCCGGGCCGTCCGGCCCTGGGGCGTCGGCCAGGGCGCCGCCTCCGGGTTCAGCGAGGGGTACCGGGTCCGGCCGTCCCGCCTTTCCCGGGCCCCCTCCATCCCCGGGCAGGTCCGCCAGACGTGCCCCGGGAGTCCGCAGGCCCAGCACCGCTGAGCGCAGTGGCGCCGCAGGTGTCCTGGCCGGCCGCACGCCCAGCACACCCGGCCCGCCGAGTCTGGAGCCGCCTGCCGATCCGGGCGGACCCGGCCTCCCTTCCTCGGCGCCGGCTCTTCCAGGCTGGCCGGCGGTGGTTCCTCCCGGACCCCCGGGTCCGGTGCCGCTCCAACCGACGCTCCCACCGTCGTTGGAGCGGCCGCCTCCGCTTGGGCTGCCGTCGTCGCCTCTGCCGCGCCCGCTGACGTCAGCGCCGCCGTCTCCGTCGTCGCCGGGGTCGCCTCGGCCGCCGACGTCTGCGCCGCGGCTTCCGCCGTCGTCGCTATCGCGCCCGCCGACGTCTGCGCCGCCGCTTCCGCCGTCGTCGCTGTCGCGCCCGCCGACGTCTGCGCCGCCGCTTCCGCCGTCGTCGCTATCGCGCCCGCCGACGTCTGCGCCGCCGCTTCCGCCGTCGTCGCTGTCGCGCCCGCCGACGTCTGCGCCGCCGCTTCCTCTGTCGTCGGCGCTGCCCCCGTCGCCGGAGCTGCTGCGCCCGCCGACGTCTGCGCCGCCCGAGTCTTCCGGCGGCTGGCGTCCGTCTGGGTCGCCCCGACCCTCTGGCGCCTCACCTCGGTCTGGGTCCCCACATGGCTCCCCGGTCCCGGCCGCTTCCCTGCCGCCGGGTCCAGCCGGTTCTGCTCCACTGCCTCCTGCAGCCGGGCCTCTAGCGCCCCGAGGATTTCCCCGGTCTCCCGTCGGAGGCGCTCCTCCCTCCCGGTCTGCTCCCGCAGCTGCCCGGCCAGCGTCTCCACCGCGCTGGCGTACGCCTGCACCTCCGCTTGCAGCTGGTCCTTCTCGGCCTCCAGCTGCCGCAGCCGGGCGCCGTCGGACCGCACCTGGCGCGGCTCGTCCTCCGGCGCCGTCGGGACCCGCCCCGCCTCGGCCGCGTCCCGGACCTCCGGCGTCCCTGGCATCCCGCCGCCCGACATGGCGGCGTACAGAGCCTCAATGGCTGCATTTCCGTCGTCCGGTACGTCGTGCCGCTCCTTCCCCACCGGCCATCCCCGTTGGGCGCCACTGTAACAGGGTCCTTCATAGCCGTGGGATTCACGGAGCTCCTGACACAAGGATGACACCAATGCTGCACGTTTTCGGGCTCTTTTATTAGGCATTTTCTCACCGGCACATTCACTTGCCTAGCTCACCTAACTCTCTTTCCCTGTCTGCGTGGCTCTGGGAGCTTTTGTAGCTCCCTTCCCCGCCCACGCAATCCCACGATCATGTGGACCAGCTGTGCCGCCTCACGCGCTGCACAGCTGATCCCCATGATCGCCTCTCTCTCTCCCTGCTGCAGGTGCGCTAACCACGCCCCTCACCCCACAGGTCTGTTTGACTCTAATGGTGTGTTCACACCGAACGCGACGCGAAATTTCGCGTCGCGTTACTCGCGTGAGTTTACTCGCTCGACTTTATGTGGTTAATTCCCGTCAACGCAAATTCGCTTTAACGCGTCTGAAAGGGGGCGGGGCTTATCTCCGTGGCTTATCTCCGTAAAAACAGTACCGTTTCCCCCATCCACCATTAAACTAACCACTAGTTCTGCTTTAACCTTTTTGTGGAAGTCCCTCTAATGTCAGACCATCAAACGCCCCCGTGTCCGGGTTCATAATATCATCCGTATGCTGTATTGAAGAAGACTTGAAACTAGAGATTGAGACATAAACTCATGTTTACAATGTTTACTGAGGGAATACATCAAGAGAGAAGTAGAGTCATTTATATAGACTTCTATACAACCAGAGGAGTCGCCCCCTGGTGGTCAGGAGAGAGAATGCAGCTTTAACACATGAAGCATAGACTTCTATACAACCAGAGGAGTCGCCCCCTGGTGGTCAGGAGAGAGAATGCAGCTTTAACACATGAAGCATAGACTTCTATACAACCAGACGAGTCGCCCCCTGGTGGTCAGGAGAGAGAATGCAGCTTCAACACATGAAGCATATACTTCTATACAACCAGAGGAGTCGCCCCCTGGTGGTCAGGAGAGAGAATGCAGCTTTAACACATGAAGCATAGACTTCTATACAACCAGAGGAGTCGCCCCCTGGTGGTCAGGAGAGAGAATGCAGCTTTAACGCATGAAGCATAGACTTCTATACAACCAGACGAGTCGCCCCCCTGCTGGTCAGGAGAGAGAATGCAGCTTTAACACATGAAGCATAGACTTCTATACAACCAGAGGAGTCGCCCCCTGGTGGTCAGGAGAGAGAATACAGCTTTAACACATGAAGCATAGACTTCTATACAACCAGAGGAGTCGCCCCCTGGTGGTCAGGAGAGAGAATGCAGCTTTAACGCATGAAGCATAGACTTCTATACAACCAGAGGAGTCACCCCCTGGTGGTCAGGAGAGAGAATGCAGCTTTAACGCATGAAGCATATACTTCTATACAAGCAGACGAGTCGCCCCCCTGGTGGTCAGGAGAGAGAATGCAGCTTTAACACATGAAGCATATACTTCTATACAACCAGAGGAGTCGCCCCCCTGGTGGCTGTTATAAAGAATGCAAATATAAGGTGGCCCCTGGTAAAAAGCAGCAATTTCCATAGTCTTTAAACTCGTAAAATGTATAGACACCGGTTACTGATTTGGGAGTAACTAAAAATCAAGACAAAAGGTCTAGTTTGTGGTAACAAATGAACTATGAATATTTCAAATTTTTTTAATGTGAAAGATTATAAAGAAGTTTCTGTGTTGAGCAAAACTGAATGACGCTGCTGGGTTAAACTGTGTTTCTCATTGGTCTTGGGATGAGTGCAGTGAGGTTTAACCCAGCAGCCTGCTGGTTTGGGGATTTCCTGTTACGACTTTATCGTCACCTATGTTCAGGTTCATGGATGACCACCATCTATCAAGTCCATCTAGCGCAGACGGCGCTGCTGGAGTACCACGGAGCGACTTCTGCACTAACGCACTTGACAGCTTCATGGAGACAAAAGAACACGTCTGCGGCGCTGACTGATGCTCTCTGGGTAATTGTGGCTTGAAAAGCCTTTTCAAAAGCGATTTTTAAGAATTCCATTTTCTGGTTGACTGCCCTGCCGTCACCTGAAGGTGACAGGTGTCAGGGTTGAGCTTGTTGAAGTAACTCTGACCTTCATGTCGGATCGAATGACTTCAGTTACTGTTCCACCAAAGCCTTGCTGCAGCTGTCCTGGCAACGCTGTGGGCCAAGACCCAGCACTCACATGCTCGTCCTGAAGCAACAGTAGCACATGTAGTGATATCGTGTGAATACAATTGACCTTATCAAATACTAGAGAGGAGGAAAATGGCAATCACTTCTAAATTAATCAATGATCTGGTGAAAAGACACATACTTTTAAGTCAGAATAATGGTAAATGGACTTTTCTAGTCCTCAGTCCACGACATGCCATTCACCCATTCATTCATACACTGATGGCCGGGGCTACCATGTAAGCTGCCACCTGCCCATTAGGACTATCAGTTCACACCAACATTCACACACTTTGGCCACAGCCTTCGGAAGCAACGACTTGGCGTCTTGCTCAAGGACATATTAACATGGACTGGAGGAGCCGGGAATCAAAATCTACTGATTGGAAGACAACCCGCTGCACCTTTGAACCACACAAGTTGTACCTTAAGGTTACCTGCAGTCATCAAAGGGTCTGGACTACAGGACTGGCATTGTCTACCTGACGAATCTCCATGTCACATTTCAGTTCTAGTCCAGCACGGGAAGGACATAATGGATATAATCATTCTGCACTATCCAATTGGAGAATTCTGCAGGGTGTGTTCTAATTGAGAAGGTTCCACCGAGATACATTCATTTGAGTGTGTATGAACACAGTTGTTGAGTCTGAATTGTTCAAAATTCAGCTGTTTATGTTTTTGTGGAATCAGAAAACAAGCCTCCAGTAGCCCTGAGAGGCCCACACTAATCCCAAACACTGCTAATATTTCTTAATGAGGTTAGGACTGTGCGTTGGGTGACACATATTTCTGATATGTCCCCCATATGATAACATCCAAAATATGTATTAATTAGTGCAGGTCTCAAGATAAACAACAAACTGTATTGAGCTTAGGTCCCTGCAGGACAACAGCAGGAACATGTTTTATGAGTCTGGGGTCTTGAGGGACAGCTCATTTGGGGCATGTCTTTTTTGTTAAAGATATGAACCAGCTAGTCCTTATTGCATTAGGAGTAAGATCCCTGAGTATGTAAACATTTCAAACTAGATAAGACCACTCAGTAGAGCCAGGTGTGTCTATAATAACGCCGCTGTAGCTTTTACTGTGTAGCGCTCCACATTGGCGGTTTAACGCTTATGGTATAGCTCTGTTAGCTGCTCAGTTAGCTTCTCTGTTAGCTGCTCAGTTAGCTTCTCTGTTAGCTGCTCAGTTAGCTGCTCTATTAGCTGCTCAGTTAGTTGCTCTGTTAGCTGCTCTGTTAGCTGCTCTGTTAGCTGCTCAATTAGCTGCTCTGTTAGCTGCTCTATTAGCTGCTCAGTTAGTTGCTCTGTTAGCTGCTCTGTTAGCTGCTCTGTTAGCTGCTCAGTTAGCTGCTCTATTAGCTGCTCTGTTAGTTGCTCTGTTAGCTGCTCTGTTAGCTGCTCTATTAGTTGCTCTATTAGCTGCTCAGTTAGCTGCTCTGTTAGCTGCTCTATTAGCTGCTCAGTTAGTTGCTCTGTTAGCTGCTCTGTTAGCTGCTCAGTTAGCTGCTCTGTTAGCTGCTCTATTAGCTGCTCAGTTAGCTGCTCTGTTAGCTGCTCAGTTAGCTGCTCAGTTAGCTGCTTAGAAGATGGCCTTGATTGTGGTTAGCGCTCCGCTGACCACAATCTGAGACATTGTGCTACCGAGGGTGTGCAAATCAAGAGATGAACAATTTGTGTTCTGTAAAAAATGGAAACAATAGTCCAAAATTGTCCTCTACCGGCCACTTAAGGCAAGTGCGTAGTCAGTTAGTCAGCAGTCAATGATGCAATAAAATGGTCAAAAAAATATGTTTTCATAAATTGTGAATCAATACAACCACAAGAGGTTTGTGAGAATACACAGACCTCTAAATGGGCAAAAATATTAGCCTGATGGGTCCAGCAGCATGTGATATTAGCTGTGGACAGACAGACATGGAGATACACGCACACAGATCATTGAATACATAATATCCTGGCGGAGATAATGATTCTGCAGGATGGACTGAGGGTCGGGAAAAGTACAGGGGAGAGGGTTAATTACTGTACAACACGACTTGGCTTATGTAATGGAATAATTTCCCTGGGAGGAGCTGTCACCCCTGGCATTCAGGCTTCACAGCCCTCACAACTCGTGGTGAATAATTTTTGATGAAAGCATGTGAACGTGAATGCCTAACGGTGTAACATTTATCCTCCAGTGTTACTTTAGTGCACGTCTTACGTCTAAAACTTGAATGTTTGTTTTTCAAATACACGTTCACTGAGCGATGGTGACTATTGGTCTTTAGACAGTTGGCTGTTTGTTGTTAACTGTTCCTTAACCCCAGAGAGATACGTGTTATAATGTGGACATTGATTATAGCAAAATGGAATGAAGCTTCCGGCTTTCAAAGATACAAAGATTTCAAACAATGTTGTTTTCCTCGTGGCCTTTAGAGACAAAAATATAAAGAAATATAATATACACTCCATGGTCAAATGATTATGGATGCCCTAACCTTGCACTCGTGTGTGATTGTTGAACACGTCATTCCAAAACCAAGGGTATTTCCAAGGACAGGCTTTTCAACCACATCTCTGAATCACAGCCATCAGAGAACAACTGATTAGAGCTTTCTTCAGAAATAGCTTGCTAACTACATCCATGTACGTCTTCCAGAGGAAAGAATGCTACAGAAATGTTTAGATCATGGGTTCAGATTTTTGTGGGGCGGTCGGCATCGATCCTGTGGACATGGCACATGGCATATGACGCCGAGCCCAAAGATTGAACGGCAGCTCTTGTGTGTCCACGTACTTCTGGCCTTGTAGTGTCATGGACGCTTCACCATGGTGGGGCTCAAACTGCTACATTTGGTCCAAGAGCAGTGTTTCATTATTTGGATACGAGGGTCCAAGGACAGAGGATGTCGTATGCTGCACAGCCCTCTGAGGCAAATTTATGATTTGTGATATTGGGCAGTACAAAACAAATGAATGGGGTGGTGCTTGAGAAAAGATCATGCACAATGGAGAGGGTTCATGTTATGGTGAGCACAGACATACTCAGTAATCCTAATGGCAATCTCCTTATTACATTTCCATATGTCTGGTGTACAACTGAAGATTGTTGCCTTGTGGTGGTACTTGATGAAAGGTCAGTGGGGGTCATCATAATCATTAGGATGTATCCTCTAAACACCACGAATGAGACATTTAATGGCACAACCCTTTAGCCTTGTTGCTAGAGGGACAAAATACCCAATCAAAACGACAAATAAGCTGTATATCTGTGTTAAGGGCGACAGTGTGGTGCGGCACAACAAGAGGGGTTAGGGTTGGCTCGCCCCTTTTGCACTGCGTTTGAATTTCCCCCCCTTGGGCTGTCCGGCTTCCTCCCATGGTTAAAAGACATGCGGCTTAGGTTAATTGAGGAATCTAAATTGCCCCAAGGCGTGAATGTTTGTCTGTCTGTATTTGTCAGCCCTATGGTAGCTTGCGGCCCTGTCCCATGTGGACCCTGCCTTTGGGACCCTGGATAGAAGGAGCAGTTACAGGTGATGGGCGGATGGATATCTTGTGTTGGGAGGCCTTAGTGTTGGATGGGTCTGAGTGGGCAAACCTTGCTGACAGACGAAAAGTCTGTCATTAACCGCAATTGACGAGATCACATTTTCTTTTTAAATGTGCAACAATTTCTGTGAGACAGACTGGAGTAGTGGCGAGGGCGTCTCACTCCCAGTATGCGGTGATGTGCTCATCACAGGCGGCATTAAACTGAGCCTGAAACTGCTCGCAGCTCTCACATAAAGATTCAGCGCTTTGACCTCGAACTTTTAACGGACTGTCAAAGTCTTCCCCGGCTTGAGCTTGCACTACTTTTACTGCGTTCCAGCTGGCAGTGCTGCGTGCATGGCTAAATAGCTTCAGCACAGTGTGTGTGTGTGTGTGTGTGGGGGGGGGGGGACAAACACACACACACACAAATCACGTACAAGCACCAAACACACATACAAAATAACACACGTGTTTGAGTGTAACGTGCACGCGGGCGGGGGTTCGCTGAATGACTTGACCGTTCCGCCACTGGGACGCAATTAGCGAGACTGTAATGAGCTCTGGGACTCATCATCCAGCGGCATGCATATAGCTGCTATAGAGGACAGGGGAGCAGGCTGCGCCAGCGAAGGACCGCTCAGTCATTTCAACAACACTTTGCTTGAAGTGGCGTCTTTATTGCATCATGAGAACATCTCAATCACATGCGCAGACACTTCCGGGTAATACTTTCTTCTGCTTTTCAGCGATTTCTTTTTTTCTGTCTGGCTTTAGCTTCTATCTTTATATATTTAGACCTGATTTTACTGGTGACTCAGTTGGACATTCTGTATTCTCTCCGTCATCACTTTTTCAAAACATTTTATGATGCTTCCTCAAAGAGTGCAGTTAGTGACAGTGTGTGCTCCACTGGAGCGCTGACAGCTTGATGGAGGAGCAGCGGGGAAGCTTTTTCCATATTATCTGAAAAGGACCCTATTAGCATTACTAAACACAATTAAAGGCTCCTGTGGAAAATCAAATTAGGATGCAGATAATGTAAAAACAGACAGACAGACATCTATTACAGTGTAACGAGTGTTGACCTTATAAGGAAAGATGCCATGGCTGCATCCCACTCTACAGGAGCACAATTATCTCACCTCCAGAACCTTATGGAGGGAATATTTTGATGAGGTGCTTTAGTGCATTTTGTGTCCAAGCATGAAAAGTGGTCTGTTGTGCTGAGTCAAAAGTGAACTCTGGAGCAATCAACACATGATATCATCTGTAAAAAAAGGATTTAAAGAATGTAATGTAATAGACCAACCGCATAAATGTCATTGACTCATAATACAAGATCATTTAGCAAGAATGTTTGTGTGAAATAGTGAGTTTTTGAAAATGATGATGGGTTTATGTTCACAGGCACATAGTGGAAGAAACACACACACACACACACACACACACACACACACACACACACATAACTCACCAGTGGAAATATAAAGCTGGTGATAATCACACAAGGTGACTCTTATGATGGATCAGAATCGCCATTGGCAACAACATCAGTGGTGTTTTGGTGTGTGTGTGTGTGTGTGTGTGTGTGTGTGTGTGTGTGTGTGTGTGTGTGTGTGTTGTCTTCCAGGGGATTCGCTTTAGATTTATATGGCTGTTAAGGCAAAAAGCGATCTGCTCCGCTGCTGTGGCAGAATACTATCTGTGTTTAATAGAGAGACAGAGATGGTGGAGAGACTACTGGAATAACAGAGAGAGAGAGAGAGAGAGAAAAGAGCAGGTAGCTAACCTCAGCTCCCATGAGGATTTTACACAACCACCGTGGCTAAGGAAATGATGTTGTTGAATGTTAACAACAAAATAATCATTTGTATCTTTTTCTTTATTTTTTGTTTTGTTTTACAATGACAAGGTGCTCATATTTCTGCTGTGAATGCCCTCTCAGCAGATGTCATTGTCATTGTCAGGGAGAGGCTGTTGGAGCGGAGAGCAGTCAGGTTGTAAACAAGCCCGAGCGCTTATCCACATCGTGGGAGACAGATTGAAAGTGAGCACACAGAAATGAGGGTAAAAGTCCCTCATTGCAGCAGTAGGATGATGATGGAGAAGAGTTGGTTTCCATCATTGTGTCTCACTTCCTTTTAGTGATGTCATCAACTTACCAAATCTCAGCAATGATCTCAGTTAGTACATCATGCTGCATTTAGGGGATGTATTGGCAGACGTTCTTGGACGCGGTCGACCTAATTCTACAGTAGCCCGGAATGGACAAACCAAACACCGGCTCCAGATAGCGCCGTTGCAATTCGCCTATACACGCTCGGCACATGGGAGGAGTTTCAGTTGGTTGCAATATGCAACCTTGCCGCTAGATCCTACACACTGGAGCATTAAGTAACTGGGTTTTGTTTTTTGTGTGTGTTTATGGCGGTCAGTAGCATTATGAAATATTGCGATATCTTGTTTCACTTTCTCTAGCTTAGCAAATCGCCTCAGTGGAGTTTATTAAAAGTAGTTTGACAATTGAAATCAAATTAAAGTCACATACGTACACTCTCAATTTTGCAGTCAATCTAGTTTTTGTTTGTGCCACAGCTGAAAGGCACGGTTGGAAGCGGACCGAGATCCTTCTTTTCAAAAGGCTTCATGAGCTATTGCATTCATAAGAATGGAGACGGAACACCAAACACATACCTACGACCACAGCTATTGCCATAAAGGAGTCGTGAAATGAGTGAAAACTGAAAAAAGATCCCTGACACTGTGTGGGTCCCCCCAGGCGTCTACTTACAGGTGGCTGGTTTGTTACAGTTGTGTCCGTGTCTGAAGTACTGCGGGTTCTCTATGACGGGGATCCTGGTCATCCCAATCACCACGGCGTCGGGCCCGGCATCCAGCGTACAGGGACTGATAATACCATGGTTCACATGATGAAGAGGGCTGGCGGAGTCTTCCTCACCGCTTATCACTGCTACCGGTCCTGAAAAGACAGAGTCACACAATTAGCACCTGTAGGCGAAACAAAAGCCAAAACCTGTCGAAATCTAGCTTAATATTCATAATTGTGAAATGATCGCAACAACAGCGTATTGCATGGTGGTGGCAAGGAAACAATGACAATGGAATGGCAACTTTTGTTGAACACATAAATTCCCAGGGATGTTTTAATCAAAAACCCAATGGGAAGAGGTTTGGGCAAGTGGATGGAGTAAAACCAAGAGTCAACGTTGACTTTGTTAAATCACTTAAATTACATCATATAAGCAAAAGCACACATTTGAGTTATTCTAAATGACATAGGCTACACACATTATTGTAACCTAAACCGGGATCTTCTCTTTTTTTACAACTAACTGTTGAGAAATATTAAATGCTCTAAGATAATGTTTTATATTCATTTGCTTTGTGTGGTTTTTATATTCATATACGTATGCAAGACCTCTCACACAAGCAGAATTATGTCTGCTCATAGAGGCAAATAAGGAGATAAGAGTGTTAGGTTATGTTGAGCAATTCCTCTTTTCTGTTGAAATAGAATTTAGCACCATACAAGGAAAAAGAACCAGCTTCCTGAATAACAGGATGTGCGTATGAAAAGAACTCTGCTTCCCCTAGATTAAACAAAGAGCGACGGTCACGTTGACATGTATCAAGGAAACGATCTCCATGCAATGGGGGCGTATGTTGGTGTGTAAACTCTCTGTGTAAGAAATCTAATAAAAGAAACAGCCACAGGCAGGGAGTTCAGATTCCGTTAGCGAGGCTTTGACTGCGTAGTCTTAAGCAAGTAACGTTATCTCCTCCGGCCGGAGCTTTTGACAAACTGTTATACTTGGTCTTGTGTCTTATTGTCCATTACAGAGAACCTGAAGAAGTCCGTACGTGGGTGTGCACGTAAGAAGCGCATCATAACCAAACAGTTGTATTGCCTAAACTTCAATTATATTATCATACGATTTTCTATGAGATTACATTGATTTCTTAACAGAACACCTGGTTTGAAATTGAAGATGAGGGATGGAGGGCCTATGAAGAGGAGGAATGGGGTGCGGAGGGAAGAAGAGATATTAGTTCAGGACTGACAATCAATCCGTTGCAACTTTATCAGTCAGCCAACCAGCATCCAAGCAGCTAGTCCATGAACTGGTCAGCCAATCATCTACGCAGCCAGACTAAATCATGCTCTCTCTAATGCATTCAGTTATTCAGTCAGTGAGTCAGCGAGGCTGCTGGGTAGTAGGGGAACTGAATCAGCCAGTCAACCAATCATCATCATCAGATATTGGTGTGTGATAATCAAAACTTTAATCAGAATGAAGCGACGATGATGAATACAATCTTGTCATTCAGACTAATTCAGCCATGGAGTTCTCAAATGTTCCATTCTTTGAAAACGTATTAGAGCGTAGATTAAGACGCTCCATGACAGTAAATGCATTACACATTGTGGATCAGCTGTAGAGCAGGACCGCCCTTCAATCAGAGGATCAGTGGTTCCATGTGATCTTGGGCAAGACCCCAAATGGCTCCCGCAAGCTGTGCCTGAGGTGTATGCTTGTTAGTTAGAGTCCTGATGGGCAGGTGGCACCTGGCATGGGAGCCCCTGTCATCAGTGTATGAATGGGTGTGAATGGGTGAATGATGACATGAAGGGTTGGAGAACTTTGAGTGATTGGAATAATAGAAAGCACAATTACAGTTCATTTCCCATTTTGAATCTCAAAAAGCAGATGACTAAATGATGTAAAGATGAAGAAAGACCTGCACTTTCAATTATGAACAGCATTCTTGCTACTGGCAGATGAAAAATACATCAAATATAGACTGTCAAAAGTAGTGTCTGTACAACAACTAAAACATCGTATTTGATGACTTCCAAACTCTTTTTCTGCAGACGGCCCTTAATGGAGTCAACTCATGTCACACATCCTGATGTGAGCGGCTCCAGTGAGAGTTGTGTGCCGCTCCTACTGTTCACTTTGCACGACTGATCACAGGCCGATTCTGTGCTCAGTTACGTTGCTTTGACAGAGAGGGATTACAGAAAGTTTGGAAAGGCTAAGAACAAATCTAACACAAAAGTATGGAGTAAGGGCAGAAAAAAGAACTTCTATCAGACAGCAACCTTTGGTTCTGAACAGTGAAGCCGATGCTGATGCGCTTTAAACTTGCATTCTTTCTAATGGACATCAGGGGGCGACTCCTTTCTTTCCAAAAGGTAGTCTGGTTGTATAGAAGTCTATGCTTCATGTGTTAAAGCTGCATTCTCTCTCCTGACCACCAGGGGGCGACTCCTCTGGTTGTATAGAAGTCTATGCTTCATGTGTTAAAGCTGCATTATCTCTCCTGACCACCAGGGGGCGACTCCTCTGGTTGTATAGAAGTCTATGCTTCATGTGTTAAAGCTGCCTTCTCTCTCCTGTCCATCAGGGGGTGACTCCTCTGGTTGTATAGAAGTCTATGCTTCATGTGTTAAAGCTGCATTCTCTCTCCTGACCACCAGGGGGCGACTCCTCTGGTTGTATAGAAGTCTATGCTTCATGTGTTAAAGCTGCATTCTCTCTCCTGACCACCAGGGGGCGACTCCTCTGGTTGTATAGAAGTCTATATAAATGACTCTACTTCTCTCTTGATGTATTCCCTCAGTAAACATTGTAAACATGAGTTTATGTCTCAATCTCTAGTTTCAAGTCTTCTTCAATACAGCATGATGTTCATTTAGTACATTATGCTCATTTAGAGTCAAACAGACCATAAAGCAGAGGATGCTTTAGGGGCGGGGCTACTGTGATTGACAGGGGATGATTTCAGGCGGGGCTACGAGGTGATTGACAGGTCTCTACCACGGCGTTGTCCAGTCTGGGAGTTGTTTGTGTTTTACTCTTAGAACTTTAACCCTTTCACTGTGGCTCTTCAGATCATGAACATTATTTGTATCATTTAGATAAAAATAAAAGTCTTTTATCAGTTGTGCTTTGCAAACCCTTCTGGGCCACAAGCGGCGACCAAAATGCTAAACCTGAGGCTTCAGAACTGTCATGCTCAAACCAACGGGCGACTTTACGACTACGGTGACTTCTTATATGCCGTCTATGGTTCAGACTCTAAGGCAGGAGATCGGGCGGTGGACGGAGGTGTGAGATACAGGAGGCTTAGAAGTAGAAAGTATTATATTCCTAGCTTTGGCCATCATCCTTATCAGTCGCAGTGCCGCATCACCAGGCCCCAGCAATGAAGCCGTGTGAGTTAAGTGTTTTCTTATCAACAGGAAGGATGGCAAAGAAACGATGAATATCGGAACTTCCCTTTTAAATGGAGTGATGGACGTTTAGATGTGGAGACTCTGCAGGAACTTTTTGAGGTGGCTGCAGAGCTTCAGGAGGAGGAAAAGCTTTCATGGTCACATCAGTGGTTTGAGATGCAGAGGGTGAGGCTCCGAGATAGAGGAGGCGGTTTAAAGGCAAAGAGGAGCTTTAGGAGTAGAGCAGTGGTTTAGAGGAGGGAACCGATGGGTTTCTATTTTACAGCCAATGGCATGATCTGCTGTTAGACACATTGCAGTACCATGGCAGTGGAGAGAGCACATACAGGATGACCAGGATAAACAGGATAAGCGGTTCAGATAATGGATGGATGGGTGGATGTTAATTATTATTTAAAAATATTGTTGGCTAAAATTATTATAACAGAACACACCTTATTACTGTGTTTATTACTTTAGTTTTCTAAATAAGAACCTCTGACTTCCCTCACCACAACTGCTGAAAACACCTATGTGTATATGTTTTGTGAATATTGAGAAGTTAGTTAAAAATGAATCTTATTATTTGACTGTATTTATGTCTCTGTAAGTCAATACAGTGTATGAAACATGTAGCTGTGTAAGATTAATTTGAGTAATTTATGAATTTGTTGATTTGGTTTATTTTCCTTTATAAAAACTGAACTGAAACTGAATATGAAACAAATATATAAAAAATACATAATAATGTTAAATAAAAAATAATATATTTAGCACTAAACCACTAGCACTAAATATATATATATAATATATATGTGTGTATATATATATATATATATATATACACACAGGCGGAAGCCAGAGTTGAAATGTGGATTGTCATGTATTTGTTCCTCTCTTCTTGAGTACACTGTGAGGTGGAGTTGTACGCAGCGTGGCAGGAAGTCTTCTTTGTAGTCCACATAGTGCAGTCCGCTGGGAGCAGAACTCACAGGAGACCACATGCAGAAAGGTAAACAGCATGGACAAGCTGCCAGTCCGTCTCAGCTCACACACACACACACACACACCCTCGGTGTGACACCTAGAGAGACTCTGAGACTCAAATCCACCTGAGCTGCATGTCTTTGCTCTGGAAGCCCCGCAGCAGGTGCTCTGGGAACACACTGAGTAAAGAGCAGGGTGGAGCCTGGTCCACAAAGTGTGTATTCCCTCTACCAGGTTCATCGTCTGTATGGGGCCGTGATGGCAGAAGCTAACTCGCCCTTCTCGTTGGATATGTTGAAAGCTGTTTGTACATCTAAGCCTGTGACGTTTCCCGTAAGCCTCACCACTCGGCTCGGGCTGTTCTCTCCACCATTCATAGAGCTGTACCTCTAATTCAATACACAACATCAATTAGGGGTTATCTGTGCACTTTATTTTAACTTCATATTCTAACCAACCCATTCACACTCATTGCACTCTGAGCTGAATATTCAAGTTTGGTTTTACTTCCTGGTTTTATTTCTGATTTTTCTATATACACGTGCAGTGCAACTGTAATCCAACCGCAATATATTTACCTTGATCCTTTTTCTCTTCTTTTTTTCCTGTACACATGTCCTCATTAGCTTCTTGTTCCTCTCCTTTGTTGAGATAGACATCTTTATATCCCCTTTGCAATTTTCTCCCTGGCTGTAATCTGTGTTCTGCTGCTGTGATCAAATTCTCCCCATGGAAATCATATTTGTATCATAGTTGGACTCCATACACTGTGTGCTGTATATATATGTACAGCCCCCCCTCCCCCGGTGGGCCAGGGAGTCTGCTGTTGTGTGTCGACACGCCAGCTGACTCGTCGGTATTCTCCGGTGGAACCGAGCACGGCGGCCTGCAGTTAATACGACTGACACGGTCAACCTTCACAGCTGACAGAAAACAAGGAGGCGTTTTGGGCTGTGAGGTGGTGCTGATGGGAAGGGGGGGGATTGATGGAAACGGGGGACAAGAAAGGAAATGAAAGACATCAGCCGATGAGAGCATGGATAAAGGGATTAAAAAAATGGAATGAAAGGAGGGAAGGTAGCAGGATGACTAACTGTGAGGTTGGATCTCAGCAGGAATGCAACACATGAAAAGAGAGCGCCTCTCAGGTTTATAGCACTGATTCAATTACAGACTGTATGCCTGTGACTACAATTATATGCAGAGTCCCCCCTCTTAACTTGAATGAAAACATAACCCATTTCAGACTCAATCGGAGGTGAAGTACATCTGTGCTGGTGTTGCAAACGTCGTCCAACAACTACTGTATTGACGGACATTCCCACCCGACCACACACCGTAGGCACAGCCTGCCGGAGCAGTTTTGTGTCTTACCCAAAGGACTCACCAACATGGACTAAAGGAGCAGGATCAGATTACAGGAGGACCCGCTTTCCACTCAGCCACAGCCGGGGCAGGGCAGAAATATAAAGGTCAACGGCTAGAAGGGTTAGCTTTATCCACTGCAAGGACACCAGAGCACTTCATCATGTGTTCTCCACTGGAAGAACATACTATAGGACACTTCATCATGTGTTCTCCACTGGAAGAACATACTATAGGACACTTCATCATGTGTTCTCCACTGGAAGAACATACTATAGGACACTTCATCATGTGTTCTCCACTGGAAGAACATACTATAGGACACTTCATCATGTGTTCTCCACTGGAAGAACATACTATAGGACACTTCATCATGTGTTCTCCACTGGAAGAACATACTATAGGACACTTCATCATGTGTTCTCCACTGGAAGAACATACTATAGGACACTTCATCATGTTACGATAACGTCTCCCTATTGCACAGAAATATGCAGATACATTTTGCATAACCCCTTTTTGATATGACTAGTCTAGAAGTCCTCCTTGAGGTTATGCAACTGGTTACAAACCAGAACAAACAAGTGCAGGACAAAACTGACAATTATAATAAAAGTCCCAGTCATTTATGGAACAGACTTGCTCAAGAGGCCAAGTCAATCTTCTCCCACTCATCTCGATCAAGCAGCCTCAGATCACTAGTTTTGATCCGGACTAGAGTCCAATTACTGTGTTCACAACTGCTCAAACTAGTATTGAAAGGAACTATTTGATATTACTATTAAACAAATGTTTGACAACAAATATGCTGACTTGCATATTCTTGCAAAGTGTCCTTCTGTATGAACGTTGTCTGCAGCTCATGTCTGTAGCAACTCTTTGATCCACGGGGACCCTCAGCAGCAGGTCAGGGATTTGGACGCATGCTGAAGGACACTTGAGAAGAACTCGTGAGCATTGATGGACGTTTGGCCACTGCGGGGGACTGACTCTGACCTTTTGTCAGCTACTGCACAACCTATGTTAATATTTAGGCCGTGTGTCAGACAACCTGACATGTGGGCTGAACGGTCAGCTGATAATGGATAAGAGAGGACAGGAGTGAGTGAAGGAGCGACATGGGCGGGGGGGGGGGAGGGATGAGGGAGACTGGTTTCATGGAGCACAAAGGTCAGAGCTTGAATGATGTCCGTGGACCAATGGGCAGACTCACAGGAACTGGGACTACTGACTGGTAGCTGCTGCCTTCCTCGTTCACAGTCAGTGCTGCACATCTCACTACTTAAACAAGATGCATGTTGGGCTTTTTTTCTGTAAAGCAACATAAATAACAATATATCTATATTTTTAAGAACTAAATCCAATTGTAGTCCACATGTGAACAGTGTTTGTTATAATTGCAACTGGTGCAGAGACCAATAAGGCCACGGAGCCCAGGGTTTGCAGGTTAATGAAAAAGGGAACAATTGATGTCCTAGCACAGATCCATTTAGGCCCCGCCTTCTTTCCAGATTTCACTCAGAACACGGCGTTTGACTGGCACTCAAAATCGGATGCATTTAAAGTATGCATTTAAAGATGCAAAAAAACACAAACCCTCCAAATGATGCAACTGCTGGTGTGTTTGAATGGAAATGACACACTCCTCTCAGAGAAGTCCACCGTGCTGCAGTGATGCAGTAACCATTAAACATTGAACTCTTCAAGGGCATCTGTGCCCAATTACTTGCCATTTTACTGGAACACAGAGACCCTAATGGCTTATTGGAACTACCAGGGAATCCACTTGTAGATAGAAAAAAAAGAAAAAGAAATGTCCTCAGGTCATGGTGATTTATGCCGTAGTTTACAACACGACCACCCCCTCTGTTTTCCTTAGTGCCCAATTGGCGCCAGTCTTTCAATCACACTTTATTACTCACATCAATCTAATAGCCCCCAGTATTGATACCTGCTTCTCACTGGCTCACCGAACAGTCAGACCTCCATAAATCATCTGATCAGCTGTTAGCATCGCTCTGCCAGTCCTGAGCTCTGGAGCGTACAAGCTGTTTCTCTGGAAGTCTCCCTCAACCAAACGAAAGGTCCTCACAGCAGCATGCTTACCCAACGAAGGGATCGTTTTTTGTTAATGCGATGGGAATTTGGGAGCATATGACGCTTCATTCTGGGTATTTTGGGGGAGCAAATCAGGGCCCACATGCATTTCACTTCAAAGTCTGGCTGATAAATGTGAGAGCAAGTTGGAACAAAGTAATGGAGGATGGCAAAAAAGGAAAGAAATGGAGGGAGGTGATGGATGATATCAAGAATAAATTGTTTCTTGAAGTAACTGAAGCTTCACATTACTCTGAATGCAGAATTCTAATAAGTCATATTTTGTTTTCGACAGTGATGCTCAAAGTAATAGATGGTCCTTAAAAAAATAAAACTAGAAACTGACTGATTTTTGGTGACTTTCTGTCCGAATGACCAAGGTGCAAGGGTGCCATCACATTACCACTCCCAATTTGTCAAAAAGAAAAATGGCGCTTGCTTCAGGGACAGAGTGTCATTTTGATTTCTTCTCAAGATAAACGTCTGACGTAGCTTTAATTAGTTTTTAAGGTTACATATGAAAAAAAAAGACAACTTGAGTGGGTTTATACAAGGATAATGTTTGGGTTAAAACATGTTTGATACATAGAATAAGTATGCTTGTGACGTAACAGACATGTCTTATGTACATCAGTTATGTAATTTAACTCCTGGGGGCGATGTGTCCTTGGGCAAAACACTTAACCCCAAATTGCTCCTGAGAATTGCTGTGCCATCGGTGTGTGAATGGTGTGAATGTTAGTTAGTCCTGATGGATGGCGGCACCTTGCATGGTAGCGCCTGCCATCAGTGTATGAATGGACATGTAGTTGAAAAGCTCTTTGAGTGATCGGAAGACTCTATTTAAGTACAGGTCCACCCTTTTACGGTAAAATAAGTCAACACTGAAGGGACACAAACACTGGTCTCCCCTTGTGTTAGTTAAAACAGCCCCCCTTAAATCAATGAAATTAGTTTTAATAATGAATTAATTTGTTTTCCTAAACCTACATTAGAAGTTTATTTTGAAAAGATACTGTATATGTGTAATGGGTGGACACTGTACGTATCCTGTGTCTATTTTGAAGAGAAGTTGGTCAAAATAAATGAATAAGAAAGGCCAGGGCTACTTCCATTATATGGACATGGTTCTGGCTTAAAAAGAAAATGATAATCTGTAAATGAGGTGGATAGAAAGTGGTTGCAAAGGGTGGAAATAAAGGGGATCTGTTGTGGTGTATGATTAAAGCAAAATATTGGGAGTTGTCGAGCGTGGAGAAAAGGTATACGGGTCTTATATTCTCCCATATTTATGGAACGTTAAGCTAAACTATACGTCTCTACAATTCTTTTCACACGTTTTGAGATTCATCCAGATGAATGACTTTCGGGCTCTTGTCATCGCCTCAGACCTTCTCCTCACAGCGCCTGTCATGGAGGTTATGTGATGACATCAAGAAGTAGCGTGGGATCATGGGTGTTGTCTTTATTGTTAATCAACCACCGTTGCCAATACTTAGATAATACAAGCTAATATATTATTAGCTTGTATCTTTGCCTTTCACAATAAAAGCCTTAGGCACATACCTGTTTACTAGAAAGAACTTAAGTTCACTCAAGAGCCTTTTGTTAGGAGGAAATTATTACTTATTACTACTTTTTATTTTTTTACAGTTTTATTCAAGTTAAGTTTTTTGAAGGGAATGAACCAGAACCAACGCTGTACCCAGGTCTGTTAGAAACGTCCTTGTCTGGGGACCAGCTGGAATTACTTCACACCAAAAAGACATGTCCTCCCTCTGAAGGTCTAAACTTAAAATGGGCTCCAAGATTACAGTCTAAGAATACACAGGTCCATACGGGGGGCGGGTGTGTACATTGATAGCACATAATTTATCCAGTGCGGGGCTCTGCACGGTGTTGCTAAATGGTGTCTGGTAATTACTTCACCTTTAACACCTCCCAGTGTCCCCAGAGCGAAGGAGGCCTGAGCTCCCAGTGGACTCGCAGCCTCCCTCGAACCCTTTTTGCCTCAGTGCCCACTCTATATCTCTCTATCTCTCTCTCTCTCTCTCTAATCCCCCTTCACTAACCCTACCTCGCTCGCTCCTCTCTCTCCTGTCTCCCATAGCTGCCGTCTCCTCAGCGCCGCTCTGTCTCCGTGATGCTAAACGATAGCGGCAGGCAGAGCGTTCTCATCTGAGAGCCCTGAGCAGCTAGCTCACCCCAACCCTCTCTCCCTCTCCCCCCCTTCCGTAATTGGTTTGCTTCTCGGGGGCTTTGGGGGTGAGGGGGGTGCTGTTGGAGGCAGGAGGAGGATGTCACCGAGGCTGACGGCGAAGCGCTGCCATGTAGACGGACAAGAGAAAAGCCAACAAACAAGAACCCATTACAGCACCCACTCCCTCACTGACTGTTACTGGAAACAGTGCGGACATTACAACATTGCTTCAGGTACTGAGATTCCAATCCATCTGTATTTGTTTGTATTTTTCACAATAAAGGCCCTAGACATATACACTGCGTAGCTGTTTATCAGAGCGTATTTGGGGAAAAGGAAACTGGATGAAATAGCTGCCAGTAGCTCAAACTGTAAACCAATTCACCTCCGACAGTCTGGAGACGCTCGGTGTCACTAACAGTATCGCTGACAAAAGGGATAGTTTTCATAAGAAATATTCAGAGGCGAATATTTTGCATTTTATTGGTGTGTAAAGACCTTCTTCACATTAATACATTAAACTGATGATTCCTTCAACATTGGTTTTCCATCATTTGAGTTTTTAGTGGAGAATGGGCTCCACCAACTCTATATCTCCATTAACGTTCACACTGTCCTAGACCATTTTACTGTTCAAATCTGTGCTACACTCAGATGAAAAACTGGATGATCTATGAGTACAAAGGTGGGTCGATCCCGAAACACTGCACAGGGTGTTAATACTGAAGGGAAGAGCAATTTACCACAGAGTCAATGCTTTCATTCTTTTCCTTTGGAAAATTGCGAGGTAAATGGAAGGTGTATTTATTTGATTTGCCGTTGCATTGCCACATGGCGTCGCATTGCTTATTTTCTTTTGCTGGAGCACTTTGCAGAAGTGAGGCACACTGGCACCCAAACTCAGGATTTACGCTGAGCAAACTGGAACAATCGTCACTTTTACCTCCAAGCCTCCCTTTCATCTCCACCTCCCTCTCCTGAATGATGTGAATGATGCTGAAGTGAATGAGGGATGAAAGCTTTCCCTCTGATTCATCCCCTCGCTCCGTTTCCCGGTGATGGAACCGGGTTGTTGTGGCACTCTGCAGCCGTGGACCCATTTTGATGATTCAGATCAACACTTTGATTTGAACAGATCGGATTGCTCGGCAAATTTAACTCAAACCCCAATGTCACTGTGACCTCAGCAAAGCACATATTGCTTCCAAAACCACATTGCTTCCATTAACCTTACCAAACCTTAACCGTAGCATGTTTTGGGGAGGCTGCCATCCTAAAGGGGAATTAAGAAAGATATTTTGCTCAGAGGATGTTGCTTGTTTGAAGCTGGAAGTTGTTCCGGCGTTACGGAACTTTGTGAGTCTTGGTAACAACATTGGTTTCTTTCTGCCATGACTCCAGTCTTGTCCAACCTCCAACCAACTACCCTAACCATGGGGGTGTCAGATCAGGATACACCCTATTGGAAGAGGCTCCAGGGTTTATCAGATCTGAAAACACTTCTGGGAAGCAAAGCCTGTTCAGTCTTGAACAAGATAGAGGTATTTATATATCCGTCCTAGCTTTCTGTAGTTCAGGTTGGCATAAAGGGTTTCATGGATTGTGGTTGTCTGGATCCGGTCCTGCTCCCTGCCATGGCGGCCCTGCTGAATTAAATTCAATTCAGTTTATTTTGTATAGCCCAAAATCACAAATACAAATTTGCCTCTAAGGGCTTCACAATCTGTACACATACGACATCCCTGTCCCGGAACCTCACATCGGATCAGGAAAAACTCCCTCTAGAAAACAAGGGGAAGAAACCTGAGGGAGAGCAACAGAGGAGGATCCCTCTCCCCGGATGGACAGAAGCAATAGATGTCATGTGTACAGAATCAGCATAACAGAGTTACAGCACATTCAATGGATGTCACAGAAATTATTCATGAGTAGTAGGCATGGACCACGACCCAGATGACTATGATCCATGGCAGCAGACGGAGGTAAAGATGAAGGGCATCAGCAGGGCCGCCATGGAAGGGAACAGGACCGGCTTCAGACAGCCACGATCCATGGACGCTTGAGGAGAGGAAGCACAGAGGCTCCCGAGAGGAAGTAGAGTTAGTAATGAGCATTAAAGAGACATTCATTAATTTATCTAGAAGTATAGAGAGGAGAAAAATGAGAGGGAGAAGAAGATATAAATCCCTCGGTGTTTCCCCAAGGCGCTCCCCGGAAACATAAGTCCATAGGAGCACCCCAGGAGCACCTGAGGAAGGGAAGAGGAGGAGAGAGAGAGGCCAGGAGAGAGGAGCTCATTGTATCCTAAAATGTTCCCCAGCAGTCTAAGCCTATGGCAGCATATCTAGGGGCTGGACCCTAGGTCCGCTGAGCCAGCCCTAACCATACGTACTGTCAAAGAGAAAAGTCTTAAGTCTTCTCTTAAATGAGTTGACTGTGTCTGCTCCCCGAACCGAAAGCGGAAGCTGGTTCCACAGAAAGGGAGCTTGATAACTGAAGGCTCTGGCCCCCATCCTACTTTTTAAGACTCTAGGAACCACAAGTAGCCCCGCATTCATTGAGCGCAGCTCTCTGGTGGGACAATATGGTGCTATAAGCTCCCTAAGATATGATGGTGCATTACCAATTAAGGCTTTATATGTAAGAAGAAGGACTTTAACCTCTTAGGACCTGGCGTCCACATGCGTGGACATCACATTTTAGGTTGTCTATACCATACTACTTAATTCTGCTTAAGGGGGGCCTGATGTCCACATACGAGGCTAATGACTCTGCCATCTAGTGGTGGCAGAAGAGTAAAACACATTACAGGTCAAATTCAAGATGTCAGGGAACACCCCGGGAATTTTGGATGGCCACTCCCGACCCAACCGTCGACCAGGTACGAATACCAAACAAATTTCGTCGCTGATTCTTGTGCAGATATGTATACAAGTGTTGTATGTTGGCCATGGCATGTAAATTTGGTAAAAGTTAGTGACAGTAACGATCTACTATGCCGCTAAACATGGTGTCCACATACGGGGACAGCGGAATTTAGTGTTGTTGAAAATGCTAAAATGTTAGCTAATATGCTAACAACAAAATGTGAGTGTAAAAACGTAGTTTGGGAAGATTTTGGTAGAAAATAATAGTTTACAACAGTACAGACAGATATAACATGATTATGAATAAATGTACATGGTTTTGTATTTGATTAGATAGAAAGATAGATAGCTAGCTAGCTATCTATCTAGCTAGATATACTTTTATTGCCATTCAAAAATATATAGCTACCAGTGCATATCTGAGCATAATAGTTATAAGATCAAATCAAAACAGCAGCATCTGAAGAATAAATATCCATTCATAATGATTTTTCTCATGATTGGATTTCCAGAGCATATTCCTCTGTCAAGAGCAGAGCGGATACTGGGGACAATTGTTGGAGACGACTCAGAGATGGAAGATTTGTCTGACATCGATGATCCTGTGGAGGATGCTGATTATCAACCTCCACCAAAGGCGCTGAACAGCAGTGAGGAGGACGATAGTGGGGATGAGGACCCCATTCCACAGCCCAGTGAGCCCAGCAGGGGACGTAAACGTCACTGTGGTGAAAATGAAGAAGCAGAGAGTTCAGCGACTCGCAGACGTCGGCGTCAGACTGAGCAGGTTGAAGCTGATGGCTCAAATGATGGCCCTGAAGAGCCAACACCAGGACCAAGACGTCAAGGACAGTCCAAGAATGGACGTGGAATGCGCTGGACTGCTACTCCGTTGACACCAAACCTAGTTCAGTTTGAGCATGAGGAGGAAACCGAGCATGACAGAGAAGGCTGGACCCCACTGAACTATGTGGAACAGTATATTGATAAAGATTTGATCAAAATGATTGCAGATTGCTCTAATGCAACATCACTGGCTAGAAGTGGGAACCTACTCAAAACAACTGTTGACGAGGTGTATCATTTTTTTGGTGCCTGTATTTTGATGTCGTGTGTCCCATACCCGCAAATAAGAATGTACTGGTCCAAAGCCTTACATTTCCCTGCCATCACTGAAAGATTCACCCGCGACAGATTTTTCAGACTGAGGCGATCCCTCAAGGTGCTCATTGATGATGACGTTCCAGAAGACCTGAAGAAGTGTGACAAATTCTGGAAAGTGAGACCTTTTCTTGATCGCATTCTAAAAGGCTGCAGGTCTCAGGCTCGGCCAGAATGCGTATCTATTGATGAGCAGATGATTCCATTTACAGGAGCCTGTCCGTGTCGCCAGTATCTGCCAATGAAGCCAAACCCAGTTGGCATGAAAAACTTTGTTTGCGCTACAGCAGATGGCATTGTGCTGGACTTTGACATATATCAAGGTGCAGATGCACTGCGTGAGCAGGTTGAAGAACCAGAAGATCTAGGTCTTGGAAGCTTGGTCATCGACCGTCTGTGTCAAACTCTGCATCCTGGTACAAAGTTGTATTGTGATCGGTTCTTCACAACCATTGCCGGTGTGGAACGAATGATGAAGAAGCAGGTCTACGTGACTGGTACAGTTATGAAGAATCGGGTTGCTGCACCAGTGCAGAAGCTACCAACTGACAAAGCAATGAAAAAAGCTGGAAGAGGCACCTCAGCAGAAGTTACCACTGGAGATGGAAACATTGGCGTAGTGAAGTGGTATGACAATAAACCAGTACTGATGATGTCTGTTGTTCATGCTATTCAACCAGAAGACACCTGCAAACGATGGGACAAGAAACTGAAACGATATGTGACCATCTCACGACCAAGTATTATCCGTGAATACAACTCCAAGATGGGTGGGGTTGACTTGGTCGACAGAATGATGAGCTATTATCGCATGAACATCCGCACTAAAAAGTGGACACTGCGGATGCTAATGCACTTCATGGATCTGGCATTGGCCAACAGCTGGCTACTGTACCGCAAAGATCTTGCTGTATGTGGTACACCAAAGAAGACAATCATGCAGTTCCTTGAGTTCCGCATGGAAGTGGCTAAGGCGTTCTTGGACCAGCGTGACAATGGTGTACCAGAAGACGATGCAGACCTTTCAGAACAAGGGAAAAAAGGTCAAGTGAAGGAAGTGCCCCATATCTCAATCCGCAGAAGGGCCAATGC
This sequence comes from Cottus gobio, assembly GCA_023566465.1. NCBI lineage: Eukaryota > Metazoa > Chordata > Actinopteri > Perciformes > Cottidae > Cottus > Cottus gobio. The sequence goes on along the minus strand of CM042223.1, from coordinate 27,967,767 downwards.
ACATCTTCCAGAGGTGGTCAACCTGAAGAATGCAGCCCGCTGCAGAGCGGCAGGCTGCTCCGGGAAATCACGAGTGCAGTGTGGGACATGCAAGGTGTTTCTGTGCTTGCAAAGGGATCGCAACTGTTACTCTGCTTTTCACACATAGGTGTGAACATGTTCATACAGAAAAAAGGGCATTGTTTGAAATAGTAATAGTTTTGAACTGTATTGTTATTGTTGATAAAAATGGTTTTGCAGCACTTCAAACGAGCCGTAGTGTCGATGTGACTGTGCTGAAGGGTGCAACATATTTTTTCTAGTTTTGTCCTTGCATTTTTTGTTCAAAACATGTTCAAAAACATGTTCATATGTGTTTTGAATGATTGCAAAAGCTGTCAAGAAAAAACAGCTGTGTTCAGGTTGGTAAATAAAGAGTAGAACACTTTATTTCACAATGATGACTTTTGTGTTCTGTGGGAATTTAGACCGAGTGTACACGTATGTGGACATCATTTTTCTCAAAAACTACATCATGTCAAATGATAATTCTTAGTTTGTATACTATTCAGGTCCCAATAAGCCCAAATAGCAAAGAGAAATTAAAAATGCACACCAAATAAAAGCTTGGGTCTTAGGAGGTTAAATGCAATTCTCTGTCTTACAGGAAGCCAGTGGAGATCAACCAATACAGGAGTAATGTGATCTCTCCTCTTAGCTCTCGCTAGCACACGGGCTGCAGCATTCTGGATCAACTGTAGAGACCTGAGAGACCCAGCATCTGAAGCCCCTCATCTCTGCCTCCGTCTGCTGACATGGATCATGGTTGTCTGGGTCGTGGTCCATGCCTACTACTCATTACATGAATAATTTCTGTGATATTCATTGAATGTGCTGTAACTCTGTTATGTTGATTCTGGTCACATGACATCTATTGCTTCTGTCCATCCGGGGAGAGGGATCCTCCTCTGTTGCTCTCCTGAAGGTTTCTTCCCTTTTTATTTTTTCCCTGTAAAAGGGTTTTCACTATTTTTTGGGGGAGTTTTTCCTGATCAACTGATAAACTGAATTGAATTGAATAAAATCAAAATGCTAAAAACAAGTCAAAGCTTTCACTGATATTAACTGACTGGTATCGGAGGCGTTACTTTGCGGGGAATTGGTACAAATGTCTATCTTAAACCAACTAAATCTACTATGTAAATCTCTGGGAGATAAGAGGGTCTGCATTTGGGTTCCACTATATGCATTTCATGTGAAAAGTAGATTATTCAGTATTGTTCCTCTCTTAAGCGTGTGTATAGAACAGACATATACACATAATTAAATGTCGGGTGTATGCAAGAATTTCAATATCTTGCATTGATTGTATCCGTGCTCTGAAGGTTTCATTTGAACCCTTGGGAGATGGTGTCATGCAAAAGCAAGGCAGAAGATTATTTACACAGAACACACTGTCACAGTTATATATGGAATTTCATCCGGTATCTGGTCAAATATGAGACATGATCATCTGGTTCTCAAAGAAGTTCACAAAATGTTTTTCCCTCCATTTCCGATTGGACGTCAGTGATGCAAATGTCTTGCTCGATCAATTAAACACAGGACTTTCACCACGGAGAACACTGTGTACCGTGTGAAACCAGGTCAATGCATTTTTAGGGATCCATATGCATCATTCAGAACAAAGAGTTATGATCTATTGGCATTCAACACTTCTCCAGGCTTCCAGCTAACGGTGCTGACATGGCAAACAATGGCAAAATACCCTTTTTTTCCACAGTAGTTATTGTTCTATTTGACACCTTCTCCCTCCACGAGACTGTACCTGACCCTTCAGAGGAGAGACTGTACCTGACCCTTCAGAGGAGAGACTGTAACTGACCCTTCAGAGGAGAGACTGTACCTGACCCTTCAGAGGAGAGACTGTACCTGACCCTTCAGAGGAGAGACTGTACCTGACCCTTCAGAGGAGAGACTGTACCTGACCCTTCAGAGGAGAGACTGTACCTGACCCTTCAGAGGAGAGACTGTACCTGACCCTTCAGAGGAGAGACTGTACCTGACCCTTCAGAGGAGAGACTGTACCTGACCCTTCAGAGGAGAGACTGTACCTGACCCTTCAGAGGAGAGACTGTACCTGACCCTTCAGAAGAGAGACTGTACCTGAACCTTCAGAGGAGAGACTGTGGGAGTGAACCAGTGCCGCAGGGCCTTTGCTGTGCTGCTCATGGAGACTTTGACAGGAAACCTCGGTGTTCCTTAAATCCACCCCAACAGCTACCAGATATGGCATGGCTTCTCCTTTCTCATTCTCTCTCTCTCTCTCTCCCCTCCTTGCACAGCTTCTCTCCACCACCACCATACCCACCCACCCTCTCTCTCTCCCTCTAGGGCAGGCCAGTAATGAGAGGAAGTGCAGTGAATGCCTGATGAGTGAGAGTTTTAATTTTTCAGCACAGCACGGGTAATAGTTCTGTAATCACAAGTCGACAATTTGAAATATTGATCTGAAGGGCTGGGGTAGAGACATGGAAAGAAACAACATGCATATTCTGCTGCTTTCATTAACTCACAGAGCATATAAAAGAGCTTTGCCTGAGCTGTGAATAACACTGCAACAGACTGTAGTTGGAGTGGTGTCTGAAGTCCAGAGGGAATAGGATCAGAGTATCAACCCGTACAATGGACTTGAGTTTGTATTGTTTTTCGCTGATTATGCAGTGAACTTTCTATGACTAGTACATATTGCATATTGCTTTATTATTTGTTCAAATAGTAAGTAAGCCATGAAGTAAAACTGTATCAATATAGCACTTTCATTAGCAGTTACAATGTTGTGAAGAGAAAAATTATAATCCTAGATTAATACAAGCGCAACGCACTTCAGAAAAAAAGAACACGGCAAACAGTTAACCCGCAGATCAACCTGTGAACTTGAAAATGTAAAACAATTACAAATTCACCAGGACAGCAAAAGAGCAGTCACCTTTGGTTTTGAGTTTGGCAACAAAACAGCCAACAGGTTTTGTTTTTAGACCTGAGTGGAGGATTGGTGTTGCTCGAAGACAAGCGGGAGCTCGGAGTGGCTGCATGTGATTCAAAGAACCTTAAAACCAATCCTGAACATCACCGGCAGCCAGGGCAGGGTCGCTGTAGTTCAATTTTATTGTTATAGCCCAATATCACCAATTTGCCTCAGAGGGCTTCACAATCTGTACAACAAATGACATCATCAGTCCTTAGACCATCGCATTGGATAAGATAAAAACTCCCCCTCCAGAAAAACCTTTGACGGTGGAATGGAAAGCAACTAAGGAAAGATCCCTTTTCCTGTGAGAGACGTGAGATCAACGGTCCTTCGTATTTAAGAGCCTCGCTGCTGCATTTTGTACGAGCTGAAGACGGGCCAGGGCAGTTTGTAAAAGTAAAAAGGTCAAAAAGGGCATTGCTGAAGTCAAGACGGGTACATATAAAGGCTTGAACAATACGCTGTAAATCAAAAGACAATAATAGTGTTGATATTTTGCCATTTTTAACAGTTAAATAAAAAAGCATTTACCAATTTATTGGCATGGTATTTGAATTTCAATTGAGGATCAAATATAAAGCCAAGAATCCTGAAGGCCAGGTGGCGAATACATTGGAGAATGCCATTTGTAGCATTTTAGGGCCAATAATGGGTTTAGATGCCTACTTTTACCTGTCCAGAACCAATGGCAATCACTTCATGAATACACAGACACAGCCTTCCGACCACCACAACCTCCCCCCAGAGAGGTGGTGGGAAGGCTCAGCAATGTGTGAGAGCTGATGGAGAGGCTGTGATAGGTTTCGGTTTCCCACCAACAATCACCATTGTTTCTTTTAACCAGTGATCCCGACTTCTGAGCGATAAAACAGATGCATTGCTCACCAACGCCTTATTGTCTCATGAAGCTTTAATTCTAAAGATGATGGTGGTAGTTTTAAAGTCAGAGATCCAAGATCTGGTCTGAGCCACAACCTATTTGAAACAAATCTTTTGAACTTTCTCATTCTTGTCCTTGGTGTCCTCATTTCTCACCTCACTCTCTCGTGCAGGGGCTTATTCCAGTTTATCGTTTGACACTGTGAATGCTTTAATTGTTTTAAGGTCTTCCTTGAGTGTCTTGAGCAGCTGGTATTTGTGGTTCAGACAGCAATCTTCTGCCACTATCGGCAGACAATGTGTGCTAGTGCAGATGCTGGTGTCACACCATGGATTAAATCCCCTCAATGCTTTCTGAATACAGATGGGCAGGCTGAGCCCACAGTCAGAATAGAAAATCAGGAAGTAGAGTTAGCCAATGAAGCGAATAGTTACCCAAACTGACATTAGGACTATCTGACAACCTCATTTCAGTGACGGATAACTGCAAATTTATTATTTTTTAACTAGTTAAAAGTTCCACAGTAACTTGGAGTACTGGAGTTGTTAAATATATATTACTCTGAGTTATCATCAATGATTTTCTGTTCATTGGGTCGTGCAAAGATTTTATAAGAGCTACGATGTGAGGACAGATGTGACCCTGGTTACTCAAATCAAATTGCAGGTGAAGTTCCTGAGTTCCCAGAAAAAAATAGAAATGGACTATTACTGAAGTTCAAACCTGGCAAAAAGAACTTAATCAACAATAATGACCCTAATATCTAAGAATACTGTACATTAGATGGATGGAAGTAAACCGTATATGGACTGTACAGTGAATGGTATCACCTTCAGATTCAGCTTATTCTTCAACACAAGAGGATGTGTGTAGGATCTCTTTGTCCTTGTTAGGGAAGGGCAATATAGAAAAAATCAAATATCAAGATGTTTTTTTTGGGGGGTCAAGGCAAATAATGGAACAGCGAGAATAGTTACTTCACTGTAATACAGTATTTAAAAAGAGGAAAAGACAACACCTATGCTACCTTACCATAGTACAATATATAGTGCGACATAGTGCCCAGCCTCATTGCTTTTTCTATTTGGTTTACTGAGATACAGGGAACAGAGAGCAAGTGAGAGCTGGGTGAGTGACGGGAAGAAAAAAAGAAAGCAGTGGGTTTGTTATGAGTCATCCTCCATTCCCTGTCGAGCAAAGCAAAGTAAACCTCTCCTCTGTGGACGGCAACAGACCAGCATACACACTGCAGCTGCCACCAGACTCACAAAAACACACACCCACATTTTAGACTGAGCGAATTAGATGTTTGGTGTATGTGTGTGTGTGTGTGTGTGTGTGTGTGTGTGTGTGTATGTGTGTGTATGTGTGTGTGTGTGTGTGTGTGTATGTATGTGTGTGTGTGTGTGTATGTGTGTGTGTGTGCGTGTGTGTATGTGTGTGTATGTGTGTGTGTGTGTTGTGTGCATGTCACTGGGGTTAGTGCCTACAAATACATAATTTAGCAATTTCAAAAGCATTGGTGGATCATTTTAAAATGGATAAAAGTGCATTGCTAGAGATGCAACATGTGAGTGTAAACACACACGGCCAATAAAGCTGATTCTGATTCTGATTCTGATCAAATCCCTTCACAACAAAACATCGTTTTCACTTCTCACGCAGATTGTTCTCAAACGTAGGTTCTGATAGAGCAGAGTGACGATGTAGACAGTTTCCCACTCCAACAAGCGCCTGCTGCAGCATGAGCCGAGAGATGTTCTTACATTTATTTATGCTGATATGTCACTGTTTGGAGGCCTGTTCTGCACGTTTCTGTCAGTTTAATTCATTCCAGGGTCCCGCGAGGAACAGATCTGTCCACCATGAAGCCCTCCTGTTGGCCTGCAGCCAGCCCAGCTCTGCCACATCACAGCCAGTCAGAGGGGAGTGCTGCCACGGAGATATCACAGAGCAGCCACAGCATTTGCATTAAGCATGGGCCGTGAAAAATGGATTAACTCCTATCTCAATTAAGAAATCATAGCAGGAGGGTTTATTTTATATAATGGTAATCATTTCAAAGCTCCTGTATCGTCTTTTATGGGATTATAGATTATTTCAAATAATTCTGAGGGCATAAGCGTTTGTACTTTATGTGGAGAAAATAGGCAGAGATGTCTTTTAGCGAAAGAAACAATACAAAGTCGTTTTAGATAGTGATGCTTGGGGTGGAGCAAAGAGCAGATATTTTGGTTATTCTAAAGCTGATTCTGATAAGAGGAAACCACGTTAGCATCAATAAAAAAAGACAAATAATGCAAGTGCAGTTTTTAATACATTGAATCTTTCAAAGAGTCATTAAAAATCAGCTGTATTAAAAGAAATACATTGAAATTATACTAAAATAGACTTGTGAAGTTGTGTTGTGGAGATGTTTCATTGACTCTGGTTAGCGACGTCGATCCACCAGATAACGTGTGGTCTGTCCATTCAGCACGTTGTTGATCCACAGAGCATGAACACTGCTTTAAGTGGTATAATGTAGTTTGTCATAAAATATACTTTTATTTATACACATTCCTGCTCTCCAGAGAATGAATCATTTCCATTTTGAACCTTCTAGGCGTCCGACCCCTTTTAGCAAAGCAATGCTTAATTGTGACCGATCGTTACAGGTTGCATACATTTGTGGCCCAATGATCAGTTTAAGCAGCATTATGTAACAGATTGTTTCAGATATTTGAGAAACATCATAAAAAGAGAAACTGTATTGTCTTGTTTCTTATCCTGACTATCATTTTCTATGATTAGGGAACTTAGGGGACCCTGACCCCCAAGTCGAGAACCACTGCTCTAGACCTGGTAAAAACCTGGTGAGGATTAAAGAAAGGCAAAGTTATCAATGTGGTTGGAATAGTTTGGCTGTATTTTTACTTATTGCAATTCTTCTGTAAAAAAACATTACTGTATCTATTATAAGAGCCTCCATATAAAAACCAAAATACACGCAATATAAAGCAATGTTTAAAAATCAAACAAAAGAAATGCTCCCCATAGAATTACCATCTTATGGTTGTGTGTCTCCTCTAAATGTCTTCACTTCATAATTTTATCCAATTTGACAATTTAATCATTACATTTAGAATATGAATTCTTGAGTTGAAACGTGTTTTGTGAGGTCTCAATGACTTCTGACCCCCACATTCTAATCAGTTTCATTGAGTCCAAGTGTATTTGCTCAAGGCGTTCCTGTGATCTCAGTCACTGTGAATTTGACCTTTGACCACCATGATGTCTTCAGTTCATCCTTAAATATAAATTGACTTGAATTTAAAGAGATTCCCTCCAGGCCTTCCTGAGATCAGGAGCATGGGAGTAGAGTACGTACTGACAACCCGTCAACATCACGTCGCCGGCTCGGAGACACAGCGTCTGGGGACGTCACTGACTGAGTCCACTTACCAAAGTAAAAGGTAGCCCTTCACTATGGAGCCTGTTAAGGGGCACACATGCGTACAGGCCGGTCCCACCGCCCACATCTCATGGAACAAAACGATGTTATTTATTTTTGAAGCGGGCATCAATCCCAGGAGGTTTTCCACTGTACATCCAAGCCAATCCTTCTGTCACATCCAGCGTTTGCTGCCTTTCATTTACACACACGTTATTAGCCAGAAGCGTGTATCAAACAGACAAAATCCCTGCAGGATTTCTATAAGGCTGTGGCACGTGCCGGAAATAACACAAAGCAATTCTCTCTGAACTCTGCTGATGTTCCCGTGAGCCAGTCATGAGGAAACGATGATAACTCTTTATTCTAATTGTAATGAGCCAGTTCCTTGTTCCCATAGGCTTTCAACCACTGGGAGCAGGAACCAATGAGCGCTCTGTCTGGGGAGGTACCGCATGTGTGTGTGTGTGAGTGTGTGTGTGAGTGTGTGTGTGTGTGTGTGAGGGCGCCACACTGACGTAGTGTAACAAAGCGATATTTAAATCTACACTGGAGAAGGAGAGAAGCTAAGAGTGTAATTATGTATATGTTTGATGGTCCTATTTAAATGGTAATGAACAGTAAGCGTGCAGTCTTCCTTAAGGGGACATGTGCGGGATAAATACCTTCATTCATCTGGTGTGACTCATGTAAGGCACTTTCTTGTCCTCTTTTCATTTCTGTTTCTTTTTTCTTCTCTCTTGTTAAGTATCGATTTCACTTCCTTAATTAGAATTTCAGAAGCCGCAGCGCCACAGCAGCTTGAACGTAAAGATGTTGCATTGTCGTCATTAGTCGAGTATTTGCACAGGCGAATGTATCAATCACAAAGCAAGTATTTGGCCACACTAATGAACTATTAACACAGTCTGGTACAGTTGGACGTGTTGTGGCATCTCTGTGAGGAGGATCCCGTCTGTTACTTGACTGTAAGCATGTGTGCCCCTGTGGAATCGTGTCACAGCCCATTAACTCATCAGTGTGTCGGGGTTGTGATGCGTCACATGAATGCACAGTGGTAGTGTCTACGTGTTACTGTGTGCCCGCATCGCGTCAGCTTATTGAACAGTCAGTCGGGTGGATTAATGCTGAAATGCTCAGTTCACCGATTAAAACGTACATATGAGCCGTGTAATTAAGCTGAGTATATATGCCTGTTACACTCATTATCTTGTCGTCAGACAGTGTAGGTAATACCATTAAAGGCTGGTGTTTGTTTGGTTTCATCTTCTTAATTATCATCAATAATTGCCCTAAATAGATTCAAATCAATAACGAATAATTTTATGACTAGAAAAGTGCACTCAGTAGAGTCCAGATTGCCATCCAGTGTGTCTGCAACGACCACTGAGGTGAAGTTTGATTGAAAGAATTCAAACCACAAATGTCTAACCCCTGCCCCCCGTCTAGCCTATCAGATGTGTTTTCACTTGCAACAGATACCCGCTCATCTCAATCAGCAGCTGTCTGCTGCAGCTACGTGCAGCTTCACTGTGCGACGCCTCATCTGACTGATGGAGGCTTCCTCTGTCTTGTTTAGACGTGTTAGCCCTGTTAGCTGTTAGCTCTGTTAGCACCATTAGCCCTGTTAGCTCTGTTAGCTGCAATAGCCCAGTTAGCTGTTAGCTTGTTTAGCTCTATTAGCCCTGTTAGCTGTTAGATATCTTAGCTAAACACCAAAGGGTTGCTAACAGCTGACTGACTAGCCCTCGGACCGACACAGGAGAGGCTCCAGTGTGGTCGGCGCTCAGCTCCGTTTGTCATTTGCTAAGCAACAATTTAACATACACGCATGTAATTGTCTTAATTAGGTATGCAAAGAAAAGAACGGTTAGTAATCCAAATATAATAAAATAGGTTTTTAATAGCCCCCATGTAAAATAATATACAGATATGTTAGCAGTGGACGGACAAACAGAGAGATAGAGACACACACACATAGAAAAACCCACCCAGATATATCATCTTCTGACTGAAATAATGAAACCCATCCCATAAATGATATGTATATATGCCTTTGCCTTCTCAATAAATCAGGACACTGCATGCTGCAAGCGCGCACCTGCATACACAGAATAATAAACACTATAACTATTGACCTTTTCATGTCGTTGTAGGCTGTAGGGTGGGTTGGCATTGTGGTTCCCTATAAAAAGCATTCGCAAATGCAACTTAGTTGAATATGACTATCATTATCATTTTTGAAAAACACGAATCATCAAAGCATGAATCAGGCTAGAATGTATAACATAGCTTTTAACTCTATTATGGTCCAAACTCTATACTTCAGGTAACACCATATTGCATTACACTGTCATCCCATCTTCCAGAATAAATGCAGGCATATGGAGATGAAATGTTCTTGACATTTGTTATTGATGGTACTCAACTGTGGAAATATAAAAATGAAGTTGCATAAAAGTCAGGAAAGTGACTCATGTAAACAAATATGAAAACCCAAACCTAAGTCCTAAATCTCTGCAAACCTCTGAGCTGTTGGACACAGAAGCCAGAGAGCGATCCCAGAGATACAGCCTGAGCCAGTGTTAGTCAGTATTTGTGTGTGAATAAGTAAAGCAGGCCCTGAGGAGACTGTTTGGTTTTTAATAAAACACCAGAGCAGATGGTATTATGATCTGGGACGCAGAAAGAGACAGAGAGAGAAAGAGAGTCAGAAATAACAAAGTGAAGAATGCCTCCTCCTCTACTTTCTCTTTTCTGTTCCAGCACGTTCTCTTTCTACACTTTAAAAAAGTTCTGGGTAGAAATGTGTTCATAATGCAATACAATATTTGAATCCAATATAATCTTGTGTATTTATGTTTTTATGTATCAACATTAAACAAATACAGACACTGACAACACAAATGTATGTGTCTTTCTTGGTATGATTTTAGCCGTGGAGGACCTGGTGATAGTTGGGTCCATGGTGGAGGTCTTTACAGATTCAAAATGTTGGGCCTGCTCCCAAATGGAGAACCTTGCTGTTGTATGGCTTCAACAACTGTGTTTACATCCATGTCTGTCCAAAATATGTTTTGGGAAGCCACATTGACCTTTGACCATGAAATTCTAATGAGTTCATCCTTGAGTGCAGTTGGACGTTTGTGCCAAATTTGACTGAAAAAAAAGAATCTCTCCTGGTCCTGAGATATCGCGTTCATGAGACGCACAGCAGATCGCCTTGACCTTGAATCCCAAAATTATAATCAGCTCAATGTTGAGTCTAGTTGGACATTCGTGCCAATTTTGACAAAAAAATGTCAAAGTATTCCTGAGATATCTCGACAATAATAAAGAATACATTCGAATGTAGTGTGACCTCACGTCCATCCCATTGCGTGTATAAGAAGTGAATGTTCTCCTCTTGACATCACACATGGGTTTGTGGACCACGATTTGAAAACTGATTGAACGGACGTGAACATATTTGGACTACAAAAGAGTGACACCGTGTTTGAGATGCTGTATACGTCTCTGGTGGCAGCAACCTGTCAATCGAAAGGTAGCTCCGCCCTAAAATCATGCTGTGTTGAAGAAGACTAGAAACTAGAGATTGAGACATAAACTCATGTTTACAATGTTTACTGAGGGAATACATCAAGAGAGAAGTAGAGTCATTTATATAGACTTCTATACAATCTGACTTCTTTTTGCAAACGGAAGAGTCGCCCCCTGCTGGCCAACAGTATACACCAGTATCTGAACCCCCTTGGTCCATAGAGGTCTGCTGAAAGGGTCATTTGTGATAATGTTTGCATACTGACCTCTCAGCTAAAGCTTTTCTGCATGTGAGTTGTTGCCTTTGATAGCAGCTCACAGATCAGGCTGCCTGTCGCTCCTCCTACAGCTGTATAGAAGCTGGTAAATCCCTCACGAGGTATCATGACCAATTAGAGGACTTAGTCAAAGAATCAAGGTCAGTAAGGATGAGACTTTTTTATTATAATGATGGGGCTCCTCAGTATATTCTGGTGTATTCTAATGTTTCTTCCAGTGGAGTTTCACAGCTCGCCCGTGGCTAAATCCTGGGCTAGTCGGTTTAGCCTCAGGACAGCGTCTCACGTGGTTGCCACAGGACAGAAAAGGGTAATACCGCTTCCAACCTTTCACGGCCTGGCGCTGGAAATGAAAACATCTCCATCTCAGAGAGAAAATACCTAAATATGTAACACAAGCTTCCTGCAACATCCATCAAGCAAAAAGAAGACCTGCAGGTGAAATCTGTAGTCGTGTTCCCGGAACCCTGAGCAACCCCAAATATCTTACCTCACTTCTTCATGCACTGCCTTTGCTCCTCCAATGGCCCCCTTCTCTTTCCCCAAGTCACCTCTGTATCACACAGTTCAAAATAATGTGGCTGAAACTAATTCTTTCCCCTATTTAGAAAGGCCGCATCCATTGTAGGAACCTAACGGAGCACAATGCAGGAATTACATCCAGGTTCATAAACCTTTAGGCTCTAGTTCAGGTTTTAAAAGTGAATTCACAAAGTGGTGGTCAGTAGACTTTATGCAATGTGTTTACCAATGACCAATTAGCATTTTTCATCACCACTTCTCACAATTTGTGTGGAACCATCACCTTAATCTGCTAATGTTGGATTTGAGATTGGCTGTGGTCCACCTTAGGGATCCTTCCATTGAGAGGAACAACGCTTCAACCATGTGACGCTCTCGACTCCCCCTGAGCATCAGTTTGGACATGTCAGGGACTGCCGGTCAGTTTACGCTCAGTGGTTAGCAGGTCTGTCTTTCAATCAGAGGGTCGGTGGTTAGATCCCCGGCTCCTCTAGTCCATGTTGTTGTGTCCTTGAGCAAGACACTTAACCCTCATTGCTCACCTAGGATCACAGGACTCAATGACTACAGGCCCATCGCCCTGACCTCTGTGGTCATGAAGTCCTTTGAGCGCCTGGTCCTGTCCCACCTCAAAGCCCTCACCGACCCACTCCTGGATCCCCTGCAGTTCGCCTACAGAGCCAACAGGTCTGTGGACGATGCAGTCAACATGGCCCTCCACTCCATCCTCCAGCACCTGGACACCCCAGGAACCTACGCCAGGATCCTGTTTGTGGACTTCAGCTCTGCCTTCAACACCATCATCCCGTCTCTGCTGCAGGACAAGCTCTCCCAGCTGCACGTGCCCGACTCCACCTGCAAGTGGATCACAGACTTCCTGTCTGACAGGAAGCAGCACGTGAGGCTGGGGAAACACGTCTCAGCCTCTCGGTCCATCAGCACCGGTTCCCCCCAAGGCTGCGTTCTTTCCCCTCTGCTCTTCTCCCTGTACACCAACAGCTGCACCTCCAGTCACCAGTCCGTCAAGCTCCTGAACCTTGCTGATGACACCACCCTCATTGGACTCATCTCTGGTGGGGACGAGTCCGCCTACAGGTGGGAGACTGACCACCTGGTGACCTGGTGCAGCCAAAACAACCTGGAGCCTCAACGCTCTGAAGACAGTGGAGATGGTTGTGGACTTCAGAAAGATCTCAGCCCCACCAGCCCCTCTCACCCTGTGTGACTCCCCCGTCAAAGCTGTGGAGTCCTTCCGCTTCCTGGGCTCCATCATTACCCAGGACCTCAAGTGGGAACTAAACATCAGCTCCATCTCCAAGAAGGCGCAGCAGAGGATGTTCTTCCTGAGGCAGCTGAGGAAACTCAACCTGCCAAATACAATGATGGTGCACTTCTACACTGCCATCATCGAGTCCATCCTCTGTTCCTCCATCACAGTCTGGTACTCTGCAGCCACTGCCAAGGACAAGGCCAGGCTGCAACGCATCATTCGCTCTGCCGAGAGGGTGATTGGCTGCAATCTGCCGTCCCTCCAGGACTTGTTTGCTTCAAGGACCCTGAAGAGGAAGATTGTAGCTGATCCCTCTCACCCTGGACACAAACTGTTGGTGTCCCTCCCCTCAGGCAGGAGGCTGCGGTCCATCAGGACCAAGACCTCACGCCACAAAAACAGTTTCTTCACGTCTGCAGTCGGGCTCATCAACAGAGACCGGGTCCCCCACTGACTCTAATGACTCTGTCACCCCCAGACAATCTCCCACTGGACACTCCCCTGCACACACCCTTATACTTAAATACACTTGCCACTTTCACACAACACTTACACTCATGCACATTCCATGCACTTTATCTTACTTTTGGTATTTTGTTATGCTGCTGTCTCAATGTAGATATTCATTCATCCATTCATCCTCATTTATTGCACTGTGTTAACTGTTAAATGTGTATTGTTAAATGTTAAATGTATGCACCTTCCCGCCAGGACAAATTCCTTGTATGTGTAAGCATACATGGCAATAAATGGTTCTGATTCTGATTCTGATTCTGATTCACCGTTGCTGTGTCTACTGTATAGCATGTAAGTCACTTTGGATAAAAGCCTCAGCTAAATGAAATGTAATGTCTTTTCAAAATAAAATCTCCATTCACCGAAAACGTACGATTCCCCCTCATTACATGCACACAGTGTCTTTTCAAAATAAACTGCCAATGTAGGTTTAGTAGGTTGTCTACTTGGTTAGGTTTTGGTGACAAAACTACTTGGTTAAGATTTGGGACAAGGAGTGGTTTTAGAGGTCTCCGGTGTGAAAGTCCATATTTGTTAGACCCAACATCCACCGACCTCCGCTCTAAGCAGACTTCTCACTCATTACACTATGTCTGTTGCTTTGACCGTCTAATACTGACACGGATGAGTTCACGTGGGAGCTGAAAGCCCGACGATTCTCACACAGACGTTAAAAGGTGCCTCGGTGCGTCAGCATCTGACGAGTTGGGAATGGAGCGTGTTGTCGGCAGAGCAATGACCACACAGAGATTTGATTCACTCTGAAACAAAGATGATTAAAGCCATTCAGAGCCTGCGCCGGGTCAAACGACTTTCAGTTGTCACAACAACAACGTCGAATGCAATGCAGGAATTTGATTGCTTGTGTTTTCAGCATTCCATAATTTGCAGTATCTGAAAAAGAAAAGCTGTTGGGGCAACAGCGCTTTCTCGTGTTCATAGTTTGCATTTGCGTTTGCTCAGTCACTTCTGACAGAGTCCAAGTGTAGCGAAACCAGTAAAGTCTCACGGGCGATACGCTGCAGATCCACCAGGCAGCTACCAGCGTCCATCAAGCTTAGAAAAGGACAGAGATGGAGAGGAAAAGAGAGCCAGACCTGGCAGGCAGACATGATAGACATCGCTCAGTCCTCTCTGGACATTAAGAGACTTATGGCTCTAAAAAGCAGATTACAGCGTGATAAAGATGACAATATTCCTTCTGAGGAGAAAACAAAGATGTCATTTCCTCCTGGAACAGAAGAGCGGAGGGTACGAAGAGGAGGACTTATGAGACGTAATAGAATCATCGCCCGACTCCTCTTCTTTTTATAAAAGCATCAATTTTGGGGCATCTGAGACTCCGTATCAGCACACTTCATCTGTGTTTGTGTGTGTGTGTGTGTGTGTGTGTGTGTGGAAGTGCACACTCACCCTACAGGCAGTAATGTGGGCTGGCTTTAAGGCGGCACTAAATGAACAGATGGAAGTAATCAACAGATGGTTGATATGGTGTTTCTGCGTGTGTGTGCCCCTAAGACATGGGGTGTGTGTGTGTGTGTGTGTGTGTGTGTGTGTGTGTGTGTGTGTGTGTGTGTGAGTGAGAGTGAGAGAGTGAGAGAGAGAGAGAGAGAGAGAACGTTCTACTAAAATGTAAAACATTCGATGGAATAAGGAACTTTTATTCTAAAATAAAACTCTAAAATGTGTTATACAAAATACTTGTTGAATCTTTAATGGCAATAGAGCAACATTAAAAGTAATTGAATTATGAGCAAGAGAGAGAGGGGCATGAAAGTGTATTTTGAAAAAAAAATCCAACATTCTTATTCGTAGTCTTTTCAAAATAAACCTCCGTCGTCACATGAAACAAATTACAACAAAAATACTTGCTTATGCTCAGAAATAAATTGTGATATACTTCTGTGATCTCACTGTATGACGTGGATAATGTGTGGAGCAGCTCATCAGTGTGAAGGTCAATTAATGTCACATCCTGGTGTGGAAGAGGATTAGAATAATTACAGAAGGTGCATGAAAAAAAAGATGCACAGCAAATATTCCCTCTGCTGATGCCTTCAGGGAACTGAGGAGGAACATTATTCGTGAGAATCATCCCGTCTCATTATGACGAGCCTCTAAATCTGCCCTCCACTCTTTGTCTCTGCATTTGAGGACTTGGCAGCTTCTTGAGAAGTCTTTGGTCCTGATTATATTCAGTTTACTAGCATAAGAAACCAAATCCAAAAGCGTTCATTCTAACTTTTAAATAGTGTATTTCACTCAAGTCCAAAACCTCTCATAATATAGATTTCTGTTTACCATTTCTGTAAAATGCAGATTATTCTTTAAGTGGGCATTCCTTCTATAAAAGCGAATGAAAGGCAATTGTGCTTTCCCGTTTTCAAGCTGTGACTTGGTAAATGGTTTGATCCTGAAGATTTCTGTCTTGAGTTGAGTTTGAATTTCTATTTAAATGAAGACAAACTGTGCTTTCCATATTTGCACAGCTGAGAGAAACCTCCTCTACTTGCTTCCTGCTCTACATCTTCCCATCTTTCCAGCTCGTCATTTTTCTTGCAATCTCTCCACTCCTCACTCCTTTTTCCTTCCATTCAGTCCAAGTAATGAAGTATGAATACTACAAAGATATTGACACGGCATCACACCTTGAAGTGCCATTCAAGAGCAAATAACGCACACTTTGAGTTCGACTAAAGACGTCTGCGGGAAGATGGAGCAACGAGATTGACAGATACTTCTTACCTTTCATGCCAAACTTGGAGCGTCGTCCGTATTTGTTGATGAGAAGGAAGAGAACCACCAGCATCACACAGGCAAACCCTGCCAGGCCCACTGCGATGGAGACCTGCAGCCGGGGACCAAGGGGAACCAGTGTTAGGACGGCAGAGGCACAGAGGACCTACAAAGGAATGAAGGACCTCAGCAGGCCTTAAGGAGGAGCAGCAGCTAATATGCTTCAGGGCCGGGCTACAAGGTGATTGACAGGTGGTTACCACGACGTTGTCCAGTCCAGTGTGTGTATTGGTTTTTCAACTTTGTAACATGTGGTCCCCTAATGAAAGGTGTGTTCAGCGCTGTGCTCGGCTCCACCCTCTGGTGTCACATGTGGTTGCACTTTAGCCGTTGGCATCTTGTTCTTTTACACAAATACCTTTGTCCTTAAAAAAAAAAAAAGGAGAAAAACTAATGCTTCCTCTGCTGCCACCATCAAGTCTAAATTTCCCATTGGGCCAAAATTTAAACAATTCAGTGCCTCACTTTTCACTTCAGACCCCACCAGGTCGACATGGCCAGTGGACCCTGTGAGCAGCACCGTATTACATGTGTGTGGGTGGCAACAGCTCATCTGCAGGGACTTGGCTTGGGATCCCAAGGCTCGGCCGGTTGAAGTCCAGCACGGACCATACGGAGCGAGGCCCCCGCACCACAACAGCCATGCATGTCAATGGGTCCTGTGTGTGTATGTTGGGCCTATATTCATGTGTAACATGAGAACGAACATCTCCCAAGAGGGATTGATGAAGAACTTCTTCCTCTTCACATTCACCAGGGGATGAACGTTTCTAACCTGAATTACTCCACAACTGAGCTTTCCTCCAGCAACCAGCATGAGGACCAGTTTGACGTGTGGTACCCCATCAGAGCTGCTGTCATGCTGTAAGCTGGAATGAAGCGTTGTGGCCTCTGGAGGGTCGCTAGCGGGACTTTGGCCTTGGCGGTATCTGTCACAGTCTACACTTGGATCTAAAGATGCATGCAGGTATTCGTGTTTTTATAAACAGAATGATGTAAAAGGGAGAAAAAGGCCGAACACACATACAGCAACCCACTACGCTGCTCCAAAGCCTTTGGCTCCAACACTTATCTTTTCCCAGTCAATTACAGGAGGAAAAAAAGAACTCAATTACATTTCTAACCGACTCTCAGGCTCACCGGCCACCAGGGATTTCAGCAGAAAGCAGCGGGCGAACGGCGGGGAAGGAAAGGCTGGATTAAAATAGAGCTACATTTTCAGATATGTTTTAAGCTTTATTTATTTATAATAATGTAAGGAATAGTAAAAAGAGAGACATGAGACATGTTGTTTCAGAACAACAGACAATCAGTCCTTGCTACTGAAAGAGAGGCTTCTCTTCCATTGTTGTGTAGAAAGGACTCGTTGGGACACAGTGACCTCCCCAGCTGGTTAGAGACTCTTTCAGAAAGCCAGAACATATCTTACAACGAGTTCTCTGATTAATAAATGTATTCTTTGATTTTGAGTAGCCTCATGTTGTTGTTGTGTTGTTATCAACAACGTGCTGCTCCAACGGCCCTCCACCTTCGGATGGTGCAACGTTATTTATGTGGAGATTTATTCGAATCATCAATACAGGCCTGGAATTAGGACATTTTTCCAATAAGGGCTTTTTGTCTCTGCGTGATGGGATCAATCCAAGAAACACAAGCATTCGGCTTTCTTCACATTTCAGTCACTCACCCCAAAATGATCTTCCTCTGGTTTGTGAGTATCTGCCGTCGGGGTTACTGCTGGGACAAACGCAAGAAGATACAGTCTGTGATCAACAGTTTACAACAACAACAACAACAACAACAACAACGCAAATCGATAACAAACAGACAGATGCAGACAAAAGGAGGTAAAAGACATAACTTAGAGATGAAAGTCATGCAATTATGTTGTTATAGGCTCGTTAATAAACAGACGCTGAACACAATCTGTACAGTCCGACAATAAATCCTATGTTTGTAAAGATCACATTTCAGGGAAAATATAATTCTTTAAATTGAAGCGTTCCCCTTAAAAAAAAAGTACAATTCATTTGTAAACTGCTCTCAGCTGCAAAAATCATTGGAGCTTTTGCATTGGTGCTATCAGCGATCCATTCCTCGTGAATCTGCTGGCAACTTTATGAGTTTACATCTGTAAAATCTAGTGCAATCCAAAACAAGTATTGAGTTTATTAAAAGGGTTTGCATGTATGGCTGAGCTGCCATAAGCTTTAATAGAAGAACCTATAATTAAAATAGAGCCCACTTCTCCGGGTCACGAGTCATGTTCTTTGACAGAATAATATCATATCAACGATGTTAAGCTAATTGTATGAAATGCAAAAACAAAAACAGCACTTACCATATTCATAGTCTGTGTATGGGTCTGTGGAAGAAGAAAGAGCAGATAGAAAAGGCGCAGTGATAAGTCTGGTATCTGAGTGTACGTGAGGAAAGCATAACCGAGAGATGGAAATAGTTTAAGCGGAGCAAATGTTGAGATTAGAGCCCGAGCACTGGCTGTAAAGTGTGAAACGAGCAAAACATCAGAAATAACAGCGTTAACGAGACTGTCGCCTGCGGACTAAATATAACTTTGTTCTCCGCGTCCTCGTTTACACTTCGGCTAAATATAAGCTTCACGCCACGGCGCGCTGTGCGATGCAGGAACCGGATGCTGCCGGTGATGAGAGGCACGACACCGCGTGGGACCTCAGGGCGACACCGGTGATGAGGAAGGGACGGACAGCGGGCCACGTGTGACCTACAAGATGGAATCGGATGGATCGGACCGAAGGACGCACGACCCCAAAGAAACATGCCTCCAGCCACGGTTGGGGGGAAGGGCACGAAGAAAAAAGGCCCCATCTTCTGAAGGCTCGCGTGACGGATCCAGCAAATATGTGTGGTTTTAGAAAATAAGAGTAAAAATCAGAAAGAAGTTGGAACTGTTTATAGTATTACATTACAGATGTCGAAAGAATGACAAGGAGAGCAGAACGCCAGCTTCCAGACCGGATCCTGAGCATTTTAAAACACAGTACTGCTATCAGACTAGAGATGATGGTTCTGATTGGATGGTTCCATGCTCACCATCAAAGGGCTTGTCCAGGAAGTGGCCGTACACGCTACTGGTGGCCACGCCCAGGTAGTTGCTGGCCGTCAGAGTGTAGTTGCCGTTGTTGTGGTGCGTGGGGTTCTTAAAGGTCAGGCAGCCCTCGATGTAGTCCTGATAAATGTCCATATCTGGACGCACATACTCAGTGTGGGATATTTCCTGGAAGTGACAGAACAAATGAACAGTGACATCATGCCATGAAGCCATGACTAAAGTCATATTGTGTCATTTACAGACTAAACACTTCCTCCCCGATACCGATTGTGAAGTATCATCTTAGACCAGTGGTTAAGACCCTAACAGAACCATCCACTTGTAAACGTTGTGAAATGTAACTAGCCGTCCTAGAATCAGTGTAAACCATAACATTTTAAAAAAGTCTTACTTTGTCCCCTCTGAAGTGATTGTGATGCCTACCACTGGGCCGCTTCATGCTCTACACTTCATGCTCTAAACTTCATGCTCTACACTTCATGCTCTAAACTTGATGCTCTACACTTCATAGCGCTGTGAAAACTTCATGCTCTACACTTCATGCTCTAAACTTCATGCTCTACACTTCATAGCGCTGTGAAAACTTCATGCTCTACACTTCATGCTCTAAACTTCATGCTCTATACTTCATAGCGCTGTGAAAACTTCATGCTCTACACTTCATGCTCTACACTTCATGCTCTAAACTTCA
The DNA here is from genome assembly GCA_023566465.1 of Cottus gobio. NCBI lineage: Eukaryota > Metazoa > Chordata > Actinopteri > Perciformes > Cottidae > Cottus > Cottus gobio. The sequence continues at coordinate 27,947,740 of CM042223.1, read as the reverse complement.
TGCTCTACACTTCATGCTCTAAACTTCATGCTCTACACTTCATGCTCTACACTTCATGCTCTACACTCCATGCTCTAAACTTCATGCTCTACACTTCATGCTCTAAACTTGATGCTCTACACTTCATAGCGCTGTGAAAACTTCATGCTCTACACTTCATGCTCTAAACTTCATGCTCTACACTTCATAGCGCTGTGAAAACTTCATGCTCTACACTTCATGCTCTAAACTTCATGCTCTACACTTCATAGCGCTGTGAAAACTTCATGCTCTACACTTCATGCTCTACACTTCATGCTCTACACTTCATAGCGTTGTGAAAACGTCCGTTTCCATCGACTGCATTTATTCAAGTTCCTCAGCGAGAACCAAAATATGCGACAATACATTTGAACACATCAGGAGTACATTACAATGTACCATTGCCTAATGCTTTAGCCAAAGAGGACCTGGTTGCTAAATGCTAAGCTAACAGCTAACATTTATTTACTTATTATGGATTAGTTAAATATTTAAACGATATCTCAATCGTGCAGTTCCTTTTTTAAATCTCATCCATGCTTATGTTTCTCCATGGTGCATTTTGTTCCAAGGTTTTCATACATTTTTTCAAGATAAACGAATGGTTTAGAAAAACTACACCACACACTAGATGGTGATGTGGTCGCCCACTGACGGGGGAGCCCACCCACCTTGTCTTTGTAGAACCACTGCAGCGTCGGGTGGGGCGACCCTCGCACGGTGAACTCTATGCAGGTGTCATGGCGGCGTTCAGGCTCCTTCAGCTTCACAATGGAGGGAGGAACTGAGGAGAGCAGAGCGGAGGGCCGTGAGCACGGCACTGTTGTAATGAAGCATTTCAGTGCACTGCACTACGAGGAACGCTTGTGTTGTCGGCCATTACACTGGATGTGCTGTTGCAGCACATGAAAGGAACGGGGAGGATAAAAAAATATTATAACTTTTAATATGCCCGTCACAATCTGTTCCAATCGATTGGGAGAGAGTGTATGTGTGTGTGTGTGTGTGTGTGTGTGTGTGTGTGTGTGTGTGTGTGTCCCTGCTCTAGTGTTTCTCTCTGTTTACTGACAAAGCGGTTTGTGAATGCAAACACAGTTTTTGCGGCCTGCTGCATAACGGTGTCAAGAAATTTAAAACCTTCACCAGAGAAAGACGATCGCTGCTGCTAGACGGTTCGCCACAAACGGAATTTATCCTCTTGAGTGTGTGCACACACACACACACACACACACACAGACACACAAGATGACACATCATCAGAGTTGCTCAGATGAGTTACACACAAGCTCCAGATGCTCAAAACAATTTGTCGAGTATATGTCGGACATGCAGCGGCTGCACCAGAGAGTAAAACGGGCTCTGGATCGAAGCAGCTTGGGTGTTAATAACTGTCTGTAAACGCCAGCAGCACCTTTTCTAAATCAGCATACCTGTACCGGCCACGTGTCCTCTGCACATACTTCCTGTTAGACCCCTTTCTTCTTTGTGCGTTCATGAATTAGAGATAAAGTTGAAACGTCTTGAGGTGGCACGAAACAACTGAATTGGCCCCCCGAAGAGCCAACGCAGGTCCGTTTTTCACCCTTTGCAAAAGGCTGCATATGTGACCACACAACACCGTAAGTGGGAAAAGATTGAAGTTGGTGCTTGAGGAAAGGTCACGAGGTATGAAATATGGAAAAGCATCAACTGTGGAACATGAATGTGATACTGGCTAATAATGTGTGCGCCATTGGATTGTGATCTTTTGTTTGGAAACGTATGGCGCTAGAGGAAAGGTCAGGGGTCACCAAACTCATGAGAACCTTTGAAGAGCGTTTACAGCCAGAGTAAAGTTAATGGTAGTCTCGCGATCAGGGTCTATTTTTGTTAAACCTTTACACAATGAATGATGTCGCGTGACACAATGAGACGATGTTGATGATGATTGGTGCAGTCCATGTGTTGCTGTCAATCCATAGCTGCAGACTATTTTTATAAAATTAGCATAAACATTGGAGGTTGGTACTCACATCTCCTGTGATGTCCCTCTGACTGTCACGTTTGTCTCCCTGTTTGTGCAAAACAACGTTGGACAAAAGCAAATCACTGTTGACAGCATGCATTTGTCATGTTTTGAACATGAACTCATTGCAATGAGATCAGTAATTTGTTACGGTTTGTTTTTGGATTGTGGGCAGCTCGGCCTTTTTCCTTTTAAAGTGAACCCATAATTATATTCTGCGGGGGAAGCGTCGCTGTAATTATCATCCGTTACTTCCCGTCTGAAGCGAGTCCACCTCTGCTGAAGCGGCTTTCTGCAGAACCGCTCGCTGTTCTCGGACGAATCGATGAGCGGGACGACGTTGGCTACGAGCCCGAGGTGTGGATGAATGGGATGTAACCACGGTGGCTGGCCGTGTGCTCGATGCCTGAGCAGACCAGAGTGGGCTGATGAACGGCACCCATACGGAGGCAGCGAGGATGCAGCACGGGAGGTCAGCTGTGAGGTCCCTACGTGATCAAACACGATCAACACAAGACGGGGACAAAGACAAGAACAACGAGGACGAGGCCACAGCAAAGGGTTCGGCCAAGGCGACGCCAGTGAGCAGTGCTTCTTTTAAACAAGTAGGGAGAGTCTGAGAGCAGCTCACTGAATCCAATGCACACCAGATGTGTGTTCGCCTAAAGTGACGGTAGACAGCTTCTTTTTTTGGGGGAATGACAAAAGAAAAATGTAAACTGCTGTCAGCAAGACACAAAATTAGCCAAACGACGAGCTGGGAAATGCATTTAACAGATGGCAGACAAAGACAATATGCAATAGGGAGGTAATGTGTGCAAACACGGAGGCAGCGTAATCAAATGGAGAAAGACCAGAAGCCTTTGCCAATTCAAGGCATAGCGTGCCTCTTTTGGCATAAACAGAAACTAAAACTTCGATCAAATATCCCCTCCTTCTTTCTCTACGTGTCCAACATGCAGTCAGTTCCACACGGCTCCATGTTGGGCTCCACTTGATCCAGTGTTTGTTGGGCAATTTAACAAGTAGCCTCCATCAGCAACCTCCAGCTGTTGTATCAGTAATGAGAAGGATGGCCCAGTGAGTCAGTTCCCCGTGTCACATGGTTGACCACCAGTCAGCTGGGAGGCTAGCGGCAGGTCCTGGGTCTGTTTACTCCAATGGCATTTCAACTTGTGAACGGATCATGACGGTTCTTAAGCAGTAGAAGTCAATGTTTACCCCTTTTTCTACAAATCCAAAGCAAATTATCTTTGTTTGAAAATCTCAGCAACACACGAGATCTGGCAACTAGAGTTGGCGAACGCCCTGGAGAACTATTTTTTTCGCTCAATGCGGCTGTTAGCTGAGTTAATATCTAATGTTGGCAAAAGCAAATATGAACTCATATATGCAAAAATAAACCCGATCTGCTTCCATCCATCCAAACATCGCTCGCTCCAAACCAGGTTAGAGGATGTGCCTCCTTCATTAGCATGAAGGAGGGGGGGGACGGACAACACTGTGAGACATGGCGGAGTTAGCCGCAAAGAAAACCATAACTGCAAGTCAATATGGCAACATTTTGGATCTGAAGCCGAAAGGAATAAGTCAAGTTAGATGGTTGAAATAGAAAAAACACAAGCAGTCAGTCGTCATGGCCGCGTTTCGCTCTCCGCTTCTTCTTCTTCTCATTTAGTGTTTACCGGCGGCCGGAATACATATTGTATTTATGCCTCATGGCCCATCTCTCATCCCTATTGACTGCATCCCTGTTGCTATATCATTACACGTACACCCACGGCTCGTCTCATGAATCAATAAGCAATCCAACTGTGTCCAGATGCACACAGGAGATGCACGGCAGTAATGTGATGAATATGTGCTGCTCTGACTCATCGGTCATGCGGCCCTGCCATTAAAACTACCGGAGCTTCAAATAGTTCCATAATCAAAACGTAGAGCTCATGAAGGCACCATGTTGGCTCATACTGCTTACCCGCAAAAAACAAACACGTTTCCAGTACAGAGCAACTCAAAGTTTATTTTCTTCCCCTCAGTGGCCCCGTGTTTCTTAAATTCAAGCCTCTGGGTGCAGCCAGATATCTGCATGACGTGCGGGTGGAGCTCGGCCGGAGAATAGATCTGTGCATCCGCGAGTGCGTTACATTATCGTGCAGCGGCTCGCCGGGTCCCTGCCAACGCTGAGTAATAATCGTAGGAGCACTTAATGATCCCACGGCTGCTTGTGTGTGCCACATTCCCGTGGAATTAATCTGCAATTTGTCTCGTCACACGGAAAGCTCGTCTGCTCGAAGTGTGATTGTTCCTCACAATGTTTCCAGGGGGATTCAATCCAAAACGGGGTGCATGGAAGTTTGGCTGGTGTGGATGTCCATGCTGTTGCTGGAGTAACCAATACTAGTTAGAAGGCTATGGGGGAAATTAATAACTGCAGTGTGGACAGAAGGAGTGCCGTCATTTCTTAAATTCAGCTTCTTAAAGGCACTTGCATATGAGATATATACCCATGTGTTATATCAAAATGTGCAGAACAATCTCAGCCCTCTATATAACGAGGATTATATAACACCATTGTCCTAAAGCAAAAGTGTAAGGAGATAATATGACTCTAAAGCTGAAAAATTGAAGCTTGATTTTTGAAATTCTTCAAAGCTCTTGTGAAAACATACCTTTAGTGGACAAACTGTTTCGATGCTTGAAATTGGTTTTAAGGTCTTAGGTTCACAAAAGCAGTGCACTATATGAATAAAATGCTAGATACATGTAAATAAATGTCACATTGAACCATATGTGTGGCCTGTTTTATCGCGGAGCTATTAATACAAAACATCACGTAAACATCACACGGCATGTTCCTACAACTGTGGGATCTGGCGCCCTCTGGGTGGTGAGGTGGCAGATTGCAACCAACTGAAACTTCTCCCGAGTGCCGAGCTCTAGGAGAGCGTTGGTAAAACGTGTTGATATCAACGGCTCATTCTAAGGCAACGGAAATACAACGATTATTCTTGCCAAACAATTACATATTAAAGAAAACACACTTATGAGTACTATATTTTATTTCTGTGAATAGATCCCCCTAAATCAGAGGTCACTAACAGGCGGACCGCGTACCGGGTCCGGACCCAGACGCCGTAGTTGTCTCTGGACCCTGGACCGCAAACCAATTATTATTACCGAATTATTAACTGTTGACGGATCGCTTCTATTTCACCGGCGCAGCTTTTCCTGCCTTTATGGCTCTCGTTCAGCGGGCCAGGAAACACACCGACCAATCACACGCCTTGTAAATCTTGTTACGTGGTCCTACTCGACCAATCACATGTGTGTATTGCGTTAAGCCCGCCCTCAACTCGAGTGAGATGTTAACACACATGGAGCGACAGGAGAGAGAGAAAAACTACATGAGTCAGAGAAGTTATTTCACTCGGTGCTCCAAAAGAGAAATGTGGACATCTTAACCAGAGCCTTTAACCCCTTTGGAGCCCAACCATTTTTCAGCCAAAATTGCAGATGCTTTTATTTCATATTAAATCCTGATTAGTTCCTTATTCACAAGGTCTATTTGAAAAAAAATTAAATATATAATATACAGAAAACCCTTGTGAAAATAGATAATAATGCCATATATGTGTTAGTGGTATATTGGTTTATGATAGTACACAGAAAGAAACAAAAATAAAATGTATTTTTCAAAAAATAAAATTAAAAGTTAATTTTGGCCTTAGCTGTGAGGAGGGAGCAGGAAGGCCTGGAATATTCTTTGCGATGCTTTGTGTGAGAGTGGGATGGTTGGTATCGGTGGACTCTTTAGGCTCTATGGATTCCAAAACCTTTAGCCTTCTAGCTAGTTCACTTTAGTTCACTTCTTTTAATCAACATTTTTTCAAAACTCAGGGTCCATTTTGAATCAATTTGGGCATCATTTTGAGTCACTTTGAGTCATTCGTATGGTTTGTGTTTATATTGTTTGTGTAATAGTGTTATGACACAATTAACTTATATTGACCTGTGAGGCAGGGATTTGACTTTATTAGATTTTCTCTTAATTTTTTTTATATGCTCAGTCCCAGCTGAAACCCAGCGTTCCAAATTTGGTACTGATGGGGCCTGTATGTTAACTAGGAATGGACCAACTCGTATTTATTATGCCCACAACCAGTTCAAGAGCAGGATGTCTCATGTTCAGCAATATTAAAATTAGCGATGTGAAGTGTTACCACGAGACAAAGCTCGGATCTTTAGAGCAAACAGATCGACTCACATCGGAGATTAAGGCCGAGAAAAATAAACCTAAGAGGCCAATATGATCAGAACCCTAACACATGAATTAATATGATCAGAACCCAAACACATGAATTAATATGATCAGAGCCCTAACACATGAATTAATATGATCAGAACCCTAACACATGAATTAATATGATCAGAACCCTAACACATGAATTAATATGATCAGAACCCTAACACATGAATTAATATGATCAGAACCCTAACACATGAATTAATATGATCAGAACCCTAACACATGAATTAATATGATCAGAACCTAACACATGAATTAATATGATCAGAACCCTAACACATGAATTAATATGATCAGAACCTAACACATGAATTAATATGATCAGAACCTAACACATGAATTAATATGATCAGAACCTAACACATGAATTAATATGATCAGAACCCTAACACATGAATTAATATGATCAGAACCTAACACATGAATTAATATGATCAGAACCTAACACATGAATTAATATGATCAGAACCTAACACATGAATTAATATGATCAGAACCTAACACATGAATTAATATGATCAGAACCCTAACACATGAATTAATATGATCAGAACCCTAACACATGAATTAATATGATCAGAACCCTAACACATGAATTAATATGATCAGAACCTAACACATGAATTAATATGATCGGAACCTAACACATGAATTAATATGATCAGAACCTAACACATGAATTAATATGATCAGAACCCTAACACATGAATTAATATGATCAGAACCCTAACACATGAATTAATATGATCAGAACCCTAACACATGAATTAATATGATCAGAACCCTAACACATGAATTAATATGATCAGAACCCTAACACATGAATTAATATGATCAGAACCCTAACACATGGATTAATATGATCAGAACCCTAACACATGAATTAATATGATCAGAACCCTAACACATGTATTAATATGATCAGAACCCTAACACATGAATTAATATGATCAGAACCCTAACACATGAATTAATATGATCAGAACCCTAACACATGAATTAATATGATCAGAACCCTAACACATGAATTAATATGATCAGAAACCTAACACATGAATTAATATGATCAGAACCCTAACACATGAATTAATATGATCAGAACCCTAACACAATAATATGATCAGAACCCTAACACATGAATTAATATGATCAGAACCCTAACACAATAATATGATCAGAACCCTAACACATGAATTAATATGATCAGAACCCTAACACATGAATTAATATGATCAGAACCCTAACACATGAATTAATATGATCAGAACCTAACACATGAATTAATATGATCGGAACCTAACACATGAATTAATATGATCAGAACCTAACACATGAATTAATATGATCAGAACCCTAACACATGAATTAATATGATCAGAACCCTAACACATGAATTAATATGATCAGAACCCTAACACATGAATTAATATGATCAGAACCCTAACACATGAATTAATATGATCAGAACCCTAACACATGTATTAATATGATCAGAACCCTAACACATGAATTAATATGATCAGAACCCTAACACATGTATTAATATGATCAGAACCCTAACACATGAATTAATATGATCAGAACCCTAACACATGAATTAATATGATCAGAACCCTAACACATGAATTAATATGATCAGAACCCTAACACATGAATTAATATGATCAGAAACCTAACACATGAATTAATATGATCAGAACCCTAACACATGAATTAATATGATCAGAACCCTAACACGTTAATTAATATGATCAGAACCCTAACACATGAATTAATATGATCAGAACCCTAACACATGAATTAATATGATCAGAACCCTAACTAATGAATTAATATGATCAGAACCTAACACATGAATTAATATGATCAGAACCCTAACACATGAATTAATATGATCAGAACCCTAACACATGAATTAATATCATCAGAACCCTAACACATGAATTAATATCATCAGAACCCTAACACATGAATTAATATGATCAGAACCTAACACATGAATTAATATGATCAGAACCCTAACACATGTATTAATATGATCAGAACCCTAACACATGAATTAATATGATCAGAACCCTAACACATGAATTAATATGATCAGAACCCTAACACATGAATTAATATGATCAGAACCCTAACACATGAATTAATATGATCAGAACCTAACACATGAATTAATATGATCAGAACCCTAACACATGAATTAATATGATCAGAACCCTAACACATGAATTAATATGATCAGAACCTAACACATGAATTAATATGATCGGAACCTAACACATGAATTAATATGATCGGAACCTAACACATGAATTAATATGATCAGAACCCTAACACATGAATTAATATGATCAGAACCCTAACACATGAATTAATATGATCAGAACCTAACACATGAATTAATATGATCAGAACCTAACACATGAATTAATATGATCAGAACCTAACACATGAATTAATATGATCAGAACCTAACACATGAATTAATATGATCAGAACCCTAACACATGAATTAATATGATCAGAACCCTAACACATGAATTAATATGATCAGAACCCTAACACATGAATTAATATGATCAGAACCTAACACATGAATTAATATGATCGGAACCTAACACATGAATTAATATGATCAGAACCTAACACATGAATTAATATGATCAGAACCCTAACACATGAATTAATATGATCAGAACCCTAACACATGAATTAATATGATCAGAACCCTAACACATGAATTAATATGATCAGAACCCTAACACATGAATTAATATGATCAGAAACCTAACACATGAATTAATATGATCAGAACCCTAACACATGGATTAATATGATCAGAACCCTAACACATGAATTAATATGATCAGAACCCTAACACATGTATTAATATGATCAGAACCCTAACACATGAATTAATATGATCAGAACCCTAACACATGAATTAATATGATCAGAACCCTAACACATGAATTAATATGATCAGAACCCTAACACATGAATTAATATGATCAGAAACCTAACACATGAATTAATATGATCAGAACCCTAACACATGAATTAATATGATCAGAACCCTAACACAATAATATGATCAGAACCCTAACACATGAATTAATATGATCAGAACCCTAACACAATAATATGATCAGAACCCTAACACATGAATTAATATGATCAGAACCCTAACACATGAATTAATATGATCAGAACCCTAACACATGAATTAATATGATCAGAACCTAACACATGAATTAATATGATCGGAACCTAACACATGAATTAATATGATCAGAACCTAACACATGAATTAATATGATCAGAACCCTAACACATGAATTAATATGATCAGAACCCTAACACATGAATTAATATGATCAGAACCCTAACACATGAATTAATATGATCAGAACCCTAACACATGAATTAATATGATCAGAACCCTAACACATGTATTAATATGATCAGAACCCTAACACATGAATTAATATGATCAGAACCCTAACACATGTATTAATATGATCAGAACCCTAACACATGAATTAATATGATCAGAACCCTAACACATGAATTAATATGATCAGAACCCTAACACATGAATTAATATGATCAGAACCCTAACACATGAATTAATATGATCAGAAACCTAACACATGAATTAATATGATCAGAACCCTAACACATGAATTAATATGATCAGAACCCTAACACGTTAATTAATATGATCAGAACCCTAACACATGAATTAATATGATCAGAACCCTAACACATGAATTAATATGATCAGAACCCTAACTAATGAATTAATATGATCAGAACCTAACACATGAATTAATATGATCAGAACCCTAACACATGAATTAATATGATCAGAACCCTAACACATGAATTAATATCATCAGAACCCTAACACATGAATTAATATCATCAGAACCCTAACACATGAATTAATATGATCAGAACCTAACACATGAATTAATATGATCAGAACCCTAACACATGTATTAATATGATCAGAACCCTAACACATGAATTAATATGATCAGAACCCTAACACATGAATTAATATGATCAGAACCCTAACACATGAATTAATATGATCAGAACCCTAACACATGAATTAATATGATCAGAACCTAACACATGAATTAATATGATCAGAACCCTAACACATGAATTAATATGATCAGAACCCTAACACATGAATTAATATGATCAGAACCCTAACACATGAATTAATATGATCAGAACCTAACACATGAATTAATATGATCACAACTCTAACTCAATATGAACTGCCCAACATGACGTAAACAGAGAGGAGGAATGAGCTGAACAAGTGCTTTAATAACCACAGATGAAGTCCATGCACACACATTTCTCTTTTTAGATGACAATATAATATCTTGGCTCTTTTGATTGACATCACTTGACGCCTGAATGAACTGAATTTGAAGCTGCAGGACAATTCAGTTAAATTATTTCTAAAATTAAGGACTTTATTTATCAATGTAATTTATATAGTCACAATTTTCAAAAGCTTTCTGTTTAAATCCAGCCTTTATTTTACTTGAAATGAGAGAAGATATCTAATAAATATCTATTATTAGAGTATGTACTATTTATAATTCTTCCAGTTAAATTGGAAATCTGTAATAATAAATATTGTTTAGATGTTAATTCATTATACTTTATTTAATTTGTCAGTCAGTCATTGACTACATACAGATGTTAATACAACTGTTGGCTATGTCAATATGTTTAGCACAAAATCATATAGTGCAAATTGGACATTATTGTGAAATTCTCTCAAAATGAACCTCGTGGAATTTTAGCTGAATACCGCTGCCCCAAATGATGCAAGCATTATTAACTTGAGCATTTCAGCTCAGGTGTTTGAGTGTAAGAGCGACTTCTCAACATGCTCCACTGACACGTGTGTCATTTGTATGTTCGGAATAGTATCTAGCGTATTAATACTATAAATAATAACTATATTAAAGCATAAGGCTGGCAATATTTCATAATTTCTTATTCTCATCAAATCCCATGTGCAGGCCAAACCAATCAGGGAATGTATCTACTAATAGTGTGCATTTACCACAGTTGTACTAGGTGGCATGTCCACATTACCATGAACACACACACACACACACACACACACACACACACACACACTGTAGTTTATTCTCCATCCTTAAATAAAAATGAATACGAATAAAAAAAGGAAATAGTGGTCTTTCTGGCACTGAGAACCACACAGAAAGTAGGGCAGTCAGAAAGTATTGAAAAATTAGCTAACACATTGTTGTTGCAATTAAGAATTATTTCAATTATTTCATATATATTTATGCTCATATATAACAAATACAAAATACATACAATGCCTTTGAATACAAGAATTACCATGTAATATGATAACAAATATATATATATATATATATATATATATATATATATATTTTAAATGCCATTCAAAAGGTTGAATGAATAATCCGGCTATGATTATCTGTAATGAGCCCTGTGCACTCAGCTGGCCGGCGCATGCGTCGTCCTTTACGCTGCACTATAGGCTTGTTGTGGCCTTTTTAATTTGCCATGTGACAGGATAATTAATCAGACCCATTCACGCAAACAAGCTCCTTTTGTAGGTCACAAGAATATAAACACACCGACGCCTGGCCCGCACACACACACACACACGCACACACACACACACACACTCTGTAGGTCACATGTTTCTGCGCCGTAATGATGATGGATGGGCTTGTTGAGCGATATGATAACACTGATAAGTGTTTTCCTACAGTCACCGTTAAATAGAAGACGTTACAGCAAAGACAACAGAGGAGCACTCGTGTGTGTGTGTGTGTGTGTGTGTGTGTGTGTACTCACAGTGAACAGTGAGCTGGACGGAGGCGTTGGTCATGCCCACGATGTTGGTGGCGGTGCAGGTCAGCAGGAAGTTGTTGTCCTCCCGGCTCACGTTGACCAGCGTGATGTTGATGGAGTGGATGGTGTTGTTGTCGTAGACTCTGGCCTGCAGGGACAGAGCGGAGACACGGCTCAGCATCTCTGCTCACACTGACTGGACGTGTAACCGTGACCTTATTCTGACCTCCACCATGGGGACCCCCACTGTTAGGGGGCCTCGTACTCACAGCATTGAACGTCTCCATCCACTACTTTTACCTGAAGAGTCAACATGGTAAAGCAGATTCAAACAGCTGTGTGTGTAGGCGCTCACATTGTGTGTGCGTGACCTCCGGTGGCGGTTTGACTCTTCTGGAGTTTTTTCACCAAGTTGAGGACATCAGGAAACTCCTGATTCAGTCTCTGAATTACAACCTGCAGGCTGATGTTTTTATTTTTACAGCTTTAATCACCTTTTTAAAAATATTAAAAACAACAACATGACATGTGACGATCACATGGCTGAGGTTTTGTTTTGTTAGCCTACTTGCTTTTTATGGTTGAAAGTGGAACCTTTGGCCATAATTCTATAATAAATATTCCATATTTCCTTAGGAGAATCGTTAATGAATTCAAACATGTATCTCGCGCTCTAGTGTTCCAGTCCTGTGTGAGTGCTGTGATTAATATGTGTGTTCTGATTTTCTTTTCACACAGCGTTGCTATTAGACCACCTGGGGATTTATTCACACACAAAGGAGATTGATTGAAAGCACAAATATGTATTACAGTAATACCAAAAGGGAGCTATTTATACCAACAAAGGCTGTACATCATGATATATTGGGAGAAACCACACAATTCAATGTAAAATCAGACCCCCCCATTCTACCAAGAATAGAATGGTCCTTGGCCTCATAACCAGTGGAGTCAGGTTCACCGTAGACCAGTTCATCTTCAGGACCGACCGAGTCTTTGAAGGAATTAGCTAAATTGAAAAAAGACATTTCTAACAATAGCACTGTATGGAAGTTGAGATGGTGGAGCTTGTGCATGTATTGGAGGACAAAATGATCTCGCCCTCTCACAAGCTGAAGCTCATTCATAAAATAAGTCCTCAACGCTTACTGTGCGATGTTTGTTTCTGCTGCAAAGCGTGTCGGTGTTTGATGCCGACCGACGCACATCAGACTGCATCCATTACTGCCAGCAGCTGCTATCACATGCAAAATGCAACCGAACACCAGTCTGGCTGGGTGTGTGTGTGTGTGTGTGTGTGTGTGTGTGTGTGTCCTCCCTACCTCTTGCGCATTGATGGAGTGCAAGCCGTTCACGGGCCAGTCCACCTCGGGTAACGGGGTTCCAGAGCCGTTGCAGATCGCCGTCACTCGGTCGCCCTCGACGACAGTGAGGTTGCTGTGGCTGACGCTGATGTCAGGCAGGTCTGAGAGATGGAGAGGGAATATAATTATACCCACAGCCACAGGAACCATACTTTCTGAAGATTTAAGGCTCTGGTGGGGAACCCACGAACTCAGAGCTCAGAGCCAAAGTCAGGGCCGAGGTCAGCACATTGTTGGTCCTGCCTTCATTCTGACTGCTTTATTCCAAAACAAGAATAACTGTCATCATATAATCCGCTCTCACACTAAAATCTTAATCAGCCGTCCGAATCCCCAGGTGTGTGTGTGTGTGTGTACTCTTTAAACTTACCACAACTGCTAATGTTCATGTCCTGCAGCAGTATCCTGGTGTCGCCGTCAGCACAGTACAACTGTTGGCTGCTCAGCCCCGCCTCTCCTCTCTGTTGCCATAGCTGCAGCCAGCGAATCTCACAGCCGCAGTCGAACACCACCTCCTCCAAATGACTGGAGAGAGAAACACAGGAGAGCATCGGCAGTATTAGCCAGGCGTGATGAATCTCATCAGCCACAACGTTCACCTTCAAACTGGACACCTCGGAGGGGGGGGGGGGGGGGGGGGGGGGAGTTGTCACGTCCAAACGTCAAAACTACCTGAAGGTAGCCGCGGCGGGACTGAGCTACCGTGTACCCGAGACCTTCCCTTAGACCCTTGTTAGGTGAAGTGATGGGGGACACCTTCAGCAGGCCCACCACGCTGACAGCTGGGTGTGTAAGCCCGATATTTCCCAGTGGGCCTGAACTATCCAGCCCAGAGTACACACTGCTGAATCGGGCTGGCTGAGAGAATGACAGAAAGTGGATGTACACATAAAGAAAGAAGTAAATCGCAGCACTTCATCACACACACACACACACACACACACACACACACACACATAAAAAGAAATCCTGGAATGAATGGAAGCTCACAGATTGGTGATTATGTAACACCCCATAGCGGGGGTATTTTGTATGTGTATTTTATGTATTCATTCTGGTAGAATGAGTCAGCCCAGGCACCGGGCTAGAATACACAATTATCATCCGTCATCAGCTGGCATTTCATATTTGGTACCTTCTGACAGCAGAAAAGAGAAATGACCCAACCTCCTTAGAATGAACCGACTGAGCCCATCCAGCGTGACCTCATCCCCTCTGGACGGGCATGCTGCATGTTGCATGCTGCATGTTGCATGTTGCATGCTGCATGCTGCATGCTGCATGTTGCATGTTGCATGCTGCATGCTGCATGTTGCATGTTGCATGCTGCATGCTGCATGTTGCATGTTGCATGCTGCATGCTGCATGTTGCATGTTGCATGCTGCATGTTGCATGCTGCATGTTGCATGTTGCATGCTGCATGCTGCATGCTGCATGTTGCATGTTGGGGCAGAAGCCCCCTGAGTTATGCCCGTTGCCTCGTCTCTGAGGCTGAAACATTGTTGCTTAACTTGGTGAAATGGTCACGTTAACGTTGAAACAGGGAAAATGTTGAATGTTGAAAATGAGATAAAGTGTTGATAGTCTACACTACTGTGAGCTATTTCATTGGGTTTCCTTGAAATGGAATGACTGCCTTTGAGTTCCCTCTGGTAAACATTTAAAGCTTTGTTTTAGATCGTTTTTTGCATAAAGTACAATTGCAAAAATCACATAGGAGCACATTTAACATTACATGTCTTTGTGAGACACGTTCATATGGACAGGAGAGTAGGCCGTCATACACAGTCAGCAGTCAGCTGGCGAGAGCGTTTAATGTGAGAGGTCGCTGATATAAAGGGAACATCGGGCGTAGATAGTCTCAGTGACTTGGTTCTGTTCCAGTATTAACCAATAGAAAGCGAGCCTTAGGTGAACGGTCTGCGCTGGTTGGCCGTCTAGGTTCGGACTACAGAGCCTCAATGTGGGTGATTGTAGGTCCAGTCAGAAATAGACCGGTCAGAAAAATCAACCTTGTACGACACCTTTCTGCACCATAATATTAGGGTTATGTGTGAAATTCATCAGCTGCTTTTATGGCGAATCAAGATGATCCAAACAGAGCCTTCAAGCATGCAGAGAACAAGCCCAACGTACTGCTCACTGACGGCGGTGCAGGGTTGTGGGGACTGACCGCATGCCGGCCTGAGACGTGTCACAATGTGTCACACATCCATCCGATGGGCTTTACTGAGTGAGGACAGACATGTTTGGCACAACCAGAAGGCTCATTTGGAAAGCGTAAACAACGTCTATGACCAACTGATCAATGCCGTCATTATTTTGAGAAGAAAAGTCTCAAACATTTGATTAATTTAGTCAACAAAAACAAACCAGATGGCCAGCTGCTCGAGCTCCAAAGCTGCTAATACCGTTCGGATGCAGACACCGGCTTGGTCAGCCTTTGATGGTTTTGTCATGGCAACAGTTGCTCCATCAGCCCTCCTCCTTTCAAATGAACTCAGAGTGGTGCGTAATGTTGCTGCCGGGCCGTTGGCCCTTCCTTCCTCATCTTGACTGCCTTATGTCTCCGCCAGGTTTCCTGTTATTAGTTACACCTGAGTTTGATGTCTGCTAACAGTTGCTTTGCACCCCAGTTTGGGAGCCATTGCATTAGACATAACCTGCTCAAAATGAAAGTAATATTACAAAAAAATAACTAACTACATGATTATATATATATATATATATATATATATATATATATATATATATATAATAAAAAGGGAATGTACAGCAGTCAAACTGGTATTTATAAAGTTAGTATTTTCGAGATGAAAGTCCCATGCTGTGCAGTTGCTATGGTTAAAAGTAGCATTACCTTTTCATGTTCCAGTTCCAGCATTGCTTCTTGCATTTGCAACTTGCATATCATGCACAAACACTGAAAGCCTCTAGAAACCAAAATCCACAATAGCATTCTAGTAATTCAAGGTCTTACATTCTTACTGTAATAGCAAGCAACTAAAAAGTATTAGCACTTAGTTACAACTCAAATTAAAAATATCGTAGACTTGAACAGCATAACCCTAACCCCGGGTAAAAGTCCTGTCTTGACCACCCATCCAACTCCACCCTATGCAGGCTTCCATGGTTTATAATTAGAAATGTATTTGAGGTACGTTAAAATTAAATGAGAAAATAAGTTTCCTTTGAAACCTCATTGACGATGCAGTTTTATTGGATGGGAACGTTATTTCAGCCGTTTAAAACAGCACATTGTATCCATTCAAACGGATTTGTAGTTGCAGCGAAGTAAATAATATATACATTTATTTATTTTTTACTTTGAGTGCAAGTTTGTCAGACTTTGACTTGTAAATTTGCACCATCAACTAATAAATAGCAAGCCGTCTTGACAACTCTTATATTTATATATATGTTATATTTAGAACATATGCTCTTTAACAGGTTTGATCTCCCTCATGCTGAGACAAGACTTACTGAGTCCCCTTCAGTCTAATCTGACTTTTTATTTGTCCCCCTGGTATCTTACTGAGGTGATGAACACTCCAACGCGTTCCTCTCCGGCATCTTCTGCGTCCTGCGTTGCCACATGCATCATCAATGGACAGCTATTCCTCCATGATGTCACTCCTCGTGGCTGATGGGAGATTTGTAACACAGCTGTATCTGTGAGATTCATGGAGGTGGGAACGAGGCGGCGGCGGCGCCCCCCCCCCAGCTGCAGGTGAAGGACACTTGTGTCGCCACATGGACACATGGACACATGCGGTCACACATAATGGCATAGGAATATATATACTGTGTGCATGTGTGCACACGCATGGGGCTTCACATCAATAAATAATTGATAGTTAGAGTTCCAATCTGGAAGATATCTAGTGCACCCGTCGGTTCAATCAGGAGACAAGTGGATGGAGAAAAGGTAATTGTGTAATAATCCCATGGAGTCCAGACTCCGGTGGTGGCTGATTATGAGACTGGTAGGGTGAGGAAGATGATGATCTGGGTGGTGATGGGGAGGTGGAGGGGTGCTCCCGTAAACCCGACTGGACCGCCGATACACAAGATCCGGTCGCCAAACCCCAAAACCACAAATAATGTTAAATAACTATGCTCTCTTCAAATAATTCAGTTGCACGTTTATAGAGACAATATTGAGACATTTCATACGTGTGAAACAAAGGTAATATGTTTAAAATGAATGTTGTTCAAGAAATACCCTTTAGATTCATATGTTTTGCTGTTTCTCATACTATGGATCAGTGCATCTCCACGGCTGAGGTTGCTGTTGGTAACGCGACTGATTGAAGCCGCTCTCGCCGATACACAACCAGCAGGTGTCTGAATCGATGCTGGACTAAAGCCGAAGAGAGAACTGGGGTCAACGCCTATAAAGGCCACCATTAATGAATGGTAAACTCATAGTAAATAGTGTATTTAGTTCAGTTCATTTACTGTTAAAAAGCAAGGAAATTGTTATTAATAAGGTTTACTTTTAATAAGAGTTCATTATAGCTCACATTATACCATTTTACATACTGTATTGAAAACATACCTCAAAGAGAATGTTTGTAAAACATCTTTAAACATGACATAGATAGATGGACCAGATATTTGTGACACATGTGTGATACATACTTTGTAAAGCGTCTGAATGTAAACAATATTCAAATAGATGAAAAATTAACAATTTGTCAATGGATCTTTTTTTAATAAAAATGTTTTATCTTAACTCTTTTTTTTCTTTTTGTTATTAACTAAATGCGTAAGCATCTTGTCAGCTAAATACTACTGCAGTTGTTACATTAGTTGAGTGGTCTCCAACCTTTTTGCATAACGGAAAAAACAATATTTTCACTTACGACATTAAATCAAATATAAAGTAGTGCAACAGACTAAGTGGCATGAAATGTTAACCTGTTGTGTTATACGTGTTTTTGTGTTGACAGGGGGAAGTTGTTCTAGATAAGAAGATTGGTTATTGTAATTAATGGGTTCAGGAGGTCAGTGAAGGTCTCATGAGCTGTGTAGCTGTGAAACCTGTCAATCATCGTGGCTACCTATGAGGGGGGTGGGACACATGAACGTACCTGTGATTGGCAGAGCGAGTGAGGTGGGATGTTTCTGGCCTGTGAGTTTGTCTGTGACCGGGAGCAGAGTGTGAAGCATGTTAAAAGAACGTTTCAGGTGTTGACTGTCTCGTAGCTTCCTGACCCAGGGTCGTGCTGTACATAAACCACATATTATGCAGAGCGTGTGAATCACCTGGAGCGATAAACCCGTTTTCTAAGTAGGACTTCTCTCTCCTGTTGTTTTTTAAATGCAGCTTTCTGTTTCTTCTTAAGTAGGCTCTGCTTCTGTCTCTTCATTGGGCCTTTCCTCTTTCCAAAGAAGCTCTCCAAAGACGTTTGTTTTTTACTCTTTTTTTGCAGCTCGTTCATTTTTGGGGATCACATGACCGAGGCGAGCGTCTTGACATGTGCCAAGAGGCACAGATGGATGTGTCCGGCCATTTATCAAACTAAAACATCTATCTGATCTTGATAATCAATGAAATACTTTTTTCATTCACATTCTTTCTGTGCGGCCCGATACCAAAGGCCAGGTGGTTGGGGACCGCTGCGTTAGTTGAGTTGTCCTACAACCTTTTTCTACTTTTTGTCAGACTTCAGTGAGTAGTATACTCACTGTGTTACACACACACACACACAGCAGAGATGGAGTATTTCTCCACCACCCTGCAGGCGTGCCGTGATGAATGCTAGCTATCTGGTGTTGGTGTGTCTGCTGAGGGGAAGGGGCAAGAGTAATGAACATTTGTTGATCTGAACCCCGAGCTGATTGCACACACACACACACACACACGCACACACACACACACACACACACACACACATACACGCACACACACACACACTCACTCACAAACACACAGTCCCCTGCTTATACCCAACCTTGAGATCAATAGGTGCATTATTACAGCCACAGCCACAGGTTTGATTAATAGAACAAATTGGATTTGTCTGTAGAGGGAAAAAAAAAGCCTGAGGACTGGAATACAGCCTGAATTACACTGAGTAAAAAGAAACCGACTGGGATGGAGCCAAACAAAAGGCTATATACTCAAAAATGTTGATTTGCCAATAGGGAAAGAAAATAGTTTTGCGCATATCAAGTATTTTCAGTTTTGCAGAAAACAATGTGCATTAGCATGGGAAGGAAGGTGCTGAGTAGGCTGCAGCCCCCACTGCTGGCCAGAGTGAACGACAGTGGAAATAAATATTTACATTTTTTAATATTCTCTCTAAAAAAGAAAAAGGTTTAAAGGTTCCATCAGCTAAATATAAAACCATCGAAAAGTAATGGTGCACAAAAAGGCATTAACAACTTCATCCCCTTCCACTGAGGGATTATTTGGGGCGCCGCTATTGCAAAACCCATACCAACAAAAGGTTACTCGTAAATTTTCGCTTCCTTTCCCCAGTTAACATAACATAACATCAGCCTTCACCTAAACGCACCATCGACGGTAAGCGTATTGAATCACTTCCGGTTGCCACCGTGTGTGTTAGTCGATAACGTACTTGTCTCAGCTCCAGCTAACTGTGTGATATTCTTTAGTACAAGCAGCTGCTTGCCTGCTGTACATCTTAAACGTTTAAACACTCGACTCTCTTCTTCTTTTAGCGACTCATCGCTTAAATCTAACTGTCCTATTTTCACATCGTTAGTTCTGCTAACGCTAGCTACCTTGCTTTAGCTTAGCTGCTAGCGATGTCTTCCTCTTCTCCCCTTTCTGCTCAGCGTGTTGCATGTTTAGCTATTCCCCTGCCTCCTTTAATGATAACAGTACATGTAATAAGTGTAGTTTATTTGTTATGTTGGAGGCAGGTCTTAGTGGGTTAGATGCACGGCTCCGCACCATTGAAGCTCAGACCGGGATGCTGGGTGACTGAACGAAGGAAGCATAAGTCCAAGCGGCCCTCTGGGCACCAACAGCCTCTTAGCGTTTCTGACCGGTTCTCCTCGCTCAGCGACACACCCGCTGAGAAACCATCTTTGTTATAGTCAGAAACGTGAAGATAGCGATGCCAGGGACCACAGTCAAATGTATTTCTGGGGCCAGGGCGGACGACGTTGAGTCCTATTTAAAACTGTTGGCTAAGAATAAACGTAAATACAGTAAGATTGTAATACACGTCGGTGGTAATGACTCCCGACTTCGCCACTCGGAGGTCACTAAAATCAATGTGGAATCGGTGTGTGCTTACGCCAAAACAATCTCTGACTTCGTAGTTTTCTCTGGCCGTCTACCAAATACGGTCACTGATGAGATGTATAGCCGCATGTCATCACTCCACCGTTGGTTGTCAAGGTGGTGCCCAGCAAACGATGTGGGCTTCTGGATAACTTCTAGACATTCTGGGGGAACCCTGGTCTGACCAGGAGAGACGGCATTCATCCCACTTTGGATGGAGCACATCTCCTTTCTGCAAATATGACCAAGTTTATTGGTGAACTTCGTCCATGACAATCCAGAGTTCAGACAAGGAAGCAGAGTTGTAGTCTTACACCCTTCTCTGCATTTCCTTTAGGGCAGTTGCCCACCTTAAACTCTATAGAGACTGTGTCTGTCCCACGGACACTTTTTAATGTAAAAGTAACTAATAGAGGTCTTATAGGACATAACCTCATAAAGGTTAACACCACTATTGCAACAGTGCAACATGGTAGGAGAATTAAATGTGGACTCCTAAATATTAGATCTCTGTCTTCCAAAGCTGTTTTAGTAAATTAATTGATATCAGACAGGCACATTGATGTATTTTGTCTGACTGAGACCTGGCTGAGACATGAGGAATATGTCAGCCTGAATAAATCAACAGCTCCAAGTCATATTAATACTCACATTCCTCGAGGCGCTGGTCAAGGATGTGGAGTAGCTGCCATCTTTGACTCAGGCCTGTTAATAGGCCCTAAGCCTGGATTGAATTGGGGCTCGTTTGAAAGCCTTGTTTTGAGTCTTTCACACCCGAGCTGTAAAACTGTACTGCTGACTCTGTTTGCTGTAGTATACCGGGCACCTGGTCCGTGTTCAGAGTTTTTATCTGACTTTGTGAAGTTTGGTCCTTAAGACTAACAAAGTTATTATTTTAGGTGACTTTAATATTCATGTAGATGTTAGCAATGATAGCCTTAGTGTTGCATTCATGTCATTGTTAGATTCAATTGGCTTCTGTCAGAGAGTACATGAACCGACTCACTGCTTTAGCCACACCCTCGACCTTGTTCTTACATATGGTGTTGATGTAGAGCATTTGGTGGTTTTTCTGCAGAACTCAGTTTTATCAGACCATTGTCTTGTGACTTTTGAGTTTGTGCTGCCGGTGTGTGTGCTCTCTGATAGAAGTTTTTACACCAGAGGTATAACTGATGTTGTTATTGATGAATATAAGAAAGTGATTCCTTCTGTATTTAATTCATTACCATGCCTCAATATAATAAAGAACTCCTGTGTGAACTTCAGTCCGTCCCAGAGTGATCATCTCATTGATAGTGCTACTGGCTCACTGAAGATGACACTGGACTCGATAGCCCCTCTAAAGAAGAAGATCATCAAATAAAGAAGGCTCGCTCCATGGTATAACCCTCAGACCCGCATACTGAAGCAAGCATCACGGAAGCTGGAAGGTTTATGGCGTTCCAACAAACTAGAGGAATCCTGGTTAGTCTGGCGGGACAGTCTGACCACCTACAAGAAGGCCCTCCGTAATGCCAGAGGAGCCTACTCCTCATCAGTAATAGAGAAGAACAAGAACAACCCAGGTTTCTCTTCAGCACTGTGGCCAGGCTGATGGAGAGTCACAGCTCGGTGGAGTCGTGTATTCCTACAGACCTCAGTAGTAGTAGTAGTAGTAGTAGTAGTAGTAGTAGTAGTAGTAGTAGTAGTAGTAGTAGGAGTCGTGTATTCCTACAGACCTCAGTAGTAGGAGTCGTGTATTCCTACAGACCTCAGTAGTAGTAGTAGTAGTAGTAGTAGTAGTAGTAGTAGTAGTAGTAGTAGGAGTCGTGTATTCCTACAGACCTCAGTAGTAGTAGTAGTAGTAGTAGTAGTAGTAGTAGTAGTAGGAGTCGTGTATTCCTACAGACCTCAGTAGTAGTAGTAGTAGTAGTAGTAGTAGTAGTAGTAGTAGGAGTCGTGTATTCCTACAGACCTCAGTAGTAGTAGTAGTAGTATCAGTAGTAGTAGTAGTAGTAGTAGTAGTAGGAGTCGTGTATTCCTACAGACCTCAGCAGTAGTAGTAGTAGTATCAGTAGTAGTAGTAGTAGTAGTAGTAGTAGTAGTAGTAGGAGTCGTGTATTCCTACAGACCTCAGCAGTAGTAGTAGTAGTAGTAGTAGTAGTAGTAGTAGTAGTAGTAGTAGTAGTAGGAGTCGTGTATTCCTACAGACCTCAGCAGTAGTAGTAGTAGTATCAGTAGTAGTAGTAGTAGTAGTAGTAGTAGGAGTCGTGTATTCCTACGGACCTCAGTAGTAGTAGTAGTAGTAGTAGTAGTAGTAGTAGTAGTAGTAGTAGTAGTAGGAGTTGTGTATTCCTACAGACCTCAGTAGTAGTAGTAGTAGTAGTAGTAGTAGTAGTAGTAGTAGTAGTAGGAGTTGTGTATTCCTACAGACCTCAGTAGTAGTAGTAGTAGTAGTAGTAGTAGTAGTAGTAGTAGTAGGAGTCGTGTATTCCTACGGACCTCAGTAGTAGTAGTAGTAGTAGTAGTAGTAGTAGTAGTAGTAGTAGTAGTAGTAGGAGTTGTGTATTCCTACAGACCTCAGTAGTAGTAGTAGTAGTAGTAGTAGTAGTAGGAGTTGTGTATTCCTACAGACCTCAGTAGTAGTAGTAGTAGTAGTAGTAGTAGTAGTAGTAGTAGTAGGAGTCGTGTATTCCTACGGACCTCAGTAGTAGTAGTAGTAGTAGTAGTAGTAGTAGTAGTAGTAGGAGTCGTGTATTCCTACAGACCTCAGCAGTAGTAGTAGTAGTATCAGTAGTAGTAGTATCAGTAGTAGTAGTAGTAGTAGTAGTAGTAGGAGTCGTGTATTCCTACGGACCTCAGTAGTAGTAGTAGTAGTAGTAGTAGTAGTAGGAGTTGTGTATTCCTACAGACCTCAGTAGTAGTAGTAGTAGTAGTAGTAGTAGTAGGAGTCGTGTATTCCTACGGACCTCAGTAGTAGTAGTAGTAGTAGTAGTAGTAGTAGTAGTAGTAGTAGTAGTAGTAGTAGTAGGAGTCGTGTATTCCTACAGACCTCAGCAGTAGTAGTAGTAGTATCAGTAGTAGTAGTATCAGTAGTAGTAGTAGTAGTAGTAGTAGTAGGAGTCGTGTATTCCTACGGACGTCAGTAGTAGTAGTAGTAGTAGTAGTAGTAGTAGGAGTCGTGTATTCCTACAGACCTCAGTAGTAGTAGGAGTCGTAGTAGTAGTAGTAGTAGTAGTAGGAGTCGTGTATTCCTACAGACCTCAGTAGTAGTAGTAGTAGTAGTAGTAGTAGTAGTAGTAGTAGTAGTAGTAGTAGTAGGAGTCGTAGTAGTAGTAGTAGTAGTAGTAGGAGTCGTGTATTCCTACAGACCTCAGTAGTAGTAGTAGTAGGAGTCGTGTATTCCTACAGACCTCAGTAGTAGTAGTAGGAGTCGTGTATTCCTACAGACCTCAGTAGTAGTAGGAGTCGTAGTAGTAGTAGTAGTAGTAGTAGGAGTCGTGTATTCCTACAGACCTCAGTAGTAGTAGTAGGAGTCGTGTATTCCTACAGACCTCAGTAGTAGTAGTAGGTGTCGTGTATTCCTACAGACCTCAGTAGTAGTAGTAGTAGTAGGAGTCGTAGTAGTAGTAGTAGTAGTAGTAGGAGTCGTGTATTCCTACAGACCTCAGTAGTGATGACTTAATTAACTTCTTTAATGACAAGATTCTGGCCATCAGAGGCAGGATTGGTGATCTCCTGCCCTCAACTACTGACTGTTTATCCTCAAGTGGACTGGCCTTGGAGGTGGCTGTGGGCCCCGATGTGTGTTTGGATGGCTTTCCCCTTAAGCCTTGACCAATTGTCTTCAACGGTTTCTGCTTCTAAATCTTCTACCTGTCTCCTGGACCCCATTCCAACGAGGCTGCTGAAGGAGGTTTTGCCTTTGATTGGCACCTCTCTGCTGGATATTATTAATGGTTCTCTACTAACTGGTTATGTTAGTAATCTCCTTGGTCTTGCTGTTGTTGAGCAACAACCTCCTGCTCAACAACAGCAAGACCAAGGAGATTGTTGTTGACTTCCGGAAAGGCCACACTCATCACCCACCACTGACCATCAACGGTGTGGACATTGAGCAAGTCAGCAGCACCAAATTCCTGGGGGTGGACATCAGCGAGGACCTCTCCTGGACAGCCAACACGTCATCACTGGCAAAGAAGGCACAGAGGCGGCTCTACTTCCTCCGCAAGCTGAGGAAAGCAGGAAGCCCCCCATCCATCATGTGCACCTTCTACCGTGGCACCATTGAGAGCATCCTGACCAGCAGCATCACTGTGTGGGGCGGAAGCTGCACAGACTACAACAGGAAAGCCCTGCAGCGCATAGTGAATGCAGCTGGACGGATCATTGGTGCCTCACTCCCCTCCTCCCCTCCCTGCAGGACATATATGACACCCGCCTCACCCACAAAGTGACCATGATTGTGAGCGACTCCTGCCACCCCTCACACGGTCTCTTCAGCCTCCTGCCCTCCGGTAGGAGATACCGGAGCCTCCGGGCTCGCACCACCAGGCTGTCCAACAGCTTCATCCACCAGGCTGTCAGGAAGCTGAACTCTCTCCCCACCCTCCCCCTCCGTCCTCTTTAGACACACACGTCTAAATGCTGCTGAACTCTGTCTGACTGCTGCTAACATACATAGTCATTCACAGTTCCACATTTATGTTATTTATGTTGTTATAACTGCTTATATGTTTCTCTCTTTTTCTTAATTTGTTTTTGTCTTTTTTTTTTTTAAACCTATTGCACTTTATTATTATTATTATTATTCACTTTATGTTGGACAGAAGAGAAACGTACTTTCGATCTTTTGTATGTTTGCACATGTAAAAAATTGATATTAAAGCTGACTTTGACTTTGACTTTGATGTGCCACAGTCGTTCAAAATGTCTGTAATTAAACCTCTACTCAAGAAGCCAACTCTCGATCCAGAGGTGTTGGCCAACTACAGACCTATCTCTAACCTGCCCTTCCTGTCTAAGATTCTGAGGAAAGTAGTTGCAAATCAGTTGTGTGAGTTTTTACATAGCAATAGTTTATTTGAGGACTTTCAGTCCGGATTTAGAAAGCATCATAGCACAGAGACAGCACTGGTGACGATTACGAATGACCTTCTAGTTACATCAGATAGGGGACTTGTAACTGTTCTAGTCCTGTTAGACCTTAGTGCTGCGTTCGACACCATTGACCATGACATTTTATTAGAAAGACTAGAACAGTTGATTGGTATTAAAGGTACAGCACTAAGCTGGTTTAAATCATATCTATCAGATCGATCTCAGTTTGTATATGTAAATGATGTGGCCTCGGTGAGCACGGGTGTTCAAAATGGGGTACCACAGGGCTCCGTCCTTGGACCAATTTTGTTCACCTTGTATATGCTTACTTTAAGATAAAATAAGATAATCCTTTATTAGTCCCGCAGTGGGGAAATTACAGGATTACAGCAGCATTGCTCAGTACGTAAAGATAAAATAAAAATCAAGTAATATAAATAAACAGTAATAAACAGTAATAAACATAATAAAATAAACAGTAAAGAATAAATTGAATGTACAGTAGAATATTGAATATACAAATTACAAAATATTACAAAATATTGCACCAGGATGGATTAAAGTGACCAGAATATTGAATATACAAATTACAAAATATTACAAAATATTGCACCAGAATGGATTAAAGTGACCAGAGTGATAAAAAGTGTTCAAGTATTGAGAGTTGAATGTTTGTGGGCTACTGGGAGGTCAGCTTGTTGTGCAGCCTGACAGCAGCAGGGAGGAAGGACTTGCGGTACCTCTCCTTCACACACCGGGGGTGAATCAGCCGGTGGCTGAAGGAGCTGTGCAGAGCTGCCAGGGTGTCCTGCATGGGGTGGGAGGCGTGGTTCATCAGGGATGAGAGCTTGGCCATCATCCTCCTGTCTCCCACCACCTCCACAGTATCCAGAGGACACCCCAGCACGCTGCTGGCCTTCTTTAACAGTTTGTCCAGTCTCCTCCTGTCAGCTGCCGTGATGCTGCTGCACCAGAAGACCACTCCATAGAAGATGGCTGATGCCACCACAGAGTATTTTGTATTTAGGCAATATTATCAGGAAACACTCAATAAAATGTCATTGTTATGCCGATGATACTCAGCTATAGATATCAATCAAGCCAGATGAAACCAGCCAGGTGGCTAAACTTCAAGCATGTCTTAAAGACATAAAAACCTGGATTACCTGCAACTTCCTGATGTTGAACTCGGACAAGACTGAAGTTATTCTGCTTAGCCCAGAGCATCTGAGAAATCAATTATCGAATGATATTGTTTTTCTTGATGGCATTGCTCTGGCGTCAACCACCACCGTAAATAACCTGGGAGTTGTCTTTGATCAAGACTTGTCCTTCGGTTCCCACGTGAAACAGATCTCAAGGACTGCCTCTTTCACCTACGCAACATTTCAAGGATCAGGCACATCCTGTCTCGAAGGGATGCAGAAACATTGATCCACGCATTTATTACCTCAAGACTGGATTACTGTAACTCTGTATTATCAGGCTGCTCTGCTAAGTCTCTCAGGTCTCTCCAGTTGATCCAGAATGCTGCAGCTCGTGTACTAACGAGGACTAAAAGGAGAGATCACATTACTCCTGTACTAGCTGCTCTCCACTGGCTTCCTGTAAGACAGAGAATTGTATTTAAGGTCCTTCTTCTTACATATAAAGCCTTAATTGGTGATGCACCATCATATCTTAGGGAGCTTATAGCACCATATTGTCCCACCAGAGAGCTGCGCTCAATGAATGCGGGGCTACTTGTGGTTCCTAGAGTCTTAAAAAGTAGGATGGGGGCCAGAGCCTTCAGTTATCAAGCTCCTTTAATGTGGAACCAGCTTCCACTTTCAGTCTGGGGGGCAGACACAGTCACCTCATTTAAGAGTAGACTTAAGACTTTTCTCTTTGATAGTGCTTATAGTTAGGGCTGGCTCAGGTCAGCCCTGGTCCAGCCTCTAGATATGCTGCCATAGGCCTAGACTGCTGGGGAACACCTTAATATACAAGTAGCTCCTCTCTTCTCTTCTCGCTCGCTCGCCCCTCATCTCTACCTCCTTCTGCTGACATGGATCGTGGTCATCTGGGTCGTGGTCCATGCCTACTACTCATGAATCATTTCTGTGACATCCATTGAATGTGCTGTAACTCTGTTATGTTGATTCTGGTCACATGACATCTATTGCTTCTGTCCATCCGGGGAGAGGGATCCTCCTCTGTTGCTCTCCTGAAGGTTTCTTCCCCTTTCTTTTCCCAGTAAAAGGGTTTTCACTATTTTTAGGGGAGTTTTTCCTGATCCGATGTGAGGTCCCGGGACAGGGATGTCGTATGTGTACAGATTGTAAAGCCCTCAGAGGCAAATTTGTATTTGTGATTTTGGGCTATACAAAATAAACTGAATTGAATTGAATCACCACTCGTTACATGCATACAGCCATTTCAAAATAAAAGTCCATCTTTATGGGAAACTCACTTAGCTTTAGGCAACACAACTACTTGGTTAGGTATGTTGGACCCATCCTTCCTCACCCTGTGTCAGCTTTTTCAGTTCTTATACTTCCTCAATCTTAATAATTAATAATTTTGCGGGGTTCTTTTTTATGGCTTTTGCTACGAATGCTGGATGAGACTAGCCGGACAGTTAGCATCATAGCTGCCGCTAGTGGCCTACTACCAAAGCAAGAAATAACTGTATGGATGCTAATTTGAACTTGAAACCGTTATGTCAGTGCTGTGATAACATTTTTAATCACTCTACCTCATCCCCCTTTTTTTGCCTCCTTCTTTAACAGGGCTCTATTTGGTGGGAAGTGGTATTTCCACTACCAAAGGATAGATACCGCCAGCTATTTTTTTGAGTTACCTCTTAATTACCTCAAAATGCTCTCCGGTAACCAGGGATGCAGCGCATAAGTCTAGGGCTTTTATTGTGAAAGATAAGAGCAGAAGAAGTCGTATTGTCAATGTGGGAGGCAACAAAGAGTTTGCCATCCTGGTTCAGACTACTGGGCCTTTATTGTAAAAGAAAAAACATGTACGCTATCCGGCAGCATTTGTTAAAACAGAACCGAACAATTCAACAGACAAAGGAGACTTTGTTTTATTTAATAGGAGACCACACATGTGCATGCACCTCCCAGCACGTATAAGGTCCGGATGAAAGTCCGTGATTTGGGATACATTTCCAGATATGAGGAGACCCAGCACCATCCAGGAACTCACACACTCTTCGCACTTCACAGCACAGCCCTTCAGGTCGGGTGCCCCCAGGTGTTACTGATGAAAAGTAGAATCTCAGCCGAGACAAAAGCGACAAGTAACTCTTCTCAGGGTCACAGTGTTCGTGTCGACTGGCTTGTATTCATTAGCGAGATAAGAAGCGATATTAGAAAAAGATAAAGAGAAGCTGGATCAAAGACAAGTTGAAACGAATGGATATGTACACCGTGGAGGCTGCTGCTTAATAGTTAGAGAGCCTCAACATTCTTCTAATGAGTGCCTTGATTATTGCAACTCACTCCACTACAGCATCAGTGCTGGTCCAGAACCAGGACTCACCAAATCCTGGAATCACATCGATCCAGTCCCAAAAGACCTCCACTGGCTTCCTGTCTCCCACCGGAACAACTACAAAAATATTTTTTTGGACAGCCCTTTTCCCGCCCACCACACACACACACACACACACACACACACACACACACACACACACACACACATACACACACACACACACACACACAATAACCTCCTTTGTAATTCATTGAGAGGGTGGAGCTAAGTACAACCAAACACTGGCTAAGGAATTTTTAGGCAACGAAAATGTTACAATTAACTTCTTCCATGAAGTGGAAACACGCTGAAAAGCCTAAAATTAAAAGACGGAAACAAGAACAACCCCATGGTGGCAACCTGTCCATCGTGGGCTAGCCCCGCCCTAAAGCATACCCTGCTTCATGGTCTATTTGACATTTACTAAATGAATCTCATTCTGTATTGAAGAAGAGATCGATGCATAAACCTGTGTTTTTTTTCCACTCGGTGTGCAGATCGGTTTGAACGGCGCTGGCATTCATGAGCATGTCTGAGTCACTGCGGGGCACCAATTGATTCTATAATTCCACGCCAGCTAAAGAACAGTAGGATTATTAAATGACAAAAAGGAGAGCGCGTTTCAATTAGAGAGGCATCAGTGTTATCTGGAGAAAGGGGATCAGCTCTGATGAAGCCGTTCTGATATCTTCACTTTGATAACAAAATCTGTTACGCATCTCTTTGCCAATTATGAAGAGTTAATCTATTGGTTTCATCTGATCGAGGCTTTATCATCTGTCTGATAGCAGAGTGGGTCAGTCAGTTGCCCAGTAACAATGGCCACCATGAAATGCTGGGGGGGACGGGGACAGGACACGATGAGACTGCACAACAGCATTAGCACAGGGCATCATAAATCCTACAACGTGTCATCAAACACTTTAGCCATTGCCCTCCATCACAGCTCTGACGCTCACGGCAGCCAATCACCATTCCTCATTCTCCGCTGCTTGTACCCTTTTTCCCGCTCATGAAAGGAAGGATTCAAATTATCAATATTGCGTGAATGAGAGGTTGATCCCAATGGATATGAAACAGTCTCCATTTAACACTGATACCTCTATGTGACCTACATCAGTAAACTAGACCATCAGAGAGAAGATTGGCTTCTTGTAGATGGTCATTCTTAATGCTCGTCATCGGTGCCACCGGGTCCAAAACCAGGCCACACCGTGAAGGTTGGCCATGAACTGGTTCAGCTCAGGCTCAGATCCGGCTTCACTGCAGCCTTCGACCTGCAGCCAGAGGAGCCGAGCCGGTTGGGTGTCAACACCATCGGCCCGCTGCTGGAGGCCCGGGCCGCATTGTTGGACCAGCTCAAAGGAAGGTGAGGTATTGGAGAACCAGGACCAGGAGCAGGCTGTCAGATGCCTGCTGCAGTAACATGAGAGGATTCCTAAAGGGACCCTGGAGCTCGGAAACTCTCACGTTTTCGGCCACAGTGGCGGCCAAAATCAACTCAAAATGAAAGTCCCTTGCAGTAACTTTAACAAACAAGAAAAGCGAGCAGGTGAAGGAACCAAACTACGTGACGTGTTGTCCGTCTATCCATCGCTGCCCCTCCACACCACAAGCATCGCAGTGCACGACTCCCAGGAAAAAGGATACAAATCGAGCTTTTAGACATAAAAATATGGCGCCATCCTCCACGAGCTAACCGAGCCGTTCCAGCGTGAGGTCACAATTCAGTCCCGTCCACAAGGATTATCAAACAGGACACATGTGTCCAACCTGAGCGAGCAGCAACACAAGCCTGCAGAAAAACTAAGCAGTTTCATTGCTTCCCCTCTGGAGCTGATATCATGAGCGGACACGGATTCTTCACGGTTTCGAGGTGCAGCTGCGCAACATATGAGAGTTGGATCTGATCCAGAGCCAGGTCTGTAATGAAACACTCAGTCTCACTTTCTCTGAAACCCATGTCTATAATTCAAAAGAGGCATACCTTTAGGGAGTTATCATCTGCTCATATAACTGTATAATTATAGTTATTAGCTCTAAATATTGATAATGCTTCATAACAACATCTTACAACAATCATAACACATTATAAATTATTGTATAATTACTTATACGGTCCTGTTTCCTATCATAATTGATGGTCAGAATTCATTGTTAATAATCTATTACACATTTGTACTGTTTATGTATAATAATCAATGCATTATGTGATTATAGATTATCAGCGGTCACTGTTTTCTTTGAGTAAAGTGAAAACATAATTTAATCTATGCAAACACACATGTTGTGTATCAACAATTGTTCACATTACTTAAAACAAGCAGTGGCCAAATAAGAGTAAGTTGCAAACACATTACAATATATTATAAAAGTGATTGGCATGCAATATATCAATATTTAAATGTATTACAATCATTTAAATACTCTATGATCCCTGCAAAAATATGTCAGTGATGGACAAGCAATTATGAAGATTTAGGAAACTTGACCTTACAAGTGATTGTAATCATTATGAATGTTTACGACTGTTTGAAACTATAACTCTACAGTGCTATAAGCAGATTACTGTGCATTGTTATTATTATTATTATACTGTAGTCTTTTTACCTTTTTTATTTATTTTTCATGTAAACTGTGATTGAGTGACTTGAAATGATGCAGAAAATGAGTCACTGTACGAGGTGGGGAACAGTTGCTGGGTAATTAAACACGACACTGAGATCCCCACCAAACATATTAATACAACTGATGTGCTGCTCTGTGATTCATCCAGCGCCACACTCGTCTCCACGTGGCGCCCTGTGGCCCGAGCATCACTTAATTAAACGTCTTTCATTAGCGGATTCTGTGAGCCCTTAAAATCGTGTCGTCACCCCCCCGCCCCCGCCCTCCCCCTCAGGCTGATCCCAGTTTATCTGACGACACGCAGCAAAACGCAATCTTTGCTCCTCTTGACACTTAATTAACTGCCTCATCTACCTGGCCAGGGGAGGGTGGTGTAAATGAGTTGTACCACTCTGTAGCGGAGATAACCTCCCCCCCCCCCCCCCCCACCCCACCCCCCTCGCTCACGCAGCGCAGATAGATGGGCAGAGACAAGCCAGATGTGGGAGAGGAGGGTGAAGGGTGGAGGGCAAAAAACTGTCATTTATGGTGCTGATGCTGAATATGTTTTTATGCCATTTTTGGGATGTGATACAACATTAGGCTTAGTCACTTTTGCTTCAAAGGCCTTTACACAGGCGCTTTCATTTTTACGTCAATATAATTGTTATAATTTGTTTGGGTCATGAAAACGTTCACACAGAATGTGGATTTACTCGTTGGGGAAAGATATTTGATTCTCTTGAGCTTCTGCACCGTGAATAAAAGCATCACATTGATCACATTGTGCAGAAAAGGTTGAGTACGTCTACAAAATAACAAAACAGAGCCGAGACAACACTGTATCTGCTTTTGACCTTGACAGACAGGATCCACTCCTTCCCTTCTTTCTTTTGCCTTTTTGTGTCATTCATTTGTCATTCGTAACCATATCAATCTGAGCAAATAAGCAATGACAGTCAGTCGACCTTTAGTTTGTTTTCTTTTCAAGGTCACACTCGAGTATTTTGTTCATTTTCGATTTTCGAGTTCAAAACAAAAGCACAACAAATGGGGGTAAAAGAAAATAATTGGTCTTTAACACTCAAACACTTGAGCGATTCAAAGACTGAGGCCAATCATTCCAACTGAATATGTTCTCCCATCTTTTTTATTTTATTTTTAATTTTACCTTTATTTAACCAGGCAGATCATTAATAACAAGTTCTTATTTACAGTGATGGCCTGACAAAAAGAAACAACACAAACATGTGATGACATAAAAACATACAAAGACATAAAAACAGGGTTAAAAGAAACAAAACAAGGATTGAATATAAAAAAAATAATTAATTAACACCATTAAATCAGCAGGCATTGTTGTGGATTCAACAGCCCGTCCACAGTCCGGGTACACGGAGGCACCCGAGACATCAGCGCGCGCGGCCAGGGAGCTGCGCGCCAGGCGAAGGGAACGAGCAAGGCGCGTGCCGGCGCACACCTGAAGCCAATCGGAGTGTCTCGCAGCTGAAGCAGATCAGCGGATCGCAGAGGATAAGAGCAGGAGAGCAGATAGCGTCCGACGTGGGTTCGTGCCTTGAGTTCACGCTACAGACGGAGCTGTCAGGAGACAGAGAGGCGGAGCTAAGCTTTGGAGTGAGTCACGCTGCAATTACGTGAGCAGAGGTGCGGAAGAGGAGGGATTGGATTAGCTGTCGCTGTCAGTTTTAAGACAGTTGTTTTTTGTTTGTGGTTTTGGACTTTGCATTTTCTGTTAGTAAATAAACAACGCTAGTTCTCTAGCTAAAGAAGTACACTGTCTAGTGTCGTGCTCTTGGGGTCGGATCACAACCCGTAACAGGCATAGATGTATAAACAGGACACTTAGGACATCTTAATCCTCGATGTGCTTTGAGTTCCCACTCTGCTGAAGCCCTCAATTAATTTGCTTTCGTGAAATAAATTACTTTTGTTCAAACCTTCTAATTATCTCCCATATTTACTATGCCTTAAAAGCCCGGCTTGGACAGCCAGATTTCAGGCGTTAACCATTTCATTGGCGTATATAAAAGAATTTTATCATTTTTTTGGTGTGAAGGAAAATCTTCAATGAGTTTTTAGATGCCTTTAAATTACATTTAATTTATATATTGTTATATATATATATATATTTTATATATCAATTTATTGTAAAAACAAATGGATTGGAAGATACTTTTATCAATTACAAAACAACAGTCGCACTGGTAAAATTCTGACATATGTAGCTCGTATTATCATAATCACATTTGTAGGACATGGACCTCAGTTTTAAGTGATGGAAGACCAAAGGTAACACAAGAATCACAGAGCAGCAGCTCACAGATGTCAGACGCTGATACCTCAGAACAGAGAAGCTAGTTATTAGCACAATGACACCAAGAGTTGAATAGACTGCTAAGGTCCTTTTATATTTCCCAGAAATTTATGGAGCATAAAAATAACAAACCAATCTGATGCAATTCAAGAAGACACAGCCCTCCCGTCAGTTATTTCACCTGCAGTCATTCCGTGAAGTGCAGACCAGTTTTGAGGCTGAATATGAATCCTTGAGTGACAGGTCCTTCTCAAATGGATGCCTTAAGCTGTGCTGTGTGAGTTAAGTTATCGCTCTCTTTCTTTCTTTCTTTTTCTGGTTGTTTGCCGTGAGGCTTCATCCTCAGCAGGCCGGCCCGTGCACCACATCAGCACCGGGCGATGTTGATGCTCCACATGCACGACGTGCCCGGCAAAACGTTTTGACATTCATGGATTTGGAAATGATTTGTGGAAACGCAGAGTAGATATGGAGGCAGAGCGGCTGCTCGGAGCGCTTCTGTCAAATCCCTTTTGAACCCAACTGACACCATTTGTCCAAACTCCAACATCACTGAACACCTGGATGCACTGGAGCGTCTGTAAAGCTCATCTTTACAGGAACCACTTGCCACTTTATTAATGAAATATCTTCATTTGCATTAGGCAAAAATATCAATATTAAAATGTTTAGAACAGCAATAATTTAATACAATATTTCTTCGTTGTCATTATTTCAGACTGATTGTATGTATGGATAGCATGTATTTTAGACTGATTTTGTTAAAAACCACAAATTAAGGAAGATACAAACTCAAAACTGACACATTATTTCAGAGCAAATGCCTAAAACAGTTATGAAAATGCGGTCAGGAGTGTATTGTGTTTTTCAAGATTATTGTGATTAAATATAGAATATGTAAATTACCACACTGACTGGAAACAGGTGAAAACACTCGCTGCAGGATCAGAGTAGATGCAGACAGATCTATGTTATCACTGCAATGTCCAACAAGCAATGATCCAGTGGGATGTTTATGTATTTCTCCTAAGCATTGTAGACGTCATTGTTGTGCTGCTGGACACTCTCACATCACACTGGTCTATGAGTATCATGACTGTAGTGGAAGTGCTTGCATGGGGTTCCCTTGTAGAAGTCAGCGGGACACGGGTAGTAACGAGTGAGGGGAAGCACGCGGCCTGTGAGGAGCTCTTTGTGGCCACGAGGCCCAGCGTGGTGTCAGTCATTCACCGTGTGGCTGCTGAATAGGTATCCACTATCGGGAGCTGAATGGTGGAGAATATCTGTGTTGCTAACACACATACAGCAGCTGAAAGGCTCACGATGACCGGAGGTGATGGGGGGTCGTCAGCGTTACCGATCCGCCACCCCACGGCCTCATATCTACTCCTCAAGGGCTTTATCTGAATTGAACCAAACTGGGATAATTAAATCTTTTAACTGAGCTCATTTAAAAAACTAAAGTTTTATTTAAATGTGCTGGTAAATAATTAAAAAAATAATAATAAATAAATGTTGACTCACAGTTAAGACCCCTAAAGCAGTTAATTTAATCAAAAGCCCAATCTTTTCCTAAACCTAAGATGTTGCCTAAACACTGTATGACCTGATTGCTCATGTTGCTGGACATTCTTATGAAAACGCATGAAAAATTTACAAAATAAGTGTTCCTAAGACAACCCCATTGTTGTGTGAGGATACTAAGACAAGTCAAGACTCGGTTGCTTGTTAAATCTAGGAAAGAGTAGAATTGATCAGTTCAACCCCCTTGGACCACTCCAATTCTTCAAAGTGATAGAGCTCAGCCAGGTCTGGGTCGTTGATACTGATAAATCTGCACTGCAGTCGATCATTTGGTTGGCGTACAAGTATTCGTTTCATTCTTGGACCATTATTATTTCTAATTTATATTAATGATTTGACCAATGTGTCAAAAAGTATTTTTCCAATAATGTTTGCAGATGACACAACCCTAGTTCTCTCTCATTCAAATTTCAATTCTCTGATTATGGAAGCTAATGCTGATTTAACTGCCTATGCTACATGGTTCAAATTAAATAAGTCATCTTTGAATGTCAAAAAATCTAATTTTATTATTTTCAGTGGCAAAAAATCTTACTCGAAGGATTTAACTAAAATCAAAATTGAATCTCTGGAGATGCCTCAAGTGTCATCTACAACATTTCTAGGAATGATTATTGATGAAAGTTTAAGTTGGAGTAAACATATTGACTGTGTTAGTAGAAAAATAAACAAATCTATTGGAATCATAAGGAGGGACATCTTGTCTCTGCAAACTGTCTCCTTATTTATTTAATTTTTTTATTAGCATTTATTTAACCAGGTCGGTGCCGTTGAGATACAATGACCTCTTTTCCAAGGGAAGCCTGGCCAAGGGGTAAGTGTCTTGCTCAAGGACACAACAACCTGGAATGGCTGAGCGGGGTTTGGACCACCGATCTTTCGATTGAAAGTCAGACCTGCTAACCACTGAGCCACAGTTGCCCCATCCTTATTCTTTATTATTCTCTCAGCCTTGGGCTGTGTGCCCTCGGCCTAGTGTTGTGTCCCCTTGGCCTCGTGACCCCGGCCACACCCTGTGTCCCCTCGGCCTTGTGCCGTATTCCCTCAGCCTTGGGCTGTGTGCCCTCGGCCTCGTGTTTCTCTCAGCCTTGGGCTGTGTGCCCTCGGCCTCGTGTTTCTCTCAGCCTTGGGCTGTGTGCCCTCGGCCTAGTGTTGTGTCCCCTCGGCCTCGTGACCCCGGCCACACCCCGTGTCCCCTCGGCCTAGCGCCGTATTCTCTCAGCCTTGGGCTGTGTGCCCTCGGCCTAGTGATGTGCCCCCTCGGCCTCGTGACCCCGGCCACACCCCGTGTCCCCGCGGCCTTGTGTCGTATCCCCTCAGCCTTGGGCTGTGTGCTTACTTTCACACTCACACATGCACTCACATGCGCACACAGACTTGACATAATTACATTATTTTTTCTTTCTTTTCTTTTGTTGTCTATCTTATGCATATTTCATTTTATGTTTGTAAAATTTTAAATATTATATAGGTGGAGGCTTCAAATAAGCCAAGTTGGCTTTTGTCTCTTCCTGCACTAATATCATTTATCTTTCTGTTTTTATTTTATTGTATGAATTGTGCAAATAAATAAATAAATGTTTGGAGCAGGAGTCTAAGGGAGTGCAGTTGAAGAGGCAGAGTGGAGGATCCATTGTGCCTGTGCGGTTCAGATAGAGGGCCGGTTGCTTTAGGTCTTGCCGGCAATGCCAACACACACCTAACAAGCCCATACTATTCATTCTCTATTCATTCATTCAAAACCCATTACGCCCCAAGGTTTCTCCCCTGATTGCCTTGAAGGGCACTCCATCCCCCCACCTGGGAGCCGTTCCACCATTTGTAGATCCTGGAAGCAATACGCTCTTTCTCCCTAATCATGTGTTGCAGCTCTGCATAGCAGTCAACTGTCAAAATGTCCGAGTCGGGTGCTTTATATCTAAATGTGTAGTTCATGTGGATCTCCTAATTGGATCAATTTCCAGCTATTTCCTATTTAGTTGTGAATATGGAAATAAGAGTTGACCATGGCAAGATTTTTCTATTCTATTCTATTTTTGACTGCCTTCATGCCTCACTCTTCAAAAAAACTTTCAATCATGTGAGGTAAGCTTTAGCATCAGACACATGTCCCAGCATCAGACACATGTCCCAGGCCCTATGGCTTCCAGCAGCACTGTAATGCTTTATCATTTAATCTGAGCTCTGAAGGCCATTTGTTGGGGCCACTCTGTCAGATGGACTTGAGAAGAAGTATTTAACCCCATGGTCTCATTGGGTGTAACGTGTTAAGCTGCTTAATCAACAATGAACTAATGTAATGGTGACAATGAGACGTGACATGAGCTTTTGGTTCAGAACCAAGCACAGTTCAGATACATTTGACTTTGAAAACAGGTATAAATTGAAAGGTGGGGGAAAGTTATACAAATAAATAACAGGAACAGGAACCATACAAACAAATGTAACTCACTATAATGAGCTCCAGATGGATTTTATGTAACCCCAAACAATCCCAAAATTGTCATTGGAATAAACAATAACAGCTGGGTAGACGACTGTCATGAGGACATGTCTTGTCTCACCGGCCATCAGTCTCAGACATTCTCCCTTCTCATGCCCCCGGCTTTCTGGGAAACTCTCTGGGTCTCGTCATTCACCAATGGTCCAAGATGGGCACTCGGGCATTCCGGCCTTTCTACCTCATCTTTGCACTGGTTCTTTACTGGTCCACCCGAACCCGAGGACCCGATACCTGACTGGGTTCAGATCCACGGCGTATGCGGTCAATCCAGGTCTGGGCAAAAACAGAACACTTGGAGATATTTTACCATTAAATTAAGTAAGACAAAAAAAAAAAAAAAATTGTAGTTGGCCGGGAACTCGCAGGCCATTCTTTCAGCTCCTGTGCTTGTGTTGCTAACATCAGCACATGTTGTGAATAGCTTATGGCTGATGGTTTGCCAGCGGGACTCGCAATTGTGAACTTTGGCTCCACATGATGCATATCAATCTACAGGCTGTGAATTCTGCATGCAGCTGCATGGAGGGAATACAGTTAACGCCCTAATATGAATGCATCCATGGACTTGGACCATGAATGTCCATCTCTGAGAGGTTCTATGAACACTCAAATCTCTATTTGCATTGTGTCGTCCTTAATGCCAATACATTAGCCAGCTCTAAACCTAACTATCACAATTCCATCCCTTGCCTGAAACAGAACCCGAACAACAAGCCTAAATCCTAAAGCAGCACTCAAGGTCCAGCAGAAAAGGTCTTCCTTTTACAAATAAGTCCTCAGTCCCCAAGTCGATCACACACTGAGCTATCAGGGTTAGCAGCAGCATGTGTTTATGTGTGCATACGACTGTGAGAACTGCATCTTTGTTAGTATTTGTATCCATATCTGCTCCATAGAGGACAGCCCATTCTTCTCTGAGGAGCTGCCCTGCTTTCAAAAGACAAAAATAAATCCTCTCGTGTCGGTCTGTAAGTCTCTTGATGTGTCTCCTTGTTTGAAAGAAATGTTTGACTGTGGCTTTTGTCAATAAAGAAAGTCAATGTATGAATTACATGTTATGAGAAAATCATTTCCTGTATGAATATGAATGGTTGTGGCTCAGTCTCATTGCGCAATACTTTAACCGTTTAACCTTCCTCTTGTGTTAGCATTCTGTTACCATCTCTTATGTTAACGGGTCGGTTTTGACCCGTGTCTTAAATCAGCTGTAAAATACACTAAAAACAATTATCTATCATCCAATTTGTTTCCCATATCTTGGTTACCTTGTTAGGCTTCCTAATCCATGAAAATATTGATTTACATATTTTTGGTGTGGGCCTCTGGGCCTTTTCTTTGTCAGTACACCCCTCGATTTCAATAATAAAAAAAAGGTAAAATGAACCTC
Source organism: Cottus gobio (assembly GCA_023566465.1). Classification (NCBI taxonomy): domain Eukaryota; kingdom Metazoa; phylum Chordata; class Actinopteri; order Perciformes; family Cottidae; genus Cottus; species Cottus gobio. Next base: position 27,907,852 of record CM042223.1, on the reverse strand, counting down.
AAGAGAAATATATAACTAAATAATAGGTTGTTGTGTTACCTGAGTATTACTGAGGGGTATTAGAACACATCTCTTAAATACATTTGTTTTATTTATTTTTTCATTTTTATATTATTAACTATAGTAACATCTATGGTGTTAGGGGTCAATTTCAACCCATATATATTTACTTCAAGAAAAAGGCTAAAAAGTATTTTTTTCAGGAATAATTTCTTCACTGTACCCACCATGGTAAGTTTTCTCCTGAGAAGTTATTGTCCAAGGACATAGCTGGTAAAGAAATGGTCACAAGTCATATTGTGACCGTGCATTCCAGTAGTCATTTCACACGTTTTCCTTGGTTTTGCTCACTGATGCCACTCGCAGCTTTGCATGTGTAAATCTGTAGATTCCAACCATAGTCAGATCTTGCTCTGGTATTTCTGTTATCAAATCTGAGGACTCTTGATATCATTTGAAAGGTCTGAAGTGACATTGAATGCCGGAAAATATTTCTGCCTGTCGATGTGTCCCAGAGACTATCAGTGCCTTCATTGCAGGTTCTGTACACTCCAGCAATAAGAAGAACACCAATATAAGCATCCAGGTATTCCTCATCAATGTCCTTACACATGTCACCATGGACTTTTTTTCCTTCAAGGTTTGTCATGATGACTCTTTTTAGTGACAATGGCATAAATAGCTCAAAGCTTGATGTCACTGACTCTCGTCACAGTAAACCTTGTGATTCCTGGGGTCATTTTGATGTCATGTGCAGCATCTAACCTGCCATACACATCATGAGGTACTGAGCTCCAACAGATCTTAACATTTTTGGACTTGAATCTTTCAACGGTGTCCTCCTCATCGGACTCATCACATGTGTCTGTGTCTTCTGGATGTTACTCCACATTATCTTCCTGCTCATCCATATCGCTATGCGTCTTTGTTTGTTTTGTTTTTGTGCAGGTATACTGGCTAACAAGGCAAAATGAGAATCCCCTGAAGCTCACATGACTGGGAGAGAAGCTGTCTGTCAGTGTGTTGGCTGACAGTGCAGTAATTATTGCTTTATCATTTTATTTTTATAACTGGGTCAAAACCGACCCTAACAACACAAAGGTCATAATTTCAACTAGAGCATTTTATAATTGGTTGAAATACAAATATAAAGTCAAAAAGCCTTGATGCATAAAAACCAATGTATGTGGTTCTTTTATGCATTTAAAACTAGGGCTGCAACTAACGATTATTTTAATAATCGATTAATCTGTCGATTATTTTTTCGATTAATCGATGAATCGGATAACAAGCATACTTTCCAACCCTTTATTCAAAAACAGAACTGACGGTGCAAAAATCTTCAGAAAGTGCACAAACAGGTTGCTCCTTGAACATCCCTAAACTGTAGTAATAATAAAAAAATAAAATAATGGACTAACACAAACATACACATGTATGCTTTACAACTGCCAAATATATAGGCTTTTATTAAATAAAGTGCACAAAACATTTTGCACAAAATTTTGTTTAATGTAACCTGAGCTGTCAGAACAATAAATAACTTATAAAAAATAAAGAAAAATACTAATCAAAACTTAACAGGATTTGTTTGAACGTCAGAACTTGTTCTCTACACAACACTCAGACGCACACACTCACAAACACACACACACTCACTCACAAACACTCAGACGCACACACATACAAACACACACACTCAAACACTAACAGACGCACACACACTCACACTCAAACACTCACAGATGCACACACACTCACAGACGTGGGCACACACACGCTCTCTCTCTCTCTCTCTCTCTCTCTCTCTCTCTCTCTCTCTCTCTCTCTCTCTCTCTCTCTCTCTCTCACTCCCTTTGTTCAGACACATTGTTCTTACGAGCTAACGCTAACTTGTCAAGCTAATAACGAGTAAACAGCAGAAAGCTGCTGGAGGGACGTTACGTCTTCACTTCAAACGGAACACAACCTGCCGACTAGCCGCAGCACCGGAGCCTCAACCGGAAGTGCCTCTACTAGCTGCTGTTGAACGGCCTTCCTCCACGATGTGTTTCAGTCAACGTTACGGTCTCAGCTGGTCTCTCCTCGACCTCCGCTATGTGTTTCAGTCAACGTTACGTTCTCAGCTGGTCTCTCCTCGACCTCCACGATGTGTTTCAGTCAACGTTACAGTCTCAGCTGGTCTCTCCTCGACCTCCACGATGTGTTTCAGTCAACGTTACGGTCTCAGCTGGTCTCTCCTCGACCTCCACGATGTGTTTCAGTCAACGTTACGGTCTCAGCTGGTCTCTCCTCGACCTCCACGATGTGTTTCAGTCAACGTTACGGTCTCAGCTGGTCTCTCCTCGACCTCCACGATGTGTTTCAGTCAACGTTACGGTCTCAGCTGGTCTCTCCTCGACCTCCACGATGTGTTTCAGTCAACGTTACGGTCTCAGATGGTCTCTCCTCGACCTCCACGATGTGTTTCAGTCAACGTTACGGTCACAGCTGGTCTCTCCTCGACCTCCACTATGTGTTTCAGTCAACGTTACGGTCTCAGCTGGTCTCTCCTCGACCTCCACGATGTGTTTCAGTCAACGTTACGGTCTCAGCTGGTCTCTCCTCGACCTCCACGATGTGTTTCAGTCAACGTTACGGTCACAGCTGGTCTCTCCTCGACCTCCACGATGTGTTTCAGTCAACGTTACGTTCTCAGCTGGTCTCTCCTCGACCTCCACGATGTGTTTCAGTCAACGTTACAGTCTCAGCTGGTCTCTCCTCGACCTCCACGATGTGTTTCAGTCAACGTTACGGTCTCAGCTGGTCTCTCCTCGACCTCCACGATGTGTTTCAGTCAACGTTACGGTCTCAGCTGGTCTCTCCTCGACCTCCACGATGTGTTTCAGTCAACGTTACGGTCTCAGCTGGTCTCTCCTCGACCTCCACGATGTGTTTCAGTCAACGTTACGGTCTCAGCTGGTCTCTCCTCGACCTCCACGATGTGTTTCAGTCAACGTTACGGTCTCAGCTGGTCTCTCCTCGACCTCCACGATGTGTTTCAGTCAACGTTACGGTCTCAGCTGGTCTCTCCTCGACCTCCACGATGTGTTTCAGTCAACGTTACGGTCTCAGCTGGTCTCTCCTCGACCTCCACGATGTGTTTCAGTCAACGTTACGGTCTCAGCTGGTCTCTCCTCGACCTCCACGATGTGTTTCAGTCAACGTTACGGTCTCAGCTGGTCTCTCCTCGACCTCCACGATGTGTTTCAGTCAACGTTACGGTCTCAGCTGGTCTCTCCTCGACCTCCGCTCTGCTCCGCGCTCAACTCAACTTTTCTTTTCATACTCAAACATCTCCGTGACTTATTGAGTGGCGTAATAATCGCACGACACAACGAATCGATAATGAAATTCGTTGCCAACGCTTTTAATAATCGAATTTTATCGATTTTATCGATTCGTTGTTGCAGCCCTATTTAAAACCTAAAACGGGTCGGTGCCGACCCTAAGACAAGAGGAAGGTTAAATCCAGTCCGTTCCCATGTAAAATGTATGGCTATTAGCTGGTCGCCTCATAATCAGACTGAAGTACCATTTGGATTCACTTGATTGGTGTCGGATGTGGGCATCATATTAACTTCTGAGTGGGCGGGGTGAATATGTTGTGATGTGTGTCTCAACCAATCAGTCGTGAGTTCTGATGTATTCTGATGTTCTGATGTATTTCTTTGTTATTTCACAGAAGCTGCGGTAGCGGTTGGTGAAAGCACTTCACCCGGAGCGCCATCTTCATGTTATCTTCAGCACTAATCTCACCAGAGCCATCAAGACACTGTGTAGTTGAAAGAAGTGCATAAATACATACATTTTATTTTCACTTCTGATAGACCTAAGCTAGCAGTCCCCCCTTTGTGCTAAGCTAGGCTAAAGCATCCCCTGTATTATGGTCTGTCTGACTCTAAATGAGCATAATGTACTAAATCAGGGGTGTCCAAACTACGGCCCGCGGGCCAACTGCGGCCCGCGGGTCAGTTTTTATTGGCCCGCAGCAAATTCTAGAGTCTAGACCAAGGGTGGGCAAACTACGGCCCGCGGGCCGGATCCGGCCCGTTGGGCGTTTTTCCGAAGCACGATGACGGCAAAAGACCAGCATCGATGTTTCTTAACTCAAGTCGGGAACGGAGAAGCGTTACAGCGGTCTTTACGTGCCGTGCTTTCTGCAGCGCATCAGGCTGCGAGTCCAGCTGCTGCTGTCTGCTCACCTCCACCCCTCCCCCACAGGCCAGCGCGCCACGGAGACATGGTCCGTTTTATACGGCATAACGAACGCACATCAGACCCACGGGACTCATGTGACATATAGGGTTCTGCTGCCAGCCTCCTGCCAGCTTCCTGCATGGAGCCCCTCTGCAACAGGGGGGCTTTTTTTAGACAAACTGATAGTCAAGTATCAAGCACCAAGGCAAGTTATTTGCTAGCATTTAAATTAGCAAAAGCCAGCAAGCCTTTCTCTGAAGGGGAGTTTTTGAAAGAATGCATGGTAGAGACAGCAGGTCTCTTGTGTCCAGAGAGCAAAAACAAATTCAAAAATGTAGTTTATCACGCAGGACAGTGACTCGGCGTGTAGAACTAATTGACGAAGACTTAGCCAGCAAGTTAAACAAAAAAGCTGAGTCATTTAAGTTATATTCGTTAGTAAGTAATGTAAGTTCTCTTTACTTTTTAGTTATTGGCTTTTACTTATAATGTATATTGGTTCACACAAACACTCTATCCATCTGATACTGGCCCGGCCCGTCTGTCTAATTTTAAAAGTCAATGTGGCCCCTGAGCCAAAAAGTTTGCCCACCCCTGTACTAAATGAACATCATGCTGTATTGAAGAAGACTTGAAACTAGAGATTGAGACATAAACTCATGTTTACAATGTTTACTGAGGGAATACATCAAGAGAGAAGTAGAGTCATTTATATAGACTTCTATACAACCAGAGGAGTCGCCCCCTGGTGGTCAGGAGAGAGAATGCATCTTTAACACATGAAGCATAGACTTCTATACAACCAGAGTCGCCCCCTGGTTGTCAGGAGAGAGAATGCAGCTTTAACACATGAAGCATAGACTTCTATACAACCAGAGGAGTCGCCCCCTGGTGGTCAGGAGAGAGAATGCAGCTTTAACACATGAAGCATAGACTTCTATACAACCAGAGGAGTCGCCCCCTGGTGGTCAGGAGAGAGAATGCAGCTTTAACGCATGAAGCATAGACTTCTATACAACCAGAGGAGTCGCCCCCTGGTGGACAGGAGAGAGAATGCAGGTTGAAGGCCCTTATTTAGCCAATGTACTTCTAGCCTACATCTCCTAATTATTCCTCACACTTAAATCCTTTACAATCTAAATATGCTCAAAGACAAAAGAAAATACCAAATCAACTCATCAAGTTGAATATTTAAAAACATTAACAGAATATTTTTATTCCTACATGTCGATTGAAAAACAGCCTTACTTCAAATAATTCAGTAAAATTACTTTGTATTTGATTGGATGAGAGAAGGCTATTTCAATGTTACATGTAGGTGTTGTATGAGTATACCAATGCTAAACATTGTTTAAATACAAACTTTCATCACTTTACGATGATTATAATTATTTAATTCATTTCTATTGTTATTTATTTATTATTTATAGTTACTTATTAACACATATTTTTTATTGTTTTTTTATTTTTTCTCACTCATTTACAAATACAAATAAAACAGGTGGTGAGATGATGAGGTGTTTTTACCTTTGTTTATATTTTTAAGTCTGTTGGCAGCATCCAGCTGTGTGTCGAACCTGTGAGAAACACTCGGCTGCTCATGGAGATTAAACTGCTGTCCTCAGCCTAAAGTCCACACGAGTGGCTCAGGAACTTATTTGTACTTAAAAGACTCCAACCTCCACATTTCTGCAAGAGGTTCCTTTCACTTATTTGCTTCAATCCTTTCTGAGGGGAAGTTTTATTTTTCATGACATTTAAAAAGGTTTGACTAAATTGAGTTTGGCAGCTGGTTTAAAACGCGGACTGAGACATGGAAGCAGTAAAGAGAGGCAGAGAGGGGAGTGGAAATGTGCTGTCATTTAAATCTATAGGCGATACTGAAATATAGTAAAATATCCATATGAATTCCACATTGTCCTGATGTCTATAAAAGCTGTGGAACACTTGGAGTGAAAACGTGATTTGTAAGACCACAAATAGCTCATGCAGAAGTACGAACATTCACAGCAGGTGACCCTTTAGTAACCTGCGTTTCAGTGTGTGTGTGTAGGTGTGTGTGTGTGTGTGTGTGTGTGTGTGTGTGTCCCACACTGCCCACTCAGAGCTGGAAATACAGCAGCCTGAACCAGCTCATAGTTTGAAATAGCATATATTAGCAAATGCTGTAAATACTGTATCCCAGATAGCTAACAGCAACAATATATATACTGTATGTATGTATATACATATACTTCTTCTCTTTAACTCAAAGAGCTCTGATAAGTTTTAGCTTTTGAACTTAACTGTTCAAGTTAAACGTAGTTAAACTTACAGTAATGCGTTGTGTTGACTTCTTTGAAATTTGTTCAAGTTAATTCAACTTGGCTCTTTAAGTTGTCAGTAAAAAAAACAAAAGACTGGAAAAAGGCGGGAGTGGGGGATAAAAGAACAAATGTTGTCATGTTTGAGTTTTAGGGAAACTGTCTTTTTTAAAACCATGGCCAGGTTGAAGCCTAGCCATAATCTACTGGATAAACACTGCAGATAAGTCATATACTTAAATTCCAATGAAAATATCGGCATTTTGTGGTAAACAAGAAAGGACTACAACCTCCAGTGAATTGAGGCGGAGCAATACACCGTTACTTTCCACCAGCATCAAGTAGAGCGGACTGAACAGAGCTGAGGATTCCTCTCGCTTTGCTTCGGCACATGAAGGTGAGTTTAAATTATGACTTTAAGTAATTTTCTTAATTAATAGCATGGGTAACGTTAGTAATGTAACTGTAAATGTAATGTGCTTTTCAATGGTCTGGAAAGGCTAGCTAACTGTGTGGCTTTAATATTCAGCTAGCTTAACAATTTCCCTTAATAGTTTTTCCCATGAACTTCTAAGACAAATGGTTGACCTATTTTATTTGTCCTGCAGTTGATAAAACGTAATTAATGTAGAACTAGAAGCTATTGGTTCATTTTCTTAAGTGACCGCAATTTTCTTTCATTACCCGCCAACTAGCTTGTTAGGTTAACTAGCTTGTTAGGTTAGCTAAGCTAGCTAGCGCGTGCTAGCTAACCTAACACGAGCATCCACGAACATTAAGCAGGCTATAGAGTCATGGCTGAGGGATTCACATTGAAGGCTGAGTCAGTGGCCATGCTTTGCTTGCTCTTTGTCAGTGGGCAAAATGTATTTATTAATGGGTTGATATTTAGTTTGTATACCAGTAATTACTTGTATTAATGCGCGCCGCGTGGTGCATGTTTGCACCCACACAGCAGACAGCATTTAGAAATGTAAAAGATTGATAATTTAAGCATAAAGTAAATGCACGTTATATTTATAATAAATACAAATATATGTGGGTTTTATTTGTCTGAAACTCATTTCACTAAATATGAAATTCTTTTGTTTTTTTTATTTACAGATGTCATCAAGAATCTCCAGTACTTGATGTGGAAATGTAAGTTTTGTGAATTCCCCTCTAATTGACAAAGAAGAATAATCCAGCATTATAAATATCATCATGGACATCATCATCGGTGGTGTTTAGGACTCAAGTTAGGATTATACCTTTGGTATTGCATTCATCTACCCTTATCTGTTTTTCCTAGGATGCAAACCAAAACCGAAGAACAGCTGCCCTGCCTGGTCTTCCATGCTATCTTTCAAAGGATCCCTCTGACAATATCCGGATGTGTGATGTAAGACACTGTATTTACACATTTACTACACTCAATGGTTGTAATGTGACAATGGTAACATGTTTTGTGTTCATTAGTTTTATTACCCCTAGCCACACTATTTTTTACAGAGATTTTGTATAATTACAAACTGTCTTTTCAATAGTCTCCTTCACCTTTTTTTTGTTTTAGAGATTTTTAATAAGGATTCTCCAAACATTGAACTAGTACTATTTTGGAGATGTCTGTTAAGATGTGAATGTCTTTATATGTCTCCAGGTCCTTTGACAGTCTTCGATGTGGCCGAAGTAGCAGAGAAGATCATCCAACACGAGCTCAGAGACGTACCACAGGCTTTGCCATGTTGATGGCCACAATCTACTGCCTTAACCTGGAGTGCCCCCGTAATATGAACGACACCTTTGAGTTCCTTCATGAACATTAAACCGGACCAGTGCTCAGCAAGATTCCATGGGCTCAGAAGCAAACTGCTCAGATAAATGGTAAATGGACTGTATATTTTATATCTCTCTTCAAGTCTTCCTACCACTCAAAGCTTTAACGCTACATGTCATCATTCACACACACTGATGGGAGGAGCTACCATGCAAGGTACCACCTGCCCATCACTAACTAACATTCACACAAGAGAGGTCAAGAGTCTTGCCCAAGGACACATCGACATGGACTAGCGGAGCCGGGGATCGAACCACCGATCCTCTGATTGAAGGACGTCCTTGTTCTACCACTGAACCACAGTTCACTAAAAGTTCACTCAACTCTGACAACTTGACTCATCATGTTGAGACAACTAACTCGTTGTAGTTACATCAACCTTATGAACTTACATTTCCTAGTTGAATCAAAGGAAATTTCAAGTTGAGTTAAATCGCTTTTTCAAGGCAGCAGGCGAACTTTTGTTTGTAAGTTTGAAGGTTTGAGGTCGTTTGAACTGGCCTGAAATGTTTTACAGTATGAAAGAGACAGATCTATATTGATCTGTCCTTTATCCATCCATCCACCTCTATATCCATCCATCCAACCTGATATCCACCCACCTCTATATCTATCTATCATCATCCATCTGTTTATTCATCTCTATGCATCCACCCATCCCTATATTCGTCCATCATCCTGATATCCATCCATCCATCCCTATTTCCTTGCATCCATCCTGATATCCATCCATCCACCCACCCACCCACACATCCATCTCTATATCCATCCCCTCATCCATCCACCCATCTATTCACCTCACCTGCAGTGGATACTGTAGATAGATGAAATCAGACCAATAGCATTATGATCAGAGTCATTTTGAACAGGCTGTTGCCAAAAACGGACCCTTGAGTTGTCTACAACTATGCTACAGTAGATTAGCTGAGCTCAGCTAAGTGCCGGCCAAGTCGTTTTATATTATCTCCAGACACATCTTATAAATTCCACTTCCACTAAATAATAATCTTGGGTAATTCCATGTATTAGCAAATTACACAGCAGATGGCTTAATACATATTCTTTGCACACATACATTGGCTGCTGCAGTTGTACCAATTAGAGGGTCCGACACCAGGTGTATGAAGTGAGAGAGCACCATCTGTTTATTGCAGCATCATTATTCAGTGGATGGCAGTTGTCATCACCTCTGCTGTTGACAAATTGGTTTTATTTTTGCTTGAACTTCAGGGAGGTGGAGGTGGAGATAAAACCCGTGTTGCAGCTTGCACTCACTTCACATCATTCGTCTTTGGAGAAATGAAATGAACAGACTGAGGTACGGGATCCTTCGACATGGTACATGGCAGGATGTGACATAACATTTATATACGCACACACAGTCTGTGGGTATATGACACAAGCAAGTGTAACGGGAGCAGGATGGCCACTGATATACAATAGCGTGTTTTCTAATGGAAACACCATTTTATGTTTTTTTATTAAAGCGCTTTTCAATAATTCAATAATAAATTGTAATTCTAAACATATACGAGGCGACTGGGATACCTCCTCCCTGCTGACGCCTTGAAAAACAAATCAATTATCCTCATGTTGTATGAACGCGGCCAGCTAGTTCAATTATATTTTATTTATATAGCTCAATACCACTAATTTATCTCAGAGAGCTTAACAATCTGTTCAAGCCTTTAGGTGCAGACCAGATTTTACAGCATGTGTTGTACCTATGGAGGCACCAATCCGACTTGTTTTCAGTCCCGATACCGATACCTGGGCTTCCTGCAGCGAGCCGGTACCGAGTACCAAACCGACCCGTGTTTAATGAATAAGCCTCTGTGGCTCTGTCTGCCTCACTGTGTGGAAGAGACTGGAGATATTATTGTATGAGCAAAGGCAACATCAGGCTTCAGTCAGAGTCACTGTGAGGAACTTTAAACTGGTTATGAAAAAGTTTTAGTTTAATACTGATGCCTTAATATGACCTACATGCCACCGTCATCATCATGCAGCCCACCGCTGACAGACCCGAAAGGAGAGCCTCACTCCGCCGGCCAGGAGCAGAGCTTCACCTCACTGGGAGCCGACACTCCGCTACTGGGAGCACAGGCCGTATTGCTGGGCCGGCTGGCGAGAAGGGAGGCCCGGGAGAACCAGAACCAGGGACTGCTCTTAGCAGACTGTCAGACCCCTGCTGCAGTAAAACCTGAAGTCTGGTGTTTGGAAAAAATTCCACTTCTGTCCACAGGGACCGCCAAAATCAACTTTAAGCATTGCTTTGTAAAAGAAAAATGTAACAAATATATACATAGATCTAAATGTACTGGATTGTTATTTAATAAAAAAAAATATTCAAACCTGCAGCAGCGACTTGGTAAAGAATATCTTCAAAATTAACAGGAATTCCAATTCAAGCGTCAAACTTTTGATATGCAAATAAGATCACATGACAGGATACGATTTAATGGAGGGTTGACTTTCAGGCCAGTTTTCCTTTTATCACATCAAGGTTTGACATGAAAATATAAAAGCCGTTTTGATGTTTGATCTTAGATTCCCGTCACCTCTCACTGATCCTTCCTGTTACAGTCGCTACATATTCTGGCGGAAAAGTTCCACATTCTGTCGTGTGACACTATCCTCACCTCTAATCCGCCAGGTGGAGGTGAGGCTTTCGCAACTCACTTCCTCCCCTTCTCTCTCCAGATCGCATGGCGTAGAAATAAAAATAACACAAAGATAGCAGAAGTTTGTTGTGTCAAAGAGTTTGAAACAAGGACACAATCACAGGAGGAAAAGAGGAAAAAGAGCGTTTTGACTGGAAGCTTTGAAATGGAAATGAAGTGTACCACTAGAGAGTGAAGAGACCCACCTCCTATATATTTAAATATTTGATAGCAAGACTTGCAATGCTTCTTTGAACATGAGAGAATAGTAGTTGTTATAAGTCTAATTATCATAATGATATGCTGATTCAGCAGGGTTAGCGTTGGGTTTCTGGTGAATTTCTGCTAAAAAACATCACGTCACAATGAGAAAACAAATGCTTATCTGTTGATACATGCATGAACAGCTTACACACTTGGTTTTGAACTACTGTATTTCAGACACAAACTCATCACCTGACAATATTTCCGCTCAGTATCGTGATATCGCAAGAATCCAGCTGACATGAACACCAACTTAGATCCAGCCCCGAAGAGAACCGCACTTCCTAAATTGATCTTCAAATATGAATAAGTAGACGCGCTAATGTTTATGAGGCCTCTTGACTACATGCAACAGTAGCTCTTTATTGACACCCCCTCCATTCTCTGCTTCGCCTCGTGGTGATTACAAGTGTTTGTTGCTGTTTCCTGAACCAGCCGTACACAGGTCAACATATCCAGTCAACACGCCTGGTGTGACTTCCTGCAGCGCTACTCCCCTCGAGAGGAGTCTTCTTCACAGACGGACCCAGGCCTGATGGAACACAGAGCATTATAGAGCCCTTTTTCCTATGACGGTGGTGGTGGTAGTGGTGGGTGCAAAATGTGACATCCTAAACAAAACCAACAAACAATGGTCAACTTACAGTTCGTAGAGCTGCAGGTGTTCGAAGATCTGCCAGGACAAAGTGGTCAACGTGGGGTTCTTGGACAGGTTTCTAAGGGAGAGAAGGAGACAGACAGAGTGTGAGAAACCTCACCTCTAAACAACAACAGGAGCTCAGAGGGAGGATAGCGGTCTTCCATATCGTTGAATCTCTGGGGATGTTTCATTTGGATCTCGGATTATGAATTTGAAGGTTTCCATTCCAGTGACATCACCAATGCAGCATGTAATACAAAGATTTACAGGGACAAGAAATCCAAGGATTTTTACCAACATTACACACATGCCTGTACACACACACACACCCTTACAGAGAAAATCACACACACACAGCAGTGTTTGAACAGTCATGACTCATTCGTTCTAGGTCGCAATAATGCACAATGGAGTCCGTCTCCGTGGCAACGTGGAGACAACTATGGAGAGATGCTCAGGCTGGCACGAGTGAAGGCACGAGACACCTGCTGGAATCCAAATCACCTCGTTATTAACGTCGAGATAAAGCCTTGTGTGTGTGTGTGTTGAATCTTAGATGTGGTGTCAGTAAACGCTACTCATAAATATTATATTTTACTCCTGACGTGAGAATTTGATCACATTACACAGACTCAAGTTTGCTCTGGTATGAAGCGGCTTATGCAGTGATCCCCGCATCCTCCCCTGTCGCATTCCACTGCATAGCTCCTCATCCTGTCACAAGTGAGGCTGTTGATTCAATCATCACTCTTTGGAAGAACGTATTCAAATAATTAGATTTGTACCGTTGCAAAATGCTGAAAGCGCTTTTTTACCATTCACATTATACTTTCACATAAGAGGACAAGGCGGTTTGTTTCTCTCCTCTTTGTTATAATCAACTAGTCTTGTAAAGACTATGACCGACTGTGAATGTATCTATTAACAAGTATAGTGTGCATCAAAGTACATCATCCTCTGTGCCACAAATATTCACTAGAGCAACAAACGTGGATTAATCCACTGAAAATAGTCCCCAACAAATGCACTTCCTCCTGTTGGAATAACTTTTGATAAAAACTACTGTCAGCAGCTATTTAAGGGAAATACTGAGTCTGTAATACTGTAACTAAAAATTAACAATGGGATCTTATCCCTCCTGCTTGTGCAGCGTAGTCTCTGGACACTGGTTCTCGCGTGGTTAACTTTATGAGTGATTAATATTGTGAAACAATGGCGGTTGACTTTGTAAGCTTGTAACTTTGTAACGTGTGGTTAACACTGTGTTACGGTCACGGTTAACGTTGTTATGGTCACGTTTAACTTTGTAACGTGTGGTTAACGCTGTGTTACGGTCACGGTTAACTTTGTTATGGTCACGGTTAACTTTGTTACGGTCACGTTTAACTTTGTAACGTGTGGTTAACACTGTGTTACGGTCACGGTTAACGTTGTTATGGTCACGTTTAACTTTGTAACGTGTGGTTAACGCTGTGTTACGGTCACGGTTAACTTTGTTACGGTCACGGTTAACGTTGTTATGGTCACGGTTAACTTTGTTACGGTCATGTTTAACTTTGTAACGTGTGGTTAACGCTGTGTTACGGTCACGGTTAACTTTGTTATGGTCACGGTTAACTTTGTTACGTGTGGTTAACACTGTGTTACGGTCACGGTTAACGTTGTTATGGTCACGGTTAACTTTGTAACGTGTGGTTAACACTGTGTTACGGTCACGGTTAACTTTGTTATGGTCACGGTTAACTTTGTAACGTGTGGTTAACACTGTGTTACGGTCACGGTTAACGTTGTTATGGTCACGGTTAACTTTGTAACGTGTGGTTAACACTGTGTTACGGTCACGGTTAACTTTGTTATGGTCACGGTTAACTTTGTAACGTGTGGTTAACACTGTGTTACGGTCACGGTTAACGTTGTTATGGTCACGGTTAACTTTGTTACGGTCATGTTTAACTTTGTAACGTGTGGTTAACACTGTGTTACGGTCACGGTTAACGTTGTTATGGTCACGGTTAACTTTGTTACGGTCATGTTTAACTTTGTAACGTGTGGTTAACACTGTGTTACGGTCACGGTTAACTTTGTTATGGTCATGTTTAACTTTGTAACGTGTGGTTAACACTGTGTTACGGTCACGGTTAACTTTGTTACGGTCATGTTTAACTTTGTAACGTGTGGTTAACACTGCGTTACGGTCACGGTTAACGTTGTTATGGTCACGGTTAACTTTGTAACGTGTGGTTAACACTGTGTTACGGTCACGGTTAACTTTGTAACGTGTGGTTAACGCTGTGTTACGGTCACGGTTAACTTTGTTACGGTCACGTTTAACTTTGTAACGTGTGGTTAACGCTGTGTTACGGTCACGGTTAACGTTGTTATGGTCACGTTTAACTTTGTAACGTGTGGTTAACACTGTGTTACGGTCACGGTTAACGTTGTTATGGTCACGTTTAACTTTGTAACGTGTGGTTAACACTGTGTTACGGTCACGGTTAACTTTGTTACGGTCATGTTTAACTTTGTAACGTGTGGTTAACGCTGTGTTACGGTCACGGTTAACTTTGTTATGGTCACGGTTAACTTTGTTACGGTCACGTTTAACTTTGTAACGTGTGGTTAACGCTGTGTTACGGTCATGGTTACATTGTGAAACAGTGATTTATGCTGTAACCTGTGGTTATTATTGTTATTAATGGTGGCGGTTAGGTTTAGGCAACACAAGTTGATATGTTAATGTGAGAGAAAACATAATGCTTCAGATTAAAGTAAGTGCGCTTGTGATGTAGCGTGGTCTAAGGGCATAACGTCATGTTACTCAGCGAGGTCATTAAACTTTCATTTCAACTTTATTTGATGTGGACATCACAGCGGCATTAGAGTTGCAACATACAATTATGCACAAAAACTAGATGCACTGTGTTTTGTGTTTGTAGCTAAACGCTAATTTGCAACACATGTCCACAGGAGGCTTTTTTAAAGGAAAGAAATAAATACAATAAAATAGAAAAAAATTAAATATAAATAAAAAACAGAGCAAGAAGATCCATTAATAAATACACGTATAGATACATGCACACAGTGCCAGTGCATCTCCAGGATTCCTAGGTGTGAGAACAATGCTGCTTCTCTTTTAACCATGATTTTATAGCTCTATTAAAAACATTAAAATTGTGTTCCATTGTTAATTCCATAGTTTGGCTCCTTGAACAGAGAAGACTGATTGTCCAGATGTTGCCGTTCACTGAGGCCGTGTGTTCACTCTGCTGGTGTGCTGGTGTCTTGTGACAAATTCATTGAGCGGTGAAGGAGCATGACCATGTAGACATTTAAAAATAAGCTTGAATAGTTTATAAAGCTTTCAAAGCTGAACATATTATATTTTTGCAGGATGTGACAGTGGTGCCACCTCATTGTTTTTTTGCCCATAATTTTTAATGTCTGGTTGTACAGTGATATGATGGGTTGTATAGTTGTTTGTGAGGATTGTGCCCAGGTAGTGATGCAGTATGATAGATGTGAAAATATCATGGCATGCATGTAGAGCTGGGCTGTGCTAAACAGCAGATACCTTCTGATGAATCTAAAGCAGTTGAGATTTGATTTCACTTTTTTGCTGATATTACGCACTTGTTTATCAAATCTTAGAAGGGAGTACTTCACATTGTCAACCTCACTGATGTCTTCATTCTTTATTTTTACCATAAATCTTGCGTTTTCGTGTCGTTTACGTATGGAAAAACTAATTGAGACGTTTCTTTTTACATTCAGAGATAAGTGAGAGGACTCAAGCCATTGCGACACAGAATGTAAGGAGTCAATAAGCTGATCAGCGGCCTTGCTAGATGTTTTGGCTGATGTATAAATAACTGTATTATCGGCATACATTTGGCAGCCAACCCCCTTACAAGTCTCTGGTAGGTCGTTAATATACATGCTGAATAGCAATGGGCCTAGAACCGACCCCTGGGGTATCCCCATGCTATTAGCACGGATGGTGGACTTTTCCCCATTGACTCTCACACATTGGACTCTTTCCTTAATGAGTCAAATGTCCCACGTTAGTTTGATTCCAGACTTGGGACCTTTGTTGCATGTCCCGCCCTCTCTCTCCTTTCTCCTTTTTTACAATGTCATCTGTCACATGAAAGCAAAGATGCCAAGAAAAAATAGTACATATATGAATTAAGGTGTTTTTTTCAGTAGGCGTTTTTTAAAGACTTCCAACTTCAGTTGAAACCAATTGGCTTAGAGCTCAGTGACACAGACCAACCCTGTCTCCTAGAAATTATGTCTCTATGAACACATTAGCCACAACCAATATGTTTTGCAGGACAAATCATGGTGCCAAGATTATATTTGCTTTTAACATAATGAGAAAATGTTCATAATAGATTTATCTGGCAAGTAACACAATGTTGATCCAGATTTTATGAGGTTTTTCCATTTGTTTTCTGCCAAAATATCTGCTCCAATATAAGATTGGACCGCAACAACAGTACTTTTTTATATTTAAGCACTCACAGCAGTTGCTTAAGACTAGATAGAGGACTGTCAACAGTCTTTTGTTATAAAAGAGTCCTGTTCCATGCATAAATAAAAACACCAGGCAGTGATTATGTTGCTCAATACCGTAATATAGTCCCCTACAATAGGTTATGCATTACCATATTTATCATGATACAGGGGTTACGATTCTAAATATTGCGTTGTTTTGCAACAGTATGATAGAACGGCAACATATCGCATTTTTGTGAAGACACAAATGCATAAAATATGAGTTTTTAAATCTTTCATACAATTAGACTTGTGGGATATATAACAAATCCTTGTATTTGTGCAATTGTGATACTCATATGAGATGGACCAATTGCATTTGTAATTGTGAGTGTAAAACGATTGTCTAACAACTCACATAACTAGCGAGTCTAATGAATCACATGACTATTGAGAGTGTCATGAGCCTTATGCCGACCAAGTCACAAAAACCACAGCGCTTAACCAGTTACGTGACTGCTAAGTTACATGAGTGTTAAAGGAATCTCGTGATTAGCGAATACATTACGAGTCACGTGACTAGCGAGTGACTAACAAGTCACGTTACTAGCCAGTGGCTAATGAGTCACGTGACTAGCGAGTGACTAACAAGTCACGTTACTAGCCAGTGGCTAATGAGTCGTGACTAGCGACGGTCAAACGAGTCACAACTTTTTTTTCACGTGAATGGCCCATTTCTGAAAAGTGTCAATGACTTACACAACAAGTGCCTCGTAAATCAAATGACTAGTGAGTGATTACAAGTCACTTGACTAGCGAGTGCATAACGAGTCATGTGACTAGTGAGGGTCTAACAATTTACATGACAAGCAAGTGCCTAATGAGTCAAATTACTTGGGAGAGGCTAACAAGTCCCTTGACTATCAATCATATGACAAAAGAAGTCATTAACTTTTGGTTTTGCAAGTAAAAGTGCCATGTTTGTTTTGCCCAATCCAGCATCCACCCCACCTGCTCTACACAGCGGAGCAGAACCTGCTGTATGTTCTCCTCTTCATCGGTGACACACAATTAGGGCATGTTGATACTGATTGCTGTCCTTTCCAGCTGAGAGGTTAGAGAGTGGAGCTGTAGCCGAGGAACACAAGGGAGGGACAGAAATAGAAGAATGGCAAGTGAGAGACAATAAAAAAAACACAGAGGGAGAGAGAGGAAGACGAATGAGGAGGTGAGACTGATGGTGAGAATGAGAAAGGCTCTCGGGACAACAACAGGAGAGACGTGTGGTTTCTTCCCAGAGTCACCTTCAAACTTGGTCAACTGGAGATGAGCAGATAATAAACACACACACACGCACTGTGACAAATTGTCTCACAACATTAGTACATCATAGGGACAAGAGGATGAATGTCCTCTGTGTCTGGGGAGTGAGTCAGCGCTCCAAAATAATTCCTTTGATTGCATCTTGCATCTGACTGAAACACCATCCAACAGACCTGAAACACTCCGGTGTCCCAATTCCACATTATATTCCAGATATTGCACGTAAGTATTTATACTCTACATTTATAGCTATTAGTAACTAAGCTAAAGCCTTTTCTCAGAAATGAGTGAACGCTAACAGCAACCGGCTCTTCATAGGTTTGCCTAACTGCAACATAAAAAACACAAATGGAGTCACAGACTGGTCTATGACCCCGCTCAGGACTGGGGTCACTTTTACATCTAGCTTACTCTCCATTCCCCCTGACCCCACAGGGGAACTCGTCCTCACAATGTGCAAGCGCTGACGTGACCACCGCAATGGGGATCGATGGGGCGTGTTGGGGTGCGTTGGGGCGCGAAGCGCGATTTGTTCGCTTAGTGTGTCTGTTCCGTAAGACTGCCACAGTGGAACACAGCAGCTACACAAATCACACTCCTTACAAGCTGCCCAGCTGAGGGAGCCCATGGCGCTAATAACGAAACCAATGAAACAATGGCTCACAGGCCCATCTATGGGACGTAGGGCCCCTTTCATGGCTTTGAGGGCTCTTAGGCTCTTTGGCGCCAGTTTGAACACTGCACATGACTTATTCTACCCAGGAAAGGGTCCATAACAGAGGTCAGTATTTATTTGTACAGTTTTGTAGCTGTTCAAGTCAAGATGACATATACCAAGTGAGTTATCATACAAACGGCGAGCGCCTAAGTTAGGTCCCAGCATGCATATTCGCAACAGGATTACACACAGGAATTATGAGCAAACACACACACACACAAGTCTCTCTCCCATAGAGCTGAGAGCAAACATGTGTAGATATCAACTGTGAACGATGAATCCTCAGCTTGTGTTTAGAGCCGTTTGGTTCCTAGAGGTTTGGACTTGCCATGCTCATAAATCAAGATCACATGCATTTTACTCAAAACGCCTACACTGGGAATAACCATTGTTTGTGACTCTCTCTCACACACACACACACACACACACACATAGGTTTTTTGCTGCATTCATGTGGCATCCAGCTGATGGCAAACCGGATATTGTTTTAGTGGACAGGATCAGGACGGTAGAGTTAGGTGAGGGCGGACAATGGTAACAGACAATGGTAACAGACAATGGTAACGGTAGATGGCACTGCCCTCCGAAGTTAAAAAATATTTAATAGTAATATTTTTTTTGCAGCCGGATGTTTAGTAGCTGGCTTGATAAAATAAAATATTAAAATTAAAATAAAATAAGATAAAGCTGCATTTTATAGTGACATTCATTACTAGATAGTTACAAAAGTAATTGTAGACCCCAAATATATGTTATTTAAAACACTTTATTCCTCCACCATATATATATATATATCCATCCATCCATTTTCCACTGCTTATCCGGGGTTGGGTCTCGGTGGCAGCAGCATCTACCAGCTCATTCTGGGGGATCCCGAGGCGTCCTGGAGGCATCCTAATTAGATGCCCGAACCACCTCAGCTGACTCCTTTTGACACAAAGGAGTAGCGGCTCGACTTCAAGCTCCCTCCTGATGTCCGAGCTCCTTACCCTATCTCTAAGGCTGAGCCCTACAGAGGAAACTCATCTCCTTACCCTATCTCTAAGGCTGAGCCCTACAGAGGAAACTCATCTCCTTACCCTATCTCTAAGGCTGAGCCCTACAGAGGAAACTCATCTCCTTACCCTATCTCTAAGGCTGAGTCCTACAGAGGAAACTCATCTCCTTACCCTATCTCTAAGGCTGAGCCCTACAGAGGAAACTCATCTCCTTACCCTATCTCTAAGGCTGAGCCCTACAGAGGAAACTCATCTCCTTACCCTATCTCTAAGGCTGAGCCCTATAGAGGAAACTCATCTCCTTACCCTATCTCTAAGGCTGAGCCCGGCCGCTCTACAGAGGAAACTCATTTCGGCCGCTTGTATCCGCGACCTCGTTCTTTCGGACACGATCCAAAGCTCGTGACCATAGGTGAGGGTTGGGACGTAGACCGACCAGTAGATTGAGAGCTTCGCCTTCCGGCTCAGCTCCTTCTTCACCAAGACGGCCCGGTGCAACGCCTGCTTTACTGCTGCAGCCGCACCGATACGCCTGTCGATCTCCCGCTCCATTTTACCCTCACTCGTGAACAAGACCCCGAGATACTTGAACTCCTTCGCTTGTGGTAGGCACTCTGTCCCCACCCGGAGGGAGCAATCCACCGGTTTCCGGCAGAGCACCATGGCCTCAGATTTCGTGGTGCTGACTCTCATCCCCGCCGCTTCACACTCGGCTGCAAAACGCCCCAGTGAATGCTGGAGGTCATGGTCCGAGGAGGCAAACAGGACCACATCATCTGCAAACAGCTGAGAGGCTATCCTGAGATCCCCGAACCTGACATTCGCCGCCCCACGGCTGCGCCTAGATATCCTGTCCATGAAAGTCACGAACAGGACCGGTGATAAAGGGCAGCCCTGGCGGAGGCCAACACCCACCGGGAATGTGTCTGACTTACTACCGAGGATACGAACACAGCTCCTGCTGCAGGCGTACAGAGACCGGATGGCCCGTTGCAACGGGTCCGGCACACCATACTCCAGCAGCACCCCCCACAAAAAGCCCCGAGGGACCCGTTCGAAAGCCTTCTCCAAGTCCACAAAGCACATGTAGACTGGTTGGGCAAACTCCCAGGACCCCTCCAGTATCCTTGCGAGGGTAAAGAGCTGGTCCACTGTTCCACGACCAGGACGAAACCCGCACTGTTCTTCTTGAATCCGAGGTTCGACAAACGGTCAGAGCCTCCGTTCCAGCACCCAGTCATAAGCTTTTCCCGGGAGGCTGAGTAGTGTGATACCCCGATAGTTCGAGCACACTCTCCGGTCCCCCTTCTTGAAGATGGGAACCACCACCCCGGTCTGCCAGTCCATGGGCACTGTGCCCGACCCCCATGCGACATTGAAGAGGCGTGTCAGCCAAGACAGCCCAACAAAGTCCAGCGCCTTCAGCATCTCAGGACGGATCTCATCCACCCCGGCGCCTTGCCACCAAGGAGCTTTTTGACTACCTTAGTGGCCTCTGCCAGGGATATGGGTTCATCCACCCCCAAGTCTTCAGGCGTTGACCAGGTTTAGGAGTTCCTCAAAGTGCTCTTTCCACCGCCCGATGATATCCTCTGTCTGGGTCAGCAAACATATATATATAGTAATCTTGTTTTTCCCTGTGAATGCAGCAGGGGGGATTATTTGACATTGTTGAACCTTAACATTAATTTTGGTAAAGTAGTAAATAATCGTACATTATTTTTAGAGTTGTAACGACTTGTCTTTATACTGCGTTCATTTGTAGCAATTCAAATATAAATTTCGAAAAAAAAAAAAGTAAAAGTTAACAATTCATTTCACAAAGAACAAACTATTTTGCAGATTTTTTCTGGCTCATCAGCTTCCCAGTACACGCAACATTAAACAAAAACAATTTAAATTAAAGCTGCAAGCAGCGATGAACGGTCTTTCGGACCTTTACGTTCGCCGGGGGCCATAGCGGGATGCATGAAGCCAACAACTACACGATGCCCAAAGCTGCCGAGTGGTCTGACTTTTTGCGATATATTAATATTGATATTTGGTAATTAGTCATTCATTTAGTTGGTGTTTGAGTTGTATTTGGAGCATGTATAAACTGTGTATGCAGTCTTGTAGCCCAGTCTCTGCTAAAGCTGTTTATTCTGGTAGGTAACATCATTATATTTGTTATGGATTAATGCTTGTTGATCACAGTTTATGTATACACATTTTTTTTTGTTCTCCGGGCTCAAGAGATTTAATAACTGCTGTTTAAAATGAGAAGAGAATTTTACAGAGAATTTTGAATATGTGCCCTTGATTACTTGTTAGTGTGGGCGTCATTAAAATAGTGTTTAAACATTAAATCGCAGAATCAAAGTTCAAATTATTATTTTATTTAATTTTTACCTGCAGGTCTTTGAGTTTGGGAGAAAACCGGATCACCCAGAGTAAAACCAGGTGGAGAACATGCAAACTCAAATCTAACCTAAGAAGGTATTGTGTTAGGGACCCACCAGCCTGCTCGCAGCCCGGGCGCGCGGAGGCGCCCGAGACTTCGGCGCGCGCGGCCAGGGAGCTGCGCGCCAGGCGACGGGGACGAGCAGGGCGCGTGCCGGCGCACACCTGAAGACAATCGGCGCTCCTCGCAGCTGGAGCTCGTTAGAGCGGCTGCCGAGAATAAGAGCAGCGAGCGGACAGAGTTCGACGTGAGTGCGTTCTTGGAGGTAACGCTGCATGTGTTGGAGGACTGCAGAGGAATTCCGGTTTGAAGGAGACTCGTGAGTAAGCCACACTGCCATTTAAGGAGGCAGGTGTGGCCGGGAACATTTGTGTTGGACTTTACTTCCGGTTTGGAGGAGACTCGTGAGTAAGCCACACTGCCATTTAAGGAGGCAGGTGTGGCCGGGAACATTTGTGTTGGACTTTATTTTCCTGTCGCTGTTAGTTTTGGAACAGTAGTTTTTCGTTCTTTGGTTTGGACTGTGATTACCTGTGTTTATATAATAAACAACGCCAGCTCACTGGCTAAACTAGACACTGACTTTGTCGTGCACTTGGGGTCGGAGAAAACCCGTAACAGTACGCACTCACCAATGGAGGCCCCAGCCGACATAGACCCGAGGATCCGGACCGCACTGGAGCGGCAGTATCATCTAACTGACGGTCACTCTCACCAGCTGGAGGCAGCCGCGACCACCATAAAGACCCTCCAGGACCAGGTCCAGAGCCTCAGCACGTCAGTGGAGAGCATGGCGCGACTCCAGGCGGCGTCGGCGGCCCAGCACGCGGAATTAATGTCACAGCTTCGGGGGCTGACGGAGGCCCGCCCCGCTCCCTCACGGGAGCAACCCGCGCCGGCGTCGACGCCTGGGCCACCCCCGGCCTCTTCTGAGCCATGCCTGGCCAGCCCGCAACCGTTCGGGGGGGACTTCGAGAGATGCGGCATCTTCCTGATGCAGTGCGAACTCGTCTTCACCCACCAACCTAGCCGGTTCGGGTCGGATGCCGCCCGGATCGCATACATCACGAACCTGCTCACCGGCCGGGCGGCGCAGTGGGCTGCCGCGTCTTGGACAAGGGGAGTTGGGTTCCGGCACTCATACAAGGAGTTCGTGGCAGAGCTTCAATGGCTGTTCCACCACCCGGCCCGGGGCCCAGAACCCGGAGCTCAACTGACCGGCATTCGGCAGGGGAATGGCCGGGTAGCGGATTATGCGGTGGAGTTTCGGCTGGCGGCGGCAGAGAGTGGGTGGAATGACCCGGCCCTGCGGGTCACCTTCAGGGCAGGGCTTAGCGAGGCAGTCCGGGACCAGCTCGCAACTCGGGAGGAGCCCAGCTCTTTTGAAGAACTCGTCGCTCTCGCCCTCCGCATCGACGAACGTTTCGAGGAGCGGAGGCGGGAGCGGACGCCCAGGAGGAGGGCCCCGAGTCCCCAGCACTCCAGAGCCTGGGAGAGGCCCCCCGGGGTTTTCCGAGCGGACTCTCCAAGCCGGGAGGGTTCATCCTCGGCCCCGGCGACGACAGGGGAGGAGCCGATGCAGCTGGGGCGCACGCGTCTCAGCCCGGTTGAGCGGGAGGCTCGATTCCGGGCGGGGCTGTGCCTGTCATGTGGCCAGAAGGGCCACCTCCGCCGTGACTGTCCCGTCCACCCAAAAGCCCAGGCTCGCTAGGACCATGGGAGGGCCTAGTGAGCCGCCTCTCCGACTCCCGAGCGTCTGCGCCACCAGTCCGGCGAGTGAGTGTCAGCCTAGCCTGGGCTGATCGACACCTTGAGGTGGGGGCCCTCATCGACTCTGGGGCTGACGCCTGCTTCATGGACACTGAGTTCGCGGCACGGGCCCAGGTCCCGACCATGGAGCTGGAGGAGCCGCGGGAGGCATTTGCGCTGGATGACCGTCGGATGGCCCGGGTCTCCCGGTGTACCCACCCCATCGCCCTCACGGTGGCAGGCAACCATGTCGAGACCCGCCAATTCTACCTGCTTCAGTCTCCGGGGGCTCCAGTGGTTTTGGGCCATCCCTGGTTGGTGCAGCATGAACCCCGCATCTCTTGGGCTTCCGGGACCGTACTGGAGTGGGGAGCTTCCTGTCACGCCCAGTGTCTCCGGTCCGCTCCAGGTAGGACGCCCCAAGATGTCCCCCAGGGGCCGCCCCCGGAACTGACAGCGGTTCCTGCGGAGTATCATGACTTGGGGGAGGTCTTCAGCAAGGCCCGGGCGCAGTCTCTTCCCCCACACCGGCCGTATGACTGCGCCATCGACCTCCGTGCTGGGGCCCCTCTGCCCGGCAGCCGCCTGTACAGCCTGTCCATACCAGAGAAGTCGGCCATGGAGGACTACATCTCGGAGTCACTGGCAGCGGGGTTGATTCGGCCTTCGTCCTCCCCGGTGGCGGCAGGATTTTTCTTCGTCAAGAAGAAAGACGGCAGCCTCCGCCCCTTCATTGACTACAGACAGCTGAACGATATCACGGTCAAGAACAAGTACCCTCTTCCCCTCATGAATTCCACCATGGAGCCCCTCACTCAGGCGACCGTCTTTACCAAGTTAGACCTCCGAAACGCCTACCACCTGGTGCGAATACGGGAGGGCGACGAGTGGAAGACCGCCTTCAAGACGCCCCGGGGGCACTACGAATATCGAGTGATGCCGTTCGGATTAACCAACGCCCCGGGGATCTTCCAGGCGTTGATGAATGACGTGCTCCGGGACATGCTGGAGGAGTTTGTGGTGGTGTACCTGGACGACATCCTGGTGTTCTCCAAGACCCTCGCTGAGCACGTTCAGCACGTTCGCCGGGTGCTCCGGCGCCTTCTCCAGAATCAGCTATACGTAAAGGCGGAGAAGTGCCTGTTCCACGTCGACTCGGTGGACTATCTGGGGTTCATCATCGAGAAGGGGCAGGTCCGGGCCGACCCACGGAAGATCCAGGCTGTGGTGGACTGGCCCACACCAGCCTCACGGAAGGAGCTGCAGGTCTTCCTGGGGTTCGCCAACTTCTATCGGCGGTTTGTTCGCAACTATAGTGTCGTGGCGCAACCCCTGACCAGCCTGACGTCCCCCGCCCAGCCATTCACCTGGACCTCCGCGGCAGAGTCAGCGTTCCGGGACCTTAAGCGGCGGTTCACCAGCGCCCCGGTGTTGCTGCACCCAGATCCGGCGAGACAATTCATCGTGGAGGTGGACGCCTCGGACGCCGGACTGGGGGCAGTCCTGTCGCAGCGCGCGGAGGCGGACCAGAAGGTGCATCCCTGTGCCTTTTTCTCCCGACGCTTTCTTCCCGCGGAGAGGAATTATGACATCGGGAACCGGGAGCTGCTGGCGGTGGTGGCGGCCTTGGAGGAGTGGCGCCATTGGCTAGAGGGGGCTGAGCTACCGTTCGTCGTGTGGACCGACCACCGGAACCTCACGTACATCCGGGCGGCCAAGCGGCTCAACGGTCGACAGGCACGGTGGGCCGGCTTCCTCAGCCGCTTCAACTTCTCCTTGACATATCGCCCGGGGTCCCGCAACACGAAGGCGGACGCCTTGTCCCGTCGGCACCAGGAGGAGGGCCCGACCGAGGAGGAGCCGGCGCCCATCGTTCCTGAAGCCCAGGTGGTCGGCCGGGTGGCCTGGGGAATAGAGGCAGCAGTGAGGAGGGCACTGCGCGACCATCCGGCACCAAGCGGCGTACCCACGGGACGGCTGTTCGTCCCGGAGGTGGCCCGGGCCCGGGTCCTCAAGTGGGGGCATGCCAGTCAGTTGGCCTGCCACCCCGGGGTCCACCGGACTTTCTCCTTCCTGGCCCGGCACTTCTGGTGGCAGGGCATGAGAAGCGACGTGAGGGTGTACGTGCAAGCGTGCCCTGTGTGTGCCCGCAGCAAGCCCTCGCACCAGGCACCGGCCGGGCTGCTACAGCCCCTTCCAGTTCCGAGCCGTCCGTGGTCCCACGTCGCTTTGGATTTCGTGACCGGGCTACCCCCCTCCCAGGGTAGGACCGTTCTGCTGACGGTGGTGGACCGGTTCAGCAAGGGGGTCCACCTGGTGGCCCTCCCCAAACTCCCCTCGGCGACGGAGACAGCGGAGCTGCTGACGGCCCAGGTGTTTCGACTCCACGGCCTCCCGCAGGACATCGTGTCGGACCGGGGCCCGCAGTTCACCTCTCAGGTATGGCGGGCGTTCTGCAAGGGGTTGGGGATCTCAGGGAGTCTTTCTTCTGGTTACCATCCACAGACCAACGGGCAGTCGGAGAGGACGAACCAGGTCGTGGAGTCGGCGCTCCGCTGTATGGTGGCCAGGAACCCGTCCGCCTGGAGCCGGTTCCTCCCCTGGGTGGAGTACTCCATCAATTCCCTGGTGAGCTCCGCCACAGGTATCTCCCCGTTCGAAGCGGCCCTGGGGTACCAACCACCGCTGTTCCCAGCGCAGCACGCCGACGTGGCAGTCCCGTCCGTACAGAACCATCTTGATCGGTGCCGCCGTGTCTGGGAGACCACCAGGACCGCCCTTCTTCGAGCGGCGGACCGGAGCAGCAAGGGAGCCAACCGTCGCCGCACCCCCGCTCCGGCGTACCTACCAGGGCAGAAAGTGTGGTTGTCCACCCGGGACCTCCCCAAGCAGCCGGATGCCAAGAAGTTGGGTCCTCGGTTCACGGGGCCGTTCGAGGTGGTCAAGGTGCTGAGTCCAGCGGCGGTGAAACTGAGACTGCCGGCGTCCATGCCGATCCATCCGGTGTTCCACGTCTCCAAGGTCAAGCCTGTCGCCCACAGCCCACTGGGGTCGCCGACCCCGGACCCTCCGCAACCCGTGATGGTGGACGGACACCCCCAGTGGACGGTTCGCAAGGTGCTGGACGTCCGACGGCGAGGGCGTGGGTACCAGTTCTTGGTCGATTGGGTGGGGTTCGGCCCGGAGGAGAGGAGCTGGTTGCCCCGCCGGAACATCCTGGACCCGAGGCTGCTGGAGGCCTTCTACCGGGCCCACCCAGGGACGCCTGGCAGGTCGCCAGGTGGCTCCCGTAGACGGGGGGGTACTGTTAGGGACCCACCAGCCTGCTCGCAGCCCGGGCGCGCGGAGGCGCCCGAGACTTCGGCGCGCGCGGCCAGGGAGCTGCGCGCCAGGCGACGGGGACGAGCAGGGCGCGTGCCGGCGCACACCTGAAGACAATCGGCGCTCCTCGCAGCTGGAGCTCGTTAGAGCGGCTGCCGAGAATAAGAGCAGCGAGCGGACAGAGTTCGACGTGAGTGCGTTCTTGGAGGTAACGCTGCATGTGTTGGAGGACTGCAGAGGAATTCCGGTTTGAAGGAGACTCGTGAGTAAGCCACACTGCCATTTAAGGAGGCAGGTGTGGCCGGGAACATTTGTGTTGGACTTTACTTCCGGTTTGGAGGAGACTCGTGAGTAAGCCACACTGCCATTTAAGGAGGCAGGTGTGGCCGGGAACATTTGTGTTGGACTTTATTTTCCTGTCGCTGTTAGTTTTGGAACAGTAGTTTTTCGTTCTTTGGTTTGGACTGTGATTACCTGTGTTTATATAATAAACAACGCCAGCTCACTGGCTAAACTAGACACTGACTTTGTCGTGCACTTGGGGTCGGAGAAAACCCGTAACATATTGGCCGCTATGGTGAGGAAAAGCTAGGACGCCACGTCTGTCATTTTTGTTTGACCATTCCATCACAGCCTCCGGGTTGAGAGTGAGGGAGGGGAAGAGTGGATATATAGCTGATAGGAGGAGGGGGCAGCCTGTGGGTGGAGGGTGAGAGGGTGTTTGGTAGGAAGGAGGGTGGGGCAAGGTAATAGTTGGGATGGGTGAGGGGAAAATAAATAATATTGCTTCTCTCTCTTCTATTCACTCTCCTCACCTTTCTTCTCCTTCAACTCCATTTATTTATTTTGTCTTTTCAGTTCCTAATTGTCACTCTTCACCTTTTCTTTCTTCTCCCTTTTCTGTCTTTTCATCCACCCAGATCAATAAAGAGTTACATGCTTACATCATGTAGTATATGAATGTTTTACATATAAAATGTCCACTGAGGGCAACATGCTCCAGATAAAAAGGATGGCATTTGTATTGTTTAATTTCATATGAATTTCCTGTTGCTCAGAATGTTTTCTAGACAGGACGCCTTTTGACTGTGAGGTCACACTGCACTGTATACACCTGGTCAAAATCTAAGTAGGCGGAGCTTCATGCTCTGATTTACTTTTTTGAAGAACAGATACAATGGGACATATGTCAACAAAACTTAAAAAATAAAAACATGAACATAATCTGGGCATCTGTGAATAGTGTTCTAGATGTGAAGCTGGTGAGAGGGCAGTGATTCTCTAACTGAGCCAGGAGGAGGGCTGCAATTCCCTCTGCTATACATGTACACACTGGAAGGCCCTTTGGATCAAAGCGGCCACTAAGTGGCACACATATGGTAGGCTGTGTATAGGAGCTAACACACACACACACACACACACACAGTCCTCTCTACATGCGAAAGGTGTCCTTTGGAAAAGGTCAACCTGACTACAATAAGGCAGCCTTATATTTAAAACACTCCAGACACGCACACTCACACACTATAAATGTGTGTGTGCGTTAGTACAATTTCGAATGAGCAATGAGTCATGACCATGAGAAGGTCAGGGGCTGAGTGTGTGTGTGTGTGTGTGTGTGTGTGTGTGTGTGTGTGTGTGTGTGTGTGTGTTGATGTTTACAGAGGCAGTTTGTACAAGTGCAGTTGTGTGTGTGTGTGTGTGCACGTGAGTGTTGAGTGCCTGCATGTAAATGTGTGTTAGAATCCTGTGGCACGTGAAGGTTAAAGTGGTAGCACTGTGACGGCTCTGGTAGCTGCCGACGGCACCACGGATTGTGCGTGACTTGTGGCCGCCATCTGCCATCTGTCTCAATGACCGATTAACAAGAAAAAGGTATTGGGCTCATGACATCGTCATCATGTTTTACAGCTGCTTAACGATGCATTTGCCTGGCTCCAATCACTGCTGCCAGATCAATGGAAAGCCGTATGCACGTCCGTCAATTACCACCAACTCTCATTTCACTGGAACTGATCTTTTTGAATCAGATTGTTTTTGCAAGGAGGCTCATTTGCATAAAAAGGAGCCAAATCTGTGCCAAATGTCTGCATATTATTTAGTTTGAATGGATGGAAAGCATAGACTCTATATAAGAAGTGGACGTAGTCATCATGACTCCACCCACTGTTTTGTTGACTGCTGTTTTGTAGCTTGAAGTTCGACAAATTTCCCGTCGGCATTTTAGAATAAGGCCATTGCCATCTTGACTTTTTGCAATCACATATTTGGAATGTGGAGGAGTGACGTAGAGATGCCGTATAGCTGGTAGCTGCAGTGACCTGTCAATCACAGTAGCATATCCCCTGCTTCATGGTCAGTTTGACTCTAAATGAGCATAATGTACTAAAAGAACATCATGCTGTATTGAAGAAGACTTGAAACTAGAGATTGAGACATAAACTCATGTTTACAATGTTTACTGAGGTAAATTTCTCATAGACTTTTATGCAATTGGACTTATTTTTGCAACCAGAGGAGTCGGCCCCTGCTGGCAGGTAGAAAGAATGCAAGTTTTAAGACATTTCAACAATTGGTAATTGGTAAGTAAAATCCAATTATTTGCTTCCAATTCCCAGTTCAAGAAAGGCAAGTCCTAAATCTTGAGTCGTGGCTGATATGTCCCATGTGAAGTCCTAAGTTCTTAACTTTGTCATATTGCATTCTTTCCCTGATTTGAACAACATATTGGTGCCAGATATTGTAAAGCTCAGTCAGCAATACTTCCAGCAGCAATGCAAACAGTTGGAGGAATGTAAAACCACACAGAAAATGTCCTTTACATCGAAGTCCTGGCAGTCAGATCACCAAATAGAATGCATTGTGTATTATCATGAGTTTCTATGTCATAACGATGTACAAAGATCTTGTTAACAATAAAGTTAGACTTCTATTTATTTTTATAGTGTGGTATCAATACACTTCTGTAGAAGCAGTTATATTTTGCACAAAGGTTTAATACTTGCTACTCATTAGAAGTAGTACTAGTTTAGCAGTTGTATGAGTCGTAGTAGTCTTAGTCCACATTGACACATCAATAATCCCAGAGGCTTTGGGTGACTTGTTGTCAATGTATTATTTGAGGTGTAACACATTTCCATATCCTCATACCTAATTATTTCCCTGACATTCTTGAGTGGTAAATTCTGCCCCCTTTTGCATACACAAGCGCTCATGAACATTTGCACACGCTGGCCTTTAAGCGTATTGCTCAGTCACTGTCATACAAGTGTGATATGCTGGTGATAAGCTGTTTTTTTTTCTTCTTTTGCATAGATCAATGGGGCAGCTTTTAATCTGAATTGATTGTATTTTTCTTATTGTACTAAATGGACTTTGATTACAAGCTGTTATTTGTATGATTAGCTGCCTCTGTTGTGAGTGGCTGTATTGTCTCTCCTTTGTTTCACAACACATCAGCTCAATGTGGCCTCAATAAGACATCATCACGGAGCACTAACAGGTGTGCATGATGATAGCACGTCTCTCAGAGTGCTATTGTCATGCCCCTCCACTCTGTTTGCATATTAGTGTGTGTGTGTGCGTGTGTGTGTTCTTGTACTTGCAACATAGTGAGGACCATAAACAGTAGAGCGAGGACATTTTTGTAAAGTGAGGACATTTTGACCAGTCCTCACGCCTTCAAAAGGCCTGTTTGAGGGTTTTAAGGTTTATGGTGGAATAAAGTTAAGTTTATGTTGAGGGTTTGGGTTAGACATTTACTTTTGATGGTTAAGTAACCTTCTGTTAAAAAACCACTAACCAAGCCAGAAATCTAGGTGTAGTTATGGATTCAGACCTCAACCTGAACAGCCATATCAAGACAGTTACAAAATCAGCCTACTATCACCTGAAGAATATATCAAGAGTTAGAGGACTTATGTCTCAACAGGATTTGGAGAAACTTGTCCATGCATTTATCTTCAGTAGACTTGACTACTGTAACGGTGTGTTCACAGGTCATTTATCTTCAGTAGACTTGACTACTGTAACGGTGTGTTCACAGGTCATTTATCTTCAGTAGACTTGACTACTGTAACGGTGTGTTCACAGGTCATTTATCTTCAGTAGACTTGACTACTGTAACGGTGTGTTCACAGGTCATTTATCTTCAGTAGACTTGACTACTGTAAC
This sequence comes from Cottus gobio, assembly GCA_023566465.1. Classification (NCBI taxonomy): domain Eukaryota; kingdom Metazoa; phylum Chordata; class Actinopteri; order Perciformes; family Cottidae; genus Cottus; species Cottus gobio. Next base: position 27,876,705 of record CM042223.1, on the reverse strand, counting down.
GGTGTGTTCACAGGTCATTTATCTTCAGTAGACTTGACTACTGTAACGGTGTGTTCACAGGTCATTTATCTTCAGTAGACTTGACTACTGTAACGGTGTGTTCACAGGTCATTTATCTTCAGTAGACTTGACTACTGTAACGGTGTGTTCACAGGTCATTTATCTTCAGTAGACTTGACTACTGTAACGGTGTGTTCACAGGTCTCAGTAAAAAGTCAATCAGAAAGTAAGTAAGTAAAGTAAGTAAAATTTATTTATAAAGCGCTTTTCACAGATAAAATCACAAAGTGCTGTACAACAGAATAGGTAGGACAAACAGTATAAAATACATACATATATCAAAGGAAAGGGACGCTAGTGAGAACCCATCAACCAAAAGCTTTCCTAAATAAGCAAGTTTTCAGGTCCTTTTTAAAAGAGACAACAGAGCCAGCCAGACGCATGGACAGGGGCAGGGCGTTCCACAGTCTGGGAGCAACAGACTGAAAAGACCGATCCCCTCGGGTCTTATAACGAGTCTTAGGGACTGCAAGCAAATTTTGGTCAGAGGACCGAAGAGTCCGGCTAGGGAGATACGGCTTCAAAAGGTCTCGGATATACTGTGGGGCCTGACCGTTTAAGGCCCTGAAAGTCAGCACTAAAACCTTAAAGTCAATCCTGAATTTTACTGGGAGCCAATGGAGAGCCGACAAGACTGGAGTGATATGAGACCTTCGAGGGGCACCTGTTAAAAGTCTAGCAGCAGAATTTTGAACAATTTGCAGTTTGTTCAAAGCAGACGTATTTAGACAGGTAAACAGAGAGTTACAGTAGTCAAGCCTTGTTGATATGAAAGCGTGAATTATCATTTCAAAAAAAAGAAAGCTGCAGCTGATTCAGAACGTTGCAGCTCGAGTCCTCACTAAGACGAAGAAAGTGGATTACATCCCTCCGGTTCTGAGGTCTTTGCACTGGCTTCCTGTCCAACAAAGAATTGACTTTAAAATCCTGCTGCTGGTTTATAAAGCCCTGAATGGTTTAGGGCCTAAATACATTAGTGATCTGCTGCTGCCTTATGAACCATCCAGACCCCTCAGGTCGTCTGGGACGGGTCTACTTTCTGTTCCAAGAGTCAGAACTAAACATGGAGAGGCAGCGTTCAGCTTTTCTGCTCCACACATCTGGAACAAGGTCTCTGAAAGCTGCAGGTCTGCTGAGACCCTCAGCCTCTTTAAATCCAGACTGAAGACCTTTCTGTTTGCTGTTGCCTTTAATTAAACCAGATTCAAGGATATCAATTTCTGCATCTCACTACTGCATTGTATATCTTAAAGTGCACTGCAACTTGTATTCTATTGTTTGCTTTTTAACTGTTTTTAATGTTTTAATGAATGTTCTTAATTGTTTTAAAATTGTGTTATCTTCTGCATTATGTTTTGATACTTTTAATGGTTTTATGTGAAGCACTTTGAATCACCTTGCCCTGCCTTGTCTTAACCTTAGGGGCTATTGAGTTTCTTCATAAAGATAGAAGTACAGAGATTTCTGTTTGTGCATGCTTTATGCACATTACAATTTTTTTCGATTGCTAAACGACAGTGGACACAACTGGAGTCACATGTGCAAAACTCTAACTACAGTCTGCACAGCAGCAGTTCATGTGGACCAAACTCTAGTTCGTTTTTCATTGCTTGAACACAGTTTTCAAAACTCTACACACTTATCCCACAACCTGCACAACACTGTGGATTTACAGCACTTTGTTCAAATGCTAACACACTGCTGTCAAAACTGTGAACCACACATGCAAAACGGAATAGATTTCAGCCTTGTGCCTTTCAAACACTGCTGATTGCAATTTCAGCTGAAAGGCTAAGCAGGTGTCTTGTTTTAGACTTGTTAGTGAACACACACACACATATATATATATATATATTACAGTATATATAGGTAGAGCTCAGAAAGACTCATTTTGGAAATGGAACAAGGAAGACGGGTTCATGGAGGGAGAAGGGTGGCAGGGAGAGGGCGGATGCGTGGAGGAGGAAGACAAAGAAGACAAAGAGCTGTTATTTCAGATGAAATAAGGGCTACACTTATAGACCATGTCGTGAACCATGGTCTCTCATTGAGAGAGGCAGGGTTGAGGGTGCAACCCAATCTGCAAAGATCCACAGTGGCATCTGTAATGCAAATTTTCCATCATACAAACAGGTGAGAGTTACATCCTTACAGTAAATGAAAACATTACAGGAATCTATTTTGTATTGCAATTATAGAATATTTACACAGATATATATTACAGTAAGTTTGACTGTAAAATATATTTTTACAACAGGACCCAAAGGCTGCCCCCAACAGGGGGAAGAGGAAAAATATTTTCAGATGTGCAGGAAAATGCTATTGTTGACATGGTTGTTGTCAACAATGCAATAAAACTGCGGGAGATTCAAGATAGAGTGCTGGCTGATAATTATATATTTGAAAATGTTAATTCTGTCAGCACAACAACTATTGCTCGAGTCCTAAAGAAACACCAAGTTACAATGAAACAGTTATACACTGTACCGTTCGAGAGAAACAGTGAACGGGTAAAAGAGCAAAGATACCAATATGTCCAGGTAAGACGTCTGAGGTTACGTACACAGCTATAAAAAATATTTACAGTAAAAAAAAACACTAGCATTTCTACAGTAAAACTGTGCACTTACTGTTTTTCAGAGAGTAATGGAGGTGGAAGCACTGGAAAGACCACATTCATTTGTATTTATCGATGAAAACACGTCGCAGAGGAAGGAATGTTATAGGTCAAAGGGCCACTGTGGAGGTTCCAGGCCAAAGGGGGGGAAATATCACCATGTGTGCTGCAATGGCCAATGATGGTTTGCTTCTCAACACACCACTCATTGGCCCATACAACACAGAAAGGCTTATAGCTTTCCTAGAACAGCTCTATGCTCAGCTAGTGCCAGCAGAACAGGGGGAGCCAGTAAGAAACCCCCAAGTTTTTGTCATAGTTTGCGATAACGTTGCTTTTCACCACTCTGCAGCTGTCACAGATTGGTTTGCAGCACATCACAGATTTATGGTTTTGTACCTGCCAGCATATTCACCCTTCCTCAACCCAATAGAGGAGTTTTTCTCTGCCTGGAGGTGGAAAGTGTTTGGTCACCACCCACATGACCAAATGTCTCTTTTGGAAGCCATGCGTGCCGGATGTGAGGACACGAGTCCAGAGGACTGCCAGGGATGGATAAGGCACTCCAGAAGGTTCTTCCCCAGGTGCATGGCAAGAGAAAACATTAGATGTGATGTTGAAGAAAACCTGTGGCCTGATGCTAGAGAGAGGCAGGATTAGTCCCTCAATTATTTGTTTGAATTACAGTATGTACTTTTAGTTTCTACCTTTTTTTTCTCATTACTGTAATTCCGTAAATTACTACAGACTATTGAAGCAAACTGCTAATTTTCATTTACCTTAAATAATTGTTATGTTCTAAAAAATGTAATAAATCATGTGAAAGAATGTCACTCTTTTCTTTGAAGAAAATATTACTTTGTATGAAGTCACTGAAATTGTTCAAACTGTAAAGATGAAAAGTTTGTATTTTCTGTATTGGTGTTTGATGCTAGTGTTTTTACTCTCAGTGTGTTCTGAGTGACAGTGTGTGTTATCTCAGTGAACGTTGTGCATAGTGTTTGACTGCACTGAGCGTGTTTTGAGCCATGTGTTAAGAGTTGTGTTGCTTGGAATGAGTTTTGCAGGTGATGTGAACTGTTTAGCTCAGGTGACTGTTGGTAGTGCAGACTGTAGTTAGAGTTTTGCACATGTGACTCCAGTTGTGCCCACTGTCGTTTAGCAATCGAAAAAAACTGTAAATACTAAGTACTCCATGGGTATAATATCGTCCTGGTCTCTGGAAGACATACTACAAATCCTACACAAGAAGTCTTGGGTTTCATTATTATGAGCAACCATTAAAACAGATTAATCAGAAAGACTACATCTGAGTGATAATAGTGGTGTGTAGGACATGACTATGTATGTCACATATATATTATTCCCACCTGTTTTGTCTTGTCTTAAGTCACCGTTCCATAAACGTCACGTTCCTTTGAGAGCAATGCCCTCACACTAGCTGGTGTGACTGTAATTGGAATTCATTGTATTGATGTGAAGTTTTTATGCTGTCTGGATAAAGTTGGTGGTGCTTGGCTTTGTGTCCACGGCTGAATAATGCCTCATGTATATTGTATATTACATGACGAGTGGATATAGCAGAGTATCATGGTATTCTGTATCGATAAGCTGACGCCAAGGACCAATCTTAATCCTATAAACTATTAATATTGCAAATAAATGTCACCTTTTATAACGGGACAGAGTTTTTTCTGGTGCAGTCATTGGTAAAGTCAGTGGGAATGGCTGGAAGTTGGTCAGAACAAAGATGGTCAGTCTGTCTGCTTGATGGACGAACCCATTTTGCTGCAATAAAAATGACTGAAGGGAGATCAGCCGAGTGAAAACTTCATCTTATTAGATAATACAGATGCATACAAACTGCATAATTTATAGTTAAAAAGAAAAGTTTATTAATTGCAATTTATCGCAATATACGTTGTCGCAATACTTGTGTATTGCAAAATAATGTTACATTTGTTTCATGATAATATACCTTTAGGGGCCCTCTGGATAATACCACCCCTAAGTGTTGGTACCAGCATACAGTACACAGTACTGTACATGTCTATAGATTCGCAGTATAAGTAGGAAAGCAAATCAAAGTTTAAAAGGTTTTTTCCAGCACCTTTAATGACAGTTTGAGATTTCTTAAAAAAAGAAAAGAAAAGGGAAAAAAAGTAGCATTGCCAGTTTCTGTCTGCTAGAGTCTGACTGCAATCTTTCTGTATCTCTCCACAGGGGGTTCCTACCACTGCTGCTAAACAGACACACACACACACACACACACACACACACACACACACACACACACACACACACACACACAGACCAGTCTTCATAAAAACCCTGACTGACAGAAGAGTAAAAAGAATAGTACATTCAAATTCATGACTTTTTGTTTCAAAAGGATCTTGTGTTGCACACACACACACACACACACACACACACACACACACACACAACTTTGTATGTCAAGTGCACCCCATGATATGGATACACACTCAAAGGCACCAGTGTCACAGTTGGAAACAAATACACAAACACAGCTTCTATTGATTTACTCTCAACCTTTAGAATTTGAGGCTAAATTCACACATGCAAACACATACATCGTATGGATTTGAATCTGACAATAATAATATTATATTACCAAACTTCACTTGGCATTATAATACATTTACACAACAACTAAGCGGTACCTCTCCGTTGTTTCTATTGCTATGTTGCACTACTTTAAGTCGACAGTGTAATGCTGTCGTGCTATTATGTTACTAACTGCAGGCCTGCTATTAATTACAGTAAATGTTAGCTAATGGTAGGCTCACGCTTAAAGACTTTATAAACATTTTACTCACGATGTAAATGTATTTTTTTCGAACTGTTGTTTTTGTCATGAATACTTTCATACAGAACCCAAACTTTATGTGGCAAAAAAAGCATTGTCATATATTCCCCCATTTTTTTGGAGCTTTTATTTTGCAAAAGAAAGCATCAACCACCAATCAGAGGTAGTCAAAACACACTTTGAGTGTACAACGACACGGTGGCTCCGTAGGCTGAACCAAGATGGCTCCTTTCAACCTTGAACCAAGATTGCTCCATTCCTTCCGTTCTTACCTTTCACAATAAAAGCCCTAGGCATATACACTGAGTACCTGCTTACCATTGCTTATTGCCTGACAGGTGGAATAAACAGGGTTCATACACATTTTGACCAATGTATTTCCAGGACTTTAAACCAAATTTACCATCCAAACATTTTGTGAAATCTGGGTGTATACATGAAAAAGTGAGAACATGTAGCATTTAACTAACAATGAGGATTCCAAAGCATACAGTATTCCTTAAATGACATACATGATTGACAGATTAAAATAATAAACATTTATAGATATACTCAGCGTATGCCTGCTTATATTTTGAGCATCTTTTAAACGAATATGAATTATTTCCAACTCAGCGTAAATGAACGACATGAACATATGAATATTACCAAGGACTTTTACGGGCCTGGAAATACCAAATTCCATGACTTTTTCAGGTTTTTCATGACCGTATGAACCCTGAATAAAGGCAACACAGCTAGCGTCTGGCCCGCTGCATCGCTGCAATGGAGGGGAAACCCGATCAAATGAGAGTGCAGGCGCATATGTGATGGCAGGTGTCACATTGGCCGTCTGTCAACTTGGTAATCAAACAGCAGCAGGAAGTGGAGAAGATTAATCAGTAACTATTCGGATGAATGATTAGTCTTTAAAGTCATTTTGCAGGTAAACATTCAGTTCCTCAATGATGTTACACAAGTGCAATGCTGAATTGTAGTATTATTTTAATACAAGACGTTTTGGCAGTTTGTTTTTTCATAATGCAAATACTTCAACTGTATTATATAAATGTGTTTTTTTATGTTGTCACCACATATAGACCACAGTTACCCTAATATATATAATTACTATGTACATTTTTTTAACATTTTTTTATCTCTGTTTATTCAGGTTAAGATCAGAGCTGCCAGTTTGGAACACAGCCTCTGATTGGTCCAAGGGTCAGGAACAAAGCCTTTGTATTGGTCGACAACTAAGGACCACTGTCTCTGATTGGTCGACAACTAAGGACCACAGCCTCTGATTGGTCGACAACTAAGGACCACAGCCTCTGATTGATGCAAAAACCATCACGCTGCGTCAACAGTATACAGTATTTAAACGCTTACTGTCAGACTTGATTCACGTCACTCCTCACACAAAGTCACCTGGCGACCCGTCTCGGAGTAACCATGGTGACAGTCGGCCCATTAGTGCAAGGCCACAGCGATGACCTTCACCGTGACCTGATGAGAGCTGCTCAAGAGGCCGCCGCTCACCGGCACTCAGCTCATTATTGAAACGTACGCCGGCCAGCAGCAACTTGTGCCGCACTCGGGAAAAACAACCAGATTCATGATGAGTAATCTGATTTAAGTGACAGTAAGGTGGATAGAAATTATTATTCAACACTATTATTTGAATATTCCTTATTTCATGGGCTAAATTAAAAAAAGAAAATGATGCGTTTGAATACAGATTTTGACGTTGATTATCACTGCAACAGTCGGAGCACAAACATTTTAAGTTCTGTTTAAAAAATGACTGTACTGATTCACATGATCAAATAATTGATAAATACATGGTTGTATAGAAGTCTATGAAATCAATGACTTGATTTATTCCCTCAGTAAACATTGTAAACATGAGTTTATGTCTCAATCTCTAGTTTCAAGTCTTCTTCAATACAGCATGATGTTCATTTAGTACATTATGCTCATTTAGAGTCAAACAGACCATAAAGCAGGGGATGCTTTAGGGCGGGGCTACTGTGATTGACAGGTTGCTACCAGAGGTGTATACGACATCTCTATGTCACACCTTCGCCAAAAAATAAGATGGCGACGGCTTCAAAACTGCAGTCCACGAACCAAACCAGTGACACCACGACAACTACATCCACTTCTTATACACATTCTGTTGTCTATGGTTGAGTCACAATAACGCCAGATATAAATAAATTGAACGTGACATCTTTCTGAGTGACACTGGTTGCAAATTGTCTTTTGTGCTGCCGGTCTTCTACCACACCATAGAGTCCCGTCCATCAGCTCTCTGTCCTGTTTTCAAACGCATGTCAGTTCGCATGAGGTTTTGCGTTAGCGTCACATCTGTTCTCTCCAGCGTGACAGCATCCAGAGGGGCGGGACGTGAATGGGACAAGGAGGGAGATGTCCACACGGACAATCTGAGGTTTTGAGAGACTGTCAACCTTGCGGTTCACCGACAGTACATCCCCGTGGCGTTGTGCGTACAGTTGACCTCAAGCATTGAAATGTGTCTGTGCATGCATGGGTGGCTGTGTGTGTGTTGCTCTAAAGCTGTAGCGTTGGCTAGAACTTATTTAAAAAACATTTTAAGGTGTTGAGTGTTCTGTCCTCGCCCTGTAGGCACCGCTCTCTGACTGCCTGGAGTCCAAGGCTCGGCCTGGGGAGTGTCTGCTGCTGGCCCATCCATCACATCCTGATGGGGCGACTGTGGCTCAGTGGTTAGCAGGTCCGTCTGACAATCAGAGGGTCGGTGGTTCAAACCCCAGCTCAGCCAGTCCATGTTGTTGTGTCCTTGAGCAAGACACTTAACCCTCATTGCTCACCGTTGCTGTGTCTACTGTATATCATGTAAGTCTCTTTGGATAAAAGCCTCAGCTAAATGTAATGTATTCCTGCCTTTTAATAAAAACGCCAGGTTTCCAGAGATCCGAACAGCATTCTGACAGATAACGCGAGGCCTAGTTTGTGTTTAGAATATTCGTGCAACTTTTAAATAATCCACTTTTGTCTGTAAATAGCACTGAGGCTGTAGAGGGGTGAGCAGCCACTTTTTTGTTGTACTGGTTTTCGTATCCTCGGGAGCCAGATTTAATGAATGTCTTTTTATTTGTGTGTTTAGGGTTAAACAGCCTTTTTGGGGAGGCAGATTCTCTTGTTGGTTGTTATGGCCTCGGCTCACCCTGAGTTATATTGCCTTTGTTATTTTTTTTGTTTAATGTGCTGTTTAGTAATACATTATTTCCCATACACTTGAATTCAGAAGTCTGACACTAATTGGAGGACCGTAAAGAGAACCGCCTTTTGTTCCAATCCCTATTTGGGGGCTTTTTCTTCTCCTTGTTGACACTATTCTTTGACCACCACCAGAAGTGATTGGGCTTAAACTGCAGTGTTTGTGGGGACCATCGAGGTCCATCAGCCTCAACCAGCAATCCAATCTCCACCAGACACGTGGAGTGACTGCTATTAAAACAGGGTCAGGTGAACCCCCCGAGGCGGCAGACACATATGTAATCTTTACTGTACCCTAAGTGTGTGTACACCAGTATGACGTGTGGAAGTAACCGTTCACAGGGTCTGTCCCCCGTAATGACGGCAGCTTGTGTGACATTGACATTGGCCACCTGTCTCTCACCCAGTCACATTAAAACAACAGCAGCGTCAGCGAGACGCTGCAGTGCATCTGATCAGGGAAACCACTGAATGCACCATGTGGGCGAGGAAGCCGTGTGGAAAAGTGCCCATGTATTACTCGAGCACATATGACTTTGATCCTTTTTATGTCATCGACCTCCCATACCATATGTGGACATGGCCTCCATAATTGTTACGACATTGACTTATCGTACCTAGATAACATTTTCTTTCTTAGATACCATGTCATAGACCAAAGTGTTGGTCAAGGGGAAAAGACTCACATCACCATCCTAAAATGTAGACCCTAAGTACCAAAACAAGCCGGTTTACAGTAAGCTACTAAAAAGAAGAAACCTGAAGAAACCCACTCTCGACCCGTCAGAAGTCAACAACTACAGACCTGTCTCTCTCCTTCCCTTTCTTTCCAAAACCCTGGAGCGAGCTATCTTTAACCAAGTCTCCTCCTTCCTCCATCAGAACAACCTTCTGGACCCTCACCAGTCTGGATTCAAGGCAGGCCACTCAACAGAGACTGCCCTCCTTGCTGTCTCAGAGCAGCTTCACACTGCGAGAGAAGCCTCTCTCTCCTCTAGAGAAGCCTCTCTCTCTTCTGTCCTTATCCTTCTGGACCTTTCTGCTGCCTTCAACACAGTGAACCACCAGATCCTCATCTCCTCCCTCCAGGACCTGGGTATCTCAGGCACTGCGCTCTCCCTCCTCTCATCCTACCTCAGCGATCGCACCTACCGGGTAACCTGGAGAAGATCTGTGTCTGAGTCTTGTCCTCTCACTACTGGGGTCCCTCAAGGCTCCGTCCTGGGTCCTCTTCTCTTCTCTCTGTACACCAACTCTCTTGGCTCCGTCATTCGCTCACATGGCTTTTCCTACCATAGCTAAGCTGACGACACCCAACTGATCCTCTCGTTTCCCCAATCGGAAACACAGGTAGCAGCACGAATCTCTGCCTGTCTGACCGACATTTCACAATGGATGTCCGCGCACCACTTGAAGATTAACCCCGACAAGACGGAATTACTTTTCCTTCCAGGGAAAGTCTCCCCCACTCACGACCTGACGATTACCTTCAACAACTCAGTCTTGGCCCCGACCCCGACTGCCAGGAACCTCGGTGTGACCCTTGACAGTCAACTCTCCCTGACTGCCAACATTACCGCAACAACTCGTTCCTGTAGATTCATGCTGCACAACATCAGGAGAATACGTCCACTTCTCACCCAGAAGGCAGCACAGGTTCTGGTCCAGGCTCTGGTCATCTTGCGTCTAGACTATTGTAACTCCCTCCTGGTGGGTCTACCTGCTGGTGCCATCCGACCTTTGCAGCTCATCCAGAATGCAGCAGCTCGACTGGTCTTTAACCTCCCGAAATTCACCCACACTACTCCGCTCCTCCGCGACCTTCACTGGTTACCGGTGGCCGCCCGCATCCGCTTCAAAACATTGGTACTGGCGTACCGTGCTACGAACAGATCTGGTCCAGTCTACATCCAGGACATGGTAAAACCTTACACCCCAGCTCTTGCTCGACTTCTGCCAATCGCCTTGTAGCTCCGTCGCTGCTTCTGCCAATCGCCTTGTAGCTCCGTCACTGCTTCTGCCAATCGGCTTGTAGCTCCGTCACTGAGAGCTAAACACTCCACAAAGTCTCGACTGTTCTCTGTCCTGGCTCCTCGATGGTGGAATGAGCTCCCCATTGACATCAGAACAGCAGAAAGTCTCTACATCTTCCTCCATGAACTAAAAACACATCTTTTCCGACTATACCTTGAATAAAGGATGTAGCACTATAGTAGCACTGAAATGGCTCTTACTGATAGCACTTTGTAGTTGAACTTTTGGACGAAATTGTACCTTCTTGATTCTTGTTGTTCTGATTCTTGTTTGTAACCGTAGAATGCACTTATTGTAAGTCGCTTTGAATAAAATAAATGAAATGTAATGTAATGTAATGTAAATGTAAAAAAGGGAGTAAACGGGTATTGATTTTGATTGACAGGTATAACACCTCACCAGATTAAAAAAGCAGGGTATATTTTCTGGTTGATGGATTTGTAGAAGTATGGCTGTTCTATGAGACAGATGCCTCCCCTAAAAAGCTGTCAATGTGGATTTCCGTTTCCTCCTCAGTATATCACGTGTGTACTCCAGCACAACGCTTACTGTTGCCTCACTCATTCTGATTTAGTTGAAGCTGTCGTTTCATACGTTCAGAAGTCGTTTCTGACAGTGAACTTAATCGATGCAACGATGGTTCTCTTGGCAGCAGAATGCAACGAGGAGTTAGAAAAGAAAACCAGATTACAGAACAATCTTGAAGCTAGTTATTGGTGTTTTGTATAATACCGTGGATGTGTATGGCCTTCAGGGGGCTGTCACAAACGCGGTTGGGTTGATTTGGTCCAACCCAACGGCAAAACGATTCCTGTGCATACTGATAAACCATATTCATGTTCCTCGGTGTCACAACAGAATCAACGCAATATTAGAAATATTAGACGGCAAATACTGACTAACTGGTAGAGGCGAAAATGAGCCTTCATGTATATTAATCATTCTGGGCTTATTACTATGGGATCTCGGTCACAGACTTTTTAATGGACTTAATGAATCGACTAAGTACACAGTCAGATGCAAGCACAACACTTTTAACAGCTTTTGACCTATTAATCAGGGAAATTAACCGTGCACATGTTATATTCATGGCCTCGTACAGATTAATTATCATATTGCCTCCTGAGAAGATTTCACTATCGGCAGATAGATTTAGAAATCATGCTAATATCCCATATCTGCTTTTGTAAAATCCTGTTGTTGAGAAGAAGAAGAAGAAGAAGAAGAAGAAGAAGATCACTGGAGAAGCTATAAGTAAAGCAGAGGAGGAAACAGGAGTTGGGTGTATATGTTCCTGGTGTAAATCCCACCAAATCCTCCATGAACCTCTGGAGACCTACAGCAGTCTTCCCATTGTTTCTTTCATCTTCTCTTTTCATCTTACTCCTCCTTTAATCTTTTCTTTTCATTACCTCTATACGTGCCCCGGGTTTACTGCTTTATGTCTTTGTAGGCCCACTGCCCATGGGAATAGCCGTCATGTCTTAAGATATGGATACCTTCCACGTTTCTCTTCAAAGTATGAACGGGACTACTGAAAATGAGGATTTATTTGACTTATTTAGTAGTTTTGTACTCAAAAGTTACAATGCCGAGAAATAATTGTTACAAAATGCATATTATTAGAATCGCGATTTTGTAATTGATATACGTTTTTAGATGAAAAAACATAAAACTGTGAATACATTTTAAAAAGCTACCGTTGCTGGACCGGGTGGCGTCTAGTTTGACTCAGCGGTTGACGCCACAGCGAGGCTAACGTTGGCGTTTTTAGGCAAGTAGCCAATCAGGCAGCGTAGGGGGCGTGTCCTCTCACATTGGAGTACGGGGTAGCCGCTCACATGCGCACAACGATGAGAGCAGCTCCAACGCACCGGCAGCGGCAGCCGGGTGAACCCTGAATGTTGAGCTGACAAACAGCGGCTGCAGTCTGAGCTGCGATGGTAGCCGTGTTCGTCGTGGTAATGGCCGTCCCCATCAGTGGAGCTGTATCTGGGTCTGGTCACACACTCTCCTCTTGATTCCAGCTCCATCTGGGTCCCTAGTCGCCTTTCAGCCGGTGATGTAACAATGTTTATTATTCATAGCTGCTGAGATTATGGCCCTCATCAGTATTCCTCTCAGCATAGGAGGAAGGAGAGAGGAGAGAGGGAGAGCAAGGAAGACACATTTCATTTACATTTCCTTTTCTACCTCTGCGTTGCTGTTGTTCTCATTCTCTGATGACCCTCACTGCTGCCCGAGGAGCACACTGAGCTGTACTGCTGACATGTGCGCTATACATCACGGCTTCCGACATGTTGTTGCTCTCCAGGCCTTCTTGGAAGCCTTTGTTTCCGGAGCTGGAACAGAGAACTAAAAAAAAAAAAATCTCTTTTCCTATGACCTCTTCTGCTTCCTGCTCTTGACTTCTGGTTTCACATGGTTGCCACAGTGGCCTGGGTGAAAGTCCTGTGTTTGTCTGACCCACTCACCCACCCGGACCACATCCCTATGCTGATTTTGCTTTGTACAAATTATTTTAGCGTTACTTTAAAAAAGAGTTGCGGTGCTTGTGAGAATGGCAGCTCTGTTGTATTTATGTGTTCTGTCCATTTACTGCATACATTATAAGATTGTCTACGCTCGTTATCTGTAAAGATGAAACTCGCCGCACACACACACACACACACTTGATTAGCAAGAGCTATTTTCAGAGCAACTGACACGGCTGTGAGATGACAGGTGTTAAACTGCCACGGTAATTAAAACTGTCAGTCATTCTGTCTGTGTCTGTGTGGGTGGGACGCAGTGCGGTCTATAGTTGTTCCACTTGTCAATCAAATGAGCGCTTGTCATTTGCTGTCCACAGCATCACAGTAATTGTTTTTAGGTTGTTGTAAACTATGTTACTGTAAACTAGTGTGACTTTGAGAAACTTTACACAGAAAGTTGAATAAATATATGTGTTCCCTTTTGCACACATCTTCACACCACAAATAAAAGGCATCAACCAATCACGTTGTGCGGTTGAAACAACACAGAGCAAACTGTACTCTTTCAACCTGAAGCAGCTTGTGTGTCAACGCTTTCTGTTCTTACCTTTTCACAACTAAAGACCTAGAAATATTAGTACGTTTGTGTTGTTTATTCGTCGCCCCCAGTGTGTAAAGGTCTTAATACAGCAGTCCAGTTACAACACAAGGTTTAGTTCTTGTTCACTTAAGGTGGACTGACCTTTAAGGTGGACCTGCAATTCTCGTTTTAGTGTCAAGCTGCTCTTCTGAGTATCGGGGGGTTCATGGATTGTTCAACTAAACGAGTATTTGACTACTAAAACCACTGCTTGGTGAATGTGAAAAGATGAACAATGTGAAGGTGAAACTATAAAAGCCCACAGGACCAATGCATTGCTAACACACTGTGCTACCTTTCCTTTGCTAAGCTAACGCTCACTGACGAAGCTAATGTTAATACTAACGCAATCGTTTTCCGTTTGTCTCATAATGAACGCAGGAAGCGTTGATAAGACTTGACTCAGGACTCTGTAGATCTTAAACCGCCAATAACTAACCATTTGTTTTGCCACTGAGGGGCAGCAGAAGTGAGCTGTAAACACAACGCTCACTAACCTTTAGCTCTGTTTTTGGTCTCCACCACCTCCTGATGGAGACATCGGTCTCTTTATGTGCCAGTGTGTTCCCAAGCTAATCTCTAACGGTCTATTTGCTGCTGAGCAGGCCGTGTGCTGTGGCTTTACCTGAGCTTTTCCTCCGTAAACAACAGATAACAATGAGAGCCGCGAGGGTGATCTAAAGGAGCATGCTATTGTTAAAGTAATCATTATACAGCACTATATGGTTAAGCAGTATTGCAGTCTGACAATATTGAGTGGTGCATATTAACTCATACCCATGAGTTTCATTTTTCTATGAATAATCTACTTAACATTTCAATTAAACTCAACAAGCAGAGGCCCGTTTCAAGAGGAGTGAAGAGGACTGAGAACGTCCAAGTTTCCTAGCAACACACAGACACAAATACCCATACACACAGAGAGAAGCAAACACCATCTGCCCACTTCCTGCTGTTCGGGAAGTCTCGGCAGCGCCACGATGGCCGCCCCCACGAGGAGCCGGCTGAAGCCCTGATTGGCCCGGCGTGTTCCTCCTATACGCCAGGAGATGCAAGATGTCAGGGTGTCGGGGAGTTGAATGAATGGTAATAATTTCCTCACATCAGCCGGTGTGCTCGCTAAATGTCGTATTTCAAAATCACCGCAATGGGCATTAAGTACATTAGTGATGAATTCTGCTTTAATGCCGCTTTAACATCTCACTCTGTCAAAGGCAGCTTGTGTCTGCAGCCAGTGTTAAGTCGTTGAAGAGAAGTGCTTAGCATACCTAATCACTTGTTGGTTTATGATAACACATGAGTCTTCTGACAAATGACCTAAAACAGTAAAAACAGCCTTTTCTATTTAAAAATAGCTAGTATGTGTCTGCTTGGAGCGAGGGCTCCAGTGTATCCTTTAATAAAGGAAATTCTAATTATTTGCTTCGCCGTCGGTTTCGTCATTCCGAAGGCATTAATAATCCATCAGCCGCAGTCATATATAGCTGTACTATAATTATCGCTTAATGGGAGAGGCAGACATGCAATGCATATTGCATGGCACACACATTGTGGTTATTTGATGTTATAGGGTGTTAAATGATTAATGCCGTCTGTTTGTCTACAGGCTGCATATACAGCGAGCAGCACTAATGAATAGTGACAAATCATCACTGTTCTTGCCTGTACTTTGATATTTCTACCACGTCGCACTGTTTTAATATTAATGAGTCGAAGGTCTTCAATTGCTCGTCTTCATGCTAAATCCACTTTATTTTGTCAGCTATACAATAACAACTGTAAAACATCTTTAAAATGTACGTTGATGGAATTTCAGGAATAGACTATATATATATATGATTATCACTCTCTGCATAATATGTGGCAATAATTCAGCATAATAGTGAGTTGTATTATTAATGCCGGTCGTATCATGTTATTTCGGCATATTTATCCCCCACACCTTGAAGACCGGTCCATGAAAATATTGTCTGCGCAAAAAAGGTTGGGGATCGCTGGTTTAGGTCATATTAACACCTTAAATATGCTAGCAGGAGGTTAGCTCCTCCTGCCGTTTGTACTGGCTTCATGATGCATGGCTTGTTACCAGACTCAATGCTGTCTGTACTGTTCCTGCCAGTCTGTTAGTATGCAGTCTAGATTATAAGCTTGTTGCTTTGGCCAGCATACTGCCAAAAGTCCTAGAAAGAATCCTGCTGGATAGATTATATGATATATGTATTACCTCCACAGACAACCAGTTCGGCTTTAAAGCCAAACATGGCATCATATTGTGTATATACTATCTCAACTGAGGTCAAAACTCATCAGTTCGTATGTGTTTTGTTGAAGATTTCAAAGCTGTTGATCGTGGTAAGCACAGGAAGTTGTTTGTTAAATTGAGTCAAAGAGGTGTCCCCAAATACATTGTGAGAATTCTGGCTTACTGAATGCCCGTCCATGCAGGTAAAATGGGGCCAAAGTGTCTCAGCCCCATTTGGAGTTAGCAATGGTGTCCCCAGTTCTAATATATATATAATGATCTGTCCAAGCAACTGAAAACAGTTAATACTGGGTGCATGATTGGTAATACTCTAGTTCACAATATTCTGTATGCAGATGATCTTGTAATTCTTAGTCCATATGGTAGCAGTCTGTCTGTGGTGTGGAACATGATATCAAATACAATGCCAGTAAGAGTGCAACCTTGATCTGTAGAACCAAAGAGAAGACAATTTCCTGACTTTGTCAAATTGTCTGATAACTATTTTGGTTTCTGTGACAAGGTAAAATATCTTGGACATTGTATTATAGAACAGATGACCAATGATGATATTCATAGGCAATGTTGTAGGATGTACACACAAGCAAACACTCTGTCATGCAATCTTAGTGTGTGTGCAGATGAGGATGTCAGACTGCACACCTCTCTACACTACACACTTGTGGTCAAACTACAAAAAGCAAGCCTACAGAGACTTCAAGTAGCTCATAATGATGCCATGAGAATAATACTGAAGAGACAGATGGTGAGATGTTTGTGCAGGTGCAGGAGTCAATACTTTCCAATCATGTTGGTTTTATCAAACATAAGGTTTAGTGCCTCACGCTACCAGCCCCTCATGTGGGGCCATTGATACAGCTGTCTCTTTGTCAGCCATTGTTAGGCCCACATACTCTTATTGTGCTTTTGTATATATGATCTATTCAATGTAACGTCCTTTCTTATCTGGATCCAGAGTCTGAAAAAAAAGTTTGATTGTTTGATTGAGTGATATATTTTGCAGCTGATGCATACAGGGATGGGAAGAGATGCGCAAGACTTTAAAGGTATCGTCTGAAATGACCCAGTAGCAAGTAGTATCAAAACCTCCAGTCAAACTAACCCTGCATCCAATTCTTTTTGATCTTAGCTCGCAGCCAATCGTCACAAGTGTTCTTCGATTGTAAGTAACATGTGATGGCTCACTACAGCAGCAGATAAAACCCATCAGCCGGGGATGCACCTGGGAGCAGGCAGCTAGCTGATACCTTTTCATATGCAGCTAGCTGATACCTTTTCATATGTCCTCATCTCTCTGACACAGTGACAATAACAATCATTTTGAAGAACATGGTGGTCAAACTCAAAACACTAACCTTCTCTTTCATAATGTAGAGTTTTGAGATAACTGCATTGTTGCATTAGCTTTACTTTAATCATATTATTATGTCTAAACATATATTATTTATTCTCATATATTTTCTTATTCAGTGTCTATTTCAATATACTTTCCACCATTGATAATTACTTATGTGGCCTGCCAATTGCCAGAAGAAGATCATGCAAATGTCCTGTCATGGCCTAGATAAGGTTTTCGGCATGCTATTCTCGAACAGGGTCCCTGCTCCAAATGCGGCCGAGGTGAAACCATGAATGTGACACAGAAAAAACAATCTTAAACATTATCTAGCTGTACTTTTTTTGCAGAGACAACTGGGGCAGCCCTGCATTAATCCACTCCGATCCAATCCAATAGCAATACAACACTTAATTCCACTGCGGCACTTGCGTTTGGTTTAATCTTGGGTGGACTATGCTGCCAGAGTAGCATAATCTGTATGAAAACTTTTCTTAAAAAAAAAAAGGCTGATCATTGCATCATAATTCCAGAAAGACAAGGACAGTGGATCACAGTGGAACCTTTTTTCCCAGCCACCCCGTCCAACAACACACTCATGCATGATTGTGATATTAGAAGTCATTCGTTGGGTGTCAGTCCCTGCTGGCTGCAGTGCTCCATTAAAGCTCCCACACTGAAACAGGAGATTAAGTTCTGGTTTATGGGCCACCTCACCTTGAACAGGGCTTACTTACTTGGCAGCCCTGACGAATGTTACCTCTGTTCTGCAGGGTAGGTAGGTGGAGGGGAACATAAATCTGTGCAGCATAAGAAACACAAAGGAAATGTAATTCCAAGCATACACGGTAGCAGCACGTACACCGTTTACACGGTTGCAGTGTTACAACACAATGTGCGCTCACACACAGCTTTGCACAGGCAAATCCACAATAGCACTGTGACTTGATGTGCTGTGATGTCAGCACCAAGTCAGCATGGGTGCTTTTAATGGTAGGTGTTCTCATGGTAAGCTCTGGCTTGTCTTTACAGGGTCTCAGGGTGTTTCCACTTGTGATGTACAGTCAGGGTGACTGTACTTAACAAGTGGACATTGTCATGGTGGCATCGCCCATTGTTTTGTGGATTACAGTTTTCAAGCCTTGATTGTGGCATTTTGGTTGTCTCCATCTGGGGTTTGGACCAGAGGGTGGAGCTGGTGAGGCTGTGTGCTGTTAGTACAGGAAATGCTAAGTAACCAATTAATGATATCTAGCCAGCATGGTTAGCATGGTGTGTCTGTAATTTACATGAACTATGCTAATCTGGACTATCAAAAACTTGTTTCCAAACAAATCAAGAAATACCGTGATAACTGCTTGATAAGGAAGAGATGACGTAGTGTTCGAGTTCATGTAAACCGCCATGCTGGGCAGGTTTTATTGAAATACACACATTAGCAGAACAAATAGGCAACATTGGTGCTGTAGTATAGAATACTGAAGGCTAACAGAATAATGAAAAATGAAGGCGATAGCTGCTGTAGGTGAGTGGGGGAGGAAAGGGATGCTCTCTGCAGACAGATAGCGCTCCACCATTAACAACTGGATCCATAAGACTCATGTTTATTCTGTTTGTCTAAAGTGACAACACCTTTCTGAGCTGTGGCGCAGACGAAAATCAATCGTTTTGATTGTGACTTTTTTCCTGTTCATTAAACGTCACATTGGGAAGCCGAGATGAAAATACAAATCCAGTTGTTGAAGCTGCGGTCTGAGCCTCCAGCTCTCTGTGATCACCTTCAAATGCACCATGACGTCTTCACATTGATTTACATTACATTTAGCTGAGGCTTTTATCCAAAGCGACTTACATGATATACAGTAGACAGTAGACACAGCAACGGTGAGCAATGACGGTTAAGTGTCTTGCTCAAGGACACAACGACATGGACTGGCTGAGCCGGGGTTTGAACCACCGACCCTCTGATTGAAAGACTGATTTGCAAACCACTGAGCCACAGTCGCCAAACTAGCATAAAAACATGATCAAAGCAGATCTACATGAAAAACATTATCACCGCCCACAGGATGGGCGGGACCAAATCAGATGAACACCTACACACAGTGTATTACGATCCAATCCAACGGCTGAGTGATAAACAATGGTTTCAACCTCCTGAATCCTCAAATCCGCCGGCGGGATGAAATGCGTGTTTTCTCAAAACAATCGGCAAAACTACACTGTTTATCAGAACCGGAAGCGGCATACACCTTCACTATCATCAGATTTTCATCTTTCCCACGGTTATTGAACACATCATGTGTGACGAATTGTAAAAGTGTGATATTTCATCACACATTTCATACCCCCCCCCCCCACCTCTAATCAGATCCTGTAGAAAACATTACATTCTGCACTTATCAGCGCAACTAAGAAGCCATGATTGATTCCAGTCACATGACCAAAGAATATGTGAATCTTTGACTGAACTGCAAGCTGCTGAACACAGAGCATCAATACACACAACACAGCACAGAGAGACTATTTTTTCCACAACATTGGTAACACTTGTGGACATTTTGAACAATGTTGGATAAACAGATATATTTTTGAAATCAGAAATTATCAAAGAATTTCAACTTGCATTATTTTCTTTTTTTAAGATTTATGGCATGGCAACTGCGTTAATTTGCATAAAAGACATGTTTGGGTTCTTTCTATTTCTAGTCTGGATTTTGCCGTTGCTGTAGAGGGGCAGGGCTTTTATATTGCAGACCACAGACAGACAAATGTGACAGAAAAAAGGACCTGAAACTGCTCGGGGTTGAGAGTGTTGCACTCTTAACAGTAAGGATTTGAATACATCAAATATACGAATAAAAGGAATTGCAGACTACAGGGAATGTAGTGAAGAATCAGAGCTGGTGACGCAACAACTTTTGGCAGGACAAACGCTGCTTAAAAATAGGTGAAATTTATGATGATAATTCGGCCAGACAGATTTTTCTTGAGGACTATTTGAAGGATCCTCTCTGCGTCACCGTGATGCTCACACAGCTCCATCTCACCGGGAAAATCTGTCACGTCTAAACATCCAATCATCCTGCTTCCCATTTGATTTGACTAATCAAAACTCCACACCTCTGTCTTTGTATCTCAATATGAAGACATACATCGGTAATTGCTATTAGAAAAATGCATCATTCAAGAACAGGCATAAGTGATAGTGTGCCATTTTTGTATTCACTTTTACATTGCGTGTGTGCGTGTGTGCGTGCGTGTGTGTGTGTACACTCACATGTAGCGCAGGTGCGGGTTCTTGGAGAACACACGAGCCTGGATGGTGTGCAGGTTGCTCCTTGTAATGGTTCTGCAACAGACAGATGCAAGGAGAGAAAAATGTCACTCTGATTTATTGTCACTTTAAAAGAAGAAGAAGAAACTGGCATTGAACACAATAAAGGAAAGACGGATGTATTTGCTATTACATCACATTTAGCTGACGCTTTTATCCAAAGAGACTTACATGATATACCGTAGACCGTAGACACAGCAACGGTGAGCAATGAGGGTTAAGTGTCTTGCTCAAGGACACAACAACATGGACTGGCTGAGCTGGGGTTTGAACCACCGACCCTCTGATTGAAAGACTGACTTGCTAACCACTGACCCACAGTCACCACAACAGTTCGCTTCAGTTACTTGAACTAAAGAAACTTGAATACAGGACGTATGCCATGATGTGTAAATGTCTATGTGTAGTCCCACCCCCCTTGGCGCTGATTGGATAACTGACCTGCTTTTTCAGTGTCTTAAAACATGCATTCTCTCTCCTGACCACCAGGGGGCGACTCCTCTGGTTGTATAGAAGTCTATATAAATGACTCTACTTCTCTCTTGATGTATTCCCTCAGTAAACATTGTAAACATGAGTTTATGTCTCAATCTCTAGTTTCAAGTCTTCTTCAATACAGCATGATGTTCATTTAGTAAATTATAGTCCATTTAGAACAGGCAAGGTCTCCGAGATCAACCAACCTGTCGATCACCAACGTCAGAAAAGATCTCCGCCTGATTTATGAACGCCTGAAAATGGGTTCTTACACAGCCGAAGTGTTCTCAGCTGTGGTCCCCGAATGAGGATTCTTACATTGAACTCGGGTTCTGGTGCACCTGGATCTGCATACAGAAACGCCCCGCCAGCTCCTTATAAGGGCATGCAACTGAAGAGACGTGTGCACAATCGACAGACTCCACAGGCAAGCGCGAAAGCAGCTTTTGATCAAAATCACGTCAAAGCGGAAAGCGAGCACCGGTCCAGTAAACTGAGACCTAACTTCATCAGTGCAGAGGTGTTTAGCGTTCTGAACGTCTGGTCTAAGTTCAGAACCAATCAAAGATGAGAAATGTCTTCCTAATGCTGTGTTCACGTGCGTTTGGTGTGAACGCAGTGTCACTGTGTTGGAGAATGAGGCCCATTATGCCTGATTGACGTTTACAAAGTGCGGACGTGGAGATGGTCCATATGCTAAATAGAGGTGAAAGCCAGGTCAAGGGACGGTGACTTGTGGGGACTTGTCAGCAGAGAGAAGTTTCCTCTCCTCAGCATGTGACCTAACAGTGAGCGCTTACTTTGGATCAACTTACCTCTGAAATGACATTTTCACAGATGAAAATCACCAAGTGAAAGTACAGGAACCGGCTTACTGACAGACACGCCTTAACAAAAACTCGCCGGGCGTTTAAAAAAAAAAAAAAAAGAGAGAGAGAATACCTATCCGCGAATTGTGTCTGGATGACGAGTGCTTTCAGTTGTACTTTCGGCTGAGCAGGAGTAAGTTGGAGGTCTTCTGAGCAGTAGAGTAGTGTTTCGATCTAGAATTGTAAAGCTCTTCGTAATTAAATACCGTTACTATTAGCGCCTCGACGGAGGTTGACATTTTCTTTTGAATTCAACTTTTTTTTGCCACGCGAGGCCCCCGGTCCCTGCGAGGCCCCCCCGCGGTGCGGGGGCTGCGGGGGTAATCTCTACGGGGCTGGTCACAGACACTATTCAGTCACAGACAGTATTCAGTCACAGACAGTGTTCAGTCACAGACCGCATTCAGTCACAGACAGTGTTCAGTCACAGACAGTGTTCAGTCACATTCAGTGTTCAGTCACATTCAGTGTTCAGTCACAGACAGTATTCAGTCACAGACAGTGTTCAGTCACAGACAGTGTTCAGTCACAGACAGAGTTCAGTCACAGACAGAGTTCAGTCCCATTCAGTGTTCAGTCACAGACAGAGTTCAGTCACAGACAGTGTTCAGTCACAGACAGAGTTCAGTCACAGACAGAGTTCAGTCACAGACAGAGTTCAGTCACATTCAGTGTTCAGTCACAGACAGAGTTCAGTCACAGACAGAGTTCAGTCACAGACAGAGTTCAGTCACAGACAGTGTTCAGTCACAGACAGTATTCAGTCACATTCAGTGTTCAGTCACAGACAGTGTTCAGTCACATTCAGTGTTCAGTCACAGTGTTCAGTCACAGACAGTGTTCAGTCACAGACAGTGTTCAGTCACAGACCGCATTCAGTCACAGACAGTGTTCAGTCACAGACAGTGTTCAGTCACAGACAGAGTTCAGTCACAGACAGTGTTCAGTCACAGACAGTGTTCAGTCACATTCAGTGTTCAGTCACATTCAGTGTTCAGTCACAGACAGTATTCAGTCACAGACAGTGTTCAGTCACAGACAGTGTTCAGTCACAGACAGAGTTCAGTCACAGACAGAGTTCAGTCACAGACAGAGTTCAGTCACAGACAGAGTTCAGTCACAGACATAGTTCAGTCACAGACAGAGTTCAGTCACAGACAGAGTTCAGTCACAGACAGTGTTCAGTCACAGACAGTGTTCAGTCACAGACAGTATTCAGTCACATTCAGTGTTCAGTCACAGACAGTGTTCAGTCACATTCAGTGTTCAGTCACAGTGTTCAGTCACAGACAGTGTTCAGTCACATTCAGTGTTCAGTCACATTCAGTGTTCAGTCACAGACAGAGTTCAGTCACAGACAGTGTTCAGTCACAGACAGTGTTCAGTCACAGACAGTATTCAGTCACATTCAGTGTTCAGTCACAGACAGTGTTCAGTCACAGACAGAGTTCAGTCACAGACAGTGTTCAGTCACAGACAGTATTCAGTCACAGACAGTGTTCAGTCACAGGCAGTATTCAGTCACAGACAGTGTTCAGTCACAGACAGTGTTCAGTCACAGACAGTATTCAGTCACATTCAGTGTTCAGTCACAGACAGTGTTCAGTCACAGCCATCACACTGACTTGAGTCACATGACTTCTGATGTCATCATGATGGGACACAGAGCTGAACTTACATTAGTTCACTGACTGAGAATTTTGTCAGTGTTGTAACTTCAACAGTTCATATTGTTGTTGTATTAACAGTTCATCCAGCTGCTCATTGCAAATGTGTTTTTTCTTGTTCATATTGTGTGCGGTTAACAAATAATTTCCTTTTTATGATGCACTAAAATTAAGTTAATTTAAGTTCTTGGTCACATCAATTTGAAAGCTGGACCATAGTGTTCGATTCCATTCATTAGGCCAAATAAAAAGCTTCAAGTTGTAAGTACAGTCTGGACAGTCGTTTTCCCTCAACGCCTCAATAGGTAGATCTTGTCTGTCACCAAGGCAGAGGTCAGGGATCTTGGGCTTAAACAGGTTGGTGACCACTGATTTAGAGTCAAACAGACCATACAGCAGGGGTTGCTTTTGGGGCGGGGCTACCTTGTGTCAGTGTTGTCTGTTCTGGCAGTTGTCTGTGAACTTTAACCCTTTCAGAGTGTGTTTTCAGTTCATGAAAATTCAATTGAACAATTTGGTCACCAAAAAAACCATCTTGTTCAGCGTTCGGTTATACTTTGCTCAAATCAGGCTTTCGGCGTCTGGAGATACGTACATGTGCATCTGCGTTTGTAGAACATATATTTTCTAAGAGGAGGAGCAGGAGTCTCTCCGACCTCTTGAATTATATTATTCTGAAAGATTATTGTGGATTTTCATTCTCAATGAGGTCAAAAATAAACTGCCTATCCGTGCTATAAATGCTCATCTTTGAAATGGTTGAACACATACCAGTCATGGTTAGTACACAATGGTCTTGGTCTATTATTAGAACATGTGCCCCCCTCCCCTCCTTGACTTGAATGGAAACTGTACCTGAGTTACAAACTGGGGGTGTAGACTTTAGAAGATGTGGGCATAGACCATGCAGGGAGGGTCCGACGAAAGAAATTGCATTCTGGGAAATGCAGAATCCAGTATTTTTGTGGCTAACTACTACACAGTACATTACGGGTGTATCCCTTTAGGATCCACTGCCAAGTCACACTCTAAAGAGACATGATGTTAGCTATGTCGAGAGCTTTCTGTGGAGCCGCCATCTAGTGGCTGCTCGAGGATCTGTGTCTTCAAAGGCACTTAAGTGGGGTTGAGACGGCTTCTTCTCTCTGAGCGTCATCCATCACCCTCACTTTGCCTCTGCCTCCAATTCAGCGGTTGGAATCTTGACCCTCTGAAATCAAATTCAATTAAAATCCACTGCCTCTGAATCTCATTACAGCTGGATGTAGCTGAAGGACTCGTGGTCCTCTTCCCCGGCAGAGTTGTGTTCAATAGAGGTCAGCAGGTGAGGCCAAACGGCCTCGTGGATAGAGAGGAAATAGATCCGTAACGTGTCTGCTAATTAGCCAGATACAAGCATTTAAATTAACGTCAGAGTTTTGAACTTATTCTGTAGTTTTTATTCACCGGAGGCCTCTAATACGAAGCAGGATGTGAGGTGAGCGAGGTAACTTCAGGGTTAAATTGAATATTTACACATACAAACATATATACATTACGTATTATTACATATACAGACATACAAATAATATATATATACATAATATATAAATATATATTTATATTTATATATATATATATATATAAATATAAACATATAATATAAAATGAAATATACATATAATATATATAGATAGATCTGACTATAATATATAATTACATGTGTTTATTATATTAAAGAAATGTGTTGCTGATGTATTCTTGTGGCGTACGTGACAATATTTAAGCTCTTTCAGCTGCAAACCCTGCATAGTGAAATGGACTTGGGGTATATTTTTTATTTTTTGACATATTTACTTATGTGTGTCAGCTTGTGAGCCGTGTGTTGTAGTGTGTCTTACCGTCACAGACAGGATGCAGTGTCACACTGCTCTGGTTATTTATTGTGAGCTGCGGGTGATCATTAATTATTGAAGTAAACCTTTTTACCGCTGTTTTTTATATATCTATTCTTTACACATCCAAGCAACACATTAATAAAACATAATGCACACATGTAATAAAGTCCAATCCACCGTGCTCTATATGAATATTGTGAATCTGTTCATTTACGGACTCACACAGTCAGCGATTTCTCACCAGCCGTCCTTCCTGCATTTGGCAAGTTAAACAGTGTTAGTCTCAGTCTGAATTGCGTGTTTAATTAACTTCTTCGTATTTAACTGATATTAGAATTATTATTGATGTGAACAAACTCAAAACCAGATTGAGTGGATTTTGCAGCTTCAAAGGACGTTTAGGGTAAACCAGATGCCCAACAGATACTCTGGTATGCTGGACTCGCCTTGTAGTCCAGGCCCCAGATCTGCACTTTATTTGTTTGCTGCACGACCAAAACCAAATCAATGGGCTCTATTTATAAGCCTGTCGAGAGCGAAGACTGGAGTGAGTCTGATGGCCAGCCAACTGTTGCCAATTAGCGCACTCTGTATCTCCTGCAATAGCTCGTTTGGATCTGGAAGTGAAAACGGAACCTTTTTAATCTGAGTTTTAATCGGCTAGTTGTGGGAGAGGAGCCCGTGTCTGGAGCGTTGGAGCCAGGATGTCCATCACCTCCTCTCAGAGGCAGTGTGACGCACGCCATACTGTTTCTTCTCACTTTCTCTTCTTCTGCTCAAAAGAAGGCATCGAAACTTTCCAGATCATCGTGCTATGTGCTTTGTGCATATGTGCTATGCTGGACGTAGTCATTGTGTCCCCCGTTGGTTCCGGACTGATGTTTTGAAGCCTTGAGTTTGACAATTTTGCAGTTGTAATCTTGGGTAACAGCCGATGTGAGGTCCCGGGACAGGGATGTCGTATGTGTACAGATTGTAAAGCCCTCAGAGGCAAATTTGTTTTTGTGAATTTGGGCTATACAAAATAAACTGAATTGAAAAATGTAACCTTGTAAAATGTAGTTTTGGCGAGAAACTTTAATAAATACAATTATTTAGCTAGCAACTATCTAGCTAGCTAACTAGCTAACCAGCTCGTCCGCCAGGGCAACAGGGAGTGAGGCTGAGGCCTCTGGACCCTGCACTCCTGCTGCTTGGTTCATGTTCTGTAGCCAGCGTAGCGCTGAAGCACGGTACATTAACAAGCTGGCTAGAGCATTAGTGGACAGCTGGCTAGTTGATTACATAAAACTAAAGAATCCCTTACTGTATCTGGCGATAGCATTGTGCTTTCCTTACACTGTGGCAAGAGTGTGCAGATGAAGCATTTAGTCGCACGCTTCCTAACAATAAAGCATCAGAGCTTGTTTTAGACATTACTGCAAAAATCTCAGCTCAGGGGATCCAGGACGAGCCGTGAATCGATTTATTTCACACAGAAGTTGCAACGGTTTCAATGACAACAGTGAACATAAAAATGGCCAACCAGTTTCGTTGATTTGAAAAAGGGAATGTCCGTTCTAGTCCTATTTTATTTCTTTGGGTATTTGATTGACACTAGCATTTTCTATTCAATGGTTCACCTACACAGAACATGTTTCACCTAAAATGTTATATTCCTAAAACATATACTTTTATTTTCAAGAGTCGTTGGGTTTTTGTTCCCAGCGACTTTTGCTCCGCAGGGAGCGGGTCCTCTTCACAGAGTCTGCCACGTTGCACCGCCATGTTTCTACAGTAGCCTGAAACGGACAAACCTAACGCTGGCTCAAGAGCAATCTGCAACCTCACCACTTGATGTCCCTATATCATATGTTCATTTAATAGAAAAAGATGCTAACGGGTTGTTGTGTATTTGTGTATGCTTTGTTTTGTAAAAGTACATTTTTTTAATAATATTCCTAGTTTGCATATTATAATATCACAGATTAGCACGAGAAGTTTCCTGGCTGTTATGTATAGAATGCATGTTGAGGCACCTGTATTATTGTTTTATATACAGTAGGTGCCCAGAACTCTTTACAATATTCTTGTTGTTTCTCTTATCTGTGCTGTTTTTTACAAATGTGTTCTGGGTATTAGTCTCATAAACAGGAATGGAGGGAAATATTCCCAGGCCAGCAAGGCATCTGATCCGTGATATGCATTCAAAGGTGTTTAACTTTGCATGAACAAACAGACACATAGAGGGTGTGTTGCTACTCACAGCCTCTGTAAGCCGGTGTAGAGCTCCATGTCCACATCCCTCAAGATCTGCAGACCAGTCCAGTTCTCAATGTGTCTGAAAGGTAGGACAGGAGAAGACATATTAGTTGATTGTTGAGAATGGATTGATCTACTAATTATTGTCTACAATGAACATTAATAAGTTATTATCTCAAATTCGTTGAAGGATATGACCGGGATGTCAAACGGAAGATAGAAGCTAACGTCTGCAGACCACAATGTTAAAATGAGCCATCACAGTTCAAGACAAAGACAAAGACATTGAGGAATAACAGTATTTATTTAAAGCCAAGTAGGTCTTCATTCACAATTATAAAAAATGCCAATGAGCTATGATTGGCCAGTCCTGCATTTGAGGGGCGGGACTCAGTGAACGGTCAAATCGCTAGCCAATGGTTCTGAAAATGATAATAATTTGGACAAACCAAAGTACCAGATAATGTAATAACTGTAATATAAAAAGCTGTCATGCTGATAACATTGTATAGTGTGAGGGTTAGTATTATTCAGAATATTTGCCACTTTTATTCAGATTAAGTACAAGTACTTATATTTGTGTGCTTGTTGATACTGAGTACCAACATGAGCACTTCATAACACCGTTCCAATTCTAACAATAACTTTGAAATCATGTTATGTCATCAGATGCTCCTCTATTTCTGACTAACAAATCAAAATATTCAACATGATGCTGTTGGTGACATTTTAACATTCAACGTTGGGTTTTCCTGAGACAAACAGAGTGTAGTTTGCAGCAGGGATGTTAATGATTCCCAGTTTAACCCTTCAGCTGCCGTCGTTGCTGACATCCTTTCATCACCCGCTGGCTGCGAGCAAGACAGGAACTTAGTTTGGGTCACCTCACGGGTCTTGAGGCGTTGGAGCATTTATGCAAAGACAAAAAAAACAGTGCTTGCACGCACACACTGTATTGCAATATCCACATCTCTTACATTACGCCTGACTTCATACTCTTCATCACACACACACACACACACACACACACACACACACACACACACACACACACACACCGAGACTCATTCGACCGTATACTCGCTATCGTTGCACCTAACACCGATACCGCCATCGGTGCATCTCTAATTCAGAGTGTGCACAATTGTTCAGCAAACTGTTTAATCAAACCTTAATGAGGTTCTTCACAGTTTTTCAGGTATTCATGTCGACATGGTCTGAACCGACTGGCTGCTGTGGTTTGTTGGCCGTGAAAGTTTTTGTAGCGTGGTCTTGTGGGAGCCCCGCAGCAGAAACAGGATAGTGGCCCATTTTGTATCCGGCAGCGGATGGCAGCAAATCAAAACACGCAAATCACATCACTCCAAACATCTGTTTACCCAAGAGACCGCCTCCTAGCTCTGACCGTGTGTGTGTGTGTGTGTGTGTGTGTGTGTGTGTGTGTGTGTGTGTGTGTGTGTGTGTGTACACTACTACATTCCTCTCTGTTTGTGTGGTTACAAAGGTATTCATGGAAAGATCAGTTAGAGGTGCTGTTTGTCCATCTGTCTTCCTGGAATTGATTCAACACCAAAACACCTTTGCATATTTACTCTCTCTCTCTCTCTCTCTCTCTCTCTCTCTATATATATACAGTGCCTTGTGAAAGTATTCGGCCCCCTTGAACTTTGCGACCTTTTGCCACATTTCAGGCTTCAAACATAAAGATATAAAACTCTATTTTTTTGTGAAGAATCAACAACAAGTGGGACACAATCATGAAGTGGAACGACATTTATTGGATATTTCAAACTTTTTTAACAAATCAAAAACTGGAAAATTGGGCGTGCAAAATTATTCAGCCCCTTTACTTTCAGTGCAGCAAACTCTCTCCAGAAGTTCAGTGAGGATCTCTGAATGATCCAATGTTGACCTAAATGACTAATGATGATAAATACAATCCACCTGTGTGTAATCAAGTCTCCGTATAAATGCACCAGCACTGTGATAGTCTCAGAGGTCCGTTTAAAGCGCAGAGAGCATCATGAAGAACAAGGAACACACCAGGCAGGTCCGAGATACTGTTGTGAAGAAGTTTAAAGCCGGATTTGGATACAAAAAGATTTCCCAAGCTTTAAACATCCCAAGGAGCACTGTGCAAGCGATAATATTGAAATGGAAGGAGTATCAGACCACTGCAAATCTACCAAGACCTGGCCGTCCCTCTAAACTTTCAGCTCATACAAGGAGAAGACTGATCAGAGATGCAGCCAAGAGGCCTATGATCACTCTGGATGAACTGCAGAGATCTACAGCTGAGGTGGGAGACTCTGTCCATAGGACAACAATCAGTCGTATACTGCACAAATCTGGCCTTTATGGAAGAGTGGCAAGAAGAAAGCCATTTCTTAAAGATATCCATAAAAAGTGTCGTTTAAAGTTTGCCACAAGCCACGTGGGAGACACACCAAACATGTGGAAGAAGGTGCTCTGGTCAGATGAAACCAAAATTGAACTTTTTGGCAACAATGCAAAACGTTATGTTTGGCGTAAAAGCAACACAGCTCATCACCCTGAACACACCATCCCCACTGTCAAACATGGTGGTGGCAGCATCATGGTTTGGGCCTGCTTTTCTTCAGCAGGGACAGGGAAGATGGTTAAAATTGATGGGAAGATGGATGGAGCCAAATACAGGACCATTCTGGAAGAAAACCTGATGGAGTCTGCAAAAGACCTGAGACTGGGACGGAGATTTGTCTTCCAACAAGACAATGATCCAAAGCATAAAGCAAAATCTACAATGGAATGGTTCAAAAATAAACATATCCAGGTGTTAGAATGGCCAAGTCAAAGTCCAGACCTGAATCCAATCGAGAATCTGTGGAAAGAACTGAAAACTGCTGTTCACAAATGCTCTCCATCCAACCTCACTGAGCTCGAGCTGTTTTGCAAGGAGGAATGGGCAAAAATTTCAGTCTCTCGATGTGCAAAACTGATAGAGACATACCCCAAGCGACTTACAGCTGTAATCGCAGCTAAAGGTGGCGCTACAAAGTATTAACTTAAGGGGGCTGAATAATTTTGCACGCCCAATTTTCCAGTTTTTGATTTGTTAAAAAAGTTTGAAATATCCAATAAATGTCGTTCCATTTCATGATTGTGTATCACTTGTTGTTGATTCTTCACAAAAAAATAGAGTTTTATATCTTTATGTTTGAAGCCTGAAATGTGGCAAAAGGTCGCAAAGGGGCAAGGGGGCCGAATACTTTCACAAGGCACTGTATATATATATATATATATATATATATATATAATATATATATTTTGTCATCCGATTTGTCATCCGATCATACGGCAACTTCCGGTTCTGTCGAGTGAAGCCGATCTGGAAGTGTCTTCAAAATGACTCCTCTGGTTTCAAAAAGAAGTCTGGTTGTATAGAAGTCTATGAGAAAGTGACTCTACTTCTCTCTTGATGTATTCCCTCAGTAAACATTGTAAACATGAGTTTATGTATCAATCTCTAGTTTCAAGTCTTCTTCAATACAGCATGAAGTTCATTTAGTACATTATGCTCATTTAGAGTCATAAACTAGACTAACGCTGGATAGCTCAAAGCTCCTCAAGGCTTCAAAGCATCAGTCCACAAACCAACAGGTGACGTCACGATGACTGTGCCCACCTCCTATATACAATCTATGGCCAGGACGCATTAGCTGTCAAATCTGTATACAAGTACAGTACTTTGACCCGTAAGCGGCCTGATGGCCAGTAGTATAGTAAATGTACATTCTGCCTAGATGAGACAAATTTAACCACAGAGATTGGACTTGTGGTGTGTTCAGGTGCCAACTGTCACCCTGTTAAATCAGAATCATCCAAGCTTACACTCAAGCAATCACTCATATCATGTAAAGCTGCACTCATTAGTATCTTTACAATAGCATTGG
Source organism: Cottus gobio (assembly GCA_023566465.1). Classification (NCBI taxonomy): domain Eukaryota; kingdom Metazoa; phylum Chordata; class Actinopteri; order Perciformes; family Cottidae; genus Cottus; species Cottus gobio. The sequence goes on along the minus strand of CM042223.1, from coordinate 27,844,811 downwards.
ATCAAACGGTTATGTGTCATCAGAAATGCGTCCCTCATATTGACAAACCCACAGTGGGAACGGTCGTCCACATAGCAGACCGGCTACCTGCCAGCGGCTGACAGACATGGTGACACACTGATGAACCCAGTGGAACGTTCATCAACTAACGAGACACGTAGTTCACGCATTAGTCGGTGGAGACCAACAAACTGCTAAAAAGATTGCCCTTACATCCATCAGGTGGACTAACACATTACTATTGCAATGCTAACGGTCCCGCTGGATGTTTAAATAGTCAGGCTCCAACTAATGAGTATTTCCATCATTGGTAAAACTGATAATTTCTTTGATTAATCAAGTCTACAAAATGTGCTTTGTCTGTAAGGTATACCGTTGTCTCCCTCCATAATGAATGCAAAAATGGAAAGAAAAGGGAAACCAAGACATTATTGGTCACAAAAAATGCACATTGATCATTTGCATTATTATTTTTATTAAAATATATTGTGATAATTATCACGATGTGATAACATTGACAGAGGACGTGCTGATTTACTTTTTGGATGACGGATCCTTTTTCCAAATCCAGTCTAAATAGACAATAACCCACCAGTTACAGGCCCCCAACTGGAAGCACACACATCCATACAGAGAAGGAGAATTCTTTAAGATACAATTATACAGCAGACACATTCACAATCACAAATAAATTCAACTTCTGAAAGTATTTCCATTGAGTGCTCTCCGCATGGGAGCTTTTTTCCACACTCACTGTAGCGGCTTTTCATCTCCGAATATAAACTCCTGTAGAACGGCCAGTGTCAAAGAAGCGGCTTCGCTTGGTAATAAATTAAATCCTCTTTGCTTGCAGCAACAAAGTTGCCTTTCTTTTTTGCATAGATTACAACACACTGCAGCCTTCTTGGAATGCAGCTCACGCTGAAAAGCAGCCTCGGCTGGAGCAAATCAAGCTCCCACTGAGAAAAGACTTGACTACCTGACAAGCTGCTCATACTATAACAACACAACCCTGCTGGTTGAGTGTGAAGTCAATTAATACACTGCCCTCCAAACAAGTATGCAAATACAGAGGCTTGGTCAGTGCCTCAATGTCTGCTGCAGACCCTTCATCATCTGTATGACACACCCTGGGCTTTCAACTGGACGGGTCCAACCGCTGCTGGAGGGGTACATGGAGTAGAGTCGTAGTTTGAAACATACGGCCATTGACCAACATTGGTGTTAGACGTGTTGGGAGTGAGAATATGTTGATGTGTAAACTTAACATTTAAAACAGGCAAAGTCACTCCAAAACAAACTAAAGAACTATTACCTGCTTGAGAAACAATTACTCAATTACAACACACAGATTGGTTAAGAATGGTGGTGCTGGTGGTCCAAAGCTCACCAATGGGGCTGTAGAGTAACGGCTGAAATGAAGACAGTCCTGATTATCAAGCATGTCCCAGCAGACAGTGTTTAATAATTAGACTATTCAATGTTTCTGTGCACTAAATAAAGCTGACATCAAAATATCCGTTTGTCCAGATTAGACACATCATTATAGGAGTGTGAATATGCATTAGGAACAATTTCAGTTTATTTGTATTTATCTTTTTGTTTTTCTGGTTGGCCATGCTTGTATGCATGGCCTACAAAGCCTCTGGAGCCGATGTGAACGGGCAGCCTGTTCGGGAATAAAACAAAATGCATCCCATGCACATCGCTGCCACGGCTCACAAGCTATTTCTTACTACAGCCGACTGTGTAACATGGTGTTATGTACCCTAGGAAACATTACGAAGAAAAGAATCTTTACTTTTTATAACAACCAACAGACAAAAGACTTTAAGGACTATAAATACACCAGAGACTAACCCGACAGAGAGTCACATGTGGGCGGACTCGAGGGCTGGGTTGGTGGACTGAACACACGGGAGCTGAGCAAGGTTGACGAGACCAATACAACAGTGATGCACAGAAGATGGAGGGGAACGCATGAAGACAGGAAATCAACCAACACAGGACACACGAGGCAGGGAACTTCAAAATAAAGCAGGAAACAAACTAAACAAACGTGAAGATCGTGACACATACATGTATTTGTCTACTGGTAAAAAAATAAAAATACCAACTATCAGTCAAACGTGGCGCCTCGTCTCAAGCTGACGATGCACACTCAGATGAATATAAAAGCATCCTTCCTTATTGGATTACAAAAGGATTATGAAACACAAGGAACAGCTAAAATAAAACACATTTACTAGATTTGGACAAGACAGGATGCTCAGGCAAACTTCTGCCATGACATTATCACGTTCTGGTTCACCAGTCACTTCCTGGTCCTGCCAGGCAGATACATTTGAAGATTGTTCTTATTATATTAAAGTCATGGAGTATCCACCCATGCTTTGTGGAAATATACAGAAACACCTCATACTCAAGTACAGCCCCTCATAGTGCTTGAATGAAAGTTTAAAAGTAAAAACATCCGTCAGTATCAAGCTTGTATTTCAAATGAACCCGTTTGCTTGAAAACATTCCAGAAAAAAGGACCTGGAGAGCAGAACTGTGTAATGTTATGCCTGGAAATGTCCTCCACTGAATAAACCATGAATAATAATAAATAATAATAAACTTTTTAGAAAAGAGTTTACGAAGTGGCTTATGTGGTTGAGGCAAATAAAATGAAACAATTAAAATAATATCAAAAGAATGTGAAAAAATAAAAATAGTAATAATAATATTATTATAAAAAGAACATGTTGGAAATAACATGTCTATAGCATGAACAAGAACGTTTTTATAAAGATACGTTTTGATGAAAAATATTACACAGATAACACAGATTCTGATATAAAAGAATGTATGACCTTGATATTAGGCTGAGAGAGAAAAGACCTGCTCCTAAAATAAATACTTCAGGACTTTTGTAACTTGTTTTTTCAAATGAAAGGTCACCATCAGTTATTACAACACAGGTTTCTTCACTGGGTTGACATGCGTGTTTTGAATAATTGCGTTGAAGCAGCTCCTCTGCCCTAACAGGCAGCTGGTGCATCATCTAAATATGGAGATACTTCAGATCAGATTCTGCATAAACAGATTTGTGATATGCAGAGAGGACAGGGGAGAGTAGCAGAGCAGTGAAGGCTGGAGGAGATGATGATATATAGTTTTATACCGCTAATGATGACGTCACCAAGATGAGTTGAGTTGCTTCATCATGTCTTAGACTATTCGCTGGTTACATTTAACTGGAAAACTCTCAATGAATCCCCAGTTCTCAGAACTGGCTTTTGATGCCCAACACTGCCCCTCTCCTTAACACCCCCGCCCCTTTTCCTTCCTGATCTTGGCAGTGTGTGTGAAGAGTCCGACCCCCTCACCCACACACAAACCATCAATGTTTGCCTGCCAGGACAAGAGAAGGAGCTGCAGCACTACAGCAGCCTCCTACGCACTCTGCCTCCAGAGCGTACGATCCGGAGACATGGAGGTGAAGAAGGAAGCAACGAGGGAAGAAAAGAAATAGGACAACTAAGAGGGAAGCTTGTAGGTGGATTTAAGTTTCATACCGCCATTATTTCAGATAAACCAGCTACTAAAACACCTGAAGCGTTTCTGTTACACACAGAGAATTAGACGATGTCTCCTGAATGCCTGAAAAAATCCATGCACGTCCAACTGGTGGGAGACCACAGGGGGGGAGGCCAGAAGGCTCTGGAGGGGTTTATATATTCCATCTAGCATGTAAATACCTTGGGATGCTTTACTGGAGGAAGTCCTGCAGCTACTGGAGGAAGTCCTGCAGCTAAAAGGGGAGGGGCTTCTGTTATACATAGCTTAGCTTGCAACCTGAACCCAATAAGAGGACGAAAGTGGATGGATGGTTGTATACACAACATCAATGCTCCACTATCAGTTTGATGTTAATCTTACAGCTATGCAAATACAGTGCATGCAACTCCGGACGCCCAATTACCAGGAAAACACAACTGGTTAGCGGCGCCATGTACTCGGCAGTGTGTTTGCTGTTAGTTCAGTTTGCCAAACACAACCATTCAAAACAACAAAAGTAAGCCACCTGTTTCCCACACACTGTACACCGATTAGTGGCTCGTGGGTCGCAGAGATGTGAGCAAGTGAGGAGTCAGCAGGCCGTTAATGGCAGTATGAAATAGGCAATAACAGGTGTTAAGTCCTGGAGCATGCAGCCATAACTGCATAATATTTTGGAGGGTCCAAAACAGTATGCAGTTTGCTCCAGCAGAAAGCGAGATCAGCCGTGGACAGACACGGAGATGCACCCTCACTCACAGCACTCACATACATGCGCGGCCAATCACATGATCCTCACGGCAGAGATTTGTGGACCCTCAGGAGAGCTATGGTTTTGCTGATATTCTTGGAATTTGTGAGTAAAAATGACGCCGGCTGAAAAACATTAAAAACTGTTAGATCCCGAATCCTGACGCTGTGACGGGAGATTAAAATGAATAGTGAAGTTACTGCTTCTGTAAATCACACATAGCCACTCTCTCTGATCAGAGACTGCAGATGAGAAGCAGGCGTCATTGTTGCAAGTTGTTTGGGGGGAAACTCATCAATCAGTGCTGAGGTTTCAATGGCCAATGAAACCAATGAAAAGGTGATTTGTGATTTCATTCATTTTTAGGAGCTGCTGGCAGCTGAAGGGCGTGACTAAGGTGTGTGAGACCAACAGGTAGACTTATGGTTCAAAACAACAATGGTGGCTCCTGAAGAAGTTGGAGAGCATTTCTTCAATGAAAGGGTGACTGTGGCTCAGTGGTTAGCAGGTCTGTCTTTCAATCAGAGGGTCGGTGGTTCAATCCCCAGCTCAGCCAGTCCATGTTGTTGTGTCCTTGAGCAAGACACTAGTTGCTCTGTCTATTGTCTACTGTATAGCATGTAAGTCTCTTTGGATGAAATGAAATGTAATGTACTGAAAGAACAACAATGAAGGCTTTTCTCAAAGGAAAAGACGGGAAAAGGACAGTACTTGTAGCATATTGTAGTCTTCTGACCACTCAAAGCTTTAACACTACATGTCGTGATTCACCCCTCACACCTGATGCCAGGGCTACCATACACGATGCCACCTGCCCATCAGGGCTATCTCTCATTCATACCCATTCAAACACCACAGAACAATTTGGGGTTAAGTGTCTTCCTCAAGAACACATCAACACAAGTGGAGCCGGGAATCAAACCACCGACCCTCTGATTGGAGGATGACCCTGGTCTACCACTGAGCGATGGTCACCACAAGATGTTTTCTCTCTTCTCCTGACTGGCTTCGGCAGGAGTTTGATTGACAGATAGTTCAACCAAACCCCTGCCAAGTTTCCGCTGATGGTCCCTCCGATGGTTCCACGTAACACACAGTCCGGTACGCTGCGCCAGGTCTGAGCAGAAAGCGTAATGTTGTGCCTGATGAGCACCAACACTGCACCACGCAGCCCTTCCACCTCTCGACGCAGATGCCAAGATGTCAAAAAACATAGGCTTGTGCTTTTGGAAAAACGACATTAAAACTGTGCTCTACAATGAGTAAATAGAACTTCTCCGATGTGTCTGAGTCTCGAGTCCTTCATATCATTCTCTCTCTCTTTCTGTGTCTCTCTACTGACTCCTCTCCACCTCTCTTTCTGTCTTTCTCACCACTAATGTATTCACGCCTTCTGAAAGCCAACCTGTCATTAAAAGAAAGAAAAGGACCCCTGGGGGCCAACTAGCTGCTTCCAACATCTTCAGCTATCACACGCTATTTACATTCAGCCAGACGCTCGGCAGGAACCGAAAGAGAAGGCGGGTGGAGGGAGGGAGAGAGAGAGAGAGAGAGAGAGAGAGAGAGAGAGAGAGAGAGAGGATTGAACAAGAAACAAAGGGGGAGGTGAGAGAATGGGTTGTGATTGCACCTGTGTGTCCCTGGTGTGTGTGTGAGGTGTTATGGTGTGTTCACACCGAACGTGACGCGAAATTTTGCGTCGCGTTACTCGAGTGAGTTTACTCGCTCGACTTTATGTCGTTAATTTCCGTCAACGCAAATTTGCTTTAACGCGGGCGGGGCTTATCTCCGTGGCTTATCTCCGTAAAAACAGTACCGTTTCCCCCATCCACCATTAAACTAACCACTAGTTCTGCTTTAACCTTCTTGTGGAAGTCCCTCTAATGTCGGACCATCAAACGCCCCCGTGTCCGGGTTCATAATATCATCCGTAGCCGCACAACAGCGTCTGAATGACGGCCGCTGCCAGCGCTACTTCTGGTGGATCAGCAGCCGTTTGATTCAAACCGGCAGGACGGCGGTGATGACGCGCAGAGCTTCTCAACGCTGATTGGCTTTCGCGACGCGAATTTTCGCCCGAGTTGGAAAATTTCAAATCACGCGAATTTCGCGTCAAACGCGCCGCGCCAAACGCGTCTAACGCGTCTAACGCGCCGCCCGGCGAAATTTCGCGTCTGTCGCAACCAAACGCGTCTGTGCATTGACTTTACATGTAATCTGGTCGCGCGAAAAATTCGCGTCGCGTTCGGTGTGAACACACCATTAGGGTTGAATCGATGGCTGTGTTTGGTTTCAAATACATTAAACTTTCACAAAGCTCAATTTACTGAAGAGACTAACACATGTGTGTGTGTGGGAGGGATCTGATTGAGGAGGGCATGCTGACAAGGAACCAGACAGCGTGTTTGAGTGTTAAGTAGTCTGTAACGTGTGTGACTCCAGTGCTAAGAGAGTCTGTCCGTTGCTCCACGGTATGAGATTCTTCTTTCCCCGCGTGGCCCGAACACAGATCTGTTGGACGCACGCTTTGATTTGCTGTTATCTACCGAGCTGCTAGCCTGGGGGTAAAGGTGTTATCCTGGAGCTGTATCAATTTGCTAATGTGGCCATCATTTAGAGTGAATCCTGAGACCAGGAAAATAGTTTTAGATCTTCTGGTTCCCTTGTCTCAAAGTTTCGGTGCCCAAAATAAACCCAATAAATTGTTATCTTGCTGAACAAAACGTATCCTGAACCAAGTTCATTTTCTGCATTAATCCAAAATGTAATCGGAAAGTCCCGTTGGCTGTTTCTCAAGGGAACTAGTTGGATGCTAATTTCAAGGATTGGCCAACAAAAATGTGTCAACCCTTCGGCAATCAACTGTTGACAGTCTGTCTGGTGACCAGCTAGTGGCGGCCATCTGTGTAACAGAATCAACAATATGCTGATGCTGCAGTATTGACATTTTAATTGAATCTGTTTAAAATGCTACATTCATTTTGAGGTCCATGAAAGATATCATACATTCATCAGCGATATCATGAACGATTTTAGCACAAAAATTATTCTAGATTGTTGAAACCTCTAGATCCCCATGGGGATGGGATTAACCCCTGGAGAAAAGAAATTTGCTTCAAAACAATGTTATGAAGATTTTCTCATTAGAATTTGATTATTCCTGGAATTCACCCTCCATAACCCTCAATATCTTGAAAGTAGTGAATCAAAATTAGAAGTGAAGGTTTTCAGTGTATTTATTGAAAAGGCATACAGCCTTTGGGGAAACATTTCACGTTAAGCCTTGTTACCAGCTGCACCTCCCCGCTGACGTTCAGCAGACGGTCAGCCTCCAACACTGCCGTCCACAGGGACCTACTGCCACCACCAGACTTCAGGATCCATCTTTACTTATTAAAATCAATGACAAAAACACACATCATGAGTAGTTCAAAATGTCTCTCATCACTTTGTACAGAAAGATACAGAGCGGTCCATCTGCTTTGACTGAACTAAATCGGACTAACTACATGTAGACCATCAGCCTGCCGTTGGTTCACCTTCCCCTTCTGTTATATGCTACTACTATTGCAAGGTCACGGCCCTGCATAGCACCGCCTGAGACGTTTGTGATTAGTTTAAAGAAAACGCACAAGCCATAGCTTTTTTTCTCCCTATAGCAGAATGATAACGTGTAGCCAGATGTTTCTTTACCGATGACACAGCACTGTGGAGATCTAACTATGCAGGACTTGTTTCACCCAAAAACAACATTAACATTAATTAGTAACATACATGAAGTAACATACATGCTTAAAAGACAACTAGGCAATAACCTCAATCCAAGCTTTAAAAATGTCTCTTCAAGACACCTATAATTGATATTGAGATCCATAGTTGTCTATGAAATATGATTTAAATTCTAATAAAATGGACATACCAAGACTCGTAGAAAGTAGACCATAAGTTAAGTCTTTACAGTATAATGTGCTAGTTTCTGAAGTTTTAGACAAATCTTTCACTTAGCTGCAGGATTTGAGCCAGTGGTATGGGGAAGGACTGAGAGGGCGAGAAATACTAAGAGACATAAACAGTGACGAGGAAGACAGAGAGAAAAACCAGCCGAGACCAGTCAGTGAAGTCCTGTGACAGCCAGTTGATGAAGTCGGTGTGAAATGGACTGCAGTCTCTGCTTTAATCTTCCATGATTCTACAGCACAAAGAGAGCGACAGTGAAGGAGAGGAAGTGCAGTCAATTAGATGGCTATCTGGATGGTATCTGTCCCCCAATCACTCCCCTAATTCTTACTCTTTATATTAGTTCCATGAGCGTGTCTTTCTTCTTTTTTTTTGCCGATGCAACAACCAGAAGCAGCAGCGCTCCCACAGTTTGGTATTATCTTGACTTTAAATGACAAACAAAGAAAAGACTGCTGCAACACAAGTGAGGGAGCGGAAGCGGCAGAATCCAGTGAATCAACTGACCTTTCTCCAACACATTTTACTCAACTCGTAAAAAACGCCATTGGCTCTTATAAAGACTTTACTGAAGAATAAGACATTCATGCTTCACTCCTCAATGTCCAATGTGGTCAAATAAGGAACGTCTGCATTGTATCTCAAAAGGAATATGAGTGATTCTCTTTCCTCTGCAGTATGTGTCGTGCACAGCTGCTTTACAGTGTGAAACAGTTCGTCTTCAGGTCATTAAACCCCTGAAGACATACGAAGGCCTTCGGGACACACTGGGATACATCTGCCCCCTACAGGTTGAGAAGTGTCACTCAGAGCGCAGTGCCATTACACATGGCCGTCCACGGCTACCAATTATCCAAGTACACCATAATGGTCTGTCATAAAATCTTAATCTGCGTGTTGTTGTTTTTTATATATGTTATAGATGTTGTGCAAAATCTACAGGTATGTTTCCCTGCATGGAGCAGTTCGAAGTGACGCGACTCAACTTTTCTGGAACCGGGTCTTTTTCTCTATTTGTTTTCCACCTGGGTGTAAGCGGGATCCTCGCCCGTAAACCGATGTTTCATCGGCAAACAAACAAATGGCCAGGTTAGTAATACGGAGTAGTTTGACAGGCTTTTTTTTTCTAAATCCTGGTCAAGTGAAGTAAAAAATTGCAGTCACTGTTTCTATTGACAACTGTTCTCGAATCAATCAGTGGTCTGTAGTGTTTTAACTCCACCTTCTAGTATCGGATCAGCTTCCTTGGAACCTCAACCAAGGTGGTACCAGATAAAGTACCGGTCCTCTCTGCAACTTTTGCAAAGAAATACCAGTTTTAATGTGTGACAAACTGAATGAGACCTATCGGTGGGAACATGGTTTAAAAGGACTTTGTGTGTTTCTTAAAAGGAATACATAAGTGAATGCCAAAACATTTCATGTCAAATCTCACACACACTCGCACACTAATGAGATGAGAGAAGTACCAATGATGGAGGTCTAATTTAAAAACAGTTGGAACAATGTGTACTCATCCGCTTTCAGCAATAAATAAATAAAATCATGAAATGTTATTGCTTAAAAATACAAGATCAAACGTGAGAGATCTTAAACTAACAAACTTCATGTTTGTGTGTGTGTGTGTGTGTGTGTGTGTAATTCACACGATGGTGGAAGAAACACGTTTGAGACACACATTTTGAGTTTAATGAATTCAGAGAGGTGTTAATGAGGGAGGGTCACTGGCCTAATTTGTAATGGTTTATACAATGTGTACTCATCTGTTGAGCTTGACGCTGCTAAAGCTCTGATTTTACAAGAGTTGACTGGTGACAGATTCATTACCATCCTTCAGCTCAGGCGGAATCTAGGATGTGTCTGCTTCTCCATTTGTAAAGAAATATTTTTTTAGAAAGCTTCCCGAAAAGAAAGTTACTTTTTAATGCTAATCAACCTCGCGATTTAATTTACAAAATACAATCCAAACTCCCGGAGGGATAAAGGTCTCTGGACGTAAAGGGATTCAAACGAGTGCCAAACCACAGATGGACGGAAAGTAGTTGATGACATTTTGACACTTGATTACGTCACCTCGCCTTTTTTTCATCGTCTGTCCTCATTCTCCATCCCTCCACCTTTTCTTGACATTAAGTTGTAAAGCAGAGTGTCTTTTCATCCCTCCATGCTTTCATTTCTCAAAGCCCCTTACCGACTTCACAGACCTATGTGTGGAGATATGAGGCTCACTGTGTTCTGGGCTTTTTCGTAAGCCAGTACACCTTAGGATGTACTTCTGCAGTTATCAGTGTTTGAAAACATATCTTATGTTCCCAATTTTGGAAAGAGAAATGGGAAAATATTTAAAACAACAGGAGGTTGATTGCTTGAAGCGATCATCTCAATTAATAATAAAAAAGCTTTGAATTATAAAAAAAAGTGGGTGAGTTGGGAGGAGAATGGTTTGGAGGCAAATCTTGCATCTTTTTTATTCTTTCAAAGAACAACTGCATTCCTCTCATGCTCCAGTGACACACACACACACACACACATATCCCTGTACTTCTATCTTTGTGAGGATTTATAAGTTCCACAATTACCAATTCAATTTCAGAGTTAAAAACAAAAACAAAACAGTAAACACTTAGCTGAGTGAGTGTTAAGAAGTTAAACTGGTCATAATTTGAACTAATATCTACATTTTTATATTACTGTGAAAACATCTCTGTCACACAAGTGCATTTATTCAGGGTTCTACAAACCTTCTCCCAGTACTCAGTATCACTTAATAGAGCTTGACAGTATCATATTGTAACTCAATGCAACTCCGTTAACGTTAGCTGTTAGCTTCGTTATATAGCCAAGCAAGGCTGCGCTAACCTCAGGCTGCTAACAGCTAACGTTAACAGATGTATCGTTCGCAATGTGTCATTATCCGGGGGAAACCAAATATAGATAGTGAATGTACTGCTATCGATATTGGTTCTCGTTTAGTCTCTAGTCAGGATACTTATTAACATAACACATTCCTTAGCCTCTAGCCTTAACCATCACGAGTAAATAACCCTAACTTTGACCAAAACCTAATTTTACCCGGAACCTCAAAACCAGGCCTTTTTAGAGTTGAGGACCTCATATTAAAAAATAAAGTCCTCACTCTGTGGTTAAAACACATTTTTCGTTCCTCTCAATGTAGTAAGTACAAGAAGAAGAAACACACACACACACACACACACACACACACACACACAAGATCTATTCCTTCAGGAGAGGGTAATAGTGTGGAGGTTAGATGATTCCACAGGGCATTCACACACATGGCAAAGCTTGAGGAAATCTCTGCATAAAACAGACAGAGAGAGAGAGAGAGAGAGAGGAAGGGAGAGAGAGAGAAAGAATGAGGACAGAAAAATCTCTGCAGTGCAGCTGTGTGATTGTCATCTGTTCTCTCTCCGGAGCGACACCAACTCTCTGTCTCGTTCTCTCAGTAAGGGTGAACTGGTTTCCGTCCAAAAGACACTGAATACTTGCAGAAATAGTTGACTGATGGCACACCGGCAGGTTCAAATCCTACTAGAAACACAATATTTACTGTTACAGAAGATTCCACACAGTGAGTGATGTCTTGCCCCAGGGCTAACTGAATGCTTTAGTGAGGATGGAAAGGATGGGATTCATTTGCTATGGCAAACTGCTACTGTCACAAGATCTCAACACAACTGAACGTCAATGTCAAGAAATTTAAAAAAACCTGACGAAGACTGAAAGCGGCAAAGGCAATTGCTTCAGACATTGGGACTATGGGCATTTGTATGCCCTTCACAGAAATGCAGCACCCCTCTTCAAATGGACAGCAACAAACTGTAAATGTAGTGTACACACTACAAGATCTGTCACCAAGCGGAATCCCGGATGAGTATTTTCAAGACACTTTGTCCTGAAAACACACTCGTAAGTGACGTTTCAAAGCCTTAGACATGCTGTCATAGGCATGCGTGTTCACAAAATGTTTCCACATGCCTTTACTCTGTATCTCATTGGTCGTTAGTGCCTGACAGACTCGACTGGTCCGGACATTTAGCCTGCAACGATGGGCGTGCTGAGTGCAGGCAGAACCAACCCCACATCCCCACTGACCTGTTGGCTTTTTGTCTGAAAAAAAAACGACTAGAACTTAAGTTGTGTAGTGTGGACTCGGCTAAAGAAGTTCCTCTGAATACCTAGATGGCACTAAATGCAACAAAATACAATGGTTTGCATCGTGCCCGCCAGTGGATTCTCAAGTTTCAAAAGGTGTGTTGTCCGTTTGAGGACGAATGGCGGCTTCGTATTCACTCCTAGTCCTCAAACCCCCAGAGCCCGGGTTCTCATTGTGAAAGAATAATTCTCAGAGAAACAGGAAAATGCCCAGCCTGTGGAGGAATCCAAAGTTCACACTGAGAAGAAAACAACAATTAGAGTAAAGGATAAATGGTCCGATGCATGAGCCATTTGCACACGGGCACTGTTGCTGTGTGGAGCAGAAGGTGCTCTGGAACCCAGAACCAGCGTGAAGGTGCGAATGTAAACAGAAGGAACCCCAGCAGACCCCCAAGTGGGACAACCAAGTAACAATTGGGGTTTACTCAGATCAAAGCAGAGCTGGACAAATCCGAGGGGCTAAAGCCATGGTAACCATGGTAACCACTACGCGCCCACGTTAGCATTTCATCAGCTGTCCTCCAGTTACTTTGTATGCAGCAGCAGCAAGCCCACACTGTCGGGGGAGCTGTCCAGTGCTGAACCTCAGTGGTCTGGCATTAACAAGCCTCTACCGATTTCTGCTGGAGAGGAAATCAGGGAGTTCCTGCACGGCATCATCATACGATTAAAAAGAAGTAGCCGAACCACCGCAGAGCAACAGGATGTAGGCGTAGGCAGTAAGTTGGGGGTAATGCTGGATGTCGGGCAACCCGAGTGTCACGACTCGGGACTCCAGTCGTGGGCCACTGGCGGCCTCTAGGGGCTGGAGGACTCTATTGCGGACTGGCTGAGGGTTGGGGTCCGGCTTTCCAGGTCCACACCTGGTAGTCATTTGCAATCAGCCCCAATTAGACCAGGTGTGGCCAGGGCATAAATACCTGGCAGCAGACTGGACTCGTCACGGCGACGTTTGATCACATATACTGTTCTTGCTGCCCTTACGTAGCATTTTGTTATAGACTGTTCTTGCTGCCCTTACGTAGCATTTTGTTATATACTGTTCTTGCTGCCCTTACGTAGCATTTTGTTATAGACTGTTCTTGCTGCCCTTACGTAGCATTTTGTTATAGACTGTTCTTGCTGCCCTTACGTAGCATTTTGTTATAGACTGTTCTTGCTGCCCTTACGTAGCATTTTGTTATAGACTGTTCTTGCTGCCCTTACGTAGCATTTTGTTATAGACTGTTCTTGCTGCCCTTACGTAGCATTTTGTTATAGACTGTTCTTGCTGCCCTTACGTAGCATTTTGTTATAGACTGTTCTTGCTGCCCTTACGTAGCATTTTGTTATAGACTGTTCTTGCTGCCCTTACGTAGCATTTTGTTATAGACTGTTCTTGCTGCCCTTACGTAGCATTTTGTTATAGACTGTTCTTGCTGCCCTCACGTAGCATTTTGTTATAGACTGTTCTTGCTGCCCTTACGTAGCATTTTGTTATAGACTGTTCTTGCTGCCCTTACGTAGCATTTTGTTATAGACTGTTCTTGCTGCCCTTACGTAGCATTTTGTTATAGACTGTTCTTGCTGCCCTTACGTAGCATTTTGTTATATACTGTTCTTGCTGCCCTTACGTAGCATTTTGTTATAGACTGTTCTTGCTGCCCTCACGTAGCATTTTGTTATAGACTGTTCTTGCTGCCCTCACGTAGCATTTTGTTATAGACTGTTCTTGCTGCCCTTACGTAGCATTTTGTTATAGACTGTTCTTGCTGCCCTTACGTAGCATTTTGTTATAGACTGTTCTTGCTGCCCTTACGTAGCATTTTGTTATAGACTGTTCTTGCTGCCCTTACGTAGCATTTTGTTATAGACTGTTCTTGCTGCCCTTACGTAGCATTTTGTTATAGACTGTTCTTGCTGCCCTTACGTAGCATTTTGTTATAGACTGTTCTTGCTGCCCTTACGTAGCATTTTGTTATAGACTGTTCTTGCTGCCCTTACGTAGCATTTTGGTTTGTTGGTTGGTTGCGGTTCTCGGCCGCGACTTGTTGGCTTTGGTAAGCCATACTATCCGTTCCGCTGTGTGGGTATCCTGGCCTGGGTGAGTGAAGACTATCTGCCCGGCACCAGCACCTTTTGTTAAAACCCTTTTGACTGTTACCGTTTCTTCCCGGTTTTTTGGGATTCCTTTTTGTTCAGAGAAGAGCCACCTAGGCATTGGATTATTTTTCCCTGTTGGATTATTTTTTCCCTGTTGGATGATTTTTCCCTGTTGGATTATTTTTTCCCTGTTGGATGATTTTTCCCTGTTGGACTATTGACATTGTTGGATTAGTGCTTCTGTGTGTTGCCCGCCTCGCCTGAATAAAACTGAGAAACAATTCCACCCTCTGCATTCGGGTCCTCATTAGCTCACGAGGTAACTCGTGGGCTTTCCCTCCCTCCTGACACCGAGGGCACTGGAATGTGACCGAAATGCCAGGAAAAAAGTGAAACTTCACCATTATCGTTATCCAGACTTTTCTTAGTAGTGAGAAGAAGCGCGCAAACAAGAGGGGCCGACGCTTTAATGCCATAATGGAAGTCATTATTCAGCATTTAATGAATTACTGGCTCCGTTCTAAACTCTTTAGGGCTAACTGTCTGGCATCCGGACAGCTACTTCATAGAAAATTGTACTTGTTCCAGTTCTTTAACTTTCTGTTTAACAGCTTTTTTTATTTTAAACGAAAACTCCATCGCTCTGTCTGTACTTGCCAGTCGTATACTGCATTTACAAATAGTACAAATTTTAACGGAGACGCGTGTGTTTGGCAGGGTAGCGGGCAAACGAACAGAGAAACGAGACCTGTATTACACCGCCAGAGTTTACAAACGAAAGGTTATGGATGGAAAGATGTGGCGTGATTAAGTGTGAGGAGCACGCACACAAACACACAAACTGAGACACTGACTGCAGACATACCAGCACACTCTCACACAATAACACTTCCATATTTATTGGCTGACAAGAGTTTGCGAGGCTCTTGTGATTTTAATTACGCTCATTGGCCATCTGGAGCTTGAGTCCGTGTGAGAAATCTCAAAATACATTACGAGTCTAATAATTTTCTAACACATCTCAAAACAAAAGGAACTCGATCAGAGCAAACAAAGTGCTGAAAAGATATCTGTTCTGAGAGCCTTTTAGCGGTGATGCTTAAAATGTAAAAGAAATAAAATCCCCACAGTGTCCGAGAAGTTCAACCTCTGGAGAGCATGATGGTGCTCAGAGCTTTCTGTGGAGACATAAGTAGTAGATCATGTGATGTTGTGGGTCCTGGACTGACGTTTTGATCTAGAGGGTGTCCTGAATGGGAAAAGGATCGTCTTCTGGTGAGTATGAATGTGTTCTATAAAGGTCAATGGGTGGAGGTTGGGGTGGTGGATGGGTGGGTGTCACATCTGACTTTTGACTCAGGAAACTTGGACAGCCAGTGAGTGTCTGTCACAATTCCACAATCCTTTCCCATCCTTATCCCTAACAGAGGGTTTCATGGTTGGGAAAACGTCACCAGGGAAGCGAAGAAGAGTCCGGTTGTGACATTAGTATATCCTTGCCTTCTTCTTCTTCTTCTTCTTCTTCTTCTTCTTCTTCTTCTTCTTCCTCCTGATTTTCTTTTACTTATGTAAATCGGAATGGCTAGTATTTGCAATATAAAAAATAAAACATTTTGCAATTGTATTTATTTGTCTAAGAGACTGAAATAGTTATCAATAACCCTCTGATTCTTTAGTAGAATATCTATAAGACAAAATTGTACTTTTCCTTGTTAGGTTCTATATTTCGGACAATATAGTAAAACATGCTCTAGTGTTTCATTGTGCCCACAGTTAGCACATCCTCACATCTACTTTCCAAGGCCGTTAGTGTTGGCATGTGAACCACTACTTCCTGAAGACAGAATCATCCCAAACAACATTTGAGTGAATGCGCTCCTGGTGTTTTCCTGAAAAGCCACCGCCTCTCCTCATCTGATGACGCGGAGCTGCTTGAAACTGACAGCCATCAATAAGACGTCTGTTTGTGGTGGCGAGGTGACGGGTGAAGGCCGACCCACGGGGTCTCTACGGTCACCGCGGGGATTTTACACACAAAAACTGGATTATTGGTTTCATTTGCACAGCATTAGAAAACATTTTGAAAACTGTTGCCGATCTGTTGTGCCATTCTTGGATGACATTTGATGTAATCCTGGATTTCTGACCATGGCAGACAATGTGATGGTGAGACAGTAAATAAAATATTGAGCGGAAATTGATTTAAGATTTAAGTTGGTTTATATATCTGATGTTTTTTTAAACTTTTGGAATAGTTAAAGCTCCCTAACTCAGATTGTCTGTCTGTATTTCACTACGCCCTCACTAACCCTACACCCTCACTAACCCTACACCCTCACCAACCCTACACCCTCACTAACCCTACACCCTCACTAACCCTCACCAACCCTACACCCTCACTAACCCTCACCAACCCTACACCCTCACTAACCCTACACCCTCACCAACCCTACACCCTCACTAACCCTACACCCTCACCAACCCTACACCCTCACTAACCCTCACCAACCCTACACCCTCACTAACCCTACACCCTCACTAACCCTCACCAACCCTACACCCTCACTAACCCTACACCCTCACCAACCCTACACCCTCACTAACCCTACACCCTCACCAACCCTACACCCTCACCAACCCTACACCCTCACTAACCCTCACCAACCCTACACCCTCACTAACCCTACACCCTCACCAACCCTACACCCTCACTAACCCTACACCCTCACCAACCCTACACCCTCACTAACCCTCACTAACCCTACACCCTCACCAACCCTACACCCTCACTAACCCTACACCCTCACCAACCCTACACCCTCACTAACCCTCACCAACCCTACACCCTCACTAACCCTACACCCTCACCAACCCTACACCCTCACTAACCCTCACCAACCCTACACCCTCACTAACCCTCACCAACCCTACACCCTCACTAACCCTCACCAACCCTACACCCTCACCAACCCTACACCCTCACCAACCCTACACCCTCACTAACCCTACACCCTCACTAACCCTACACCCTCACTAACCCTACACCCTCACCAACCCTACACCCTCACCAACCCTACACCCTCACTAACGCTACACCCTCACCAACCCTACACCCTCACTAACCCTACACCCTCACTAACCCTACACCCTCACCAACCCTACACCCTCACCAACCCTACACCCTCACTAACCCTCACTAACCCTACACCCTCACCAACCCTACACCCTCACTAACCCTACACCCTCACCAACCCTACACCCTCACTAACCCTCACCAACCCTACACCCTCACCAACCCTACACCCTCACCAACCCTACACCCTCACTAACCCTCACCAACCCTACACCCTCACCAACCCTACACCCTCACTAACCCTCACCAACCCTCACCAACCCTACACCCTCACTAACCCTACACCCTCACCAACCCTACACCCTCACTAACCCTACACCCTCACTAACCCTACACCCTCACTAACCCTACACCCTCACCAACCCTACACCCTCACCAACCCTACACCCTCACTAACCCTACACCCTCACCAACCCTACACCCTCACTAACCCTACACCCTCACTAACCCTACACCCTCACCAACCCTACACCCTCACTAACCCTACACCCTCACCAACCCTACACCCTCACTAACCCTACACCCTCACCAACCATACACCCTCACTAACCCTACACCCTCACTAACCCTACACCCTCACCAACCCTACACCCTCACTAACCCTACACCCTCACTAACCCTACACCCTCACCAACCCTACACCCTCACTAACACTACGCCCTCACTAACACTACACCCTCACAAACCCTACACCCTCACTAACACTATGCCCTCACTAACACTACACCCTCACTAACCCTACACCCTCACCAACCATACACACTCACAAACCCTACACCCTCACTAACACTACGCCCTCACTAACACTACACCCTCACTAAGGCTACACACTCACAAACCCTACGCCCTCACTAACCCTACACCCTCACTAAGGCTACACACTCACAAACCCTACGCCCTCACTAACACTACACCCTCACTAACCATACACCCTCACTAACCCTACACCCTCACCAACCCTACACCCTCACTAAGGCTACACCCTCACCAACCATACACCCTCACTAACCCTACACCCTCACTAACCCTACACCCTCACCAACCCTACACCCTCACTAACCCTACACCCTCACTAACCCTCACCAACCCTACACCCTCACTAACCCTCACCAACCCTACACCCTCACTAACCCTACACCCTCACCAACCCTACACCCTCACTAACCCTACACCCTCACCAACCCTACACCCTCACTAACCCTCACCAACCCTACACCCTCACTAACCCTACACCCTCACTAACCCTCACCAACCCTACACCCTCACTAACCCTACACCCTCACCAACCATACACACTCACAAACCCTACACCCTCACTAACACTACGCCCTCACTAACACTACACCCTCACTAACCCTACATCCTCACTAAGGCTACACACTCACAAACCCTACACCCTCACTAACCCTACACCCTCACTAAGGCTACACACTCACAAACACTACGCCCTCACCAACCCTACACCCTCACTAACCCTACACCCTCACCAACCCTACACCCTCACTAAGGCTACACCCTCACTAACACTACGCCCTCACTAACCCTACACCCTCACTAACACTACACCCTCACTAACCCTACACCCTCACTAAGGCTACACACTCACAAACCCTACGCCCTCACTAACCCTACACCCTCACTAAGGCTACACACTCACAAACCCTACGCCCTCACTAACACTACACCCTCACTAACCATACACCCTCACTAACCCTACACCCTCACCAACCCTACACCCTCACTAAGGCTACACACTCACAAACCCTACGCCCTCACCAACCCTACGCCCTCACCAACCCTACACACTCACAAACCCTACGCCCTCACCAACCCTACACCCTCACCAACCCTACACCCTCACTAACCCTACACACTCGCTAATCTTTCTCCCACTTCTCTTTGAAAAACTGTAAAACGTATTGATGAAGTGTGTCACTGTGAAGCTTTTGATGTCTGTTTGGGCGACGTTTGACGAGGCCCTCGGGATCCCAGAGGTACGCCCGCCAAGTGAGAGGTAGACGGGGTGAGCGGTTCTCGAGACAGACAGGCAGGCAGGCAGGCAGGCAGGCAGGCAGGCAGTGACTACGTTTTTGGGGCTCATCCTACTTTCAAGAATTTTGAGTTTTTAGTCATATCAGTTAAAACATTGTATTATTTTCTTAAGTGGACTAATTTAAAACTGGAAACAAATTCTGACCTTGATAGCTTCTTCTAAAATGATATTTAATCTATAAATTTGGTCTGCTGTTAAAAGCTACAGAAACACAGTCCACCTACTAAAGTTGGTATACTGCCAAAGTGAAGTAAAGCTACTGCTCTCCCAAAATAAAAATCCTCTCGCTGTTGTAAGGATGGATCCAAATCCATTTCCTGTACTATAGGATCGTGGTGCTCGTGTCTCCAGTCCCCTAGTTTCACAGGAGCCGGGTGCTGCAAAGGAGCATCCACTATAACAGCTTTCCTCAGATCGTCTATTTATATCTAATAAAGCCCTATCAGTTAGACATTGTCATTCAACAGCATCCCTTTTCTCAATTGGAAATGACTCAAGGGTGCAACAGATGAGTGTGGACGACACTGACACGATACTCGAGCAGCTTCATCTGCTATTGACAACCCATGAAACACCAGCGGGGAGGAGGCGGATGAATCGGCTGTTTTCATCACCAGAGTCTTCATCTCCTTCAGTGGCGTTCTATCGCCGGCTGTGTCTGCGGCTGTGGCCCTGCTTGGGGCTGTGATTGCACTATAATCACCACGGCTCTAAAAAACATAATTACCACAGTCTTCAGCGTATTGGCGGCATATTTCAACTCCATTTGGTGGCTTTTCGAAACATTTAAAATCAGAGGTTTAAAGTAACAATCCAATTTAAGGGCTCACTTACCTCACTCTCCCACTATGTCACCTTTATCTCTCTCTCTCGCACTCGCTCTCTTTCTCAGCTTCAGCAACATTTTCTGTGTCTCCGGAGGTGGAGCGGGTCATACACTAATCGGAGGGTGGGGGATTCGATCCTTGGGCCCCTGCTGTCTACTTGTCAAAGTGTCCTTGAGCAAGATGCTAAACCCCAAATTGCTCCTGATGGTGTTTATTGGTCCCGATGAGCGTGTGCGTGTGCGTGTGTGTGTGTGTGTCACCAAGTACCTTCAAACGATGACGCTGTAGGTAACTAACCCTCTAGTGGAAAAATGAACTTCAGTGTTTCTGCTTGTTAGATTTAACATGTATTTTTAAAACAAACTTCCTTGTTCACAAGAATCATTTCTGGAAGTTACATGAATATTTTTTTCAAAAAAAACTTTTGCATTCACAGTAAACATGCAGTTTCTGCTCGTTATATGCATAATGGATTTTCTAAATAAACTTCTGTGTTCACAAGAATAATTTAATGCACTTACATGCACAATGTCTTTTCAAAATAAACGTCTGTGTTCACAGGAAACATACAGTTTCAGCTTGTTACATGTATACGGTGTCTTTTCAAAATAAACTTCCAATGTAGATTTACTTAGGTCTCAGGTGTACATGGCCATAGGTTAAGGGAACAAAAGTAGGGTTAGGATTAGGAAAAGGTTGTGGCTTGGGTCAAAAGCTGTGCGCTTGCAATGTAAGATAAGTACGCTTGTGTGCACGGCGCCAGTTAAGTACGTCAGTTACGCCATAAAAGTACCGTAAACTAAGTCAACGTTGACTTTGTTTCCCACAGCACATGAACAACTCTCTCCCGTATGAAGGTCCTGGATGTGGATTTGTATGTATTTATTTGTGGATCGCACTGCATTCGTGTGTGAATCGCTACACATTCGTGTGTGAATCGCTACACATTCGTGTGTGGGTTTATTGAGACTCCTCTGACGTCGGCAGATCCTCAAATGCGTTTTTTCAACATGGACGCACAACTGCGTCTGAATGACGGCCGCTTCCGGAGCTGCTTCAGCAACGGCAGGACGGCAGTGATGTGATTGGTTAAAAATGAGGGCGACATCTGATTGGCTACAGATTGGTCTGTAATTGGAATTTAATTTGGAATTGTTCTGTGTGCATTTGAGGATTATGAGACCGATCTGATCCCATAGTGATGGGTTAACGTTGGAGTTAGCTGAAAGCCCGGTGCGCCTCATACAGATGAAACGAGCAGTCGGCGTTAAAGGTGTTAAGTGGGCTGATGAAACTCCTCCTCACTGCTTCGCCTTATCTCACATATCTTTGTCAATCTCCCAGCATTCGAGAGGATACCCAAGTGGCTCTTCCTCCTTCCCCCCTCAGTTTCTTTTCCTCTATCTATTGTCCCCCTTTTTCCTTTCGTGTAATTATAAATTAACTGGTTACAGTGCTGCTGTTCCAGCAAACGTGATAAAATTGACTTGAGCCACATAAGTATAGACTCCCACTGCCTTAATCACAAGGAAAATACTTTTTTCAGTGCAACTAATTTATCTTTGTAGAAGAAGCTGGTGGATGGAAGTGAGGGATACAACTTAAATAACTTCAGGGATTCAGCTCTGAAATAACAACTGAAGAAGAAGAAAAAAGCTTGGAATGCCAGGCTTCGGTTAAAGGACTGAAATAAACATCTTAGCTTTAAAAATGTGTTGCTGTTACTCGTCCTCGACCCTATTTCTACACAAACAAGTAATCTAAGAATGTCTTAATATGAATAATATCATCGTACAATATTTTGCAACGTATTACCGTCTTACTGCAGCTTCCCAGATCCACTAGCCCTCGTTACAACCTGAATACAGATCAGATTCACACAGGACTTTGAGACACAGTGGCGTGTGCCCTCGGACCCTCAGGGGGGTCTAGGGGCATGTTCCCACTGAGCTTTGTACAACATGAAGATAAATGCACAAATCTGGTGCACTTTGAGGGCCAAATTACCAGACTGGATCAATGATGAACTTTGCCTCTAGCTCCAAGTACATTTACTACTTTTTTAGTTCTGTACTTAAGTATAATTTTAAAGTATTTGTACCCTACTTGAGTATCTCCATTTTATGTAACAGAGGGAAATATTGTTTTTACTTTACTACATTTACTTGACAATATTGGTGACTAGTTAGGCTAATATACAGATTATTAATACAAAATATAAACTAATAAATTATGATGTATTATTAAGTGGTATATAAGTAGTTCAAACTATCTTGGCCCAGGGAAGCCGGGAGGTCCAGGGGGCGTAAAGCTCCCTGCTGGAGCAACGAGCCCCAGCAAGGGCCGGCCAGCCAGCCCACCAACTGAGAAATACAAAAATATGTCCAATTCATTATGAATTTGCAGCATTACATATTACCTAGACCGAGCACCTCTAAATACAGTGTGGGCCATCTTGTCATCTTGGGAACAAGTCCTCAATGTAATCCTACTGTATTTGTCAGCTTTTCAAGTTCTCTGTTACGGTTCGGGAAACGTCATCATTTGGGTTAAAACGATTCTTTCCCAAAAGTTATTGGACCTTTACTATCGTGGTTACTATAAACCATATATGGTTATGGTTATGGTTATGGAACGATGATGGTCATGGTAAAAAAACAACCACATCGTCAGTTGGAAAGTGAACAGCGGCCTCCTGTGTTAAAGTCCACTGTATTTTTTAACCAACCCCTCCAACCCAACCTCCCCTCTGCAGACTTTGACGCTCTCTAACGTCACATTTTGGGATCTAAACTGCTAGCTTCACTTTTTTCCTAAGAAACCCTTTTTGTGGTTTGCAACCTCATGACAGCATGGGTCCCCTCACTATTTGTTTCAACATACCACATAAACATGTTCACTGATATGTGGTGGGAGACGTCCGCTACAGCTCATACCATCAGTCGTTCTCGCTAGTTGACGAATGTTCAAAGGAGTCCATAAAAGACACCAGACATGATGTTGGCTTAACGACGGAGGACATGCTTTTGAATTCGTGATTTGGCTCTGTGTGTAACTTCTCTCGGCGGAGACCCGGAGCAGCCGAGTCTCCGAGGCTGTCCGTCTTGTCCCGAGACATTAATCCGCTCAGCAAACGCTGGCAGAGACAGAGACGGGTTCATATGTGTGAGATTTACTGCCCACGCGTTCATGTTGAAAACCTCACGTTACAGTTTGTGACTCACACAGAGAAATTGTATTGGATGCTGTGCATTGTCATAAATGTATTAGTGTGCAAGTTTTAATTTTCTTTTGCAAAAAATGCTTGTGGGAAAATGCATGTGTATATATATTTCTCCCCTTCTCCGTTGATCATTTTTCAGTCTTTTGGTCCAACACTTCAGAGCTATATATCATTTATAACAACTAGTTATGAAATGACCATGAGCTTTGCTGTTGCTGTTTGAGTGATGGCTCCTATTGAATTAGTTGAACGTCTGTTATTGTCCATATGGCAAAGAGTTGGTTAATGTCCCTAATCCACCAGACTGGATTGTATGATGCGCTGCATTGTTTGATTGGAGGTATGATATTCTCTCAAACAGCTGACGCCTGACATTGGTACATACCGCCCTAAGAAATAGACCAGGCTAGTATAGATGGACAAGGTCCTTGTTGGAGAACATTTTAACTTGTATTTCTCTTAAGCTCATACAAACACAGTGTCTACTGGTGTTTTCTAGCATATCGATATTTGGAGAGATTCTGAATATTCAAAATGGTTTCAATATTCACGCACTATCAATACACCGATAGTGCTGCATTTTCATTTACCATGCTTTTTTATGAGTTCACCATTCTTCACCATCTATTTCAATGAATATCCCTAAATAAATCCTGATAATAATAATCACAATTTTCGCTATAAAAAATGGTATTGAAATATCGACCATTTTCAAGGTATTGTATCAAACTTTGAAATCGCGGTATCTTCACAACACTATTATCTACTGGACTCAGAATGTTAGTAGTGGACTAGTTTCTTGTCAAGCCACTTTTACTCCTTCAATTTCAAGTATTTGGTTTTTTTAAGGATCCATGTGCCTCTGCACATTCCCTTCAGCGTGTAGTGCAGGTCATTAGATGATTGCCTCCAGAAGTAATCTTTTTCAAAGGTACCGCACCATGAAGTGTTTCACTGGGCTGGCCTCTCCATTGTCCTCGGTTCTAAACTGATGAATGAGACTGGTTTGAGTTGAATTCATAATCATGCGATTGTGTTTTCCCCTTTTTATTTTAACAATGGAGAGCTGTTTCTTTGTATTTTACTTGGAAATGTTTTGTTGAGTTTATCCTTTATGTCAGTGCATCTCTGTATGTGGCTAGGAATGTGCTCAAAATGAATAATTCCCTGAGCTCAAACACACAGAGCGTTGGCCCAGATGAGAAACTCCAGGATGAACTGTGGACAACTCGGACTGCTTCAAGCCCAAACAGAACAAAATGAAGTTTAATTGGAGCACAGTGGCGCTCAGAGCAAAGTGGAGACATCCCTTAATGAGACCAAATTAAAAAACACATTTGAATAGAAGTGAGAAAAAAAGAGCATTTTACAACCCATTACTTATGGCTGTGAGGAGCTGATGCTGAAATGGTTGAGTCAGAGCCGGTAGCAGAAAGAGTTTAACGTTCCTGTCTGAATGAGCCTCTGAAACGTCTTCATTTATGGAGCCCAGCGCCGAATTTCACCTGCTGACAAACGGCTTAAAGCTGGAAGTCAAACACTGATATCAGCAGAGAATGTTTGATTCTTAATGGACCTGACACGCTCAGTACATACACTGCAGCAGATGTTCACCTCTCGGGACCAAAACATATGAAGAGAGTTCATTTGACATCAAATCTTCACATTTAATTTCTTATCAGACGTCTCTGATGAATGAAACCATTAACACCATTTCCCAAATAGTAGGGATGCACCGATACCGATACCGGTATCGGCATCGGTGGTCGATACTGCGTTAAATACTCGTACTCGTATCGGTTTCAATGGCCGATACCAAGAACCAATACTCACTCAACAGTATTTCACTACAACAAACTGGTCGCGCTTTGTGGAGAAGCAACCCCGTGGCGGAGCCGGAGACACTCTTCTCTGTCTCAACTGTCTCAACAGTCTCAACTTCTGAGCAGCCAATCACGCTATCCAAGTTGTTTTGCCGTCCAATCAGATGGCCAGTTTGTCTCAACAGCAGAATCTGGAGCCGCCATCTTGGATCCTCGCTACGCAGCGCTCACTTCTTTCAATAGACAGGAGAAAAGTGAGACGCGAGTACAATACAAGACTTTATCGATATTGTGCTTATTAACCGGTGTTGCATACGTGTGTATGACATATTAGTGCTCATATTAGTGCTCTTGTTAGTGGCTGACAGCCCCGGAGTTACTTGTAATCAGTCCGTCCCAACGCGACGCAAATGTTTCGCGCGACCAGATTACATGTAAAGTCTATGCACAGACGCGTGTGGTTGCGACAGACGCAAATTTACGCCGGCGGCACGTTAGACGCGAGAGTTGAAATGTTCCATATTTAATACATCTATAATTGAGAAGCTCTGCGCGTCATCACCGCCGTCCTGCCGGTTTGAATCAAACGGCTGCTGATCCACCAGAAGTAGCGCTGGCAGCGGCCTCATTCAGACGCTGTTGTGCGGCTACGGATGATATTATTGTAGCCGAGTGTCTGTTGTGTGTCTATATTTGTAATTCTAATAAAATGAAAACACGCTGCAGGGTAACTTGAACCACTTTTTTATCTCCTTCACACACGTATATCCCACAATTCCACTCTTTTCCTTTCCGTTTCTCCCTCCACAATAAAAGCACCGGAAACATAACTTGGAACACAGCTTCCTATATAATTGCTCGATCCCTAATATTATCGCTTACATTATGAACCCGGACACGGGGCGTTTTATGGTCCGACATTAGAGGGACTTCCACAAGACGTTTAAAGCTTGGGATAGCCTTCTGTTAATTTTGTACTATAGGCTTGACATAATCTGCAGAGGATAAAATAAAATCTGCCTCCAAATTAATTGCACTTTCATGGAGACCAAATCTAAGAAGTATCGGTATCGGTACTCGGTATCGGCAAGTACACAAATAAAAATATCGGTATCGTATCGGTTTGTAAAAAATGGTATCGTTGCATCCCTACCAAATAGCATGAAATGTCATAAAGTTTCCAAACTGACAGCTTAGAGGGAACACGGCTCGTAAACGCTCCCCTGCCTTTAATACAAGACTTACAAATAGGGATGCAACGATACCACTTTTTACAAACCGATACGAGTACGAGTATTTTTATTTGTGTACTTGCCGATACCGAGTACCGATACCGATACTAGAGCTGAAGATCTTTGCCCGAACCCGACGGGACCCGACGGGACCCGACGGGTTCGGGCGGGTTCGGTCTTAATTTCGATTATTTTACACGGGCTCGGGCTGGGCTCGGGCTTATGCTTGCGCTCTGGGTTGCGCGGTAAATGAGCGGTCAGGTGATGAGTTTCGATTAGCGCGAAAATGGATGCTGAGGAGGTGAAACGGCGGCTGGCCTCTGGTGATTATGTTTTAGTTGCACAGAGTAAAGCAAAGTCTGAGGTGTGGAAATGTTTTGACATTGTGCATGAGAACAATGAGACAGTGGGATATGTGAAATGCAAAAGATGCGACATTCTGTTAAAGTACGACAGCAAAACGACAGGGAATTCGTCGCTGAGAAGGCATATTGATCGAAGCTGTTCAACACCCGGCAGTGCCCAGGATCAACAACAACCTACAATCACATCGTTTGTTACAGCATCAAAACCCATCCCTGCAAAGGTGAAACAAACAGTGACGGAGAAGTGTGTCAGCTTTTGCTGTAAAGACATTAGGCCTTTTAATATCGTAAATGGCAAGGGTTTTGAAGAGCTGGCGCAAGAACTAATTAATGTCGGGGCTGCGTATGGGAGGGTTCCCGCAAATTCTGTTATTCCCCGCCATGTGACAATTGCGAAGAGATGCACTGACATGGCAGAAGAAAAGAGGGAAGCTTTAGTACAGAAACTTAAGACTGTGTTAAAGGATGGCACAGTCGCAATGACCACAGACATGTGGACAGAAGATTATCGGAAGATTAGTTATTTGACAATCACATGCCATTTCATAAGTGAGGATATGGAACTGGTAAATAAAACCCTGACAACTACAATGTTCCCTTTGGAAGAGGCAAAGACGGGAGAAAATATCAGATGGGAGATACTGAAACTACTGGTCACAAAGTTTGGCCTTGACGCTTCCACTCTCAGCAAAATTGTATGGGTGACCGATGAGGGGGCAAACATTAAATTCGCTCTGCGGCCATACCAGAGATTGGACTGCATAGACCATCTCATTAATACGGTATTGCGCCATGGACTCGACATTGCCGAGTTATCCAAAGCCGACGGTGCTCCGGACATAGGAGATACCATTTCTGCTGCTAAATCATTAGTGAGGTACGTTAAACAGTCAGGGTTGGCTGCGCAACTGTCAACAACATTGCTGCAAATGGGAGACACTCGGTTCAGTACGGTGTACCTCACACTGACTTCTATACAGGCCATTTATCATGAGCTCCATGAAAAGCTGGATGCACGAGGGGAGAGCGCGCGCATTGAGAAAATAGCCCCAGACACACTGGACTTTTTGTTAAACTTTCTGAAGCCGTTCTATGAAGCACAGCGGGAACTTGAGGGAGACACGTATCCAACACTTAATAGTGTGTGTCTCTGGAGTGAGAAACTGAAACGCCACTGTCAGCCCAATGCCATGGACTCCCCTCAGCAAGCTGTCGTGCGTAAACGGCACGAAGACTGGCTCGCGCGTAAAGTGATCATACAGGACCTCCACAAGATCGCAACATTCCTGTGGCCAAAATTTAATCAGCTGAGAATGTTGTCACACTCAGACAGGAATGCCATACATGCTCAAGTCCGCACTCTTCTGCAAGCCATGGCTGCAGGTGCACCAGATGTGGAGATTCGAGACCCAGTCACAGAGCTCTCCAGAGTCGAAGCCAGTGACAGTCCTCCGGCAAAAAGGGCGAATTTTGCGGAGTGGGAAAATGTGAGGGAAGCTGACTGGGAAGATGACGAGGTAATGAGATGGATGTTCTTGGCTGGTGGAAGATAAACAAAAAATCCTACCCAAAACTTGCGAAATTAGCAAGATCGGTGCTATGCATCCCGGCCAGTAGCAGCAGCAGTGAAAGGGTGTTCAGTGCTGCTGGACGCACCATCAGCGAGCGCAGGACCGCGCTTAAGCCATCCACAGTGGATTCGATAATTTTCCTCCACAAAAACATGTAGCCTAATCTTGGTGAGTAAATGTTTCTCAAATTATATCTAAATATGAATTGAGTCTAAAATGCATAATGTAAACAGCAGAGTATAGGCTATAGGCTACATTATTCTTCTTTTATTAAATTTCAGCTGCTGGTCACTGTCGCGTTGAGGCCAGCCCAGATTGTGGAGAGAAGTGGCGAAGCAAATCCTGCTTCTTTATCTTAATTTCCTTATATTATTAAGGCCCAAAAATATATATTTTTTATTATTGTATTCTTTTTTCTTTGATGCTATTATAAATGTAGGCCTAATATATAATAATACACTGTGTTCCCCTGTGTATGTTGTTCTGCAATAATAACAAATTAAAATAAACAAATTTCGTTATTGCCAAATACCTATTTTAGTTTAGAATTTATCTTGATTTAATTCGTTAAGAATACATTTGTATTGGTGATTATGGAGACATATGCTGAAATGTTGTTACAGAAGACTTGTTGTATTTCTTTGTTCTTTCCAACTTCTAATAAATTATTAAAAAAAAGGTATAGCCTAAATTAAATGACTCATTCTTGACTTGACTTTACTTGACAAATTAGACAAAAGAGCTGTGTCTGTGCGACGTGTGTGCGCACATTTTAATAATGTCGGGCTGTAAACGGGTTCGGTCTTGTAAAAACCTGTCAATCAAATTGTACATGTCGGGCTCGGGCCAAATTCTGTCGGGCTCGGGCCTTATCGGGCCGAACTTTTGAGGCCCGATAACAGCTCTAACCGATACTTCTTAGATTTGGTCTCCATGAAAGTGCAATTAATTTGGAGGCAGATTTTATTTTATCCTCTGCAGATTATGTCAAGCCTATAGTACAAAATTAACAGAAGGCTATCCCAAGCTTTAAACTTCTTGTGGAAGTCCCTCTAATGTCGGACCATAAAACGCCCCGTGTCCGGGTTCATAATGTAAGCGATAATATTAGGGATCGAGCAATTATATAGGAAGCTGTGTTCCAAGTTATGTTTCCGGTGCTTTTATTGTGGAGGGAGAAACGGAAAGGAAAAGAGGAGTGGAATTGTGGGATATACGTGTGTGAAGGAGATAAAAAAGTGGTTCAAGTTACCCTGCAGCGTGTTTTCATTTTATTAGAATTACAAATATAGACACACAACAGACACTCGGCTACAATAATATCATCCGTAGCCGCACAACAGCGTCTGAATGAGGCCGCTGCCAGCGCTACTTCAGGTGGATCAGCAACAGTTTGATTCAAACCGGCAGGACGGCAGTCATTTTTTACTGTGTGAACGCGACGCACATTACTCTACACACCTTGCTGCAAGAGCCGCAAGAGAGCGACGAAAGAGCCGTATGCGGCTCTGGATCACGGGTTGCCGACCCCTGCCCTAGACGTTGAAGTCAGGTAGGACAACAAATCTTTTTCTCCACAAAGCGCGACCAGTTTGTTGTAGCGAAATACTGTTGAGTGGTATCGGTTCTTGGTATCGGCAATTGAAATCGATACGAGTACGAGTATTTTAACGCAGTATCGGCCCCGATACCGGTATCGGTGCATCCCTACTTACAAATGATTTAAGTTGAGGTTGAAGAAATAAGTCAAAGTGTCTGTTTGAAGCAAAAATGTTTTAAAGACTTAAAGTGCTGCTTGTGGCGCTCACACTGAAAGGAGTTGAAGTGTCAGTTTGAATGAAAGCGCTGAAACAAATTGTGAGTCAAAACAGTGTCAGTTAAGATTCAAGAAAGTGTGAACGTCAGGTGAAGGAGTTATGACATTGCATGGGATGAAGTGGATAGAAATGAATGGAATCCTCAATAGACGTTAAGTTAAGAAACAGTCTCAATGTATTAATGATGCCTCTACATAAATACACTTGCCACTTTCACACAACACTTACACTCATGCACATTCCATGCACTTTATCTTATTTTTGGTATTTTGATATGCTGCTGTTTCAATGTAAATATTCATTCATCCTCATTTATTGCACTGCGTTAACTGTTAAATGTGTATTGTTAAATGTTAAATGTATGCACCTTCCCGCCAGGACAAATTCCTTGTATGTGTAAGCATACATGGCAATAAATGGTTCTGATTCTGATTCTGATTCTGACATGAGCTACGTAAGTAAAGGAGATCATCCGCAAGAAGATCAGGCATTTCTGTGTAGTTATAGGATATTCAATTCAGTTCATTTTGTATAGCCCAAAATCACAAGTACAAATTTTCCTCTGAGGGCTTTACAATCTGTACACATACGACATCCGTGTCCCGGGACCTCACATCGGATCAGGAAAAACTCCCACTAAAAATAGTGAAAACCCTTTTACAGGGAAATAAAAGGGAAGAAACCTTCAGGAGAGCAACAGAGGATATCTTATGTAGTATATGGTAAAGTCTGTTATTAAAGTTTGAAAGGCTAAACGCCAACAAATATGGACTGATGTAAGCAAGAAGATCGGGTATTTATATATAGTTATTCTTAATGCTTGTCATTGGCCTGATTCCGTGCCACATCAGACGAAATCCCGCTAGATCACCAGAAACTCCTTCAGCTCAGACTCTAGCAGGGCGTCCCGACAGCGACCACCGCTTTGGCCCCTGCCGGAGCAGCTGGGAGCCACAGCTACCCCACGCTAATCGAGGGCCAGGCCATATTACTGGGACGCTGGAGGGAAGGGAGCCCAGAGAGAAACCAGAACCAGAACCAGGGCCTGCGGCAGCAAATTGATGCGCTCAGACAACAGTACCACTCTTGTCCACAGGGACCGCCAAAATCAACACAAAATGAAAGTTCAAGGTGGAAGCGTGAAAGTGGTTTAATGTGGATCATTCATTTAAAATAAAAGGTGGAATAACACTGGACTAATGCCAAGGGCATTTCACCACAAGGCCATGGCGATGTGACAATGTATGTACGGAAAAAACTTTGAGACGCACAATTCCATTATCAGCCAGCACACTAGTCTTTCAATATAAAACATCTAAAGTTATGTTTGAATGCCATTCAAATGAATGTCGGGCGGAAGCACAGACACTGGACTGTCTCCAGAATCAGTGAGTGTTAATGCTGAGATGTATCTGCAGGCTTGAGGCCTTCGGGCCACTGCTGAACCGAGGCTGGCTCAGCTGTTTCTGCAGCCAGTTCAGCCTGGATCTGAACGCCCTGGGAGCCAGCCAGGGAGAGCGGTGGCAGACAGAGGGTTGTGTGACTGGCTTATCAACACAGCAGGGGCTCTAGCTGAACAAATTGCCTTCTCTGTTCAGTGTGATTAGACTGCAACCAACGTGCACGAGCACACACACACACACACACAGACACAGTCACAAAGTCAGTCTTTAAGATGATGTGTTGGCAATCAGAGACCAGCAATTGCAGCGAGATTTCCTCATTTCCTCGTCGAGAAGGGCCCTTCAAGGACAATGGGTGTGTATGTAAGTGCTCACACGAGGATGTGCACTCGATCAGTTGACCCACAAAGTGCTCGTACCGGTGACGCGAGACTAGCGGGAACAATATGGAGCTTGTTTTTTCTTTCTTTACTCACAAGTGTGGTCTTTCCATTTCGGAGCATGACTCGTTGATTTCTCGTAGATTGCTCTCGCTCCTGATGCTGATGAAGCCAGCTTGCAATCCCATCATCACGGATCTTTTAGGGTTGAACGTGCTCACGATGTCAGGCGATGATATTTATTTTCTCAATCACAATGCTCTTGCAGTAAATTTGAGGAAATTCAAATTCAAATTCAAAACGCTGATGAAAGCTATGAAACAGAACCAGATTAAATAAAAACTAAGACTGGAGCTCAATTTCCAGCAGGCGGTCAGATTCATGTAATGTGTCTGTGATAATGACTCAGTGTGAACTAAAATTAATGAATTGCTTTGCTCAAATTATACACAATTTATTTATGTTGTGAGTACACAGTCTTTCATTTTTACTCAAAATAATCTAATATTCCCAAAGTGTTTTAAAGCTGCTATAACTGTGGGGTTAAGCAAATGTGGGTAATGTGTAGTGAGCTAGAAAAAAGAAATCTAAAATATTATCACCGTGATTATATCTGGATTTAAAAACCCAACAGCCTTTCTTATGTCTTGTACTTTTTTTTTTTTTGTGCTGTTTTTTAAGGACATTTCTTTCGCGGATGTCCCAGCAAGGACTCTTTTGGAAAAGACATTTTAAATGTCAATGAGACTTTCCTGGAAAAAAAAAGTCTAATTTTATTTTAAAAGGCAAACAAATGTAGAACTGCAGAGTGGATCATTCTCCCAGGTTTATAACTACGAGCGTCATTTGAGCCACTCATAATCAATGTCAAAATACAAATTAATATACAGGGTTTCTAATTCACATTACAATACATGTATTTTTTTCGGGATCATTAAACCAACCAGTTTTAATTACTCACCTAAATCATAGATCTAATGTCTTTTGATTCGTCCCACGAAATTACTTCAGCTAATGTTGCCCGCCTCGTACTTCGGCTAATACGGGCTCCAGAACTGAAGGCCCATCATCAATCAACCGAAGATAACTCACTCGAAAACCCCGTTTGTGTTTGAATTTTTTTTCCGCAAAAGAATAAAAGATTAAAAGCAGCGTGCAGCATTGAAGAGCCGACGTCTGATGGGATTTGAATTCAAGGGGAGGAAATTCCCTCATTCCCTCAGACAAAACTATTCAGTGGAGGCAGGAATGATATTTGCATGCATGAGGCTCTGTGATTCCACGGTTGACAGCCAGGTGTGACTTTGAATAAAAGAATTTCGACACGAGTTAAACAATCCATTTCCCTGGGATTTGTCGACGGATGGAGCTGCGCGACAGCGGCTGGCCCGCGTGAAACACGATGTCGGACTGCAAGCGTCGTCAAATCAGCTCCCGAGTCTGAGTCTGAATTGAGCTGAAAATGTCAGCCTGGAAGTGTTGCTGGAGGAGTTCATTTTCTCTGAGGTTTTTATACTCAAGCACGAAGCGTGACAGCTTCTCATCTATCTGTCAAGACACACACACACACACACACACACACACTCTGCAGCTATTACAGAGTTGGGCTTAATGGGAGTCGTTTCTAATGAGTCATACACAGACTTGGGTTGAAGGTTTCCCAGTTATTTAAAATGATTACTTCCTTTCCTCTCCGGAAACGAAGTTTGATTGTCAACCCAGAACTGCATAATGAATCATGAAATGGTCTTGTTCCATCTCAATTTGAGGTAATTCTGTCATGCACATTAGACAATATTTAGTTGAACAACAATTTCTCACCAGTTTAAAATACATCTGATTGGTTTCAGAGGTGCATATGGCCTCTATATAATTATAGATCTGAAATGAGGTTCTGACTGCAGTGGGTTCAACAAGTGGCACCCTGACAAGACTAAGTGGTCTAAAAATGACGCATTATCTGGACGCAAAGTACGGCGCAGTGGATTATATTATAGGTGGGTTTGTGCGTAACATCCGATTTCCTTTAAAAGCTTTCTATCCTGCAAGCTGTTGTTTTGGGTTGAATTTTTTTTTTAAAGGCTAAACGCCAAAGAATCTGGACTGAGGTTGAATATTATGTTAAACACAAACATGTTGTGAAAAAAGTTTTGCTTTGGGGCTTATCAACGCTCTGGAGAAAGAAATGGCTACAGCTGAATAGTCGATTTAGCTAAATCAGCATTTTTGTTTTCTGGTATGCAAAAACACAGTAAAACACAAAGCTAAAGGGAACCGACATGGGGAGCAGATTTTCGGTGAGATTTCTCAGAAAGCACATTCTCTGAATACCCTGAGAGGGACCTCCTCCATACACTCACTTCTCTGATTGTGTGGCAGCCGTGTGCAAATATTCCCAAACCTTTGATTTGGAGGTGAGCCTGTAGTAAATGCAGCTGGCCGGCCTGTAGAGGGCAAACACACCGTCTCACTGGTGGAGTCACGTTTACACAGATCTCCCAGGGTGTCAGCAGAGTGTACACAGGTCATCACCGCTGGTTATAAAGCCTCTGCTTGCATACGCTGCCTCACGTAACAGTGAGCCTGGGTCTGAATCACATCACACAGTTACATTACTCAGAAAACAAACACACCTACTCCCAGTAAGCAAAAGCTCCCAGACGGACTGAAGCTGGAGTTCTACAAAGGAGACCACACACGTAACAGAATCGTAAAACAAAGACAAATTACAAAGAGTATGAGTACATATTTGTTCTGTTCACATTAATTCACAGTCATTTGTTGTTGATGGAAATAATGTTCTCCTTCTTTCTCGTTCCAAAATGACTTGAAATCAGTTTTGCTCTACTGTCTATTTATCTATTGGTTTTTATTTGGTTTTATGTCGTCAGTAAAATCCAACACTTCATGTCCAGATGTGTCACATCAAAAAGAAAGCCTCCCCATTGGTTCGGGGGGCATGCGGTCTTTCCCGGGGAAGTTTCACCGTAGTGTAACCACAAAGGAAATAAAGTGAAAATATTTTTCTGGAAGGTGGTTCGAAGAAAAGTTTGTCTTTTAGACTTCAATTACATTTCCTAGAGAGGAAATCTGAACTGGAGGGTTAGACTGATAGGAAAGAGACGGAAAGAATTGCAACTTGCACTGAACTAGGAATTAGTAGCAACTAGTAGCAACTTGTAGCAACTAATAACAACTTGAAACAACTAGTAGCAACTTGTAGCAACTAGTAGCAACTTGTAACAACTAGTAACAACTTGTAGCAACTAGTAGCAACTTGTAGCAACTTGTAACAACTAGTAACAACTTGTAGCAACTTGTAGCAACTTGTAACAACTAGTAACAACTTGTAGCAACTTGTAACAACTAGTAACAACTTGTAACAACTAGTAGCAACTTGTAGCAACTAGTAGCAACTTGTAGCAACTTGTAACAACTAGTAACAACTTGTAGCAACTTGTAGCAACTTGTAACAACTAGTAACAACTTGTAGCAACTTGTAGCAACTAGTAGCAACTTGTAGCAACTTGTAACAACTTGTAACAACTAGTAGCAACTTGTAACAACTAGTAACAACTTGTAGCAACTTGTAGCAACTTGTAACAACTTGTAACAACTAGTAGCAACTTGTAACAACTAGTAGCAACTTGTAGCAACTAGTAGCAACTTGTAGCAACTTGTAACAACTAGTAGCAACTTGTAGAAACTTGTAGCAACTTGTAACAACTAGTGGCAACTTGTAGCAACTTGTAGCAACTTGTAGTGATGTAATCCCACACACTGTTGAGTGTTGGCTTAGTTTATTCCTATTTCATCCCTGATTGTTTGAGTTCCAAGTAGCACAGCTTGGTGAGAAAGAAGAGGCCGACCTCTCCTGACCACATGCATAGCAGGAATAAACCTCTTTTCAACCCTCAGGAACATCCAGCAGGGGGCGCTGTCATTCACTTTCCCCACACATGAGTGAAATGAGCTATATATTTACCCCGAGGAACGAAACGCATTAACATTGACCTGGCTGATAATGGAAGCTTTATGGTACACATTACATGCTCATCTCTAACCTCATTATCAACTGATAGCACCGACTGGAAAACTATGATCAATGGTGATGAAGTGCAGTGTGCAGTGTGTGTGTGTGTGTGTGTGTGTGTGTGTGTGTGTGTGTGTGTGTGTGTGTGTGTGTGTGTGTGTGTGTGTGTGTGTGTGTGTGTGTGTGTGTGTGTGTGTGTGTGTGTGTGTGTGCGTGCGTGCGTGTGTGTGTGTGTGTGTGTTTGTGTAGGTTTGCCTGTGCAGCTATCTTTGTGAGGGCCGATGTGCATTTAGTCCTTCAGAGTGAGAACACGTTGAGGACATTGTGGCTGATTCTCCCTTTGGGACGGACCTCCAAAAGGCCTGTTTGATGGTTCAGGTTGGAGTCGGGTTGAGGTGAAGAATGCGCAGGCAACACATTTCTCGTGGAACCAGTTTAGTAGAATTGAGTTGTGTCTTTATTAAAAGAGTAAGAAAATAAAAACAAACAGACATTTTGAAAGGGGGGAGGGTTTTACTTTAACACAATTTTGCAGGAAATAAAATCATGTAATCCATTTCAGCATGTTATGAATTGAAATAATGTTGGTCTGAGATCAAAAGTAATTTTGAAAATATTGAATAGCTATGTGTGTGTGAATAGGTTGTCAAGGGGCACTTTGACAGAAATGTCCATGTATAAATATATTTTGTTATTGTTATTCTTGAGAGTGAACGAACAAGGACAGAGATAAAGGCTAAGCTAAAATAGAGAAAATGCCATCTTTGTGAGGACCATTCTGAGTTTCAGACCGTCAGAGGGAGAACATGTTACCCTGTTCTCACTTTGGGAAAGACCATAAAACCCTTGTTTGAGGGATCAGACCTGCTGCTGAGGTTCAAGTTTAGGTTGGCTAATGGTAAGGGAGAGCATTATGTTAGTGATGGTCCTCACAAAGATAGAAGCACAAGGCTGTGTGTGTGTGACCTTATTATGTGTGGGCTGCAGCAGGAAGTGATTCATTGCCATGAACCGCAAGAATTCATACATCAGTGTAACCTACACACACACACACCTGCAGCATACTAACGCACTATAAACCACACATCATCACCCTGCACAATCACTCAGTACGCATAGCTGACAATCACTGAGATAGAATGCCCCCCCCCCCCCCACACACACACACACACATGCTTTGCTCACACTTGTGCAACCAAAGGGACATGCAAGCAAACGCACACTCACAGATAAAAGAGTCGACTGCCACCGACAAAGCAAACATCTGTCCATTGTGTGTTCCATTGTTCCGATGGGATCGGGGAACATGACAACATTTCTACGCCGAAGTCCAACCAAGGCGGAAACTCTACAGGGAGTCCGAGGATGAGAGACAGTTATGCACTGTGATCGTGGTGCCCTATTTCCAAGGCTGTTACACCAGAAACTGCTCCTCTAATGAAAATAGATAACTGCAGTAAAAGCCACCTGTGCCGCAGGCCTAAAAAAACACAGACACATCAGACACCCCTGTGAGCCGTTTGTGATCCATAAAGCCGCAAATTATTGACACTGTCAGACAGCATTAATGCATTACTGAAGAAACATATTGACTCCTTTCTTCACATTTTCATAATTAATAGCATTTTAATATTGACGTCAGCGCAGCATCGACCTTCGGCCATTGACGTTCTGTCATAACGCGTTTTCTTTTACGAACAGCTCTGTTAGATACACGGAGATGGAAAGGAGGACACACGGCACGCCTTCAGGGTTTAATGCTAGCGTGTTGTTGGACAACTGTTTGGTCGACATGTGCCGTGTGGAAACAGTTGTGTGTGAGCGAGAGACGTGGTGACCGGTTCATTCACTGCAAGAGAACAATGTTATTTGGGTTATGGAACGCCTGCACAGTATGGCAGTATTCATTTAAAATAGCCGGTCTACGTGTCATTTTGGTTTTCCCCTCTTCGGTTTTATTCTGCTACATGTGAGATACTCCGCCATGCGCCTTACTGCTGTAGGTCACAGCGTGGACAGCTCCATGGTGCTGGAATGAATCACTGAGGACAACATTTTAGGCCTAAAGTCTTGCATACTCTTAATAATATTGTTCCCGTCCCCGCTTCACTAGCTGCATGTTGCTAACTACCATGAATGTGCTCACCTGTGACCCGGCAGCAACACCTGGCATCATGTTGGTACCTGATACGGGGGCTTTGGGAAATTGTTCGTCCATTTTTAAATGATTCTGTTAAGGGTCAAGAGGGAGGCTGGAGCCTATCCCAGCATGTATCAGCTGAGACAGGTCTCATGTTTAAAAAATAAAGAAGAGATAAAAACATTTACATGTACTGTAATGTACTGCGTACATGTTATGGATGTAATTGATGTCATTAGGAAATGTATCTGAGTGGCAATGTCAAAGCACATGTTCACTGTATATTTTTTCAAAAGGTTGTTTTTGTCATGAAAACGTTCACACAGAACGTGAATATGAAGCGGCCAAAAAAGCGACACGTTGTTTTTCAGAGCAACGTCTGTTCTTCTGACCAATCAGAACAGGTTGAGTGTTTATGACACAAAGTCACAGAGGTGCTGAACTCCTTCCAACCTCGACAAAGGCAGCGCAGATCAGATCCACTTGTTCTGTTCTTACCTTTCACAATAAAAGCCCAAGACATACAGTGTACTCATGTTCAAGTTCAAGTTCAAGTTCAAGTTTATTGTCATGTGCATATTAGTACAAGTACCACAGCAATGTAATACAATGTGCCATAGCACTCTGTGACAAAAGAACGCTTCTATAAACACTTCAGCTCCTGCTCATGAGGTCCTGAATGTTGTGTATTAACGTAGGAATATTTGTGTATCACAATCTTGTCCTTTTTCCCTTTTTCAAATGAAAAATTAAATAACAGTGACAAGCGTGGTTCAGATGATTCTGAAATGTCTTCTTTAATTAGTTCAGTCTGCACCCCACTAAGTCCTGATGAGCACAGAGGAAGAAAATAGCCAACTAACACTCAGTGTCACATTATCGCCTTAACAGCATCTCAACCCAGACTGTCTCATCCTTTACACATGCTCTCACACACACATACTCGCAGCAATATGGCTGACATGATGCGGGCTGTCACATTGACGTGGTACATAATGGCTGCTAATGTTATTGGATATTCTAACATAGCGTAAGCTAGGTCATTTATTCCGTTAAGGCCTCAGAGAGTGTGTAAGTGTGTGTGTGTGTGTATGTGTGTGTGTGTGTGTGTGTGTGAGTGTGTGTGTGGAGCGGGGGGGGGGGGGGGGGGGGGTGATGACACCAAGGCTAGGTCACCGCATTGAATGCTCACCTTGTTTAATATCATAAAGTTAATTACACTGCTGATAATCATTTAAAAATGCATGAGTTACAAACACACTTGGGCCTGAATTATGGAACAATGGGTTAGGGTTAGGGTTAGCTCTGCCCACACTGTTGCCAATATGTGCAGCTGTTCTCGCCACCAGAATATACAAAAAAGAAAAAAAAGCATTAAAATTAAGTGAAGCATTAAGTTAAAGCATTTGGATCAGGGTCCGGGGACTTCTTCATAACTGGAACGCTGTATTAACGAATTATCTTGGAGGCCGACCAATTGTGCGTCCCGACCGCAGCATAAACAAACAAGCTATTTATATGGAGCAGCGAGGGTTAGGCTGACAAATGAAGTGCATCAACCCCCCGACCGCAGCCCCCCACAGAACATCCCAACTGCCAAACGTCACATTTGGAGGCGCAAAAGAAACCTCCTTTTGGTTTCAGTCGGTTAAAAGAAAAGGAAGTCATGGGGAATAACTGTGTGCGTGTCACAGGGAGCTGTCCATGCATGTGGTGCTGATCTCACTACAGCTCGCTACATTCTCCCTCATCTTTTATCTCCCTTTTCTCTTAGATGTACCAATGTCCCTCTCTCTTTCTTTCACCCACCTCAAACTGTCCCCCCGCTTTCTCTCCCGCTTCTCCTTTCCCGGGGACATTAAATAAAAAACAAAGCAGCTTTATCGCAGCGTGCTTCTCATTTTCTGGGTTTTTCCTCTCATTTCACTAAATTCCCTGTGACTGGCGTGAAAAAACAAGCACTCGGAGTGGAAGCAGCCCCCGTGTTGCACTCTCCTACGCACAGTGGTGGGTGGAAACAGGAATCACTGCCGCAGCAGCCTCTTTTCAGCTGCAGAACGGATTAATAATGAAATGAGGTTTTGTTCTCACAAAATAATCAGCGTCAAACACGTCACGGAATCTCTTCAAGTCTCCTTTTCCCCTCCATCCCTCTGTTGGAAAGATAACGGCGACTGATATGCTTCTTCCAGTTGTTTTGCCATTTTATTTGCTTTGCCGTGTGATCCTAATGCACTGTGATGTGTGTTGACTGCTGCCAGCTGAAAGTCTTCACACAGAATCAGAGGGCGGGGGGGGGGGGGGGGGGGGGTCAGACAGGAGGAGTGAATCCCTGCTCGTGTTCGAGGTAGAGGAAGAAACGCTCAGCCGTTCCAAAAAAACATGACAAAAACCAGGAGAACAAAAATAAATTCCAGCACGCTGAACTTTACACAGCGGGTTGCAGTCTTTATACAGACTTCCTGATGTGTGCAGAGACTCCCACCTTCTGGAGCATCAAAATACGCTAAATCCAGGTAATGCAGCACTTTAACCCTTTATAGGGCACTCACTGAAATTATTTGTGAGGGAAATGACCACTTGCGCAATAAAGGTCTACTCATGGTCATTACAACTGCAGGATTTATTTTTTATTTTAGTTTTAAGGAATACGAAAAAAAGATCTAATAACGATATATCGGCTGAAGCAATATAAACACATAACTAAACATAAATGTTTTTCCTACGGTATTGGAATATGAAATAAAAACAAAAGAAAATGTGTCCTGTTTTTTCAATTTGTTGCACTTCAACCTAACCCCTGAAGTTACGAGGTTCGAGCCTTCACCCCTCGCCTCTGCAAGCCGACCAAGAGCCGGTAGCGCCGCTCCAAACACTGAGGAGATGGCGCCCAGCGAGGACCCTTCCACACCGCCCCGCCGAGTTGGATCCCCCTGGGGAGATTCCCACCCGCCTAGAGGTGTAATAAGGTTTTCAGATCCTTATGAAACTGTGGCCTAACTCAACTGTATGAGTATGTGACGTAATACACGTACTGTATCATTGGACACACACTGGATTAGTCATTTGAAATGAGAACTGTGGAGTTTTTTCTGCAGCGAACCAGTTGCGGCGTAACATGTTTGAATTATTTCGCCGACGTTGCACATTTCAGCATGGTTATGGAGCCAATCACATTCTCGATGCTGAAAAGAAATATCGCGCAGCCTTACTCACAACTCAGATTCCATATATTTGCTATTGTTCGTGGGGTTTCTATACACTGAGGTTCATTATCAATTAATCAGTTGTTTATTTGGGTTTAAAGATCCAACATGACATCTTTAGAGTTTAATAATATAATAATAGTTTTGATCAGCTCAGTTAATGCATTAATTGTTTCAGAACTAATTGTTACTTAATGAATAAAGTGCAGTGAGTTTGATGAGAATAAAGCAGGCACAATGTGATGGATCCTCTATCTCGAGCCCCTTTCAGGTCTCCTTTGAAACCGTAGGGATGAATGTCAATCAATGGCTGACTGAATTGTTTTTTCTTTCCACTAACTGCGACTTTCGGTTCATGCTCAAGCAGTTTTGTGACTGTTTTGTCGTCAATAGGCTAAACTGTTTGGCGAAAGGCTCCAGATCAGCAGCAGTGCTCCCACTACAGTGATGTGCTCCCCTGTGACTCTGCCCGTCCCGGGTCTCCCCCTCTCTGAGTCAGTGTGTGTGGAAGCATGAAGATCGGGTTCATTTTACCATGAGCAGCAACAAGCTCCAATTCACACGGACAGAGGAAAGAGATCTGATGGAGGCTCGGAATCAGATGCACGTGTGTGCGTGCATGCGTGCGTCTGTGTGTGTGTGTGTGTGTGCGTGTGTGCGTGTGTGCGTGCGTCTGTGTGTGTGTGTGAACATAGGGATACACAGTGGCAGTTGTTGCTCTTACCACAACAGTGACGTGATGGACCACAGCCTCTGAGAGCTGGGTGAAATGTTGTTAAATGTAAAATTCCTTCGAGCAGAAAGACACACACACACTACAATGTGGCGAAAGGATATTCATGTTAAAAAAATGTTGATCTTTTATCTTGACGCCCTGTCAACATTGTTTTCTACTTTAAGCCGAGCGAGGTGAACTGAACGGTGCTCGTCCTCGAACTCAAAGTCAGATTCTGCTCTGACGTGATGGAGCCATTATTCCCCTTTAGCTCATTGCACTGGCAAAGGTACACTTCCTTGTCAGAATACTCATGTCCATCAGGGATGGATAGTCAGTAGGGATGGGTACCAATGGACCGGTCTTAACTAACCGATACTGGTGCTTGACTAGTCAGAACCAAATTACTTAAAAGTGAATTTGCAGTTTGAGGCTGCCTGAACGTTGTGAGGACTCGTCCTCCAATCTTTTTTTGTGTTGCTTCGTTATGTGTAGCGCGAGGATTGGCCCGGCGTCCATTCCACCACGAGTTTGCCACGAAAACCCAATTCGTTCAGGTCCTGTCCCCTACAAATGGGCAATCCTGACCCTGCCTGTACACAAGTTCAATGCCTGGCCTCAACAAATGGTCTCAGCCAGGTACCCAGGGCGGTTTTGTCAGAGGAATGCAGTAGGATATATAATTACGCACTCCTGTGCGGCTTGTTTTCTGTT
This sequence comes from Cottus gobio, assembly GCA_023566465.1. Lineage (NCBI taxonomy): Eukaryota > Metazoa > Chordata > Actinopteri > Perciformes > Cottidae > Cottus > Cottus gobio. Next base: position 27,801,664 of record CM042223.1, on the reverse strand, counting down.
CAAAGGATTGTGATAATGATCATTCCTTTGTAGCGCCCCAACACTGTAAAAGATCAGGCGGGTCCTCGTTCTTAGCGGTTCAGCTGAAGTGTTTGATGGAAGCGTAACAGAACCTCTGCAATGATCCACGACGCAGCGCAGAGGAAGACACAGCAACTTCATTTCTCAAAGTCACACTCCTAAAAGCTCATTTGAGCTCAAGTGTTATTTCAGAATGTATTTCCACACAGAACAAAGGCTCCGGATATCTTTTTACTTTCTTTAAGCACACTCAAGGTTAAAATGCTCAAAAGAATAAAGTGACGAGTCGAGTTCTTCGGATAAAGCAACTCAATAGTTATAAAGTTTAGGAAGTGACCCCACCAGCATCAGTTTGTAACCCACTGTCAACGCCTGTCCTGCTGGCTGGCTGCATAACGTAAAGACGACAATACAATTGTGCACAAGATAATAAAAAAATCACAGACAAGCTCCAGAATGATTGCAATTTCTCAGACATTGAAATGGTGATGTTAGAATCAATATGTCTTTAAAGTGAGTCGCCCTAATCTGGTTTACAACTTGACCGAACTTCCAGCTGCCCGAGGATCAAAAAACATGAACTCAGTTTCCTTTAAGTTGCCTCAAATTCAGTTAAAGTCGTTATTTTTCCATGTTTCCGATGCAAACTACTCATTCAAACCAGAAACAAAACTTTGTTTTCTTCAAGAATTCAAGTTAACATGGGCTGAGTCAATATACAAATGCCATTTTGGAGGAGAGGTATTCCTTCAAGGGCTCTGTCAAAGCAGGGATGCATGGTGTTGTATTTATTCGGTGTATCTTCAGAAAACATGTCTTTATAACTGACTCGTGGTTGATATGTATCGAGCTTTTCCATACAGTCAGTATGGAAAAGCTCGATACATATCAACCACGAGTGTTCGATAAATGACTTATTCAGTGTGGCCTAATGAATTCAGTTCTGATTGTCAACGCTGATCAATCTCTAAGCGGGTGAGACATGATGCATGAGGAATATCCCACAGGAGGACACACACACACACACACACACACAAGGATTGTTGTCATGTGAGATGAACTCTATCGACCTCATACTGTACAGACGCCTCTGGTTGGGTCATAGATCTGTCTTGACAAGACAGATTTTCCTGAAGCCGAACCATCAATCAAGGGGTGTCACAAAAACATTTGGGACTAAGTCCACGCAAAGATTGAGAAAATGTGAGCGTTCTCGTTTTTCTACCATAAGAACCGGGGACGGGGCTCCAGACTATGTCCCGCCACATTCAAAGAGGTTGACACTCTACTGGCCCTATTTCTTCCCTGATGATTCTACATTGTGATCAACACACTGTTGTTGCAATCAGCCGGAGGAAAGCTAGCTAACGTTGGCTGTTAGCTCTGCAGGACCGCGTGGCCCACCGGCTGCTAACCGCTAACGCTAACTAGCTGCTGATTCCAACAGGAATTTGTTTCCGTTAGCGTTAACGGAGGGTGCATCGAGTGTTAGAATATAATGCTTCAAGTTCTATTTAGTCAACATGTATATTCGGCAATGGTACCTTATTACACAAATGATTTGTGGGCTTATAAAAATGTGTTTTTCGACAAGAAACTTTAATAAATGGTGTTTTATAAAACACAGTTCGGGAGCGAAGACCACGCCCTGAACTGAGCCAGTCATCCGAGCCCCACGTACTTAAACACATCAAACCCGTTCACTTCTTCTTCGACTCGGTTCCGACATCCCTCCCCCAACCCTGTTCTTCTCTTCTTACTCCTCTCTCTCTCCCTATCGCTCTCTCTCTCTCTCTCTCTCCCTCCCACAGGACTAATGGTCTAACGTGGGACTCTGCACAGCCAGAGCTTCAGAAGAGACCCCCCCACTCACGAGTCTAGACCCCCGTCGTTCCCTCTAGCCACCGGACACCAGCACCCCTCCGACCCTCTTCACGACCCCTTCTACCCTTCTCGTTCCCTCTTATCTCACAATAAATGATCTGTAAACTCATATCGCTATTGTCGTGGTCTTTGTTAGTGAAATACTGTAGGTTGAAGGAGAGGTTCTCATAGCAATATAAAATAAATATTAGAGAGGGATTTAAACGGACGCATCAAATTGGGTATTGGGACTTGTTGAATTTCTCCGGTATTGGTATTAACTACAGAATTCTTGCTCTTGTGAAATCCCTGCATCAAACCAGAAATTCATTGTGTTTTTGGGGTATTGTTTTAAACTGTAGTTTCGCCTAAAGTTTCGCCCCCTGCCGGTCTCCTAAAGTGAATAGGGTATCCCTCCTCTCGTCCTACCTCAGTGATCGCACCTACCGGGTAACCTGGAGAGGATCTGTGTCTGAGTCTTGTCCTCTCACTACTGGGGTCCCTCAAGGCTCCGTCCTGGTTCCTCTCACTACTGGGGTCCCTCAAGGCTCCGTCCTGGGTCCTCTCACTACTGGGGTCCCTCAAGGCTCCGTCCTGGGTCCTCTCACTACTGGGGTCCCTCAAGGCTCCGTCCTGGGTCCTCTCCTCTTCTCTCTGTACACCAACTCTCTTGGCTCTGTCATTCGCTCGCATGGCTTTTCCTACCATAGCTATGCTGACGACACCCAACTGATCCTCTCGTTTCCCCAATCGGAAACACAGGTAGCAGCACAAATCTCTGCCTGTCTGACTGACATCTCACAATGGATGTCCGCACACCACTTGAAGATTATCCCTGACAAGACGGAATTACTTTTCCTTCCAGGAAAAGTCTCTCCCACTCACGACCTGACGATTACCTTCAACAACTCAGTCTTGGCCCCGACCCCGACTGCCAGGAACCTCGGTGTGACCCTTGACAGTCAACTCTCCCTGACTGCCAACATTACCGCAACAACACGTTCCTGCAGATTCATGCTGCACAACATCAGGAGAATACGTCCACTTCTCACCCAGAAGGCAGCACAGGTTCTTGTCCAGGCTCTGGTCATCTCACGTCTAGACTACTGTAACTCCCTCCTGGTGGGTCTACCTGCTGGTGCCATCCGACCTTTGCAGCTCATCCAGAATGCAGCAGCTCGACTCGTCTTTAACCTCCCGAAATTCACCCACACTACTCCGCTCCTCCGCGACCTTCACTGGTTACCGGTGGCCGCCCGCATCCGCTTCAAAACACTGGTACTGGTGTACCGTGCTACGAACAGATCTGGTCCAGTCTACATCCAGGACATGGTAAAACCTTACACCCCAGCTCTTGCTCGGCTTCTGCCAATCGCCTTGTAGCTCCGTCACTGAGAGCTAAACACTCAACAAAGTCTCGACTGTTCTCTGTCCTGGCTCCTCGATGGTGGAATGAGCTCCCCATTGACATCAGAACAGCAGAAAGTCTCTACATCTTCCGTTGCAAACTAAAAACACATCTTTTCCGACTATACCTTGAATAAAGGATGTAGCACTATAGTAGCACTGAAATGGCTCTTACTGATAGCACTTTGTAGTTGAACTTTTGAACGAAATTGTACCTTCTTGATTCTTGTTGTTCTGATTCTTGTATGTAACCGTAGAATGCACTTATTGTAAGTCGCTTTGAATAAAATAAATGAAATGTAATGTAATGTAAAGGGATTTGGTTTGTATTCAGTGCCCGCACGGGAAATATTGGGCTTTCATGGATATTTGAACAACTGGCTGGCATCCCAAGCATCCCGTTCATCCCAAGAAAAGTGATATTTAGGCTTATAGGCTGGTGCTCGTGAGCAACTGAGTCATGACTTTCATCATCCAATGTAAAAGCTGATTGAAGATATCTGGGCTTATTACCTCTTGGGCCACACTGTTCCATCAAAGGATACACAAAGAAGGTATTTAGGGAGATACTGCAGTGAGCCAAGGGGAAGAGTAATACATCAGGAAATGCTTTTTGTGCTGTACGTTATTCAAAGGGGGGCGGGGGGGGGGGGGGGGGGTAGCACAGTCACAGTAAAAAGAAAAAAGAACCTTAAGAAGGATTATCTTTTAGGCTTTTCAAACATCCACTATTTGAGAAACGGTCACATGACGGCAGCGTTTTGATCAAGGTCAACCTGATCAAGAAAGCCCTGCCACCAGGAATGTAGAAAAAAGGCACTTAAGGCCGTTATGTACTATTTTACGAAAAATTCGGCACCTTTATGGGGACATAAATTCATTGTAGGTGACCACTACATTTCAGGTTTGACCAGCTCTAAAATCTGAACTATCTTAAGGTTTATGGGATTGAGAATTTAACCACATCAAGGCCACAGAATCCGATAAAAAAAACATTTAAGACCAAATGTACATAGATTGAAAGGATAAAAACAACCACACATGGTCTTCAACAGACCAAACACTTGTTTGTTGCTCTTACAGTAAGTATTGAGACATGAGGCCTCTGACTTGAAGTGCATATATAGATATAAGATTAAAATGTGATGAAGGCCTTGTAAATCAGGTCCTGCAGTGTATAAGCTAGAGTACACAAATATAGAGCTGATGTATGGATTTAGACCGGATTAGGCAAACTCCGGCCTCCGCTGCTAATTTTTAAATGGCCCACTGTTAAAATAACAATAGAATATGGTTTGAGCTTATTTCTAATAAATTTCTAATAAACCATTTTTTTTGTGGAAATGTTACCATTTCTGCCAGTTCTGTTTTTTCATCTTAACATTAGACAAAAAGACTTACAGATATGATCTTACATTTGCATTGTAAATCTGTTAAATGGGCACCAAATCCACATTTGGTCATTTCAAACTTCACTTATTTACAGATTTACTCGTAACGTCTTAATATTTAAAGTTGGCACAGTACCGATTTTTCTTTGATTTAAAAGCAGCTGCTTTTCTTACAGCACATATTACTTTGGTCCATGATTCATTATATTTGTCTTTGAATGGGCCACAACAATCCAGAAAGTTTAGCCAACCCTGATAAGGACACAGAAGACTGTGACTTCCAGGTGATGGATGGGTGAGTTGTCGTATTTCAGGCTAGATTTGGATCTCAATTGTTTCACAAACCCGTATTTCAATATTACATTGTTTTGGCTAAAAAAGATTAAGTCCGGTTAAAGATTTAAATAAGGCCTTAGTGGTGACCATAGTTGTGAGTCTACTTCATACATTGAAGATTCAAAAGTTTATTTTTGTGAATATCCCACATGACAAACAACAATTCTACCCCAAAAAGACACACAATGTAATGTAATGTAAAAAAAGACACACTAGAAAGGATGCATCTTTCCTCCCACCTAACCAGGAACCTGTTCTCACTGACGTGTTGCTTCTAGCCCACATGCTGTGGACACATATCCAACACGGGATTGTCTTTATTCTGAGATGAACACCAGTGTGGAGGTTTTCTCTGCAGAATTTAGTTTTTTTCTAATCGTATCTTGTTTTTGAAATGCAATCAAAGATAACCCCTGATCCCTCATGAAGACCACCGACACACAGCTACAGCACGTTCCCCTCAGCCCCGACCTCAAGCAGCAGCAGCAGCAGCAGCAGCAGCAGCATGCAGCAGCACTCACATGGAGGTGATGTTCTGGAAAAGGTCCTCGATGCTGCCGGTGCTGTTCCCGGCGCTCCCGGTGCCCTGGAAAGACAGCAGCGGGAAGAATTTGCTGTTGTCGGACTTATTGCAGTAGATCTCCGTGGGCGAGCAGGCGCAGGTGGGCGGACAGTCCAGCAGCGAGCTCAGGTAGTGGCCAAAGAAGACGCTGAGCAGAAACACGACCTTCCAGCAGCACCGCACCCCGGGGGGGCGACGGACGCCGAATGCGCCAAACGACGCGCCGAATGCCTCCATGCTGTCACGACCCGAGAGCTCCTCGCAACTTTGCGACAGGGGAAGAAAAAAAGCGTCTCAAATCCTCTGGTTCATAGTCCGCTGCGCGCGTACGTGGGTGTGCGAATGCGTAACCGGCGTTCTCCTTATTTCTCTCAATGGAGTCCAGATGTTAAATCGAGAAGAAGAAAAACATATCTTCCTTCATGTCCGTGCGTATCCATATGTGAGTGTGTGTGCAAGCGCGTGTGTGTGTGCGTGGGTATGTCAGAGATTTTGATGATTCCAGTCACGGCTCCCCTGCGCGTTTTCTTAAAAAAACGCACCGCCGGACAGGAAAAGGAAGAGCAAGAAATCCCGAAAATATTCCAGATCCATGACATGTAGGGGTCTGAAGCGCGTGCGGTCCGGTTGTCTTTCTCTTCCCCTCTTCTCTCTGCATCGTTTTATGTCATCCCTCCATCTCTCACTGTCTCTCGTTCTCTCTCTCTTTCTCTCTCTCTCTCTCTCTCTCTCTCTCTCTCTCTCTCTCTCTCTAGCGCTGTTGCTGGTACCAGACGGTGGGAATGGTGGAGAGACGTAGAAGGAGAAGGGGCGACAGAGAGAGGGAGAGGAAGACTCCATCCTCCCGAGCTTCAAGTCCCACCTACTGGACGGAGAGGAGATAACTGACAAGAGGCGCGCGCACTCTTGTCAGTTATTTCTCAGATGATTGTGACCCCACAGAAATAAGAGAATTAAACATGCATTGAAAAATTAGACACACAATTAGCCATAATAACGCACCTGTGTTCAAAGAAGTACTCACAATTATGTAATATAACTTAAAATATATAAAAATAAATGAAAACTAAAAACAGTTTCAGTTGAAGAATTACTTATCAAAGATATACAGTATGCAGATGTTTCCAGTCAAGATTAAATTGCAACCTCCGGTTCTTGCATTCTCTTTAATGTCCACCAGGGGGCAACTCCTCTGGTTGTATAGAAGTCTATGCTCCATGTGTTAAAGCTGCATTCTCTCTCCTGACCACCAGGGGGTGACTCCTCTGGTTGTATAGAAGTCTATGCTTCATGTGTTAAAGCTGCATTCTCTCTCCTGACCACCAGGGGGCAACTCATCTGGTTGTATAGAAGTCTATGCTTCATGTGTTAAAGCTGCATTCTCTCTCCTGACCACCAGGGGGTGACTCCTCTGGTTGTATAGAAGTCTATGCTTCATGTGTTAAAGCTGCATTATCTCTCCTGACCACCAGGGGGCGACTCCTCTGGTTGTATAGAAGGCTATGCTTCATGTGTTAAAGCTGCATTCTCTCTCCTGACCACCAGGGGGCGACTCCTCTGGTTGTATAGAAGTATATGCTTCATGTGTTAAAGCTGCATTCTCTCTCCTGACCACCAGGGGGCGACTCCTCTGGTTGTATAGAAGTCTATGCTTCATGTGTTAAAGCTGCATTCTCTCTCCTGACCACCAGGGGGCGACTCCTCTGGTTGTATAGAAGTCTATGCTTCATGTGTTAAAGCTGCATTCTCTCTCCTGACCACCAGGGGGTGACTCCTCTGGTTGTATAGAAGTCTATGCTTCATGTGTTAAAGCTGCATTCTCTCTCCTGACCACCAGGGGGCGACTCCTCTGGTTGTATAGAAGTCTATGCTTCATGTGTTAAAGCTGCATTCTCTCTCCTGACCACCAGGGGGCGACTCCTCTGGTTGTATAGAAGTCTATGCTTCATGTGTTAAAGCTGCATTCTCTCTCCTGACCACCAGGGGGCGACTCCTCTGGTTGTATAGAAGTCTATGCTTCATGTCTTAAAGCTGCATTCTCTCTCCTGACCACCAGGGGGTGACTCCTCTGGTTGTATAGAAGTCTATGCTTCATGTGTTAAAGCTGCATTCTCTCTCCTGACCACCAGGGGGCGACTCCACTGGTTGTATAGAAGTCTATGCTTCATGTGTTAAAGCTGCATTCTCTCTCCTGACCACCAGGGGGCGACTCCTCTGGTTGTATAGAAGTCTATATAAATGACTCTACTTCTCTCTTGATGTATTCCCTCAGTAAACATTGTAAACATGAGTTTATGTCTCAAACTCTAGTATCAAGTATTTTACAATGCAGCATGATGTTCATTTAGTACATTATGGTATAGAGTCAAACAGACCATAAAGCAGGAAACGCTTTAGGGAGGGGCTACTGTGATTGACAGGTTGTTAGCTGATCCCTATGCGCCGTCTCTACATGGCAACATGATGGCAAACAGTCAATATCCAAGATGGTGACGACCAGAACTTAAGGCTTCAAAACCGCAGTTCACAAATCAATGGGTAAAGTCACGACAACTCCCTTTGCTTCTTGTATACTGTATATGGACGAGACCATGCAATTCACAAAGTACTTGGTTGGGTGTAGGATCATGGCAAGGTTAAAATAAGTATCTTTGTTCCATAAAATACATACACTTGCAACATAACTTGTGTACCAGCATTAAGTGCGTAGTGAAAAGTGAACGCCTGTGTCAGTTTTAGACCATGAACTCATGTTTACAATGTTTACTGAGGTAATAAATCAAGAGAGAAGTAGAGTCATTTTCCATAGACTTCAATCAGACGTCTTTTTAGAATCGGATGAGTCGCCCCCTGCTGGTCAGTAGAGAGAATGTAAGTTTTAAGACACTTTTGCATCAGCTTCACTCTGAAGAACCGGACGTTAGCAGCCAGACAGGTTGGAACCAAGCCAACAGGTCTCATAGCTGAGGTGTTAACTAGTTGAGTTTTATTGAATTGAGTGATGGACACATCAAGCAAATTTGTAATAAACGGTTGTGTTTATGACTTTTAACATTATTTTTTGACACAACCACTTGCTCTACTAATACACCTTGGGTCAAATCTTTGGTGCAACTTTAATTGATTTCTAGCTTTTGAGAATACCCAAATTCACCAGTATGTTGCTTGTTCTATCCAACACTGTCATACTAGTATATGTAATAAACAGTGATGCCTCTAGGAGCCACCAGGAGGAACTTGAGCCAGACAGGCAATGCACTAGAAAGACTGACCATGAGACCCAAATAACTTCTTTTTTTCACACATTATTTCTACAATATCTGCTAATTGAAAGAATCAACCAAATTGAACGCTCTTCATAGGGCTCCGATGAGAGGTCAATACTCAAAGTGTCAATCCAAAGAGGTGAAATCCTAGACAAAGTAATCCCCTCAGAAAGAAATGCTGAGTCATGGCATCACAGTGTGTACTCCCTCCCTCTCACTTTGACAGCCTTTGTGTATTTTCGTTTTATTTTTTTCTCCTCGGGACGCTGTTTCTTTTTTAAAAAGCTCCACCTAAACTGAGAATAAAGGTAAAACATCTTCCCCCACTACAAAGCACAGAGGAATCTGTGCTGGATCAAGAACACCTGTAGGCTTAGCAAACAGTTTGATGTTCAGTTCAGGGAGCGGAGACGCTGCAGTAGGCACACGCACACACACACACACACACACACACACACACACACACACACACACACACACACACACACACACACAAACACTGTCAGCTGGGTTTAAGGGCTCAGAGAAACTCGTGAGACTGAAGAGCCACGAGTAATAAACTCTCAAATCAAAACCAAATCTGTGTTCACCTCCAATAAAAGCTCTCTGATTGTGTCACGATCAACAATTACCATGAAGGTCATTTCCGTATATGCAACAACAAAAAATAGCAGCAACAAAAATGCATTCTTCAGTACCAGGCTCAGTTTAATAAAGAGAATAAACTCCACAAAATAAATGTAATGGACACAATAACCATGGTGATGGTGGGCAGTAGCTCCAATGAACTTTGCTACATTTTAGTTTGAATTTGTTTGATTATTTTGTATTTATTTACCAGTACTCGTGTGGCCTCATACTGTCATTGCCGTCGCCCTTTGTGCCCACGTCCTGCAAACGTCCGTCATGGCGGCAGAGTGCAGGGCGGCGTGGGGACAACAGGAGGCGGACTCTCTGTTTGGGGCGGCGGCGACCGGCTCGCCAACAGCCAGTTCAATGTTTCCCTGATGCCGACGGCCATTTGACTGCAAAGATGCCGGCCATGTTATGTGCACAGATCATTAATGTTTTGTTTTTGTTGCTTCTGCTTTTGTCACGTTGTCCCTGTGTTGCATGAAGGGACTACAGCTGCATTTCATTGACCATAAATTAGCCTTGAACCATTGTCAAAAACATAGTAAATCATTTGTCAGAAGGCTGTTGTATGACTTGCAATGTGCTCAAAGCAGAGAGGTGGCATTGTGGTGCCATTGTCGGTGAGAAGAGTAGGATATCTGAGACTTTGACAGCCAAGTGCCTGGGATACAAAACCACAAAGTATTAACATTTGTGTCTTTGTCCTTTAAAGTTTAAAATGTTCCCATTGCTTGATAACATCTCAGCCAAGCTGAGAGGTCTGTTATAAAACATGAAATGCTGCTTTTAATAATGGAGGTTAGAATATACATGTGCAAATGTCTCTTTAAGAGAAAAGAACAATGCTGCCTTGTGTGTGTACTCTAAAGCCACAGTGTTTTTGTCTCAGTCTGTCCTGACTGTAATGCACCGCCTGCTGTAGCTATATTTATTCTCCTGTGCTTTTTGGCTAAAAGGGTTTGGTCCCACCAGTTCGGATGATATCAATCAGATGTTAATGTCATGACTTCTTAATGTACCTATGACCAGAATGCATTATGGATGAACCATCGATTCCTAATGGCTAGTTAATGTACTGCTTGTGACCAGGTTGTGGTTTTCATGGTAGATCGACAGAAACCAACCCCTCTTTCTTTGTCTCCTTTTGTCTCTCTCTCTCTCTTTCTCTCTCTCTCTGTTTTTGCATGTCTTTCCTCTAACACACACACACCCACAGTATATTCACTGACTCTAACAACCAAAGTTGCTTCTATTACAACACGTTTGTTTTCATACACAACTAAAAAGATGCACATTTTATCAAACTGTTGTTTCTTTGCTTGCATCCAAATGACACGGGCCAGACGTTCATGTTCCCCAGAGGATAGATTTACTGTTTCAGCCCCATTATAAGACAGCCTAGTTTGTTTGTGCAGAAAATGATGCTGGGAGATGTTTTCAACCCACTCCAATGAACAGCCTCCATGTCATGTTAAGATGGAAGGAGTGGCTGGTAGAGTAAGATGGTCATGTAAAATCAAACAAATGACTTTCATCAAGTAGACCACTCCCGTGTACACGTAACTTGCATACTTTACTAACACCAGTTAATCCTGACCAAATACTTTTTAAACCTAATAGCTCAGTAAACTCACGTTGGCAGTTTATTTTGAAAAAGAGACTTTATGCGTATAGTAAGCTGTTTCTTGTTCCAGCATAAACACATATATCCTTGACAAATGATACAACAATGTAAAGTACTAAAACATTTAAATGAACAGCTGCTTAGTTTGACAGTTTGATTGCAGCGGCTCGGCTCTGATTGGTGCCAATAAAAGCCCCAAAGGAGGCAGAGGTATCTGTTTGTTTCACAGATTATCTTCCTCACAAACGTCTGTCAGGATAAAAGTTATGTTCATGTTAACTACCAGCTGCAGATTCAAAGAGACGGAAAAGAGGGCATTTTATACGCGGTTGTTGGTTTTGAACGGGGCTAATTGGACACTGCTCCAAAGCCTTGAGACCTTCAGGGGCCACCTAAATCCAAAATCAAGGTTTTTGATTAAAACAATTGCAAATGTTTTATATTACGCACTAAAGCACAATATATTAACTGAAATGATAAGTGCCTTATTGTGCCGGTTCCATTTCCAACCATTGTTGTACTGTCGTGTTCAGTTTGGAATATGATTATGCATATTATGTTACATATTCTGAAGGAAATTTGTATTTTAATCAAATAAAAGAAAGAGAAAATGTAGGCGTCAAAACATAAACCTATGAGACTTCACAGACTCCTCATCCTTGTTTCCCTATTGTACAGTGACAATAATCTATTTATATCTAACTGCATATTACAATAAGAGGTGCAAATAAAAAGAGTGTGTGTTGTAACACTCGCAGTGTGTATGAATCTGACAGTGACAGGGAGAGAAAAGACCTGTTGTCAGAGCGACGCAGTGTGATCAATGACACTTGTGAGCGACAAAATCGTCACTGCAGCTTCAGCTTCCCTCCTGCCCAGTGGGTTGCCATGACAACGGGATGATGAAGACACAGGAAGTGAAGGATGAAACAGAGTGAGCAGAACGAGAGGCCGATGAAGATGTTCTTGGCTGGAAACATCAGCAACATCAAGATGATTGACAAGTGCAAGTCCGTGAGGGAGGGGCTGGGGGGGGGGGGGGGGGCTGACAGCACACTTCCTGTCATCGGAAGAAAAGCTGAATATAATAGCTTAAGCTCACAGTGTTCCAGTGTTCTACAGAAAGACAAATAACAACGTGTCGGCGTCGGTACAACTGAGGCAGTATCGTACAGAAAAGATGACATTTAGAAGTGTGGAAATGACAAAGATCCTGGTCACATGACTATATATATATGTATATATATAAATAGAGAGAGAGAGAGAGAGAGAGAGAGATGTGGAAATCAGCTTTTTTGGAGAAACTCACAAAAGCTGAAATCATAAATAATTGACACTTGTTGTTTCTTATGTCAGAGAGGAATATGTGGCTTTTCAGAGTAACGGTCTGGCACAGATGTGATAAGACCCACCCGGTAACCAAATTAAATTCCTGCAAGTAACAATTTCCACCATTTAAATCGGTCCATAACAGCTATCATGTGTAGCTGTGTCCTGTGTGTTCTCTCTTGCATGACTTTGTATGATGTTTTCAGTCTCCACTGATGGACACCTCTTTGTTTTGGCCTGTTGAAGGAACTACAGATGGGATTTATCTTAAAGCTGTAATCCGGTATCAAATGGTGACATCATGTTCTTAACTGCACATGGTCCCTTTCATATAAAAAAATTACAAATACGTTGTAAAAAATTCAGTGAGTTTGTTTGATTTGTGGAGAAGTCTGCATATCTCACTACTCACTGTATTTGTTTACTAGCGGCTCTTGACTGACACCAATATATGGCGAACATCGATGCCGTGTCCACGTCCCGATATCTTTATCAACACTGCAGAATATTTCTCTACAAAAACGCAATAAACTTTAGGCATAACTTTGACCACTCTCTCTCAGAGAGATCTCCTTCTGCTGGTTTGGATCCCTCTGTGGCGCACTAACTAACTAACTCAGTACATAACAGCCGGACATAATATGCTCAAACTATCTTGAGCATGAACTACGGTTTAGACTTTAACATCCACACATTGATTTATGCTGCCGTAGGTCGGAGCAAAATGTGAGTGCATTCAGCACCTTGGACAGCTCTGTAGGCTTCGCCTCAATACAAATGAGTCCCGTATTAAACACAGATATTTGTTTCTGCATTTTGTTCACAGTTGAAGCATGTGTTTCAATTGGGTGTTATGTTGTCCCTTTCATCTAATCCAAAATGTAATTTGTTTCAAATGGTTTATTTTGTGTCCTGTTTGTATGACTTCCTGTCTTTGTGGGATTTTCCCCTTTTTGTCTGTGCATCACCTGTGTTGTATTAGCCTCGTCAGCATAACTCTTCCAGCTTTGGCCCTGCCCACCTGTGTCTGATTAGTTTCTTGTGTATTTCTCGTCCCGTCTTTTGTCTGTTTGGTCGTCGGTGTGCCTGGTGTGTTTCCTGTTTGTACCCATTGTAAAGTTTTTCTACTTACATGATTATTTTAATTTGTCTCTTTGGTGTGTTTGGATTTATTTATTCACTTTTGGACTACGTACCATGGAAGTGTTGCTTTGAACGTGTCCTTCATTCAAACCTCAGCTCATAATCCTTCTGCTCCCTGTGTTTGTCTGCATTTGGGTCCGTCCCCTGTTGTCCACTCACCAGACAATACTTCCTTCAAAAGGTGTGACACGACGGTTCGTGGGAACACACCACAGAGAGTTTTCATTTCCTGTCACTTCTGCATGTCAGCTCACAGTGATTCAATCTCAAATCGGCCCCAGAACATTCTGCCTCCGTCCAGCTGCAGTGTAACCAACTGGTAGAGGCCAGTTTGGACCCAAGTGTTAAGTGTTAGGTGCGTCTCTCATGTTATTCACGCTGGTTTGGCATCGGCCCTCGGCTGGGGTTGACTGGGAGGCAGGAAATGTACGCCGTCGCTGTCGAATCCTCGAGGATCCCTCTGTCGCGTTCGGTGGCATCCAGTGAACAGCAGTGCTGCAGAGAACACCTGGTTCAATGTGTTCACGATAGGCAATGCATTCTTTACAGTTTTCACTTCTACTTTATTTGAGGCCATTAGGGTGATGAAGGAATGAATGGCATGATACACTGATATGAAACTGGTTTCCAGCAGACGGCTGTTTGAACCATCTCATCCGAACTCGTTACATTTTGCCTCTTGGGCAGGGTGCACTTTAACGACTTTAACACAGACATTAGCCGTAAGCATCAGGTCATTCTTGTTAGCGACTTGCACATTGGTTTGTTTACATATATGATGCTGTTGGTTGCAGTCCATTTAGCTAATGTTTGTGCTAGAAAAGAAGCACCAAACGAGATAAAACAGTTTACACGTGCAGGTTTCCGATTTTTGCAAGGACACAATCACAAGATAAATCCTGAACAGTTTGCTGGATGAGAAAGCGACACTCGGGTCGACCCAAACACTTGTTTAAGACGTTCCAATCTTTTGATTTTGGGATATTGTTTACCTGGGGAGAAGTAGTGGGTCCAGGCACGTGTATTGCTAGAGGGTCACGCGTAATGTAATGCCTTACAGGAAATAGCATTGAGTTGAGGCTTGAGTTTCTTTGGAAGACAGTATAGCCACAGGGACAGTCGGCCTTTAACGGACCCGTGTGTGTGGATGAGTATGGTTGATGATTGGTTCGATCAGTGTGGATGGAATTGGCTCTGCAATCGGTGAGTGCAACATTTGAATGACTCGCCATCGGCTTCACTCTGCGACGCATCGTGTAGCCCAGCGTGTTAAACTATTTTACGCTCCACTTTGGTCGCTAATGTTGTGAGCTCAAGCAAAATCACGTCCCTCGTGTGACTCAACAACATTTTGAGACATGAACACCGATCTCCTGGTTGAAAGCCCTGTGTTTGTTCGAGTCCGCCAACGCCGTTTTTACAGTCTTTACACTACTTCATCACGTACCAGTACTCACGTACTTCATCACGTTCAGAAAGGTGTATGAAAACCTAGCTCGATGTGACTGACTCATCCGGCTGCTTGGCATATGTATTTGAACGATTGCTGAAGTGACAGCATTCCCCGGCCTGCCGCCCAGAACCTCTTTTACATTACATTACATTTAGCTGATGCTTTTATCCAAAGAGACTTACATGATATACAGTAGACCGTAGACACAGCAACGGTGAGCAATTAGGGTTAAGTGTCTTGCTCAAGGACACAACGACATGGACTGGCTGAGCCGGGGTTTGAACCACCGACCCTCTGATTGAAAGACTGACTTGCTAACCACTGCGCCGCAGTCGCCCCCTCTTCACACACTCTTCACACACTATTGATCACAAATCAGAATATCAGTCAATCAGCAGATGATCAATTGTCCAGCTGACTTGGATGCTGAGGAGGCAGAAGGTTTGTTAATCAGTCAAATTAAAATGACAAACAGACAAAAAAGAAGTTTCAAACTCAGCTTTGTGGATTTTATCCTTTTAACTATGAATTGCAAAGTCATCCCATGATCCTCAAATTGTGTTTGCACTACTGGGGAACCATTGTTGGCACAGTGTTATGAAATATTTGTAATTGCAAGCAAATGCACACATTTCAACTCTAATTTCTCATGCTAAATGTAGCGAACATGGCCAGAACTCCGTCGTCATCATCTGCGTACTTATTTTGGACAATTTACCAACAAATGATCATGTCCAGATACAGATGTACAAGACTAAGAGTCTTCAGCCGTGCGAGCAGACCTGTGAGACTGTTTAGGTCCTAATTACGCACTTTAAGTTTCTTGTATCTGGATGAAAATCTAGATGAGGTTTGAGATACTTTCATGTACACTATTATATGCACACTTAACCTCCCCAGTCCAGAAGCAGGTGGTGGTTTGGTAACACAAAGAAATGCTGGAATCATGTTTACGCTGTGAGAGAGAGCTCTACCCATACAGATCAATGCTCTCTCACCCACGCAGATTATTAATCGCTACCGTAGCTTGGTGCGCCTTGTATTTCATTGTATATGCAAATTTCCCAAGGGGATGAGTAAAGCGTCTATCCATCTATCTCCAAGTGAGGTTCGGGTCATCAGATTTCAGTCCTTCTTGAATGCGCTTCCACCTCCCTTTTCTTTCAGATGGAGACGCGTGGCGGGTAAATGGACACAGCAGTGCCTGCTCACAATCACACAACGTGTAGCAGGTATAATGTTTAACATGTTTGTCGTCTCAGTTTGAAGTTGCGGCATTAAATGCACAACAATTACAGAGAAGCATATGCAACTTTGCTCAATAAATATGTAGGAAAAGAATCTGAGACACAAATAAGTAATTATCTTAAAGTATTAGGGCGGCCCTCTCGTCAATAAATCGGTAGTTGGTGTTAGTCAACTAAGATTTCTTTAGTCTTTCAGCTTTTTTC
This sequence comes from Cottus gobio, assembly GCA_023566465.1. Classification (NCBI taxonomy): domain Eukaryota; kingdom Metazoa; phylum Chordata; class Actinopteri; order Perciformes; family Cottidae; genus Cottus; species Cottus gobio. Next base: position 27,785,182 of record CM042223.1, on the reverse strand, counting down.
ATGCTGAATAATGTATTTCCAAGAAGTAGTGAAAGTAGTGCTTTTGTGAGATTCTTATGAGGAAACTCCATTTGGAAATCTGTTAATTAAATCGATTAATCTATTTGTCGACAAAATTGTATTGTGAATCCAAGCCAACAGAGAATTTCTTTGGTCAAGGACCTACACACCCAGTGATGTATAGAAAGAAGACCAACAGGATTATCAAAACCCACATAGCTGCATCTGGTCCCGCACCAGCAGGCTCAGACTCAGCTTCATGCTGCAGGCCATAAGAACTCTGGACTCCATCACTCTGACACTGACTCTATACATCCACACATACAGAGATGCTAACGGGTTGTAACAGTCAGTAAAGGCATGTCAAGGTAAATTAACAATATAATGGTAACATGAAAAGTGTCAAAGTGATGAACACCAGAGCTCAGTAGTCTTACCGCCTGCAGGAAGTCCCTGAGCCTGGTGGTGCGGTGCCGTGTACCAGACTGCCAGGACACCACATTGCCCCTCCTCAGCCTGGGGAGGAAGACCACATTGCCCCTCCTCAGCCTGGGGAGGAAGACCACATTGCCCCTCCTCAGCCTGGGGAGGAAGACCACATTGCCCCTCCTCAGCCTGGGGAGGAAGACCACATTGCCCCTCCTCAGCCTGGGGAGGAAGACCACATTGCCCCTCCTCAGCCTGGGGAGGAAGACCACATTGCCCCTCCTCAGCCTGGGGAGGAAGAAGAGCCGCTGTCTCGCTGTGATGGTGTCGGTAACCTGAAGCTACTCTCTGCTGCAGCCCAACAATGGAGATGGGGCGCCTGGTTTAGCGTGGTTTAGCATGGTTTAGAGTGGTTTAGCGTGGTTTAGCGTGGTTTAGCGTGGTTTAGCATGGTTTAGAGTGGTTTAGCGTGGTTTAGCGTGGTTTAGCGTAGTTTAGAGTGGTTTAGCAAGGTTTAGAGTGGTTTTGCGAGGTTTAGCAAGGTTTAGCATGGTTTAGAGTGGTTTAGCGTGGTTTAGAGTGGTTTAGCAAGGTTTAGCGTGGTTTAGAGTGGTTTAGCGTGGTTTAGAGTGGTTTAGCAAGGTTTAGCGTGGTTTAGAGTGGTTTAGCAAGGTTTAAGTAGTTTAGAGTGGTTTAGCAAGGTTTAGAGTGGTTTTGTGAGGTTTAGCAAGGTTTAGCGTGGTTTAGAGTGGTTTAGCAAGGTTTAGCGTGGTTTAGAGTGGTTTAGCAAGGTTTAACGTAGTTTAGAGTGGTTTAGCAAGGTTTAGAGTGGTTTTGCGAGGTTTAGCAAGGTTTAGCGTGGTTTAGAGTGGTTTAGCAAGGTTTAACGTAGTTTAGAGTGGTTTAGCAAGGTTTAACGTAGTTTAGAGTGGTTTAGCAAGGTTTAGAGTGGTTTTGCGAGGTTTAGCAAGGTTTAGCGTGGTTTAGAGTGGTTTAGCAAGGTTTAACGTAGTTTAGAGTGGTTTAGCAAGGTTTAACGTAGTTTAGAGTGGTTTAGCAAGGTTTAGCATGGTTTAGAGTGGTTTAGCGTGGTTTAGAGTGGTTTAGCAAGGTTTAGCGTGGTTTAGAGTGGTTTAGCGTGGTTTAGAGTGGTTTAGCAAGGTTTAGCGTGGTTTAGAGTGGTTTTGCAAGGTTTAACGTAGTTTAGAGTGGTTTAGCAAGGTTTAGAGTGGTTTTGCGAGGTTTAGCAAGGTTTAGCATGGTTTAGAGTGGTTTAGCGTGGTTTAGAGTGGTTTAGAGTGGTAGTAGTATAGGGCTGATGGGAATGTCATGAGCTCTGCAGGTATTTGACATTGGCCTGATACCAGCACAAGTTCCAAGTTATTCTAATTCATCCTGAAGGGAACATGAGTGTCTGAACCAAACTGTTTTGATGGCTAGTGGTGGACAGAGGTCACCTCCCCGGAAGACTTAAATCAGAGAAATGAAGACACTCAAGAACATAGTAAGGTCTTACTAACGAGTCGGCTGTCAGGCGTTTGATGTGAAACGTGCACAGAAAGGTAGCGCAACACCAAACACATAAAAAGCCAAAAAAAGAAATGAAACAGTGAATGAAACCATATGTTAAAATTCTGTTTGTTGTCTACTTGATGTTACAACTCCTCAAATGGACTAAACATTTATTCTCTGTTCTTCAGACTGAAAGGATGACGACTGACAGAAGGTTTGAAAATGGTTGACAGCTGGAATTTGGTGCTTGATTATTATCCTTTAATACAAATATTTTACCATATCTTGATGTTTCATTAGTCATGTCTCAGCTTTATAAAATAATATGTATCTGATTAAAATCAAAGAATAAGTCTATGATACCAGTCAACTGGCCGCCATGCTTCCAATACCTTGGTGGAAACAATGGTATTGCGGATTTATTTCGCAAGAGGGACGTAAATATCCTCATTGTCTTGTTGTGAGCTGACTGCTCTTGGACAGAAATGGTGAAACAGACACGCCCTGAGAATTTCAAATTAAAGGCGTGTATCGATGTTTTCACATCGCATCAATGATATCGGATTGTTTACCATGGGATGGTTACAGTATAGAAGTATTGTTTGGTGTTTTAACATCATCTGGCCAGTCGGACCATTGTAACACTGGCTTATTCTAAAGATGTAGTCTTTATTTAATTATGCATCGGGGTCACTCTGCAGAACCGAGGTATTTCCATATAGTATTTCATATTACATGAATTACAAAGTATTCCACCAGCAAAATCCTCATTGGATGAGCAGAGAAATCATTTCTAATGATGATTATGAACATGAAGTCATGTTCTTACTCATAAGTCATGGCAACTCATGCCATGACTTATGAATAGGTTTTAAAATGTACAGATGAATATTACATTACACTACATATACTGCTTCCTGGGAGTAGGACTTAAATAATGGCTTATATGTATTTTTATTGATTTGTTATGCACTTGAAAAGGTCATATTTTAGACACAAATATGAATGCAAATATATTATAATGTTAGTGTATCTTAATGCACTTAAGAACCCTGTTGTTTTCGAGTGAAGGACAGCTCACTCTCTCTATCTCAACCACACAAGCACAGAGAGGCTGAGAAACCACACACAGTGAAAACCGCCACAGTGTTTTTTTAATAGAATCCATTTCCTTCTAAAAGGAGCAGTAAAACATGAGTTTTCTGCGGTCCGGCCTTCCATCTGTCCTCGGGGCCTTCTGAGGCTCTGTGGCCTGCTTAAGAAGCCCAACACATCAGGGCGTGGGCAGAAACCACATGCATCCAAAACCACCAGCAGCACAGCGGCCCAGGAGCATTACTGTGGAACTGGTTGTACTGAAGTGGTGTAAAACATGTGTGTTCTTTCACAGTGGCTATCTACAAAAAATAAGACTATTTAGAATATGTTTATAAAATGTCAGGTTTGATGGAATCACTTTACTGACTGTGGTACAGCAATGGCCCATGCTCTGGACAATCGTGGGTATTTATTTGAAATGTTTTACTCCCTGATTTGAACGTCCAGGTGAGATGAGTTATTTGTCAAATCATGTCAGAAGAGCTTTAATAAAAAAAATGAATGGTTGATAAATAAAGAGATGTCATATATGCCAGGCTGAACACCCTCTTAATTTACCTTTCTTTATTCCTTACGTCTCCGACTTCCACTGGTAACCCCAGTGTTTAACGTCCCGTTGCTGTGGATTGTGGGTAATTCCCTCAGAACACAGCAGGGAACACATAATTAAACAAAGTAGAGAAAACAGCATGGAACATAATGCAGAACACAGCGGGGAACACAGCATGGAACACATAAATTAACAAAGCAGAGAACACTGCATGGAACACAGCAGAGAACACAGTATGGAACATAGAAGAGAAAATAGCAGAGAACACGGCAGAGAACACAGCATGGAACACATAATTTAACACAGCAGGGAACACAGAAGAGAACATAACAGAGAACAAAGCAGAGAACACAGTATGGAACACAGCAGAGAACATAGCAGAGAACATAACAGAGAACACAGCAGGGAACACAGTATCGAACACAGCGGCGAACACAGCATGGAACATAACGGGGAACACAGCATGGAACATAACGGGGAACACAGCATGGAATACAGCAGAGAACATAGCAGAGAACATAACAGAGAACACAGCAGGGAACACAGTATCGAACACAGCGGCGAACACAGCATGGAACATAATGGGGAACACAGCATGGAACATAACGGGGAACACAGCATGGAACACAGCAGAGAACACAGCAGAGAACACAGCAGGGAACACAGCATGGAACACAGCATGGAACACAGCAGGGAACACAGAATGGAACATAACATGGAACACCACAGAGAACATAACATGGAACACAGAAGAGAACACACCATGGAACACAGAAGAGAACATAACATGGAACACAGCAGAGAACACAGAAGAGAACATAACATGGAACACCGCAGAGAACACAGCATGGAACACAGAAGAGAACATAATATGGAACACAGCAGAGAACACAGAAGAGAACATAACATGGAACACAGCAGAGAACATAACATGGAACACAGCAGAGAACACACCATGGAACACAGAAGAGAACATAACATGGAACACAGCAGAGAACATAACATGGAACACAGCAGAGAACACACCGTGGAACACAGAAGAGAACATAACATGGAACACAGCAGAGAACACACCATGGAACACAGAAGAGAACATAACATGGAACACAGCAGAGAACACACCATGGAACACAGAACAGAACATAACATGGAACACAGCAGAGAACACATCATGGAACACAGAAGAGAACATAACATGGAACACAGCAGAGAACACAGCAGAGAACACAGAAGAGAACATAACATGGAACACAGCAGATAACACAGCAGAGAACACAGAAGAGAACATAACATGGAACACAGCAGAGAACACAGAAGAGAACATAACATGGAACACCGCAGAGAACATAACATGGAACACAGCAGAAAACACATCTACAACTTTCCTTATGATTTGACGTTATATAAATGGAACTTTATTGAGTTGAACCTGAGCACCAATGTCGATTAACCCTTCGTATGAAATAGTCCTTAACATCGTTTTCAGTGGATCTCTGAAGAACCTGCTGCTGGTTATGGTGCATGCACAGCTGTTGAGGATGAATCACAAACATGGCTGAAGAGATCTGAAGTGGCCTTGTCCCAGTGACTACCCCCAGAAGTATCCATCACATGGAAGTATATAAGATTATAAGATGTACTTGTTCATGTAGATTCAGAACTCATTGTGAAGTATCTTAACTGGGTGTGAACATTAAAAGCAACTATTGCGTCCCAGCAAATAACATAATAATGAATACAGAAACAAGCACTTAAAAGCACCACTTTCTTCTGGAATAATATTTCCATTTTCCCTTACACTTAGCGAGGGTGACTTTATAGGTCAGCAAACGCTCCTGCCTGGATGGTGTAGTGCACTGCCGGAAAACAGGCAGCTCTTAGATGTTTTTAATGTGTGTATATCTGTAATTGCAATCAGCTGAAATGAATGAAAAGGAAACAACATTTCAATAGATAGATATTGATTACTGCATAATGAAAGAGGAGGCAGCATCTCTGAGCCTGTATTGGTATTCAACAGACACTGGAATGGTAGAGATGCTGATTTAAGGGAACGGGCTCATAAAGGGCTCTGGATGTCCGCGAGACACAGTGACGGCGGCACAGACCTGAACCCTCACAGACCTGAACCCTCACAGACCTGAACCCTCACAGACTTTGCGGGAACACTCGTCAAAGTCCGTGAGTGTGGAGATTGGGATTGGGCCAATGGCTGCTGCAGGGCCGCCTCTGTCTGCCCGCTGACTTCAGTTATGAATTCACGCGCAGCATTTGTATTCATTGTGAATGTCTCCCTGTGCGTGTCTGTGTTTGGATCCACGGCCGGGCAGAAGTGACCTCTCTGGCTGTGAAGCAAACACAAACACCACCGCTATGGCTTTCCCCCGATTTCTAGTCAGTCACGGGTCAAAAATAGGCACCATTGGGCATCCCATTTAGGGGAAGGTTGCAAGAAAGAAGTCATCTATTTAATGCTTCCAAAGCCTCCCTGAGTCTGTGTAATGGAAGATAAGCCAATAAATACCAGGCTTGCAGGTAATAGACTAAAAATGGGTGACCCGCATAATAGGCTGTTAAATTAGTTTTGCCTCCAGTTTAAAAAATAAATCACATTTGTTCTGCTTTTAAAGTGGTATTACTTAAAAGCAGGTTACGACAGCTTCAAAGAATGTTCTGAGTTTTAAACAGAATTCAGTCCCCAGCTTGAACTCTGAGGATGAAAAAAAAACACTTGTTTTAATCACTTTGACTCACAACAATGGCAGATAAAACCCAGCTGCATAATGTGAGGTATATCGTGAGGCGGGTTTATTCTATCATTAAAACACACGCTCATCCTTATGTGTTCAACAAAACACCTAGTGCATGCTGGGACACCTCAATGGAACTAGACCATTGTTAATGTCATTAGTAACAGCTGTGCTTCTCCCTGCTGTGGAAAAAAAAAACCTAATCTAAGATTAGATAACCCTTCATTGATCCCCTTCCCCTCCTTTACTCATCACCTGACTGTCCCGCCCATCCACTCTTCCAGATATTGTACCAGCCCATGGTCTCCTCCCACGACTTGAGAACGACCTATCAAAAGGTGCGCCATATGTTTGTTTTTTCCGCCAGCCAATCAGAGCAGACTGGGCTTTTTCCAGGAAGGGGGTCTTTCTTTCAATCATTTTATTTTCAAACTATAGAAGTTATCCATTACCTCAAACTAGACAACAAAAAACAACTACAAATAAATAAATAGAAAATACACAACAGCATAACAACCAACTACGAACAATCAGAAAAGGACAGAAAAACACGGACATGAAACAAACATAAATCAGACATAAATCATGATAAATCAGCACCCTCCATATTGAACCTACTATAACAATTGTATTCATGAAGGGGTTCTTAAAGAGACAGGTGTATGGAACGCGGAGGCACCCCCTGGTGGTGCCGCACTAACCCTGGCCACACTCCCACCTCACTCCTGTTGTCCGCCGTTTGCTTTTGGGTCCAGACCACAGTCGTCACAGAATCTCTCGACCAGCATGGACCCAGCGAACCCGGGCGCGTTCCAAGAAGCCCTCAGCGCCCAAGGGACGCTAATCGGGAGACACGACCAGATGCTGGGCGGGATCCTGGAGAACCTACAGGCGCTGACCCGGAACCTGGAACACCTGACCACGCGGGTGACCCAGCTGCCGAGCGCCAGCGTACCCGCCACGGTGAGCGAACCCCCCGCTCCTTCAGCCGCCGTCCCCGTCAAAGAACCGCGGGTCCCCCTCCCGGAACCATACGCAGAGGAGCCCGGGGCATGTGGGCGTTTCTTACTAAATTGTTCCCTGGTATTCGACCTGCAACCCCTCAGTTATTCCTCCGATAAGGCCCGAATCGCGTTTTGTGTGAACCTGCTTCGGGATAAAGCGGCCCAGTGGGCCACGGCCCTGTGGGATAGCCAGTCGGCCGTTTTGGGTTCATTCGCGGAGTTCTCCGCGGAGCTCCGCAAGGTTTTCGACCATCCCGTGTGCGGCCAGGACGCCACGAACCGGCTGTTCTCCTTGCGGCAGGGATCCGGATCGGTGGCGGATTTTGCCATCGAATTCCGGATCCTGGCCGCGGAGTGCGGCTGGAATGAGCGGGCCTTAATGACCATCTTTGCGCGTAACGTGTCTGAGGATTTAAAGGACGAGCTGGCGTCCCGCGACGACCCGACTTCCCTAGAGCAGCTCATCTCCCTCGCCACACGATTAGATAATCGCCTCCGTGAGCGCCGGCGCGAGCGGGGTCGGCGGGCCCCGCACTCGGCACCGTTCGCGGGGCCGAGTCCCGGTCCCGCTGAGACTCCGGTGGCGACCACCGCCATGCGTCCGGACTCAGGCGAGCCCATGCAGTTGGGACGGGCTCGCTTGACCCCGGCCGAACGCCGGCGTCGACTGAGCCTTCAGTTATGTCTGTACTGTGGCCTCCCCGGACACTAAGCTGCTGCCTGCCGGGAGGCCCCAAAAGGGGGGGCTCGCCAGCAGCCGAGAGCCTACTGGTGAGCAACGCCGCTGCACCGTGCTCTCCCACCCGTACTTCACTTCCCGCTACCCTAATAGCCCAGTCCTACCCGATAGCGGTTCTCGTCGACTCCGGGTCGGACGAGAACTTTTTAGATTCTGGTTTTGCGGCCAAGATGGGGGTACCCCTCGAGCCGCTCGAGCGCCCGTGGGTGGTCAACGCGTTGGATGGTCGTCTAATCGCACAGGTGACTCACCGCACGATTCCCCTCACCCTCAGTATATCCGGTAACCACACAGAGACCATCCAGCTGTATATCATCCCCTCTCCCGCGTCCCCCGCCGTCTTGGGCCTTCCCTGGCTACAGCTCCACAACCCCCAGCTGGACTGGAAGACACTGTCCATCGCCAGCTGGGGTGTTGCCTGCCATGCCCGCTGCCTTCGGGCAGCCGTTCCCACGCCCCTTCGACCCGCCGCGCCGCCACTCCCTCCGGACCTGACCGCCGTGCCGCCGGAGTATCGGGACCTCGCACAGGTTTTTTGCAAGGACCTGGCGCACGCGTTGCCCCCCCATCGTCCCTACGACTGTGCGATCAATCTGCTCCCGGGCGCTCCGCTTCCCACCAGCAGGCTGTATAGTATCTCGCGTCCCGAACGGACGGCGATGGAAAACTACATCCAGGAGTGCCTGGGGGCTGGTTTGATTCGCCCCTCCTCCGCGCCGCTGGGGGCCGGGTTCTTCTTCTCACTGAGCACCAACAGCAGGTGCGGTTGGTCCTCCAGCGGCTGCTGGAGAACAAACTGTATGTAAAACCGGAAAGGTGTGAGTTCCACGTCGCCTCCGTCAGCTTCCTGGGCTATGTGATAGCCCGGGGTCAGCTGGAGCCCGACCCCGCTAAGATTCGAGCCGTGACGGACTGGCCGGTTCCCGGCACCCGGAAGGAACTCCAACGCTTCCTCTGGTTCGTGAATTTCTATCGCCGCTTTATTCGGGATTATAGTAAAGTGGCCACCCCTCTCACCCGGCTCACCTCCCCGAAGACCCCCTTCACCTGGAACCCCGAGGCGCGTTTTTCAGACTCAAGTCCATCCATGTGCCTTTTTCTCCCGCCGGCTCAGTCCGGCGGAACGGAATTATGACGTGGGAAACCGGGAACTGCTGGCGGTCGTCCTGGCCCTCCAGGAGTGGAGGCACTGGCTGGAGGGCAGCCAGCAGCCATTCCTCATCTGGACGGACCATAAAAACCTGGCCTACCTCCGTGCGGCTCGGAGACTAAATCCTCGCCAGGCCCGGTGGGCACTATTCCTGAGCCGGTTTGATTATGTACTGTCGTATCGCCCTGGGAGCCGGAACGGGAAGCCGGACTCCCTCTCCCGGGTCTACCCTCCCTCGGGGCCCCCGGACACCGCTCCCATTATTCCTCCCACTTGTGTAGTGGGAGCGGCCATGTGGGAGATTGAGTCGGTCGTCCAGGAGGCACAGCGGGCCAGTCCGACTCCAGGTGGAGGCCCCCCTAACCGCCTGTTCGTTCCCCCGGCGGTTCGCTCCCAGGTGCTGCAATGGGGACACTCTTCCCCTCTGACGTGCCACCCGGGAGCTCGACGGACCACCACCTTTATCCGCCAGCGGTTCTGGTGGCCAAGAATGGAGAAGGACGTCCGGGAGTTTGTGGCGGCGTGCTCGATCTGCGCCCGGGGCAAGGCGTCCCACCAGCCCCCTGCGGGTCTGTTACGACCCCTGCCAGTCCCGAGCAGACCCTGGTCGCACATCGCCGTAGACTTCGTCACCGGGTTGCCGCCGTCCGAGGGGAACACCGTCATCCTGACCATCGTGGACCGGTTCTCCAAGGCCGTGCACTATGTCCCCCTCCCCAAGTTGCCCTCCGCCTTGGAGACCGCGAAGCTGTTGACCCACCACGTCTTCCGGCTCCACGGGATCCCCGTGGACGTAGTCTCAGACCGCAGCCCGCAGTTCGCGTCCGGAGTCTGGGGCGCATTCTGCAAGGCTGTAGGCGCCACCGCCAGCCTCTCTTCCGGTTACCACCCCCAAACCAACGGCCAGACCGAGAGGGCTAACCAGGACCTGGGAGCGGCGCTCCGGTGTGTCTCCGCGCAGCACCCCACATCCTGGATCACGTTCCTGCCGTGGATAGAATACGCCCACAACTCCCTCACGTGCTCGGCCACAGGTATGTCCCCATTCATGGTGTGCCTTGGTTTTCAGCCCCCGCTGTTCCCGGCCCAGGTGGAGGAGGTGGCGGTCCAATCTGTGGAGGAGCACCTCAGGAGGATCCGAGCGGTCTGGAGCACGGCAAGGGCGGCCCCGGTATACAAGGTGGGACAAAGGGTGTGGTTGTTTTCCCGGGACCTCCCCCTGCCGACAGAGTCCCGCAAGCTAACACCCCGGTACGTGGGACCTTTCCCCATAGAGAAGGTCATCAACCCCTCCGCGGTCTGCTTGACCCTCCCAGCGGCGATGAAAGTGCACCCCACGTTCCACGTCTCCCTCCTAAAGCCGGTCTCCGAGAGCTAGCTCAGCCCTCCGGCCGTTCCCCCTCCACCCCCCCTGGTCATCTACGGCCATCCGGCACATACGGTCTCCAAAATACTGGACGTCCGGCCCCGGGGACGGGGTTTCCAGTATCTGGTGGACTGGGAGGGATACGGCCCCGAAGAACGGTCCTGGCTCCTCCGCCGGCAGATCCTGGACCCCACCTTGCTCCGGGACTTCTACCGGGTCAACCCGGGCAAGCCCGGGAAGACGCCGAGAGGCGTCCGTTGAGAGGGGGGGGGGTACTGTAAGGAACGCGGAGGCACCCCCTGGTGGTGCCGCACTAACCCTGGCCACAGCCAGGATGTCTCTCTCTTCTTCCCCCTCTCTCCTTCTCTCTCTCTCTCATTCAATCAGGCAGATGCAGGACAGCCGGGCGGAGCGCTCTCGCAGCTGCGGCTCATTCCACCATCAAGCAGCAGTTAAAGCTTGCCTCCTCCCGGACGCCAGTGTCGAGAGATTGCCCTTCATGTCCCCGCACACGAGAGCGAGATCAACCGACCGCCGAAACCCGATCCTGGTGTTGGATCGTTACCAGACCGTCACGAGCCACTGCACGAGCTGTTTCCCGAGCAACGTCACGAGCCGCTTCCTGAGCAACGTCACGAGCCGCTTCCCGAGCAACGTCACGAGCCGCTTCCCGAGCAACGTCACGAGCCGCTTCCCGAGCAACGTCACGAGCCGCCGCCCGAGCCGACGTGGGACCTGAGATCCCGGTTCCCGGAACCTCGGACCCGACTACGGAGCCGCCGATCCTGCGGCTGAGTATCCCCTGTTCTTCCCCCCCTTGGCCGGTGAACATTGAATAAACATCCTTGTGTTCCCACCTCACTCCTGTTGTCCGCCGTTTGCTTTTGGGTCCAGACCACAGTCGTCACAACAGGCGCTGAAATGGAGCGTTTCAGACCGAATGCGAATACAGATACATCATTGTAGACAGTATGAAAACAATTAAGTGTTTCTGGAACATTAAACACATATGTAAACATGTCTGAACCTGAAAATGAGCGTGACGTGTCGCCTTTAACGCTGGAATGTATGGAGACTGTTACTCAATACTTTCACTGATGAAACATGAAATATGTTACAGTTAATCAAATATATACACATATATGATTTCACTGCAGCTGTGGTCGGTGGGTTTAAGGAGTCATGTGACAACTGCAAATATTGAGAAATGCAAGCAACCTGTTGAACCCAACAATGGTCCATCTGAGAATGACGCAATTATTTCCCTCTCCTTACGTGGGAGATCTCAGCTCTTCATAGAGCTGGATGCCACGTTTGGAACCGCCCAGCTGCTTTATATCATCACATGGATCGCCTGTCAGCATGAGCCGGCAGAGTCCATCGTGATGCCAAACCCAAGCAGCGGGTGGCTGAGCCTCTGCACTTCCCACTCATCCCCGCTCTCGCTACATCAACCGGTGGGCTACTTATCAGTCTGCATCGCAGCCTCTGCAGTCTAAATATAACCCTGCCTAACACTCACACAGCCCCGTGCTAAACACACCCGCATGCTGAGCACAGTGGGTTGATGGGGAAGTGCTGTATTCTGTCTCCACCAAGCAGTTTGATGCAGATGACGCAATAAAACCAGCACCGATGCTACTCTTAGTAAAACTATTACTGCATGTTAGCCAGGGTGTATGTCTAGGTACCTTGGTTACCTGCCAAAGTCAGTAGATCTACGATCACTGTAATGTGGCTCCACCCAAATGCACAAACTTATTTAATTGGATTCCTCCAATCCAATCCCAGTGTTCCACATCATCTCAAGTGGACTGCTGCTCTCTGCTTAAGAACAGCATGCACACTCAATTATCTTGATTTAATCAGTCTAGGGCTGTGAACTCCAACTGACCTTAAGGGAACCACTTTGGTTTCAGTTCAAGTCATGTTTTGGACTAAGCCTCTCTTTTCTTAGCTTTGCTTTATGGTTCGGGCCCCACAGGAGGTTAATGTTCAGCGTTTGGGATTGAAATTGGCTATAAAAGAAGTGCCTCTAAACTCCTTTTGGAAACAGTGTCGGCGTTCTTGTAAGATCCCTTGAAGATCGGTGACGGAACTATAAGAGGTTCTCTATACGCTGGATTTGTTTTCTCTCTTATCGCAGCTACTAACCACAGTACCTCTCAGACATGTGTAAGCACTATTTTCTATCCCTTAATAGTCGCTTCTGGAGCATGGAGCACCTTTAACCGGCTTAGCATCACGAGTTACAGACGTTCTGAAAGTCATCCCACGAGATCGCATTCCAAACGTTTGAGCCAAAACTAATTATTTCATGTGGGTAAATAAAATAAAAAATAAAAAAAAAAGTAAATACATATTCTAAAAACAACACTCCCCGGATCCAGTTCTCTCTTACAACCAAACTAAATATAAAAGTCCACTTCTATTCACCTGATTAACACACACACACACACACACACACACACACACACACACACACACACACACACACACACACACACACACACACACACACACACACAGACACACACACACACACACACACACACACACACACAGCTTGGCTCACGCAACCAGTAACCCTCGGCATGGACAGACACACACACCAGCTGGGTCAGTGGAGCGCATCACCAGCAACACTCCTCCACCAGCTGCTGTAGGGCAACGAGTCGGGGAACCGGTTCACCCTCCTGGTTCCTTCATCGTATGGGTGCAGGATTCACCGCTACTCGTACGGAGGGTTAAAACGTGAGGGATGCAGAGCGGGCTGGATGAGGGGAAGGTTGACCAGTTAAGCAGGCAGGCGGAACACAACGATCTGTGTGTGTGTGTGTGTGTGTGTGTGTGTCTGTGTCTGTGTCTGTGTGTGTGTGTGTGTGTGTGTGTGTGTGTGTGTGTCTGTGTCTGTGTGTGTGTGTGTGTGTGTGTGTGTGTGTGTGTGTCTGTGTCTGTGTCTGTGTGTGTGTGGGGGGGGGGGGGGGGGGGGGGAGCTGGAACAGTGTGAAAGTATCAGCAAAAAGCCTTTAAATCAAGTTTCATGTTGAAATGTATTTGTCATTGCTGCTATAAAAAACAGAAACACAGTTGAACTATTTGTTCAGCACCAGGATGTAATACAAAGTGTCAAAGCATACCAACATACTATTTAGTATTGTAGACTAAATAATAGTAGAAGTGATGATTGAGAATAAATATGAACAATGTGGTATGTCTGTGACGTGTTCTACAGCCATTGAAACTGCCGTGACATTGCTGGTATGATGTCAACATACCAGCAATGTCAAAAACATATCAAAAGATCATGTTCACTGTCTACTCCTGCTGTGATGTCTAACGGGGCCTTTTCCGGATTGTGGCTTCCAAATAATGGGAACAATGACATCAAGAAGTCACGTAACATCTTCTTTCTACCCAAACCATGATCGTTTGCCTGGACCAAGGCCTTCCTTGTTTCACAGATTATATCTGTCAAATTGTGTCACTCTATATTAATAGAATATAGTATATTGTAAATAAAACCTAAATGACTGAAGGGAGATTGGACGTTCTGGACAGGGTTCTGGGAGTGTATTCAGACTGCTTCCACTGCAGGAACGGGGTGATGAATGGTGTGTGTGTAATGAACAAAGCTCAAGCATCAGTGTTGCCGTCTGTCTCGTTTGCCATACAGAGAAATGGCTGTGCAGTTGGAGAGTTGAACAAAGGTTAATCAAAAACTACTTTTTTATCACACCTGAGAGACGCATCACTCGACATAATAATCCCCTCCTTATCTGTAAGTGCTCTTCTGTGTGCACACGTGTGACTTCAGGAGAGCATGAGCCAAGCGGTTGAGCAGGAGATAATCTTTAATGATGATCTGCTGGTGAGAGCCGTGTGTGTGTGGCCTCCCATTGAGGGCCCCACACACACACTGCAGCTCATCTACACACCTGTCCTGTGTGGATGATTTGTGTTGGTTCATGTTTCCCTTAAGCTGAGGGGATGTTCAGTTTTGAAAGCTTTATAAACTATTCAAGCTTATTTTTAAATGTCTACATGGTCATGCTCCTTCACCGCTCAATGAATTTGTCACAAGACACCAGCACACCAGCAGAGTGAACACACGGCCTCAGTGAACGGCAACATCTGGACAATCAGTCTTCTCTGTTCAAGGAGCCAAACTATGGAATTAACAATGGAACACAATTTTAATGTTTTTAATAGAGCTATAAAATCATGGTTAAAAGAGAAGCAGCATTGTTCTCACACCTAGGAATCCTGGAGATGCACTGGCACTGTGTGCATGTATCTATACGTGTATTTATTAATGGATCTTCTTGCTCTGTTTTTTATTTATATTTAATTTTTTTCTATTTTATTGTATTTATTTCTTTCCTTTAAAAAAGCCTCCTGTGGACATGTGTTGCAAATTAGCGTTTAGCTACAAACACAAAACACAGTGCATCTAGTTTTTGTGCATAATTGTATGTTGCAACTCTAATGCCGCTGTGATGTCCACATCAAATAAAGTTGAAATGAAATAAGCACGGATTCCTTGCCCTCTCTGATTTGATTGGTAAATGGACCTGTACTGGACGCCAGTCTAGTCTCTGGACACTCAAAGCCCTTTAACACGTCATTCACCCGTTCATACACTGATGGCCATGCAAGGGGCCACCTGCCATCAGGGCTAACGAGCTCATTCGTCCACATCCGTACATCGTGGGGGAGGGTTAGGGGTTAAGGGTCTTAACCAAGGACACATCAACATGGACTAGCGGAGCCGGGGATGGAACCGCAGATCCTCTGACTGAAGGACAACAGGTCGGCCAATTCCTATTATCGGGCTTTATATCGTTGTGTCCATCTTTTATCCATCATCTTTAACCGGTTATTCTGTTTATGGTCGCTTCACGCCCATATTTACACCGACGGCCAATTTAGAGTAATCAATTAACCTTAAGCTATTAACATTAAGCTGCATGTTTTTGGAACCCGGAGAACCCAGAGAGAACCCAGAGAGAACCCACGACGCCACAGGAGAAGATGCCAACTCGACACCAGCCATCTTGCTGTGAGCTAACACAACACACGCAGGTATGCGGAGAAGAATCAGCAAACTAAACTACAAACTCGTACTTCCTGGCCTTTGGCAGCGCCATGGAGTCATGTTTTTAAATGTTTTTAAAGTAATGCTTGGACAAGGAAGCATTCCTGCCAATCAGATAAATGAAATGTAATGGAGTCACATCATGCCACCTGCAGGGGGTGGGGACGGGCCCTGCTGTACAGGAGGACTCTGAGGTTAACAATGCAGCTTTGATCATGTTTAACAAGGAAGGAAATGAATTTACTAAACATTAAATACACTTGACTTAAACTCCTTAAGGCACCATTAATATGCAACATGTATGCATAACAACTACAATATTAAAGACATGATATAAAAATCCACCTGATCCAGCCCCGAGGAATTAACATAATAATAAGTGTAATAAGTGGTGCATATTACAGTCCAGCCTGGCAAAACACAATGATGTCAAATATTCAGACATGATCTTCACACGTCTGCATGTGCTCAATACACAGAAATATAGATCTGACAGTTTGGGAGGTGCTGGAAAATATTTTTCATTTCAGATGGGAAGAGGCTGTTTCCAGTCTTTATGCTTGGTATTGTTACATTACATTACATTTCATGTTCATTTGTCTTCTAGTTTTGTATTTAGTTTTGGTCCTGTGTCAAGAGTGCATTCATGTTATGATATGATGTCAACCCATCTGGTTTTAGTTGACAACGTTTGGGCCTTGTAGTCGTGTCTTAGTCAAAGTCTATTTTAGTTTAGTGTGAAAACTGATATCAGATTATATTGAACATTACAGTCTAATAGCACCTTGTATCTTTCTTCCCCTTCCTCACAGCCGGTTGAAGGACGGGATGTTGCACCGTTATCCTCGTTCTGGATTAAAGGGCCGAACACACAATGTAGGGATACTCTGAAAAACACAGCGGAAACCGCATTGAAAAAAAGCTTCTTTTTGTGTTCCTCAACAAAAGCAATGATATAGATTTTAGTAAAGTTTATCATTCCTAATCTACATTTACTACTTACCAGAAAGGCAGATTTGGTACAGCCCGTAACAGCTGAGCAGTGTTACCTCTGGCCGTGTCCCAGTGCTCCTTAAGGGGATCGAGATGATTGGACCTGAAATAAAGCTCGAGACTCTCCTTATCTGGTTATCTTTCTTCATACTTTTAGTCCAAACAAACATATTTATATCCGGCATATTGGATTATTGCACTCTCTATCTGAGAGCCCAAAGAGCCAGAGGGACAGATGACTCCATTTAGGATGTAATGGCCTTATGCTTGTTGTGATTTGCTCTATCAAAAAGTGCACACACACACACACACACATTTATATATAAGAACACCATTACTGACTGTTGGCCCCTGGCAGTAAAAGCCATCGGCCTTTAGCCACTAACAGGGTTTTTATGGACCAGACCATCATCCAGAGATCTCTACTGACAAAAGCACACAACACACTTCTCTCTTCTTCTCCTGCTTGTTTTCTCTGCTTCTTCCTCTCCAGCCTCGTCTCCTCCTCCCTCATTATCATCATCATCTTCGTCGCCCAGATCTCTTAATATGTGTCTCTTCCTCTCCTCACAGACCACATCCATTCTTGTAATGTTTTTAATCTGCACCTGGTTGGTTCTCTTTTCTCTCTCCATCCTCATCTTACTCCAGCCTCGGCCAGCTCCACTTATTCCTCTTCCTCTTTTTGCTCTCCTCCCTCGGGCAGTTTCCTGCCATATCCTCCAAAGCAGGCATTTCAATCATGCAATAATTCATGAGAGGACAAACTGTAGCGTTGGGAGTTTGCTGTGCTGTGGACTGAGGCCACACATGCTGTTTAGCACAGGTCAGTGCAGCAGGGCTACGTCCTGCTGATACGCTTTGATAATTACAAAAACACACAATCAGACAGCTGGTGCTTGTTTCACAATATGTGAAACAGAATGAAATGAATTCCAATTCAGTGATGTGGAAATGAATCAACATCCCAAACGATCAGCATAGAAAACCCTTTTCATAAAAAGGGTTGTATTTTATTCTCTAAATGAATTAGCGGTGTGTTTGTGGCGTAGCGTGAATCAAATCAATCAGATTGTCTTTTCCATTTCCCTTTAAAAGCCGTGTGCGCCTGAATCTGCCACATTGCTATTTAATGCTGGATGAAAAGAATTAGAGAAGTGAGCTGATCTTCTGCATTGAAACTGTTGCTTTTGAAAGACTAAACACCAACAAAAATGGATTGGCAATGGAGAATATGTTGTTGGATAAAAACCTTTTGGGAATTTCAATAAATGTTTTTCTTTTTTAAACTCTGGAGTTATTAGATTAAAATGTCAACCATATGCAAATGAGCATATCTACTGATAGCCCAAGTAAGTGTGCATGCGTTATGTAATACAGAGCTGCTGACTCCCATCTGATGCTCACAATGACAGCTTAGTGGTGGCTACAAGATGAGGCCCAAAGAGTCTGCAGCTAAGCTAAACATCAGCATGTGCACATGCTGATGTTTAGCAGCTACGGTGTTGACGATGTGCACATTTAAAGTTGTGCTCGTTAGCAGTAAACGCAAAGAACAGCTGAGGCTGATGGGAATGTGAGTTTAGTGTCACAACCGAAGTACAGGACCAACTAAAAGGTTTACCTGATGACAGCAGAGCTAGAGCTGCGGATCCAATTCATTTTGAGTGTACTACATTTCACGATAATCCTTCCTGTTGTTGAGATATGTCAATCAAAACCATAAAAATATCAACCGCATCGTGGGCCGAGAGGAAAAGTCAGAGGATCAACATATGCAGCATGATTCGTCCTTTAAGCAACTTCCAAAAAATCATCCAAACTATTACTTTTCAACAGATATTGCATTAATCCATGTTCCACCACAGGGGAGCCGATGCATGTGCCTCCCCTTTGACAGAAAACTGCATTTACAAGATCATCAGTTTACGTATTTTCAAAAATGACATGTAGTGACTTTCTTAGTTTAGCGACTTCCTCCCAGTTGGTTTTGTTTACTGTTTGTATTTTTTTTAATGCTGTCCGAACCGAGCTCGGATCTCTCAACAGGGTTTCTGCCAGTTTGATTTATAACACAGCGGCTGTGCCCACTGTGTTATAATCATAATCATAAAAAATGTGTTCCCAATAAACATCCTTCTCTTCCATTAAGATCACTTTCCTTCCTGTGGGAGCTTTTCCTGGAGACTGGGTCAGCATCTATTTCATTAGTTTGCACACACACACACACACACACTCTCACACACACACACAAAGAGACTCACTCACACACACACACACACATGCACACTTGCTTACACACAACAATTAAAACAATGTTGTGTAAATCTCTGTTTTTGAGAGCTGAACGCTGGTCTCTACCGGTTTTTTCATCATGAATTCATTTTTGACGTGTGTTCAGTGACCAATGAGGAGCATGAGAGCTGTAATCCCTCTAATTAAAAGCTGCGACTGTCCGTTTCCCCGAGAGCTTTTAATTGCACAGACGAGAGAGACGGAGGCGTCAGTGACATCACTGTGCTGGTCGCTTATCATTGTTTTGTATCTTCAGTCAGCTTTAATTTGTCTTTGTGTTATTGTTGTTTTCTCTCCAGATTATTTAAAATGCTTCCATGAACATACAAATGATTTAGCACATTCCCTTTAATTTTGACCCATGTATGTATTACTCAATTAAAATACAGGGAATAAACAGGTGACGCAATTTATATGTTATTGCTGTGTGTGTGTGTGTGTGTGTGTGTGTGTGTGTGTGTGTGTGTGTGTGTGTGTGTGTGTGTGTGTCTTACATTGTAGATCTTTGTGTGGTCTATGTGCCTTCTGGAGCTTTTTATTTCAGCAAGTAGCAAACCTCTTGTTTTCGAGAGCAACCCCGTCACAGGTACAGTGAACAATCACATGCAAATAAACTTGAAAAGAAGATGAAGCACGATCTGCTGTCACAGCTGTCAAGTAACTCAACAGCGTCAACAAGTCCGTTCTTGAGATGTCTCTGGGTGTCAATTAAAGCACCCCGAGGTGCCACATACATCACAGGTAGCTCGGGTTGAAGGAGGGATGTAGCCGTTGGAAGGTCCTCACAAGTACGGCAACACGGGCGGGTGTGTGTTATCTTCTCCACGGTCCATAGATTGCATTGTGAATGCTCCCGGGGGGCCCATCTCAGTATTGACACAGGGGCCCTTAGCGTGGCTCTTGGATGGCTGTGAGGAGAGTGGACTGATGATCACAGAGGCACTAAACGGGACTCTGTTGCAGCCGAGTCTCACCTTTGAGGTCGATCCCGTTGGACTCAGATTTGGACATTCCCACATCAACCTCACTTACAGGCTTCACTGTGATCTCGTACAATCTATTTTTTTATTGTCTGCGCCATATTCTCTCTTATTATATTACGTCTCTGCATTATTCATTTTCCAAGCCCTACTTCCCGTCCCTTGCTTGTCTGCGGGGTGCTGTGTGGTGGGGAGGAGCCCCAGGGAGCACCGGAGCTTTTGTTCTTACCTCCGAAAGGGAAAGCGTGGATTTGTCCGGGGGGCGGTGCGGTATAAAAGCTTTTCATGGGGGAAAAAAGGTTTCCGCTGAGGTTGGTTCTTAAAATGTATTAATATTTGAATGAATATGTTAATGTTTCAAAATCATTGACAAAGTCACTCTCAATATCATAATCTATAGTACTTTTCTGTTTTAGTCTCTATTGGGAACTGGTGTTAGTATTACTTCTAATACACGTATACAGTATATGTCATCTGTGTTGTACTTTTTCTATTTTAGTTGAATTTCTACTTTTACCTTCCTCCTGTTGCTATGCAGTAGTGTCTTTTACACTCAACAATTGTTATTATATTGATAATGTATGTTTTTGATTTTTTTGATTTCTGTTGTAATTTTTGATCAAACTCTGGCACATTAATTTCCTTCAGGATTAATAAAGTTGTATCTTATGTTATCTTATTAAGTAATTGTGGGGCAGGGGCGTGGTTTAGCGCGGCTGCAGCAGGGGAAAGAGAAGGGCGGCAGGGAACAGGTGGGGGAATTAAGGCAACAAGCCGCACCTGGGGCTGAGGCATGTGTGTGTGTGTGTGTGTGTGTGTGTGTGTGTGTGTGTGTGTGTGTGTGTGTGTGTGTGTGTGTGTGTGTGTGTGTGTGTGTGTGTGTGTGTGTGTGTGTGCGTGTGTGTGTGTGTGTGTGTGTGTGTGTGTGTGTGTGTGTGCGTGTGCGTGTGCGTGTGCGTGTGCGTGTGCGTGTGCGTGTGTGTGTGTGTGTTTGTGGGCGTGGCTGGGACCGCGCCCTTAAAACCCAGTAGGAGACAAGCGGCGGGGGTCGGTGAACGAGGACGGCGCTGGCGTGAAAGCAGCCCGGACACACTGGCGCGAGAACCTGAGTTGCCTCCGCTATTCTGCAGCAATAAAGCCTGTAAACCTACCTGCTGAGTCTGCGATCCTTACAGTCGAACCCGGGGCAGAGTGTGAAGCCTGCCACAGTAATTTTCTTATAATTCCAAATATCCACCATTATCCAGTGAATTCTGTTCTCATAAAGGTCGAGCTGAGCTCTGACTTCATTGAAAAAGAACAGTATAATAATAACCATAATAATAATAATAATAATTCATGTTGAGGCCTCCCCGTGGCTGACTGGTTTGGCACCATTGATCCACTCCATAAACACCTAATCCATCAGACTGCATCATATCCATTATGTCAGTAGCATGACTATACCGTAATGATTTCTCAATAAAACAGTGCATCATGGGGGATTGCCGTGTGTCACTTTGATCTTCTAACTACATTCTTGGGGTCAGCGAGTTTCCCTCTGTGGTCACTTACACAGAGATGTGTCACTAGAAACGCGTGTCCCGCAAAAAACATTGTTCTTCTATGGAACGGTTCTTCTGAGGTCAACGTGACACTCGACCCAGGCAGCCAATCAAATTGAGCAAGAGGAGGGCTTTTCTAATTTACCACTAACTTCCTGTTTTGAGGCAGGTAGATGTGGTAGAAAGAGACAATATAAGCCGTTTTTAATTACACTAAATCTGTGGCGGCACGTCAAAGTCTGTTTCTCCTCCTTCAGCCATTGAGTGTTAAAATAAACTACACCAAGTAAAACACTAACAATGTCATAACCTCTTTTATGTTTCAGCCTGAACTGTTCTTACTCCTCCTGAATGCTGCTAGCAGCTAGGTAGCTTTCTGCTGACTGAAGTCACGCTGGTCCAACAACCAATCACAGCGCATGTTATAATGCTGAGGTACTTCCAGGCCACGTCAAAGGATACGCCCAGCATGTCAAACTAAAGATCTGATTTGTGGAGTCTATGACCATCAAGGATACCGTCCCCATGCACTGTGATCTGTAAAGGTTAGCTAGAAGGCCTCGGGCCGCTCTGCTTCCATGGAGGTGAAATCTGATTGGATGAGAGCTCTCCTTAAAACAAGCTGCACTGCAACCAGAGCAACAGACAAAGACAGGAGCTGTGCAATGAGAAAATAATTATAATACATGTTGTGTATTTCTGAAAAACAATTAAATAAATAAAAAATAGCTCTAACTTTGTGATTCTGTTTAGGCCAGCAGAGAAGGCTCAGCTGGCCCTGACGGCACTAAACTATGTACTGTATATATTTCCCCTCCTTATTCAACAGCAGAGCATCATCAAGAGCTAAATGTTTGCGCTTGCATTTGTTCTCCGTTATTTCCATTTGATCCCCTGGTTGCTCGGGCACCCCTCACTCCACAGGCCATCAGCTGTTTGGCCGACCAGCTTTGCCAAGAGGCATTTTTGGATGGGGGTCATCAAGACAGAATGGTTCCTCAAACCCCAAAGCCTCTTAGGACAGAACAAGGAGAGCGACTGGGAGGCTACCTCCCCTGCACCGATGCATTAGTAGAGGAACGGCAGGAACCTGCATCGTGGCATCACATCCATCTTTGAGTTTGATAACAACAGTTTCCTCAAACCTGATGCGCTCAGCTAATTTTACGATGAAAACAACTCAATCTTAATGGACGTTTTTCCTTATCGCAACACATTAACGAAGAAAAACTACTCCCTCATTTCTAACCATTAATGTATTCAGTTTCTTGCTGATCTTCAGACATATCAGTGAGCCACTTTTGCCTAATTTAAATGGATCCCTTTTTCTTTTTTTTTGCCTAATTTGACCAAAGTGCAGAGGGAGGCGTAAACCAATCCCGGACAACTTGATTATCTGTGGTCGTTTTATCTTTTAAGTCATCAATACAAGGCATTTTATCCCCGCCGTTATTGGTTTGAACGAGACAGCATGTTAGGTTGTTATGTCGATGTCTGCAGTCCTGACCAGAACACACACACATGTATACAAATTTCATATTCTCCAATGTCCCATAGCGCACACACACACACACACACACACACACACACAATCCCAAACCAACTTTATAACTTATCTCTCCCCATTCAGCCACGTTAATGGAAGCAGACCGCAGATCCAGCACTGTTTTAAATCCCACTGTTAAGTTCTAACTGTTCACTAATGCTTCCCCCCAATTTACTAATGCTCCCTCGCCACAAAAGCCCATGAGTCAGCAACCCCCCCCCCCCCCCCCCCCCCACACACACACACACACACACTTACAGAGGCTGCTATGGCCCATTAAGTGGCATTAGAGGCTCTTTCTGGCAGGTTATTCTGACTTCATGGCACCGCAGTAGCATTCCACAGTCACCCTGTAAGACTCTAAGTCTCACCACACGTTTCACATCACAAACCACCGCTAATGCACTCGTCCCAATATTACCAAATGCTGCGGATCGTCACCAGGAGCGCTCTGTAATTCCCAGAATGTGTAACTCAGACTGCTTTATTGGCTTCTCCTCCTCTGTCACTGCAACTCAGCCATATCACATGGTTTCCGCAGTGTTCATCACAGTGAACAGGAGAATTCTCTAAGAATTGCTAAAAATAAGAAGTTCATCCTCAAAAAACTAAAGTGAATTGCATTTTAATTTACGTTGGTTTTAAACATGTGGTTAACGCTAGCAAAAACACAACAAAATAACTTGTGAGGTTGAGTAAAAAGATAATGGATTTGCTTAAATTAAACACATATTACACACATTGCCTTATTTAAGCTATAAATAACATAAAATAAGCCAATGTCGACTTTTCGTTTCAGATGTGTCTCCTTGGTCAAAGTCCTTTGTGTGTTCGAAAAAATATGAAAATTGACTTACTTATGGCTGAAATATGAATATTCCAGGCCTTCCTGCTCCCTCCTCACAGCTAAGCCACGGAGCACCATGCTGCAGTGAAACGAGCCCCGTTCAGGGACCATCGAGGACTGTGGGAACTTTCAACCTTGAGCGGAGTTGAAAGGCATTCTCGACATGTCTGAACTAAAATCATTCTTAAAAATACTTATCTTCACTTAATCAAAGCCATACTTCGCACAGATACTCCTACAATATTTATCTATTTTATAAAAAGTGTTCATTGATATGTTTAAGATAA